>CM053623.1:95277598-95391681 GCA_028646595.1 Phalanger gymnotis
AGCGAGGTATGACTGCTTGTAGACTAAAGAGTTCTATGTTCCAAGCCTGGGGGGGATGAGCCAGCTCTGCCACACCAGCACTCCTCCTTCCCCTAAAGCCCCCAACCTGGACTGGGCTTAGATCTTCAGCAGTCTCTTCACTCCTGCTCTGATCTGCCACTTAATTCCTCCCACCAGGTGGGCCTGGGGCCAGAAGCAACTGCAGCTGTATGTACTTCTGTAGCTGCCGCTCCTCCGCTGCCCTGGAAGGTGGCAGAACCACAAACTCTATCCCAGTCCCCAGCAACTTCTCCCACTAACCTACTCTGTTGTCCTTGGTGTTTGTGGGTTGAGAAGTCTGGTAACTGTTGCAGCTCACTGATTCAGGGCACTAGGGCACACTCCCCCCGGTTCCCTGTCTGGCTGGTCTGCGTCGCCCACGTTGGGATCAGCTCAGCCCGCTCCCAGCTCTGTGCGGGATAGACCTTACCCAGAGACCATCCAGGCTGTCCTGGGCTAGAGTCCTGCTTCCATCTGCTATTTTGTGGGTTCTGCAATTCTAGAATTGGTTCAGAACCATTTTGTATGGGTTTTTTGAGGGACTTGGCAGGGAGCTCACGTTAGTCTCTGCTTTCCAGCCGCCATCTTGGCTCTGCCCCCAGGTATGTATTTTAATTAGCATAACAGGCCATGCACTCTGACTCAGGCTCTCCAAAGATACTGTATTTAAGCATGCTGCATTTGGACTGGAGCTCCAAGTTCAAGAATGACCTTGTTTTGAGTTCCCTGTATGAGATAGCCAGCTTAGTTTGCTTGGTCGCTGGAAACTAGTTAAGAAGCCTAAGAGGTACCAAAATCTGCAGCAAGTAATGGGGAAAGGAGAAAACATCTGAGATGGTCTTTGGTTGATTCTTTGCAGTGACGGGGCTTAGCAACAAGTAATTCAGAAGGACTAAACAGTTTTATACCCAGTTTTCCTGAGATAGCTTTTAATTTGAAATGGAGGTTACTTCATTATTGTAGTAACATAAGTTTCATTCATGTGTAATGAGCTTTTTTTTAGTGGTTTAGGTTATCCACAATGTAATTTACATTTTAGGGCTTTCAGGTAGCTTAGAGCTTAAAATGTCATGAGGTTTTTTTGGTATCTTCATCATTCACAAAACAAAATCAGTTTTGTCTTTTCTAATTGAAAACTTTATTGTAATTTTCAGGTTACCTGTATCAACTTAAGAGTTCTTTCCTTTTCCTCTGCTTCTGTTTTTTCCTTTCCCTTTTTTCTCCCTTTACTTTATCTTTTTTAACTTCTTCTGCCACTTTTACTTTTCATTTCTCAGCCATACACCCCATGTCTTTCACCATCTGGACCTATTTCTGCCACCTTGACCAGAGATTTACTAAATCTTAATAGTTATCGAGGGGCCAAATCCAGTGGCCCTTTGTCACTGACCTCACTGCAGCATTTGAAACCATTGACCAGGCTCTCTTGGATACTCTCTTCTCCCTAGGTTTTCCTGATACACCCGTCTTGGGTTTCCTTCCAGCTGTCTGACTTCTCCTTTATTAGATCATTATCCACGTCCTATCTCCTCACTGTAGGTGTACTCCAGTGTTCTAGGCCATTCTTTCTTCCTACATTCTTTTTCTCAATGATCTCACCAGCTCCCGTAGGTTCATATGTTATCTCTATTCTGGTGACGTCCATATCTGTAAAGCAAGCCTTGGCCTTTCCCTTGAGCTCTGGTTGACTACCTATTGGTCATTGCCAAGTGGATGTCCCATTGGCATCTGAAATTCAACATGTCCCCAACAGGACTTGTGAATTTACCCTCAAACCCATCCATCTTCCCAAAACCTGTAAGTGGCAGAGACACTGTCCTATTCGTTCAGGTATGCCTCCTTGGTGTCATCTTTAACTTTACTTGACCTCCTCAGAATGTCCTATCAGTTGCCAAGTTTGTTACTTCTACTTCCACAAGATCTCTTGTATCTGTCCTCTTCTTTTCAGTCACATGCCTACCATCTTAGTTCAGCCTTCATAATTTTTTGCCAGTATATCCTATTGTAATAGCTTCCCCAGTGGTCTTCCTGCCTCCAATCACTTTCCTCTATGCCACTTCCATCTCAGAGCTGCCAGAATGAAATTCCTAATGCATTGTCCTCATTTGTGTTATTCCTCCTATTCAGTAAACTCCAGTGGTTCCCTTTTAACCCTCGAATAAAGCGTCAGCTCCTTCAGCATATAATATTTTTCATGATTTGGTTCTAACTGCCTTCTCAGGCTTATTACATGTGCTGGGCCCCATCACACACTCTATGTTCCTGCCAAACCAACTTACTTTATACTTCCTCCATGCTTAGAGCATTCCCTGTCCTCCTCTCTTTTTCCTAGAATTCTTAGTTTCTTTTAAAGTTTATCTCCAGTAGTCTTGATCTGACTTGGTAGTGCTGCCCCTAAAATTAACTTGTATTTACTTTATATATATTTTGTATTTACTTCTCTGTGTACATATTATTTCCTCTTCTCTCCCACACCCCAGAGTAAGCTCTTTGTAAGCTCCTTGAGGGTAAGGTCTGTTTCATTTTTGGTTTTATCTTCAGCCTCTAACACAGTGCCTGTTACAAAGTGGGCACTTAATAAATGCTTATTAATGAATTGATCTTTATTTGTAGTTGTTGTTTTCTTCTCTGGTATGTGGGGAAGGTGTGGGTTGTGGCTTAGAACTGTAGTTTCATTGGTATAAGGGAACTCCTTGTCATAAAGCTCCTGCTTCCAGTGTACGTCAACAATTATTATGAAACCTAATAGTCTTAGAGAATTTCCTAGGATCCTTGACCGGCCTTATACAAGACCGTATGTACTAAAGGTGGGATTTGAACTCTTGTCTTTTCACTCTGAGACTCATACTCTAACCGCTACTTCATGCTGCTTATTTATAGATAGTCATTGCTAAAAGATCTGCTTCTCTCTTTAGGCGCTGTGCATCCCTACTTTCCAGCTCTTAGAACAGCAAAATGGCCTTCAGAACCACCCTGATACTGTGGATGATCTGTTCAGACTAGCTACCAGGTAACTCTCTGACAAAAAAATGTCTCTTGTTGCTGTGCATTGTCTGGTTTTGTTGTTCAGCTCATTTCCTTGCCCTTTTTACTTGGGATTTGGAATTTTGCAAGAGAACAACAGCTATTAGGATAGGTAGGAGAAAATTGTGTGAGATTGCTTTCTTCAATCATAGTTTACCCTGAGATTGAGTATTGAACGTGTTATCTTGATGTTTTCTCAAAACAGGTTATTAGAATCCTGTTCATCTAGGCATTGTGTGGGACTTATATGAATGTTTTGGGCTTTCTAAGATTTTGAATTTAAACTAGAAGACATTGCCTTCTTAAGTCTTTTCTGACTGATTTTACTTAAGCATTTCTTCCTTTGTTTATTAAGCAATAGCAGCTTAATTGGAGATTGACTTTGTGTTGTAGGCTGCAGTAGCCTTCTAGGAAAGAACCTTTTGTGATAGTATTAAGGCAAAAAACTATCTTCAAGACTCAGGAGTAATAGGTCTTTTAAGATTTTCTTCTTATCATCCAAAATCAATTTTGGCTCAAAAATAGAGGTTAAAACTCAGGACATGGACTTTACTTTAAAAATGGATACAACTGAGTGATTTGAAGATGGCGTATTAAATTTATAATCATGGGATTTAATCTTAGTATTTTCATTAAAAAGTATGTATCTTTTAGATTACCAATTGCCTATCGGACATTTCAAACTTGGATATTTCAGTGGCATCTCAAACTCATTATGTCCAAAACATTCCTTCAAAACCTATCCCTCTTCCAAACTTCACTATTTCTGTAGATGACATCCCTTTTCTCCCAGTTTCCCAGGCTCCTAATCTGAGCATTATCCTTTCCTCCTCACTCTCCTTCATCCCACCTATCCATTCAGTTGCCATATCTGACATCCACAACATCTCACATCTGTCCCCTCCTCTGCTCACACAGCTGCCACCTCATCATCTCTCACCTTGGTTATTGCTATGGCTTTCTAATCGTTTTTCTCTAATTGGTTTCAGGTCTTTCCCTCCCTACAGCTACTGAAGTGACTTTTCTTAAGTATGGATCTGATTGTGTCACTTTTCTAGTTACTAAACTCTGTTGATTCTCTGTTGCCTCTAGGATAAAAAATGAGCTGCTGTTTACCTTTTATAGCTCTTTACCCGGCCCCATCCTATCTTTCTGGCCTCATTTTATATCCTCCTCCTCCTCTCTTTTTCCCACATTCTGTTATCCAGCCAAAGCAGCCTTCTTACTGCTCCGTGCTAATGGTGTGCCGTTGCACTGGGCTGTTCCCCCTGCTTCTTTATCTCTGTATCTTTTCCTTCCTCTCAGACCTTGAATTTAGCTTCTCTGTATTCAGTGATACTTGTTCTACAGAACCTTATAGATCAGCTTGTCTTCCTTGTTAAAATGTAAGCACTTTGCAAGTTTGCATTGTCTTGTTATTTAGATGTGTGTCTTTATGGCCTAGCACTGTGCTCAAGCCTGTTGATTAATTGAGAAGGGAAGAAAACAAGTATTTATATAGCACCTACTATGTGCCAGGCACTGTGCTAGGCTCTTTACAGGTATCTCATTTGATCCTTATGACAACCTTCTGATTTAGGTGCTTTTATTATTCCAGTTTTCCAGTTGAGGAAACTGAGGCAAATAGAGGGTAAATGATTTTACCCAGGGGCACACAGCCAGAAGTGTCTGAGGCCGGGTTGAATTCCGGCCTCCTGTGGTAAATTGCACCACTAGGTGCCTAGGTCAAACTATTTAACAGTTTAATGATTTTTCTTGAATAATTACAAATTGTTTTCCGGAATGATTGGACTAATCCACCAACTGTATATTAGTATTGTGTGTATCGGATCTACAGGTGACACAGAAATCAAAGGGATAGCTAGCTTGTATGAAAGAATCAAGATCTGAAAAATGTCAACAAGCTGGAAGGCTAGGAATGTCTGGGGCAAGATTTGAACTCAGGTCTTCTTGATTCTAAGCCCACTTTACCACCTAATTCTATGATAAGTCTGAGGCCTTTCTCTAGACTTGGTAATAGTCTAAAGTATGAGTCCCTTCTGTATATGGAATTTGTGTTCTGTCTTTCACTTTTCTTTCTGTCCATAGATTTATCCAGCGTAGTCCTGTCACCTTGTTGAGGAGCCAAGTGGTTATCCCCATCTTACAGTGGGCCATTGCCTCAACCACCCTTGACCACCGGGATGCCAACTGCAGTGTCATGAAGTTCCTACGAGACCTCATCCACACAGGAGTAGCCAATGATGTGAGTACCAGAGGTGTTGTTGTCTTTGCAGGGCTCATCAGCCTCCTATTTTAAGCTGCTCGCACGGAGTGCCATGGTCTCCTGCCTGAGTCTTTGCCCTTGGAGCACCATTTTGCTCAGCTAATCTGGAATGATAGATATCATATTAAGTTAATCATGAAATAATTTATCAAGGATCAGTTATTAGCAAGGTGCTATGTTAGGCACTGTCATATTTCAAGAAGTATAACATGCTTCCTGCCTTCCACTAGCTTGCAGTCTAGCTGAATGGATGAATGTAGAGAAGAGTCCTCATAAATATATTGAATGTTAAATAGCAATATTTAATATGTTCTATATAACAAATGAGTTGTGTGCCCAGTAAGAGCTTTACTTGAATGAGGAGAGAATATTTGACTTGGGAATGGCTTCCTGGAGATAGGGACAGATAGATAGATAGATGGATGGATGGATGGATGGATGGATGGATGGATGGATGGATGGATGGATGGATGGATGGTTGGATGGATGGATGGATTCATCTGTGCCATAAATAATCAGTACCATGTGGAAGGGTAGAGAAGAGAGTGTAAAGACACTCTACTTAGGAAAGGAGGGCGAGCAAAGGTTGTTGGCCATGAAATTAGGGGAGGAAAAGGAGGAAGGGAGGAAAAAATGATGTAGGCCAATTTGACTGGAGTAGAAAGATTATTTAGGAGAATAGTAGACACTGGACAGCTGTTTGAGGGTGAGGAAGATACAGACGTGTTAGCAGGCAGTAGGAATCTAACTGGTAGACAGAAAGACTGAAGATAAATGAGATATATAGGATATAGGTAGGACAGAGAAGATATAGGTCTAAAAAGGTAAGATTATAGAGCAGACAAGGAACCTGAGGCCAAGTTATGTTTAGCTAATAATCTCCCTTGTAGTAAACACAATTGAGAGTTGAACTCAGGTCTTTTTGCCTACAAATCCCATTCCCTTTCCACATTCTGCCATCCGTCACTGCTAAGTCTGTAAGGATGACTTAATAATCAGAAGGTAGTATCTGGTCGTTAGTTGGGGATGTACCATTGGCACTTGCATGAAAAGGCAAGGCTAATGACTTAAATTTGGAAGTTATTTGCATAGTAATGATAGCTGAAATTGAGAATGAATGAGCTCTCTGAACAGTATAGAGAGGAAAAGGGACATCAGGCTGAACTTTGGATAATTCACACAGTCAGGAATTGGGAGGAGGGAAAGGAGACAGAGGAGCAGTAGTTTGAGAGGATTAGCAGTATAGTGTATGGTAATATTGCTCAGGGTATAAATAATTTCAGAGAGGAAAAGGATATTGTCGAATGCTACAGAGAGGCTAAAGAAAAAGAAGGATTTGATGAATAAGAGGTCTTTGGTAACTTATGTTATTCTTTTATTTTTAGTAGAGTGGTGGGGACAGAAGCCAGATAGCGGTGATTTAGAAATGTAAGTGTTAGGGGTCCTGAGGGTAGACTGCTTCTTCAAGAAGTTTGAACAGGAAAGGAAGAAGAGAAGTGGAAGCAGAGCTGGAGGAACTGAAGTGGCTTTTCCCAGTTAAAGAGAGGGCAGATCTATGGGGTTTATAGCTAACAGGAAAGGAGCCAATAACTGTGGAATAGATACTATAAGCAGCGTTGTCCCTAGTTTGGCAGAGAGCATGGCTGACTCGTCCATGATCACCCCATAATAAATATCAGGCATGGGGTCTGAAGCTAAGCAATCTAGGCCTGATGCCTAGTTTAGCGTTTTCCCCCCATACCTAAAGTATTAAGTCAAG
The DNA here is from genome assembly GCA_028646595.1 of Phalanger gymnotis. Classification (NCBI taxonomy): domain Eukaryota; kingdom Metazoa; phylum Chordata; class Mammalia; order Diprotodontia; family Phalangeridae; genus Phalanger; species Phalanger gymnotis. The sequence goes on from CM053623.1 coordinate 95,284,687, forward strand.
GAAGGAGAGTGGTCATTAGTATTACATGTTGGAGAAGGGGAAAGGAAAATGAGGATTGAGTAAAGGACTTTGGATTTGTTGGTGAAGAGGTCACTTAGAACTCTTGAGAATACAGGTAAGAAAAGGCATGAGAGACAGCAGTCAGGGTGTCGTGGAAAGAGTACTAGGGCATCAAATATCTCTGATATCCATGGTATAGAAGGAATTAACACAGACATAATAGACCAGGAGCAAAGATCACAAACACCAAGTGTCATAGCATATGAATCGATAATCCTTAGAATGACTGCAAATTCTTAACAACTGTATGATTGAATGCCCCAAATTTTACTAATAAATTAAAGTACAAATCAAAACAACTTGGAGTTTTCACCCACCCATCCAACTGGCAACAGTGACGAAAGATGGAAATCATCAATGTTAGAGGGTGTGCAGAAAGATAGGCACACTGATAGATGGAGCTGTGAATTGGTCCATCCAGTCTGGAAAGCAATTTAGAATTATGAGGAAAATGTCCATACCCCTTGATTCACTGGTAGGCATAGAGCCCAAGGATACCAGAGACAGAAAGAAAGGTCAGTCTGTCTGTCTAGTCTGAATGTCTGCTGTCTATCCGTCTGTCTACCTATCTCTATATCTCTATACCAGAATATTTGTAGGAATACTTTATATGGTAGCAAAGAATTGGAAAAAAAAGTAGGTACCCATAAATTTGGAAAGGAGCTAAAGATAAATGGTGACACATGAATGTAATGGAATATTGCTGTGTTATAAAAAAAGACAGAATACAAATAATTCAAAGGCACATAGGAAGGTTTATATGAACTGGTGCAAAATGAAGTTACCAGAGCCATGAAAACAGTGACCACAAACAACATAAATGGAGAAAACAGAAAATTGCACTTTATCCTGTGTAATTATAATCGTCTAGCATGGCCTCAGAGAAAAGTTAAGAATGTATATTTCCTTCCCTTCATTGCAGGGGGTGGGGTGGGGGAAGGAATGTAATGGACTGAGTGTGGATGTGGAATATTGCATATACTGTCGGATGTAGTGGATGTTGTTGATTGGTTTTGCTGAATTGCTTCTCTCTCTTCTTCTTCCCTTCACCCCCATCCCCAGCAATCTTTCAAAGTGTGACTTGTAACAAAGCCAACCAAGTGGGGAGGAATATCACAGAACTAGAGTACTAGGTTTAGAATCACAGAACCTTGATTTCCTTTTCCTTTTCTGTAAAATGAGGAGTTTGTACTATATGGTCTTGTAGTTTTCAGTCTGTCATCTTAAATCCTATGGAGCAAACTGCTAATAGAGATGGGAGGAGATAGAACCAAATGTATGCTTAGCTTGGGCCAGAAAGAGACATGCCTATTCCTTGGGGAAAACGGTGAAGGGAAGAAAGGATCAGTAAAGATTTTTTGAGGGAAGCATGGAATGAGTATTTAGTCTTTGGAGAGACTGGTTTACTAACTTCACTTGTTTTTCTTCAGCATGAAGAAGACTATGAAGTTCGGAAAGAGTTGATCGGACAGGTGATGAACCAGCTTGGACAGCAGCTTGTAAGCCAATTGCTACATACATGTTGTTTCTGCCTACCCCCGTATACCCTTCCAGATGTAGCCGAAGTGCTGTGGGAGATCATGCAAGTCGACAGACCGGTAAGAAAATCCGACAAGGGTTAAACTCTATAGTTTATTTTCAGGAGTCGAAAATTCCTGGTACCTTTTGACTCCTAGAGACTATTTGACTTGAAAATCAACCCTGTTTGATTGGATTTGTAAGGATGTTGCTGGGTTTTAATGTTGTTGGAATTCTGGGCTCTTTAAATCATTTGCTAGGTTCTGGCTATGTGTATGGTGCTGCCAAATGGTGCTATATAGTTTTTGTTAATATGTTATTAGCAAATAAGAAGTTCTTCCAAACATTGTGTTTGCTTCTGCTGCTAAAGTGAATTCATTTATTGGTAGAAAATGCCTGTATAGTACCCTTAATAAATGGTTACTAGTTATTGAAGAAATGTTAACTGACACAGATATTATCACTGATACAGACCCACCCAAGGAACATGTGTGCATATGTCTTCAGAAAGACAGCAAAGGCTTATACTCCATTATAATTTTTAGTTTTATGTGTAATTTCCAACCTTTTAAAATTAGCTTCAAGAATAGGAATAGAATTGCTTGAGTTATAAGTTATGGTAGAGCTATATAGTCTTAGGTTATAGGTGTGAGGACAATTTGTAGTAATGAGCATGTTGTAGTAATGAGCACGTTGAAATAGAGTGTGGCAAAACTATTAATATATCTTGAGGTTGGCTTCAGTCAGCCCCACATGTTAGTGAATAAAAAATTGGACTACAATATAACTTGTTTTCTGCTTTAATTTTCTCTGTGGCTGATTGTACCTTAGCATGGTGCTTGGCACATAGTAGGTGCTTAATAAATATTGATTGATACCTTGGTTCACACTTTGAAATGTATTAGTCTTTTGCCAAATGCTAGATTTCTCTAACTGTGCCCCAGTTCTTTCTCCTCAATGTATGCAGTGCTATCTGTCTTTCCTAGGTGGCAGCATTTGGAAGAATATTGGATTTTTAGTATTTATTCAACACTTATTTTTATTTAAGTTTTGTGAGAATTTAAGCCAAATGAAAGAATACGTTTGTAGGAGAAAACATTTGAGAGCAGAAAAATAATCTTCTAGCCAGAATACTGGTGTGAAGCTCTGGCTAGAAAATTTTCTTCAGATTGTTGAAGCCAATCCAGAGAAAAATAATGAAAACGAGGAAATAGCTGAAAAATAAGAGCTCAGAAAAAAGTCTTAAGAATAATAATTGGGGCAGTTAGGTGGCACAGTGAATAGAGCATTGGTCCTGGAGTTGTGAGGACATGAGTTCAAATCTGGCCTTAGAGACTTAACACTAGCTGTATGACCTTGGGCAAATCTCTTAACCCCCATTGCCTTGCCTTCCCCCTCCAAAAAAAAAAAAAGGAATGATAATATCTGATTTAGAGAAAGTAAAAGTAAAAGGGATGGAGGGTATTTGAACAATTTTAATCATGTGAAAGGTGGCAACCAGATGAATGTTCTTCTTTTCCACTGAGGATAGGACATATAAACATAAATAGCAGCAAAAGTAAAATTTAGGGTAAATAAAGCAGAATTTTTCCATCCCAAAGAGCAGGCAGATCCTGTAATAGTATCAAAGAACACTGAGTTGGTCTAGTCATATTAATAGGGCTATATCCCCCAAAGTTTTGGGGTTTCTGCCATTAGTAGGCTGTCTAAAGTTTAATTACTATCAGGCCCATCTGGTTTTGGCTTTTTGCATCTCCACCTCTCTCAATTGCTTGGGATTTCTAATCCTGAAAGGTAGTTTGCCTACTGATGAAAAGGTATATCTAGTTTTTGAGAATGGAAGTTGGCAGCCACCAGCAGAAACAGAAGAAGCTCAGCAAGAAGACTCGTTTATAATGTGAGAACTTCCAACTCTGTTGGAAGTGTTATCTGCTACTGCTATGATGGGAAGTCTCTAACCTGCTCCTTTTAGGCTGCTTCAGTTACCTGTGAAGGGTTAATCTCAGCAATTTGGGGGCTCAAGGGATAGCTTAGGTTTCCTTTCCTAGGCTTTGGATATGGGTTTATAAATGCTGCTGAAGGCGTCCAGTTGCTTTGGCTAACTGCCATGGATGCACCTCACCGTCCTGCAGTCACTTTGTTTTCTTTCTTTTCTCCCAATGCAGACTTTTTGTCGTTGGCTAGAGAATTCTCTGAAGGGTTTACCAAAGGAAACAACCGTGGGAGCCGTCACAGTGACACATAAACAACTTACAGACTTCCATAAGCAGGTTACTAGGTAAGCGAGTGTTGGGGAGGTTCTAAGGAATGTAGGGGATGTGGGCAGCTTAAAGGCATGGAGTGGGCAGCACAAAACAAACATCTCTGACCCTTCGAGCTAGTGCTTGTGAACTCTTACCATTATGTCTATTCTCGATTGACTTTCATCTGCTACGTAAAGTACGCATAGAGTAGAAAAGGATGACATAGTGTATCACTTGACTTGGACGGTCTTATATAAAGCTAGATCTAGTAGGCATCAATAACACTTTATTAGATGTTCTTTTATATTAAATAGCGTCCTAGGTGAGGTAGGTGGTGGGAGGCATGTACGAATGCTTTTCTTTAATACATGGACAATACTAACACACCATTAGCAGGGCTCAACAAGTCAGCTTCCTTGCTATAGGTGACACACAAAAATCCGGAATTCCAGGATCATTTGTAATAGATTTTCCTTGTGTCTGCACCTCATTCTTTTTGATATGTGAAAGCTAAACAGCAGAGCTTTGTGAATGGGATTTGCTATTGAATTGGCATCTCACCCTTTGGGATGTAGTACTTAAAGTCCTGTATCTGTGTCCTGGCTGTATCATTGAACAAGTCATGTGATATCAGCCAAGGTATTTTCTGAGCCTTAGTCTGTATATCTGAAAAGGAATCTATGTTTATATTTATTTTTGCTAACTACTTTGCACGGCTCGTGTGAGGGGGGTGAGAGTGATATATGTAAAGCATTTTGGAAGTGTGATAAAAGCATAAGTTGTTATTATTTGTTATTATTATACCTGCCTGGACACATGACAGAACAGAAGTTAAGTACCCTCTAGAGAGTTAGTTTATTTTATATTACTTTTCAAAGTAACTAAACTTGAGCATCTCCCAGAGTGCCCCAAGGGTTTGTTTTCATGATTTCTGGCCTCAGTACTGTTGAGGATTACACTGTAGTCATTAAATCTTACTGCTCTAGAAATAAGTGGTGTTTCAGTAGTAGGCAAAGTGATTCACGTATGCATGACTGAGTAATAGCATGTGACAGCTGTGTGTCACATTTTTTCTGGAAATGGGGATTTCCCTTTCATGAGGTATTTTTGTATAGTTCTTGAAGTAGCCTTACAAAATGACTTGAATTTCCTTGTAACTATGAATTTGTCCAGCAGAACAGTTAACATCCGTAATTTTTGTGCCACAAAGGAGGGAGCAGTAGCTGGTGCTGTTGCCTGGTTCTCTTATAGATTTGGTCAAGTGGTCAGGCAGAGTCGTGTTAGTTTGTTGATGAGTTTCCTCTTTTCCCATCAAAGTGAAAATTAAGGGAAAATGAGAACTGGTGGAGTAGAAAGAATTATTTTGCCCTCCCCACTTTCTTTGTTTGCTGAAGGACCTTTTCTCTCATTGTTGCCTGCACAGTAATGTCGGGCAAAAGAACCTAGATTTAGGAGATGTCAAGAATAGGAAGTAATAGGTTGTCTGTGTTTGATTGAATTGTACTCAGTGTTTTCTTTCATGTGCAAGAATGACAGAGTTGCTCACCAAGGAATGTTTCAGGTTTGCAGTGTCTTTTCTGTTTCCAGCCATAGAGATAGGGTATGAACAATGACAGTATGGAAGTCCAAGAATAAATTGATTTTAAAAGTGTAGCAAACCAAATAAATCAAGATGGAAAAATAGATGGGAATAATGATGGGAATCTCATTTGTTTAGATGAAAACCCTTTCAAAGTAGTAGTGTTTGAAGATTTCAGACAAAAAGGAAGCCCACCGCAGGTGTCCAGTGCATCTTGTGGCATGCTCCCTCCCTGCCAACTCTGGAATAACCTTCCCCCACAGGAATATATTCCCTTGATAGTGCTTACGTATGTTGATGAGACAACAGGGTATCTCTGAAAGTATTCTCTCATTGGGTCAACACAGGGTCCCTGGTTTTACCTCTTTGTTTGAAAAGTTAATTTAAAACTTGCAGAAGCCCCTAGTTAATAAAATTCTTTTCTTAGTAAAAAGCAGAGATATTTAGCCTCACTACATTCACAATTACATTGGCCTCCTTGCCTTTACTCACACAAGACCCATATCTCCAACTCATTGTATTTTTGCTCTCTGTCCCCCATATCTAGAATTCTTTCCTTTCTCATCGCCATCTCCCAGCTTTTAGGCTTGCTTCAAGTCCCAGCTAAAGACTCACCTCTACAAAAATCCTTTCCCAAGTCCTCATAAAGTCAGTGCCTTCTCTCTGTTGTTGATTTTCTTGAATTTATCCCATCTCTATCTTGTTTGTACATAGTTATTGAATGTTGATTTTCTCATTAGACTGGGAGCCCCTGCAGAACAGGGACTCACTGTTTATTTGGCGGTGGTGTTGAGGGCAGGGCAGAATGTTGGCTTTTCTTTGTTTCCGCAGCACTTAGCGCAGTGTGGGTACACAGTAGATGTCTAAAAAATGACTTGATTTCGCTGTATGAGATCAAAACCAAGCTGTGCCAGGTTGCCACTTGGGCCTCCCTGGATGTTTCATTGCTAAACAAGTTTGGCAGCTCCTCCTAGAACAGCCTGTGACATGATGGTAAAAGAGTGAGCAGACTGTAGAAAAAGGCAATGCTGGTGGAGTTCCCAAAGAGGACCTGGGATCATTCCTCACCTTTTACAGTTAATTGGCTTCTTTAGATTGCCCGCTGCCCTTCAGCTGCCGGCTCCATGACTCAGTCTGCCTTCTGGCTGCAGAACCAGCAGCAACATGTTATAGATTTGCCATCCTAGCAGAGAGAAGGTGAACTGGTTCAGTTTCATTTTAGCAAGCCCTGGCGTGCTTCTCAAGAGTACTGGCAGACTCCAGGCTTTCAGAGTTATTCAGAGCTTATAAGGAACTCTCATTTGAAAGATCAGTTCTGCTTTCCGAAGCCCCTAAATAACTAGGTCAAATAACCTCTCAGTGGACATGGGCTGCTAATGACTAGAATGCTCTTCAGTACCATTTCACCTTTTCTTGTTCTCTGCTTTATTCCATGGGTCCCCCGGTAAATTGCATGAGGATCCTCAGGGCAAAGAGATGCTGCTGACTAGGGTACAGGTCTGACCCAGAGTGTGATGGGACATATGTGCCAGTTACCAATGCTGCATCTGCATCCTGCCCATAGAAATTGTTGTAGGTCAATATCGGATCCTTCACTTGCTTAAGTTGGTCATCAGAGCTAAGCCACAGAATTCCATTTTCATGCCAAATAGAAGACAGTACTCTGATACCCCCCCTTTTTAGGAGGTTCTTGAAACACTATAAAGACAAACAGATTTAAAAGACTTAAAATCTCTCGTGAATGCAGTGATCCACCACGATTTGTTCCAGGGGACTGGTGATAGTGAATGCTTCCTGACTGGGTGAAGGTGTATTCAGGATGCAGAATGTGGCAAATATTTGTAACTTAGGCAATGTGGGGATTTTTTTTTTGCTTGCTCATGCATAATTGTTACAAGGGGAGGCAGTATAATTTTCTTTTAAATTAGGAGGGGTAGGAGGTTCAGAAAATAAATGCTTGTTAATTGAAAAAGAAAGTTAAATGAATAAAAAAGATTAAAAGGTCATTGACCTGGAAGTTGTCAAATAGAGACTAATAAAGATATTTGGATAGTGGGGTAAGAGAATAGTTTGAGAGGAATGGGATCTAAGTTTTACAATGTCAGAAAGAAGAAATTTAATATGAAAAAAAATTTTAGCGTCAAGTTGCCAGAAGAGGTGCCAGATGGAAAACAGCTTAGAAATGCCTCCAGTTTCTTTTATCTCACTAACTTCTGACAACGATCATTGTGGCCAGTATTTGGATTTGATGGTTTTGAAATGGTCAGGGTCTTTATAGAAAGTTACCTCCCAGCAAAGAAGATTGGTGTCAGAATTGGGAATAGGGGTTTATTCTCTATATCTATATCCATCATTCTACACAGCTTCTCTGCAGTTTTCCCTTGCTAGAATTTTGGTTTCAATTTTTAAATTTTTATTTTAAAATTTTGATTTTTTTTTTTGGTGAAAGCATTACACATGTAAAAAAAAAACCCAAAGAGGCAATAGCCCCCCCCCACTCTCCCCCCCCCCCAAAAAAAAGAGAGAGAAAGAAGTTCAGATTTCAGACCTTACTAAAGTTTGTCTACTACTCAGAAGTTTTAAGACCAACATAGTTAATTTGGTTTTCACTAAAGGAGAGTCCATATAATCCTAAAAATGAAGAGAGAGAGAGAAAGAAAAGCAGGGAAAGTATGAATACAGGGGTAGGAAGAAGCCCAGCTCTTTTGAGGTTTTCTAGGGAGTCAGTTGAATGACTTTTGTAGAATCTAAGTTACTATTTTGCTGGCCTTGAACCTAGGGTGGCCTAGTCCTATGTTCTGTCACTAACCATGATTACCACTTCTTGGATTGCTGAGTTTTCCCTCCTTCCTGACTTGAAGGCATGTTTGAATCTGGCCTTGTTCCTTCATAGATCCTCATCATTCATTTGCCTAAGAAAGTTAATGATTTCATTAAAATTTGCTAAATCTAGAAAGGAAGGAAATTTCTTGTTGAGTTTCTAGGATGGAGGAGTGGGAGATTACTCCAAGATTCTGCTGTTTATTGAGATCAGGGCTCTGTCATTTAAGGCTTCACATGAAGTGGGAAAAGTAGAATGTGGATGCCTAATGTATTAACTTTTATTCTCTCTTCTATCCTTTTCTGTCACTTCTTATACTTTTTCCTCTTGGCGCCACTTGCTCCAAGCTAGAAGGAAAAGCTTCTGAACATAAGACCTATGCCTGGGAGGTACTGGTCACCTGAACTCATTCCAAGCATGAGGATATTCAGAAGAAGATTCCAAGACTTTCTTTTTTCTTTAACCTGTACTAGGCTGGTTCCACTGGATTATTGAGATTGACTCCAGAATTGTACCCATTTTGTTGCCTGGAGCGAGGTTCATGTTCCAGTGTCTCAGTCACATTTTTCGTGTCAAACAGTGTTTTGAAAAGATAAAATTAAATTAATGCCTTCTAGGTCAGTTCAGTGTTGGCATACCCCCCATGAAGCTCCGACGTCTGCTTGAGGACAATATCCAGCTTCCTCCTCTTCTTTCTGCTGCTCTACATGCCCCAACTCCTCTCTCCTCCTCCCCCAGAAAGAAATCCCGAGTAGCTTGTTCAACTAGAAAATCAATGACTGATGCAGGCTTAGTTTCCCATCTGAATTTTTCTAGCCTAAAGTATGCTTCTGTGAGTAGAGAATTTGATATAACCGACTTAGCATAGGAAAAAAAGACAGTCTCAGTAGAGTATACTTGCTTTTTGCATTGACTGGAGCTTTTGCTACTTAGCATGCGTTTGTACCAAGATCTTCAGCCAAAACACAGCATCCAGAAAGACATTTTTACATGCATTTCAACCCTTCTGTAACCACACATTCCTCATAAAACTCCCATTTAAAGGATAAATGTGAGATGTGGTCAAGGAACTTTTGAGTCAGAATCTCTGCCTGAGTTGGAATACTTCTCAGCCTGTACAATTTCAGTTACTCCTTTTTATCTTGATTCACCTCCTGTTTTCTCCCCACTAAACCTAAACAATTGCTCTTTTTTCTTTCCAGCGCTGAGGAATGTAAACAAGTTTGCTGGGCCTTGAGGGACTTCACCAGATTGTTTCGATAACTTGAGCTCCTGCACTGTGCCTGTCTCCCAGGTGAGTTAAGCGTTATCCCCAGCTCTGCAAGAGCCATAAGGTTGTTAGTAAACACTCCGTGGTGATAACTGGGGTCCTAGACCCCTAGGGCTAGACAGTGGGGGTTTGGATAATTTAATATATTGAGTGATCATTGTAGAGCATTCTCATAACTCTATGGCATTGATTAACATATAATGAAGGAAGTGTTTGTCACTTTCTTCTGGATTGCATTCATTCCTTGTGGGAATTGCGCCAAGCTTGGGCAGCACTGGCCTGTCCTGGACTTTCCCAGGCAATCCCTTCTTTCTCCCTCTTTCCCTTTATTAAACATACACACACCTACAGACACAATTATTTTTAGGAAGCTTTGTATAAATGGTGACAAGCAGTTAAGTCTCTTTTAATCACGTCTGTGTCTTATGTAGTGGATGACTGATTTGGACATGAAGACCTTTGGTGGGGCTGGGCAGAAGTACTAAGAATGATTTATATGTACTCTTTATCAGTCTGAGTTTATGATTAGCAAAATTTCTGCTTGTCTACTGCTGGGTTCTTCCATTCAGCTGGAGAATTGTTTGGCTCAGCAGTGTAGGAGCACAGAGGGCAAGGCCCCAGCCAAGGCAGGTTTCGTCTGTGGTACCAGTTAACTTCATGTTGTTCTCTTAGCTGAAAAGAAAAAGCCATTCTTTTGTAGATCTGTAGCTTGTCTTCCTAAGAGGACGTTCTGAATGGGTAGGCAAGATTCCAAGGCCTGAGAGTAACCATCCCCCGTTCAGCCATCCCTCATGGATTAGGACGGTTTGTTCGTTTGTTTGTTTTTCAATTTATATTCTTAAATGGCTTGGGCACCTCAGGTACCATCAGGATTTGAGGCTTCCGTTGTTAAGCACAGAATGGACATTTAATTGTTTTTTAGTGATGACCCTCCTGCTTCACACAGTTGTTTGGTCTGTTTACAAGAAGTCCTCTTAGAAGCAGTCTCTAGTCACAGATTTAGTGATTGATCTCATAATGGAAGCCTGAGCCAGAGAGCCTGGTACAGAGAAGTTCAGGGCTACCCTGCCTAGTGGCCTAGTTCTTTAAAAAGTTGGCTCTGCACTGCTAATCAGCTGCCCTCTCTGTCTTTTCTCAGGAATGTCTTTTTATTAGAAGACAGGAAAATCGAAAACAAGAATGTGTCTCACAATCAGAACCCTTCCTTGTGGCAGAGGGACTTTCACACCCTTTCACCAGAGCTGTCACAGCAAACAGGGAGAGACTCTGGCCTCCTGGGGCAGTCCTGTGGGGAGTTCCTGTTTATGAGTGAGAGGGCAAATCAGAGTGATTTTTTTTTAAAGGATGGCTGCAGCATGTCCAGCATGGTGGGAGGGAAGCTGGTTTCCTGATGGACTCATTTTTAGAAAGGGAAAAAATATTTAATTAAAAAAAAAAAGAGGAAAAGCTAAATGGAAACCTGAAGAGAAACATTTGCCTGGCAACAACAAAAAAAAACCCAGAAACACACCACACTAAAAGTAGCAAACTTTCTGTGAAATGAAACAAAAACCACACAACAGAATTACTTATGAAAATGTGGAGATTGAAATGAATTAACCAAATTGTTGCACTGGGGAAGCAGGAAAAAAACCCCAACATCTTGGAGGCGTTTTGGGAGGGGTGGGGGGTGGGGAGGGTATTTTGTTTTATTTTGTTGGGGGCAGGGATCCAAGTAGAGTAAGGATTTCTTCCACCCCCCCAATTCTCTCCCCCTTTAAACTTGATGTTCAGACAAGGAACAATGAGCAAGAGAGCTAGAGCTAGTCCTGACCTGTCCATATGGTTCCCCAGTTAAGTCGGGGGAGGATGGGAGCATCAAAGTTCAAGCCCACCCCAACTCTGGCCCCATTCAGACCCTAAGTCTGCTTGCATCTGGCTCATTCAGTCGTTGTCAGCCTCGTGGAGAAGAGTCCAAAACTGGGGGAGTCATATATATATATTATATATATATATATAAAAATTTTCTCTTTTTTAGGTGTTTTTTTAAAAAAATTTTTTGAGGTATTTTTTTTCTTTTTTTTTTCCCAGATATGGGAAAGAGGAAAAGGGGGTTGAGATTTAAAGAGGTGTGTTTTACGGGGCTGACCAATAACTATTTTATTCAAAAATTTGAAAATTATTTGATGGGGGTGGGGGGAACCAAAAGCAGATCTTAACATTTCAAAGCAGTGTAGCCCTGCACAGGTGTTGGACTTGAGCGCATTGTTCCGTCTGGTGTTGTAGCCATCTCGAGAACAAACCAACAACAAAAAATAAACTGAAAAAAACAACAAAAAAAAATAAATTAAAAATGTTAATTTGTGTTTCTCTGTCTTAACTACTACGTCTATTTGACCATTTTCTTCTCCTAATTTGCTCACTCTCTGGACACACTTCACCAAGAAAAAAATAGCTCTGAAAAAATCTAGATGACTACTTTGGTCATTTTACAGGTAGAGGACAAGCTTGTGCCTAGGATGTTGCTACAGACTTCTCTCATCCTGCTTAAGGAAGCACCTGATACCAGTGTCCCTCAACTTTCTCCTTAAAGTCAAAAATCCTTATGTTGTATTTCTTATTTTCTTAAAGGTCTTTATAGTAGGAGGAAGGCACCTCCACCAACTGATAAAACACCAGTGGTGTGTAACGTCCAGCACATCTGGAGTTAGAGGAGTACCTGTGAGCCTTAGGGTCACCTTCCTTTTGGAAATTGCAAGAAAGTGACATAGTGCCAGGCAAAGTAAGGTGAAAGCATCCCTAATCCAGCCCAGAGTCGCTGGAGGGGAGGTACAAGCTGGAATACTGGCCGCATGACTTAGAGATGGCTGAGCAGTGGGGCTTCTTGCTCCTGTTTATATCCCCATCACTCAGCATAGTGCTTGGCACACTAAGCCCTTAATAAGTGCTTTTCCATCATTTTTAGTAATCAATTTCTTAATTTCCCCCATCAGTCCGCTAACATTTATTATGCTTCTACCATATACCAGGAATTATATCTTTCAAGGATGAGAACAGGTCTTTGGAGGAAAGCTTGTATGTAATCTCTTTGCATTTCTGCCATCACCCGTTACCTGACCTGTGTGTCTAGTCACTGACTAACTTTAAAATCTATGAGCACCGTTGATTCTGGGTTATGGGGAAAACACCACCACCCCAACCTGTTTGCCAGTCTGGCATTTCCTGCGAGATGAAAATTTCCTGTGCTTGATTCCCCAGTTTCAGTTAAGTATTTAGAATTGTTCAAAGACATCCTGACAGAATTTCTCAGTAGCAGTAGCAACATCACTAGATCTTTGTCCATCTAAAGAGTTCTGTACTAATAGGCAGTGTGAGGGTTGGGGGAAATTAACTGGCAAAGTGAGTCTGTATTGTGGCCCCTTTGGGAGAAATCGATGAGTCTGTTGATGAGGGCAGGTAATGTGCCACTGTGTTCTCCACAGTGCCACAGGTATATGACTGGCTCAACACAGTCTGTCCCAACAGTGCTGATAATTGTGGGTCACTAGCAAGGACTTCGTTTATGGGAATGGCACTTCTTTCCTTAATAGGCATGAGACTAGGTGCTGAACTTTTCTGTAGAGAAAGCTCTCTTAGCTTTTTTTTGTTGTTCTTCAAAAGAAATAGCTTTAAAAACAGATCCATCTCTGTTCTCTAGCAGAGATTTGGGGGGAGTATACCCTAATTGTGCTTTTTTAGTCTTGGACAATAGCAATTACCTCTTACCAAGGTGGAAACTAGCTTTGGTATCCCAGAGGGGAAAAGGTCTTCTTCAACTTAAGATGTACAGTGGGTTTTATGACCTTGATTTATGGAAGTGGTAAAACAGACAAGGTCCAGTTAAAATGGAGGAAAGGTTGGTTGGTTTATTTTCCAGTGAGAGGTGGGGCTGAACTATGCCAGTCCAACTCTTTCGATAACAGTGAAGTTTAGGAATGAGTTAAGTCTTTGTCTTTGTCAAAATGACTGTCTAAGGCATCATATTATACACGAGCATTAAGTGCTCACTGTGTGCTGGGCACTAGGGATACAAATAGAAAAAAGATGACTCCCTGTTCTTAGGAAGTTTGACATGTTCACAGGTCAGTAAGTACAGAATGTATACCAGAAAATAATGTGAGTGACGGCGCATTCAGGCAGGAAAGGCTGAAGGGAAAAATCGTTTGGAAAAATGCATATTAATAATCAGAGCACCCCAATGCCCTCCCCCCACTTGATGTTCTCTTAAATGTTAAAAAAAACAAGACCCCATACTAGTTAACTAACAATGCAAGGATTAGGTAGAAATCCATTAGCAGTGGAAGTGTATAATAAAGTACCTGGTATAAAAAAGTTTTAGCTGCTTAACTTAGACTATGAACTTCCACAAATCACTTCATGTCTCTAAACATTAATATTTATACTTTTAAAAGTAATTGTGAATACAACAGCTATGCTGTGGACACTGATAAGGTTGAAGACTAACCAAAGTAAATAGATAGCTAGGTGGCACAGTGGATGGAGCATCCTCTTCTGTAAAATGAGCCAGAGAAGGAAATGGCAAACTATTTCAGTGTGTTTGCCAAGAAAACCTGAAATGGGATCATGAAGAGTCAGACATGACTAAAACAACAGCCACAACAACACTGAAAATAGGGTGAATTGTACATCCTTAGAATCTCAGAGCGATAGGCTGTTAGAACCATTTGTCGGGAGGATTCTTTTACTAATGAAATAGGCACACTAGAAAAAAGATGAGCTCCCCTGCTTTTCCTGCATTAGTGCTCTCTTCAGAAGCGATCCACCAACGAGAGACAGAGAGAGTATGTGTGCATGCGTGTGTCTGTGTGTGCTCACAATCTCACCTGGTGTTGAGGAATTGGAAAAGGCCTCTTGGGGGAGAAAACCCTTGAGCCCCTGGGCCTGGAAAGGACATCCAAATGCAAAAGTGAGAAGAGAGCATCCCAGGCATGGAGGATAGCCTGTGCATGGGTGCGGTCACAAGATGGAGTTTGTAGGCAAATGGGCTAGTTTGGCTGGAATTTAGTATGTGGTGAGGAATGTACAACTAACCGAGAAAGAAAGGTTGGAGCCAGGTTGTAAAAGGTGTGTCAAACGAGTATATGTTTTATCCCAAGGGTAATAGGGAGCCATGGGAACTTTGATGAAGACAGACCCAATTGGCACATCCTCCAGCTGCATTCAGTAGCACTCAAGCAAGAGCAGAAAAGGCATATGATTGTGGCCTCGAAACATGAATGGCAAAAGGACAGGGAGACAAGGGATCCAAAAGTCAAACATGAAAGAATAGATGTGCAAGAGAGGAAAGTGGATCTAGAGCAGGGCTTTGGCCTGGGAAAGTGGGGAAGAGCTGCCATGAGTGAAAGTCGCAAAGGGTGGAGAATGGGAGGAGTAGAGGTGATGTGTGGTTGTAGAAATTCCAGAGTTGCAGAGATGGAACATTTGAGGGTGGTGAAAGGATCACGGTTGTGACCGTCCCTGTGCATGTGGCTGAGATGATATTACTGTGGCAGTAATTAGATGAGGAACCCTGAGTGACCCATTTCACCGACATTTGGCTAGAAAGCAGGACAGCTCTCAGGATCAGTCGATTGAAGCAAGACATCCCTGGTTAACATCGGATAGTGGGGGGAGGGGGGCAGGAGGGAGGGTAATACTACAAACAGGTAAGAGCAATTCAGACAAGCCAATAAATTTGTAATCTTTTAATGTCGATACGGCTTATAAGCCACAGTTCACCCTGACAGCAATTTAAAATTACATTACAAAGACCCATTTCCTACTCTAGCTGTTTGCTGTGCTCTAGCTACCACCTCAAATTTTGGCTCCTTTGGGAAACAAGTGTCTTTGTACACTTGTTCTTTAGAACTAAGGAAAACAGCTGTACATACCGATGAGCAATCTGTTGAGATAGATCTCTCAGCCCTTTGAGCTGCCATTGTCCTCTATTGAAGGCTGCCTGGCCAGCAGCACTTTTTTTCCTTCCATTGAAAGTGGGGAGAATGGAAAAAGCATTCTTTCTAACTGGAAAGCACCACTTTTCCTGCAAGGTCCCAGAAATCACCCGCTCCAAGCCTTTCATGTCAAGTGCTGGCCAAGTTCCTCCTAATGCAGCTGGATAAAGCTCTGGCAGCCCAAAGCTGGGCATCATCTTCCCTACAAGCTCCCGCTGGTGGGGAGAACCCAGGGACCTGCCGTCCTAACCCTTCTCCCTCTGAGCCCAAAGCCCTTTTCTGCAGACAAGGCCCGGACCATGCTGGCTCTCAAAGTGGCCACCGAGGTCGGTTCTTATATGAAAGCTAGTGAGGGATGGGTGATGAGTAGCTGCCTCACTGATGCATGCCAACCTGGTGAATGGGCCAGGGCCCTGTGCCAGCAGGAAGGCCCTGTCCAGGCGGCAGGCGCTGCTGTAACTGCCAAATGTGGTGCAGCTCCTTAAACTGCTCTACCATCCTGTCCTTTAGGTCTGGGTTTGAGATTTGCAGCCGGATGCTGTCAGCCGACCAGGAAAGCTCCCCTGAAAACATCTCTAGCAGAATCCGAGCTGCCACTGGCACCACCTGGAGGAGAGGGATAGGGAAGGATATAGGAATATTTCTGAGTGGCTACTGTCTCTAACACCCCTGATGATCCTTGAGGCAGGGGGGAGATCACAGGATTCTGTGCTACAGGAGATCTCAAGAGTGATCCAGTTTGTTAATTTTACTGATGAGGAAACTGGGGCCCCGTCGATCAACAAGCATTTAGTAAGGTCTCATGTGCTGCCCCCTTTGCTAAGCACTGGGGAGACAAAGAAAAAGCAAAAACATTGCCTTTGGTAGGCTACATTCTAATAAAAGAGAACACACATAATAAACCTGCACAGGAATCAAGAGAAGATGGAGGCCCCTAAGGAGCAGCCTCAGACAGAAGGCACGAGCGGCTGTGGAGATAGAAAAGGCCTCCTGGAGAAGGTGACGTTTGAGCTGAGTCTTAAAGCTAGCTGGGGATCCATGAGAGCTGGGGGAGGGCATTCTAGGTATGGAAGGCATAGAGAGATGAAAGATGGAGCTTCATGGGATTAGGCCAGTATGCCTGGAGGGTGGCGTGCATAGAGGGGAGTAAGGAGGAAGGGATCAGGTTGTGAAGTATTTGGACCTATTTGTTCAATCCATACCTGCACGGTAATGAGTTTCTTCTCCTTGGGTTTTCTGTCTGGCCACTCTTCCCCAAAGCAAAAGAAAATCTCAAAGGCTGGTGGAGTTGTGGTTTGGCCCTTTTGAAATAGGATCAGCTCTAGGGTAGGGAACAGAACCAAGAGACCACAGTAAGATCCCGTCTTCAGCCTGGCCCCCATCCTTCAACACCCAGAATGGTCAGTGGAGGAGCAGATGTTTGTGATGAAAGAGGTTTCAGGAGCAGATGGGGGTCAAAAAAAAATACTAGAGAAAAGCAAAGCCAGATGGCAGGTGGGGCAGAGAGCTGGCCTCACCATTGAGGAACTGCTCAAGACTGAAAAGCTTTGTCTTCTTCTCTCGTTGGATGGGTCGTGGCATGGCAGAGGGTGTGGCACAAGGTCCGCTCCAGAACACTTTGCACTGGCAAAGGCGGATGGCATAGAGATCCTGGCCTTGGAGCTGTAGGATAAGTCCTCGGTCTAGCACGTCTAGTAACTGGTGGGTATAGAAGCGCTGCTTCTCACTGGGAATGCCCTCTGGACCAGGAAAACGCACCTGCTCCAAGCTCACCGGGCCAAAGAGCTCCACTTGTTCCTGGGTGGCCTCCAGCTGGCTGTAGAAGAGGCGGCAACCTTGGGGGTTGCTGATGGTGAGGGAATAGGGTGGCTGGCCTCGATACTGGAACTTGATCTCCAGGTCGGTCACTGTGGAAGGGCACAACCCAACCAACCCACACCCAAATCCCACATGAGCTCCCTCTGTGCCTTGATCCCAGCTCCCCAGACAGATAAGATCACCTCAATTGTGTCTTAGGCATAAACACTCTACCTTCCCCCTCCCTCTCAACTTAGTTTTTCTTTTCCCTAATAATGTCCTTGGACCAAAACTCCCAACCTTGGTCCCATACTGTAGCCCTTGATCCTTGTTAATACATGAGTGCTTAGTTCCCTCTGAGATGATTTCCAGCTCTGGCCGTTTATATTTTGTAGTACATGGTTGTTTGCATGCTGCCTCCCTCGTTAGACTATGAGCACCCTGAGAGCAGGGACCATCTTTAGCTATTGTACCCCCCGTGTTTACCACAGTGCCTGGCACCGAGTAGGTATTTCACAAATGCTTACTGACTGGACTTGTTGGGAAGGATGCTTTGGCCCTTGTGTTTCCTCACGCTTATATCTAAGAGTCACATGATCTCTCAAGGGAAGAAACCCTCATTTAGCCTAGCTACTTCAAACTGTTTTCTATTCCTTCCTCAGTTCCTGCTGCTTCTCTGCACCCTCCCTATCCCCAGCTAAGAGCTCCTTACATGGCAACATGTGGGGACTTATAAGTAGATCGGGAAGCAGTTGTTCCGGAGGGGGAGCCAAGTTGGTAGCCAGAGGCCCAGGCTCCAAGTCTGGAAGGACTTCGGGGATCAGTTCCCCAAAAGTAGCAGGGGGGCCAGGTGGAGGGGCCAGGATGGTAGGCTCAGGAGGGGAAGGTCCCAGCCCAAGAGGTGGCTGAAGACTGGTAGATGGCCACTCCTGTTCTTCCTTTGGCAAAGTATAAGGGACCATGGAGGGGGCAGGTTGTGATGGTTCTGTAGCCCAAAAAAACAAACCAGTCATTAACCCCTCCTCCCCAAGAGCCCTCCCAAGAAAACCCCAGACCCCACAGCCTCTGCCTTCCGCTTCTCTCCCCCACCCCCAACCTAACCACAGTACCTCTGGTACCCTAAGGGTTTTTTTTCTTTACACCAAGCCCCCATGCCCCACCTGTGAGTCTCAGAGTTGGCAACATCCTTTGTAGCTAGTGGGGAAAGAGAAGGAAAAATAAATCATTGTTATTGTGACAATAGGATGTAAAAGCTGGGATAATACATATGGAATACAAAGTAACTGACTTAATTCTTTAGCCTTAGTTGGGCCTGGACTGGCAGTCAGGAGACCTAGGTTTGGATGCCAGATCTGTCAAGTGATTATGGGCAAATCTGTCTAATGAGTATAATTTTATCTGTTCTAACTTTCTCACAAGATTGTTGTGTATATGAAGCCACCTTGGAAAGGCAAAAGACTACATGAGTCAGAAGCATTGGTAGGAAAGATCCTTGGGAGAAAAGGAGACTCGGAGAGCTTGGGAGAACAGCCTCCAAGATAGGAAAAGCATCCCTCTATGGAAAAAAACAAAACCAAACCTTTAATGGCTCTCTAGCATCTATGAAATGAAGTACAAACTCCTCCAAGCATTCCCAGACTCCACAATCTAGCATCATGCTCCTTTCCTAGTTTTATCTTTCATGCCTTCGTGGGCTCCAGCCACAGATCAGTACTCCGCTGGATCTGTTCTCATTCTGGCTTTCCAAATGCCTGTGTAGCTCCCATATTGTAAGCGCATATTATGTGCAAAGAATTGCACCATGTTCTGGAGGTGATCGATTTTATTTAAGACATGGTCCCTACCTTCGTGGATCTTGTAGGAGGAAGGTTATGGGAAATACACAGATAATTATAATATACGGTGGCACTTTCTTCTCTTTCTCCACCCCTACCCAACTTCTTCTAATATACTTCATGCAAGCTTTCAGGGAAAAAGAAAGGGTCGTTGTCGCCTTGGGTAGGCTTTCAGAGAAAGCTTCTAGGACAAAATGGTGCTTGAGTTAGAATGTAAACTGGGAAGTAAATATTTTTGCTTTTTCTTAGTGTCTGCAGTATTTAGTATAGTACATGGCACACAGTAAGCACTTGATAAACTGGCGAACTGTTTGAGGTGGGAATCTAAAGGATGAATGGGAATTTATCAAATGAAAAGGCATTCCAGGTATAGAGAACAGCGTAAGTAAAGGCACTAAGGTAAGAAAGTACAAGGTACGTACAGAAGACAGGGATCAGCTCGGTTCGGTTGGACCACAACATATACGAAGGGACCTACTATGAGAAAAAAGGCTGGAAAGCTAAGGAGGCAGCAGAATATGGAGGACCTTGATTACTGAGCAAACAGTTTATTCACCCGGTGGGCAATTAGGAGCCACTGAAGATATTTTACAGAATAGAGGGATGAAGTCAGATTCATGCGTAAGGATAGATTTGGGTCGGGATAGGGATGTGCAGGCTATAAAAATGGGAAGAGCTGGTAGGTTATTGAAAGCATGGAAGCAGGTGGTGATACAGATGAGCAGGTCGAGGTGGATGTGATAAAGAAACGCAGAATCAATAGGACTCAGCAGCCGATTGGAAAAGGGAAAGGACCGCGGCGTCCTTCGGGCTTTGGACATGGGAGACAGAAGCAACGATGGGGCCCCTGAAATAGTGATGACACAAACGACCGGCTCGTGGGGAAAGTAATAAGACTGGCTTGGGACAAGTTGAGCTTGAGGCACCAGTGGGATGCCCAAATGGAGACTGGGTTCTGTGGCTCAGAAGAGGGGTCAGGGCTGGAGATAAAACTCCTGGAGTAATCCGTATGGATGGAGGGAATGGACGGTACCCCTCCTGGTGGCAAAGTAGAGAAGAGTGATGAACTTGGAGTCAGGAGGACCTGGGTTCAAGGCCCATCTTAGACACTGATTAGCTCTATGAACCTGGGCAAGTCACTTAAGTTCTTTGAGACTCGATCTGCAAAATGGGGGTGACGATAGCACCTACCTCCCAGGGTCATTGTGTGGAACAAATGAGGTAACATGTAAAGTGCTTCAAAAGCTCTGAAGTAATATAAATGCTAGCAGTTACTATTGTGGACTTGTCTTTTCCTCCTTATAGACTGTAAGCACCTTGAAAACAGGGTCTGTCTACTCTATATCCCTCATGTCTAGCATGGAGACTTGGAAATGCCTTGTGATGTATATTTGTCGAATGTGTTATCTTGGAGAAAAGGGTGAGGGACACCTTCCTAAGAAGTACACAGATCTGGGGTTTAGGGGCA
The DNA here is from genome assembly GCA_028646595.1 of Phalanger gymnotis. NCBI lineage: Eukaryota > Metazoa > Chordata > Mammalia > Diprotodontia > Phalangeridae > Phalanger > Phalanger gymnotis. Next base: position 95,305,250 of record CM053623.1, read on the forward strand.
CCCCACTCCCGTCTCCACTCAGTTCTGTTTCAGAACTCACCTCCTCATCCTCCTCATCCTCTTCTTCACCAGGCAGGGACTCTGAAGGAAGGAAAAAAGGAGAGGGGAAGGAAGCTGGGCAGCATGGGCGGAAGTGTTGTCCAGGGGCCCAGGGGTTCCATTGGGATGACAACCAAGGAAGCTAAGACCACAGATGGGATTGACACTGCCTAACACTGAAAACCCTGAAGAGACTGCCTCACACTAAGAGCAGGAAAGATGCATATCCATTCAGAGTATCCATCATAAAAACCTGCCCCTTCTCTCCTTCCCAGGGAGGTTCCTGAATTTACTGCTGCATTCACAAACCCCATGGCCAATCCCAGGCCAAGCAGGGTCACCTCAGCAAGGAGCTGCATAGGGGTCAGTTCCTAGCGTGCTAGACTCCCTCATGGTGGAGGGGAATGTTGTCTCTGGAGACCCAGCCGCTCTAAATTCCAGGAATACTCTTCCCTAACTGCTCTCCCTCAGGGAGCATCCTGTAGGTGCGGTCTGAATCGAGAGATCACACCTAGAACAGCCTATAGTTCGAATGGACCCACAAAACCAATAATGATTCCTCTTGTGCCTGCCTGCTGGGTCAGAGAGTCAATCAGAAGTCTAGAGCTGTAACTCCAAGGTCATCCACCCCAACCCACTCATTTTACAGATGAAGAAACTGGCTCAAATAGGTTAACAGATTTGCCCACGGTCACACCGAGGCAGGATCTGAACCCCTATAGTCCCTTGTGCTACTTTTCATTCCCCCACACTATCTACCTGAGGAGAAAGGCAACTAGCTGCAGGAAATCAGGAACCAAGGCTGCTTCCAACCCAAAGAGGCAGACAGCCATGGATGAGGCTTGAGCTGCATCATTTGGACCACCCTCCAGAGTCCACCCTCAGGTTTCATCCCTAGAGATCTCACGGGCCCACTCAGGGCAGGAGAAGTACCTGCGGGAGTAGGGCACGAGGCACAGACCTCGTAGATCTTGTACGGCTGGGGTGGCATGTCTCGAGGCCCATCGTAAAGCAGGCGGAACTCTCGACTCTTGTTGAGGGCACAGCGAAGGTTGGCCTTCCACTTGGCAGGATCTGCCTCATCTACACCTTCCGTGTACTTCCCTGTCTCCTTGGCCCAGGCCTGGAGAGTTGGAGAGAATGGAGGGGAAGAGTCCGGAGGTCACCTCGAGGCTAGCGTGCCAGCGCCCCTCCCAGGGTAAGACTGGAGTCCAGATAGATCCCACCCTATTCTTAAATCTCTGAATGGGTACGCGAAGCTTTGGAGGAGATGGGGGTGTCAGGAGAGATAGAGAAGGCACCAGGTAGATGTGCTGACGAGTAGGTGCCCAGAGCCCGAAGGAAGTAAGACTGGGCTGGCAGGAATTTTAGGAAGCTTTACCATCTCTCCTCCCCCAATTCCCCCTCACCCCTTCACTACTTTCCCCAGGCAGAAGCTGACTCCGAAATCTCTTCTGTCTCTGCTGCAGACTCACACACACCTTTCCCTCCCTTTTCTTAACTACAATCATTATTGCTTCTAGCCTCTGCTCTGCCACTAACAGATCAGTTAGGTGAGTCTTATCTTCTTTGTTCCTCAGTCTCATCGTCTGTAGAAATGGGTAGAGCAAAGCCCGTCCTTCCCCACCACATGGTTGGTGGGGATCAAATGAAAAGTGGTGCAGTAGAGTAGAGAGCAATTGGACTTAGAATGAGAAGGGCCCTGGGTTCAAATCCTCCCTCTGGCACTGACTAGCTATGTAACTACGGAGGAGTCATTTAATGTCTCTGAGCCTCAGAGTCAGTGTCACACAGCTCCAAATCTAACACTTTCCACTAAGTGTGAGCTATTTTTGTCAAATGGAATCAAAGGTGTTATGAGTATGTGGAGTCAAAAAACAAGTATGAGAGATTACTGTCACTAACAACGTGTCTGTCCCCTTATGCTCTAAGTGTGGGAGGGAGAACTGGGTAAAAGCCCAAGTCTTTTTTTTTTTTGGAGGGGGGAAGGCACAGTAATTGGGGTTAAGTGACTTGCCCAAGGTCACACAGCTAGTAAGTGTGTCAAGTGTCTGAGGCCAAATTTGAACCCAGGTCCTCTTGACTCCAGGACCAGTGCGCTACTCACTGCACCATCTAGCTGCCCCCAAAAAGCCCAAGTCTTAATCCATAATAAAGAGTAAGAGCCAACTGCTAGATTGCAGAGAATTCATCAGCTTTTCTGCAAGGCAGAGGTATCATGTGAGGGTCCAAGGTTTAAATCCCTTGCTATCATTCTTCTCCACTGTCTCTTTATGTCCCTGCACACCTTGAAGATGGTGTTGTCATCCTCGTCCTGGGTGGGGCCGTGCCTGGTGGCATGACGCCAGGGGATATAAAAGAGCTTGCGCTCCTCGTTGACCCACTGAAGGCCTGGGTACTGGCAGCTGTTCACTTGGGCAACCAGCCAGGGCTTGAGCCGCACCCGTCGAGGTGGAGGCGGCACAGGTAGGGTCATGGCAGACTGGCAGACCTGTGGAAGAAGTCAGAGGGGAAGGATGCTTCATTCTCTCCATATACCGAGGAAAGCCTAAAATCTGACAAAGAGACCTGAATCAGATCTGCGATGAAAGGCCACTAAGCACAGGTATATTGGCTCCTGGCCCAGCTGACTCCTGTGGTCTTCCATCTGCCTGGTCCTGTCTTCAGAGAAAGGCAGAAAAGTAATTATGTCCACTCCTGCAAACATCTGCCTTGGTCCACTCGAAGGGGCTAAATAGAGATGAGGGAAGACTGCATGGCTGGGCCCTGTCCCCAGGCTAAGTGGCCAACAGGCTTAAGGACTGGCTTTCTGATCCTTGCGTCTGCTTGGGCAACTTGGACCTCATTTCCTTGGAAATTCACCTTCCCACCCTGCAGAATACTAGAGAAGGGAGCTGTGAAGAACTTAATCCCAGTTATCACGTGATAACCCTGAGACTAGAAGCCTTGGCCCTGATCACCATCATCCTCCTTTGGATTTCCCTTCTGGAAGTGACCTTGGAGGTCACCTAGTCTAACCCCACCTCATTTTACAGTAAAGGAACTGAGGTCTAAAATAGTGAACTGGGGGCAGCAACGTACTGAAGTGGACAGGACACTGGCCCTGGAGTCAGGAGGACCCGAGTTCAAATCCAGCCTTAGATACTTACTAGCTGTATGTGACTCTGGGCAAGTCACTTAACCCCAATTGCCTCCAAAATGGTGAACTGACTTGTTAGTGGAAGACTGAATCACAGAGTCTTAAATTCTTAAATGAATCTTCATCTTAAATTAAAGGGACCTCAGAGATCATCTGTCTACCCTAATCCCCACTGAATGAAGAAGCCCCTCTACAGGAGAGCTGACAACCAGTCCAGCTGTTCCTAGGTCTTTTCCTGCATTTTTCTCTTCACATCCAGTGAGAAGGGAAGTCTTTGGCTGGCTCTGATTGTCAGGGAGCTTTTCTTTAGCCTAAATTTGCTTCTTCACAACTTCTACTCCTTGCCCCTAGTCGTACCCTTTGTGAATAAATAATAAACATGGTTTCCTACGCAGCTTTCTTTTTCCATCCTTTCTCATAAGGGAAAATATTCGCTTGTTGATGATTATCAGGTTCATAATAATAAAAGGATTTTTAATTTAAAATTTTAAGGAAATAAGGGTTTTTTTTAAATTTTAAAAAATTATTTAAAAATAGAGAATATATTGCTTGCCCTCTCAATGAGGGGGGAGGGGAAGGAGGGAAGGAGAAAATTTGGAACTCAATTTTAAACAAATGTTAAAAATTGTTTTTTATATGTAGTTGGGGAAAAATAAAATATTAAATAAATTTAAAAAAATAAAAAGGGAGAATCCTCTTCCATGTGGCAGCCTGTCAAGTAATTGACATAGTTCTCATGGTCCCTTCTAAGTCTTCTCAACTTCAACCTGGCTGGGTCTTCTGATTTCCAATACAATGTTCTTTCTACCGCCTCTTCCTCACCACACCCAGGATAGACACTAACTGTCTCCACCTGCAACAGAAAAGTCTAGTTTGTGATTACTATGTCAAACTATATTTGATCTACCGCTTTGCAAATATCCGAATTTTCTTGTGTGTCTGTGCATGTGTGTGCTCACACACATATGGAAAGATGCATTTAGAGCATGCTCGTTTATATGTGTTTCTTGAGCAAGATTAAAAGCTTCTGTAGAATAGACTGTCTTCCATTTCCTTGGCATCTCTGCCCCCATAAGACAACGGAATTATCAGGCAAATAGCGAGTGCTCAACAGAGGCATACCCAAGGAAAGAGTTGGGGTTTGGGGTTTAGAAGGAGGTCACCCAAGTGCATCTCCTCAATTAGGAGGGCAAAAGGAAGGAATGATACAAAGAAGGGAGTGGGGCATGTAATCAAAGACGGAAGTCTCCTTGCCTTGCACAAAGCAGAAAAGGTCAAGGCGGGGTGCTGGAAAGGGAGAACATGATGAAAAATAATTGCTCCCCTCATCAAGTGTTTTTGATGGTTGCAAAGCACTTTCATATTCATTATTTGATTGGATTCTCAACAACCTAGTGAAGTACATAGGACGGGTGTTTTTATTCCTGGTTTACAAATGAGGAAACTGGGGTCCAGCGGTTGGCATTTCCCCAAGATCAGAACAAATAAATGACAGTAGGAACTCGGCCCAAGTCCAAAGGCAGAGCTCTTTCCACTAAGAGATGATGTTTTCTGTCCCAGTACTTCTAAATATCATAGGATCAAAGATTGGCATCCACAGTTCATCTGATGGGTACCTCTTCCACACACACAGATCACAGCCTTCCTGTATTGCAAAGAAAGTGGTCCTTAGGAATTTCTGGAGCCCTCCAACCCCCACCAAATTACATTCTGGCCAACTTTCTGAGCCTCCTTAAGCTTAGCCGATCCTTGGGTGACCAACAGCCCGTTACTGGGTCCATAATCAAAGAAATAGATAGTACTTGCAAGAGCCTGTGCATCCAGGGTCACTCTTATGTCATGATGCTAAAAGAGGGTTTTGGTGTAGGCCTACAGATATTAGTTCCATTTTATAAATGAGCAAATGGAGGCATAAAAAGTGGTTAAATAACTTGCCTAGATTCACACTGCTAGGAAGTGTCAGTCAGGATTAAAGTCTATCTCGCTTGACTCCAAGTCTGGAAATCTTTCAGTTGTGCTGATGGGTCCCAAACCATGTGAACTCAAAGAGGGGCCACTGGCTCTCTTAAATTTTTGAGAGAAACACAGCAATACTCACATGTGTCTCAGGTACCCCACGACCTCCTCGGTTGAGTTGGTTCACATTTTCAACATTAGATCACGCTACATTCCTTTGGATTTGAGATACGTTTAATATGTTTTTATTTACTTGTACATTCGGCTATATAAGTAACTTTTTTTTAACATACTTGCTGCAACTAGCTTGGAACAGGAAGTGAGGGTGATGGCATCCAATCTGATTCCAAGGTTTGAGAAGTTGTGCTGTGCCCAACACACACACACAATTCGTAATAGCTATGACAGGTAGGTTGGCCCAATGGATAGAATGCTGGGCCTGGAATCAGAAAGATCTGAGTTAAAATGTGACCTCAGACGCTTACTAGCGGTGTGACCTTGGACAAGTCACTTAACCTCTGTTTGCCGCAGTTTCCTCATTAGTAAAATGAGCTGGAGAAGGAAATGGCAAACCACTCCAGTGTCTTTGCCAAGAAAACCTCAAATGAGGTCACGAAGAGTAGGACAGGACTGAAAAATAACTCAACGACAGTAGTAGTAGTAGTAGTAGTAACAGTAATAGTAGTAGTAGTAGTAACAGCAGCAGCTAATATTTACATACAGCACGTAAAGGTTTGCAGTGTTCTACAAGTATTGTCTTATTTGATCTTTACAACATCCTTGAGAGGGAGGGACTATTATTACCCTCTTTTTCAGATGAGGCAAATAGAGGTTAAGTGACTTATCCAGAATCACAGAGCTAGTAAATGGCTGAGTCCGAATTTGAATTCAGGTCTTCCTGATTCCGAGTTTGGCATTCTATACCACCTAGCTGCCACAAGTAAGTGTGGTTATTTACGAATGAAATAAAAATATTGTTTTCTCTTTCAATTTATGTGTTTATTTTTCCAAACAGCTACTAAGTTAAAAAGACACAAATACTTATTAAGTTGTTTAGACCTAAATACATAATAAACAGAACTATTAGATATTTCTTTTGGCCGGGGGGGGGGGGTATCATAAAAAATTACTGAGATGGTGACAGTGCCAAGAACCAAGAAAATCTGGCAAATTCTCTGAGCTGGATCATAAGTACCTTAGGGGCAAGGAACTTGCCTCACATATCTCCCACAAAGTTAAATGCCTAGTGTGTTCTAGGTGTAGGGATACCAAGAAGTGAGACATGGTCTGTGACTACAACTTAAAATCTAATTGTTTATAAGACATTATAAGACACCAAGAAATAATAAAACTAGAGAAAATAGATGAGATTCTGAAACATCTCATTAGAAAAACTACTGATCTAGAGAACAGACCAAGAACATAAGACAACATAAGAACTGTCAGACTACCTGAAAGTTATGATAAAAAAAAAAGAATCTGGATACAATATTACAAGAAATTATTGAGGAAAAAAGCCCTGAATTTCTAGAACAAGAGGGTAAAGTGGACATAGCTGTTCACCAACTGAAAGAGATCCCGGGAGGAAAACTTACAGGAATGTCATAGCCAAGTTCCAAAACTCCCAAGTCAAGGAGAAAATATTGCAAACAATGAGAAAAAAACCCAATTTAAGTACTGTGGAAATATAGTCAAGATTTCACAAAAACTAGGTGTTTTCATTCCAAAATACCAGAGGCCTTAGAACATTATATTTCTAAGAGCAAAAGAGTTGGGGTTGTGTCTAAGAATAACTTACCCAGCAAAGTTGAGTATAATCCTGAATGAAAAAAAAATGATCATTTGATGAACTGACTTTTGTAACAAAAAGACCAGAACTCGTTGGAAAATTTGATATAAAAGATCCAGAAGAAATATAAGGAAAACATTAAAGACTAATTATAAGGTACTCATTAAGGTCTATTTACTTATTATATATATGAAAATGTTATCAGTATTCTTTAAACATCATTACTAAAGTAATATGAAAGAAAGGTTGGGGCTGAGTTATATATGATGGGGTGATTCTGAAAAACAAAATTGGGTAGGAAAAAGTAAAAGTAAACAATCATATTATAAAAATGGTGTGTGAAAGGAAGAACTAATACCAAGGAAACAAGTTTGGGTGGATGGCTGGTAGTGATGGGGGGACTTTTGGAGGGATGTGTGGATTGCGATTGGGTGGGCAGAGGGAGAAAAGGTAACAGAGATAGGGTAAAAAGAGAGGCTGAGAAAGAAAATAGTGAGTAAAAATAAGATGGAGGGAAATTCACAAATAGTAATCATAACTTTGAATGTGAATAGAATGTTTACAGCAGCTCTTTTTGTGGTGGCAAAGAACTGGAAATTGCAGGGGTCCCTATCATTTGGGGAATGGCTGAACAGGTTGTGGTGGATGGTTGTGATGGAATGCTAGTGTGCTATAAGAAATGAGCTCAATGACCTTAGAAAGGTATGGAAAGATTTGCATGAAATGATTAAGAACAAAGTGAGTAGACCAAGAGAACATCGTATACAGAAACAGCAATACTGTTTCAAGAATGACTGAGCGACTAAGTCATTTTGACTATTATAAATATACAAATTAAAAATAAAGGACATATGAAGAGAGATGGTGTCTGGATCCAGAGAAAGAACTGATAAATAGAAGTATGTATTGAATAATTTTACATATCTCTCTCTCTGTCTATCTCTGTCAGTCTTTCTATCTATCTGTGTCTAATGGTAGCCATCTCAAGGGTGGGGTGGGGGGAAGAGAAAAAGGGGGAAAAAGAAATTTCCATGATAACTTTGTGGTCTATCAGGAGTGAATAGCAAGTTGTAGATTTGCAGTTTCATGTGCAATCATCTTTTTTATTGTACTGTGTTATGGAAATGCTGTTTTGTTTCCTGAATGGAAAATAAAATAATTTTTTTTTAAAAAAATCTGCTTGTTCTTACCAAAATAAAGGGAAACAAATAATTGGAGGGATATCTGCCCTTCATGGTTGGGAGACTAGTGCATGCGTAGAGTAAGCTCCTTCTTGGAGGTCAGGGCTTAGTACAGTCCCTAGCCCATAGTAGGTGCTTCAGTGAATGTTTATTGGATGAATGAGTTCATCAGTATATTCAGCTGATGCAAAATCAGCCGGAGAGCCTGCTTCCAAAACAGTTGTGATGACAAGGAATGGAATGCCTCAGAGAGACTTAGAAGCACATGTAGACGTTCTGCAGCTGGTTTCAGTGTGCTGACTATGTGGGAAGGGAATAAGAATTTATACATCATGCCTACTATACCCCAGGTACTGTGCTAAGCGCTTAAAAAAAAACCCAAAAAACAAATATGCCATTTGATTGTCAAACAACCGGGGGGTAGTGCACAGAGCGCTGGATCTGGAATCAGGACACCCCGAATTCAAATCTACTCTCAGGTACTTATTAGCTGAGTGACCCTGGGCAAGTCACTCAACCTCTATTTGCCTCAGTTTCATCATCTGTAAAATGAGGATCATAACAGTGCCTACTTTATAGGGTTGTGAGGCCGAACTTAGATAATAATTCAAAAGCATTTAGGACGGTGCCTGGCACATAGTATGTACTTTGTAAATGTTAGCTGTCATTATTATTTGGTGTAAAATTGCCAAGGAGATACTTTTTTAGAACCAAAAAAACCTAAGAGCAATTAATTCAGAAGAACTAAAGGACTAGAATCACAGAAGAAATCATGAGGAAAAATAAAAATGAAAGGGGCATAACATTACCAGACTTCAAAGCATATTATGAAGCAGTAGACATCCAAATTATTAGATTTTGGTTAAGCAGAAAAATAGATCAATGGAACACACCTGCTAAGCAAAAAATGTGTTCTTGTTCAGTCCTGTCCGACTCTCCGTAACCCCATTTGGCGCTTTCTCAGCAGAGATACTGGTGTGGTTTGCCATTTCCTTCTCCAGCTCGTTTTACAGATGAAGAACTGAGGCCAACAGAGGTAGGTGACTTGCCCAGGGTCACACAATGTGTAAGTGTCTGAGGCTGGATCCGAACTCACAGAGAGGAGTGTTGCTGACTCCAGGCCCAGCACTCTCTCCATTGTTCCACCAGTAGCCTAGTGTTTGATAAATCCCAAAAAATCAATTACTGGAGGTGAGACTCCCTTTTTGAAATGAGCTGTTCATGGCATAACTTCACATGTATAATTGATATCCTATTGCTTTCCTTCTCAAAGGATGGAGGAGGGGCAAGAGAGAGGGAACAATTTGGAACTCAAAATTTTAAAAACATGAATGTTAAGAAATTTTTTAAAAAAATTTAAAGAGAAAACTTGAAAAAACTGGAAAGCAGTTTGGTAGAAATCAGACTTGGATTAACAACTTATATTATTAACTATAATAAACTAACAATGGATATACAAACTGAACATAAAAGGTCACATCACAAAAAAAATTTAAAAGTAAATAAGAACAAGCATTTTCCACCAACTATAGCTAGGGGGAGAATTCTTAGACAAAGGAAGGGTTAGATGAAACAGGAAAAGATCATAGGATCATAGATAGAAGGTTAGAAAGTAGCTCACAGACTGTCTGGCCCATTCTCATAACACTTTATACATAAGGAAACTGAAGCCCAGAGAAATTAAGTGACTGACTTTCACAAGGGCATGTAGATAGTAAGTAAATGATCCAGGATTTAACTTTAGGGATTTCAAATCCAGCATTCAGCACTCACACAGACAATTCTGACTATATAAAATTTAAAAAAAAAACAACTTTGGGGGCAGCTAAGTGGCACAGTAGATAGAGCACCAGCCCTGGAGTCAGGAGGACCTGAGTTCAAATCCAGCCTCAGACACTATGGCCTTGGACAAGTCACTTAACCCTGATTGCCTCAAAAAAAGAAAAAAAACTTATTCATGAATAATACCAACAAAGACAAAATTGGAAGAAAAATGGCAGAATGGAAAAATACTCACTTAAATATCCCTGATAGAAATCTTACATACAAAATATGCAAGAAATATATCCCAGTTTTCAAAGCAAGACTTATAAACAATAAACCATCACATGAAAACATGCCCCAAATTAAAACAACTCTGAGGTTTCACTTCCAGGTATGAGTGATAGAATGATTAGAGGAATGGGAGGTGGGAAAGGGGAGTATAAGATTGAATAACAGTTGAGTGGTCCGGTTTGGCTGGAGAACAGAGCATACGAAACTAAGTGCAATGACTATCAGAATGAATCATTTATCATGCAATGCTCCCCAACCCCTGACCCCAAAAATGTTTACGGGCAGTCTTATGAAGGACTAATAGTCCTTAAAGGGAAGCCTGAGGGGCGCCTGTTAAAAGAGGAGGGGCAGCCTTGCTGGTTACGATGATGATGATAGTATTTATACAACACAGAGGCAGCATGGTTCAGTGGATAGATATGGCCTGGGAATGAGGAAGACCTTGGTCTTCTGGCCTCTGACAAATAACTGTGATCCCAGAGGTAGTCACTCAGAACCCCAGGACACACTAAGGTATGTGCTTCACCAACATCTTTCTCCACCCACGAAGACAGATGTGGGGGCGCATCACACCACCAGAACTCCTGGCTCCCCTCCCCTCCCCCACTACAATGGGATTCAGGCAAACCCTGTTTCCCTGGAAGAAAAGATCCTTCCAAGACCTCACCATTGTAGGCTGCAGAAGAATTTCAGATCGGTACTGGTGAAGGGAGATTTCTCACCAAGAATTCCCTACCCCAGTGTAATTACAGGCCTGGATTCCTGCAAAAATGTACACATATTGTGTACCTGGAACCTCTTTCACATATGTGATCTCATTGCAGCCTCACACAACCCAGGGAGGTAGTGTCCTGCATAACCTCTATTTTACAGACAAGAACACTGAGCCTCAAAAAAGATTTAAGTCATTTGCCCAAAGTTCATATAGCTTCTCATATAAGAGGTGCTTAAGAAATGTTTGCGGAATGAATGAATGTATAGCAAAAAAACCCAGTACCTATCCAAGTTAAGTGATAGTCCAAGCTCATACAAACTTCTAGTTAGCAAAGCTGGTCCTGGAAGCCAGATCTCCCCCTCCTTCCTGTTCTAAAGTTATTTCCACTCTGCAGAGACAATGGGTAAAAATGAGCATAGCCATTTTCTGTACCTCCTTCTGCCTGCTCTCTTCCTCAGGTCACAGACCAGCAACTTCCCCCTACTCTAATTTAAGCCTTAGAGCAGGCCAGTTCTCTGCAGACCCTGAGTAGTCTATCATCTCTTGATACAGAACTTGGGTGCCAGTTCTGATGCCAGAGAGGGCTGGGAGGGGGAAGGTTCCCAACCCCTGCCTCCAATGTTCCCATCGCCTCCCCAAGGCAGATCACTCAGTTCCCGTTTTTTGCCCTCCCCCACCCAACCCAGGGGGAAACGAAAGTAGCAGAGCCTGGCCAATGCCTAGGTGACTCTGAACCCTGACTCATTGTGGGGAGTAGGAACTGCTGATGGGGGTGGGAGGAGGGGTTCTAAAAAAAAATCTTACCCTTAGACAAAATTGTAAATGGCCACACTCCCTGACACTGCTCTCGTGAACTCCTTGAGAGCTGAGACTATCTTTTGCCTTTCTTTGCTTCCCCGGTGCTTAGCACATAGCAGGCACTTAATAAATGCTAGTTGACAGACTGAGAAGTCTTGCATGACTCATTTACACCTTAGTATAAATTTAGATTAATTGGTTGCCTCCTCACGCTTTAAGCTCTCTAAATGTAGATCTTCAGGGCAGCTAGGGGGTACAGTGGATAGAGCCCTGGGCCTGGAGTCAGAAGGCTCATCTTCCTGTGTTCAAATCTGGCCTCAGACACTTAATAGCTGTGTGACCCTGGACAAGTCACTTAACTGTGTTTGCCTCAGTTTCTTCATCTGCAAAATGAGCTGTAGAAGGGAATGGCACACCACTCCAGTATCTTTGCCAAGAAAACCCCAAATGGAGTCACAACACAACTGAACAACAGGTTTTAAAAGGTTTTGCCAACAATGGGAATCTGGGCATCTGCTGGTAGACATTTTGGTTGGGAGAGGGTCCTTTCTACACTTGTTCGGGACAAGAAAAGAGGGAATTAATATAGGGGAAGTGTCCCAGGGCAGGATAAATGAATACAGATGGTCTGATTCTCTGCACTGTATCTCCCCATTCTTCTCAACACCACTCCCTGAGCTAGGGGACTGGAGTAGGTGATAGTGGAAAGTCCTAGGTCATAGCTTGGGGAAAGGAGGGGTAGGAAAAACTGAGTCATTATCTAGATACCCTCTCCCTAAACCGAAAGCACAGTGAGGAGGACCTTAGTGGTTAGAGATCTGGCCAACAGCACCCCACCGGGGGTTCTTAACCTGGGGGATGAGAACTTTGTATGTATGTCACACACATGAACACAAATATAGATACATATGTATGCATACATATATACGTATACAAATATTTTATATATCTAGACATGAATACGTATAGATAGATATTTCTAGAACTGTATTTCAACATAATGTGTTTCCTTTGCAATCCTATGTGATTTATTTTACGCATTTAAAAACATGCTGAAAAGGGATCCCTAGGCTTCACCAGAGCACCGAAGGAGTCCATGACAGAACCAAAGGGTATGAACTGCTGATGGTTGATCTAGTTGAATACCTTCATTTTACAGACCCCAGAGAGGGGAAGTGATTTGCCCAAAGTCACACAGCTGAGGAGAAGAGCTGGGATTCAAACCTGGATTCTCTGATGGCAAATTCAGTTTGTTCAAGGTTTGTCCTGATATCTTTGCCTCAGACAGAACTTGGAAAGGGAGTGGAAGGACAGCAATAGCTCTCATTTTCCCAAATGAGGAAGCAAGAGCAAAGTGAGACAGTTCATTCGAGAATGGGGTCATGGGAAAGATTGCCTCTGCCCTCTACCCCCAGGTAGTAAGTACTTCAGTGAGTAACCACCTCCCAACACCAGGGCAGAGAGTTCAAGTCCATACTTGCTGTACCCTCTTTGTGGCCCTGGGTCCCCAAAACATAAACCTTGGCCTTACAGCCAGATCCCAGGAAGTGTTTTCCTTTAAACTAGGGAGTCTTTCCTTCCGTGGGGAGTGGCAGCCTGAGGGCCAGGACTCTGGGGTTCCCATTCTGCCTCTACCCCCACCCCTTGCCCTGCTACCTGACAATGCCCGTTTGCCTCTGGCCTCTCAGCTTCCTTTCCTCTCTGATATCTTCAGGGTCTCTTCTGCAAGTCGGGGGCCAATGCAGTCCCAGGGGCTTCTCTAGGAGATGGAGGAGCACCTTGCCCCACCCACGCTCCCCCCAGTTTCCCTTCCTCTTTTTCTTAGTGGATAGGGTTTGGGGGATTTTTTTGTTGTTGCTGTTTTAATCAGAGTAGAGAAACTGACGGTTGAAGTCAATGAAATGCCTCCTCCCCGGGTGAGGATCTCGCCAAAAGTTTGGAAAAGTCTCTTTTCTTCCTTTAAAGAGCCTAACAGGGTCAGGAGTTTAGTCCCCACATAAAGGAGAAAACTAGACCAAAGCAACAGTCTCTTGTCTGACCCTTGAAAATTGCCTTTTATTTTTACTTATTATAGATTTATATATGCACATATAAGTATTGTATTACATTTATTAAACAACATTTATGAAGCCCCTACTGTGTGTCAGGTATCATGCTAAGTGCTAAGGATTTAGAAGGGCACAAGACTGGGCACTCACAATCACAAGGGGAGACAATATATATGCAAACAAATACCTGTCAAGAAGCCAAGGACTGGAGAAATAGGAAGTAATCAATGACAGAAGCACTAGAATTAAGAGGCGGCAAGAAAGACTTTTACAAATGTGTTTTTCTGGTCACCAAAATGGGGCAGGCTGGCTCAGCAGAGCCCATCCTCGACTACCCAGCACTAGGCAGGCTACAAGAAGGGAGCTGGGTCCCCTTACCTCTCTCTATCAGCCAGGATTCCCCAGGACCTCAGAGCCATTCAGAGAAACCGGAGTCACACGGATTCCAGTGAAGATTCTTCAGGCAATGGTCCTCAGGAAGACCAAACTCCCCTGAGTCAGTCGATGGTCCTGAGACCCAGGATGCCCCAGGCCTTACCCGGAGGCCACCAGCCACATTTCCACAGTCTTCCCTCCCGGATTCTAATTAGCAAGCCCAGAGTCTATCTCCTTTCCACCCAAGGCACATTCTCTCCACCCCAGGGAGATGGAGGAAGGGTTTCCGGATTGGAGATGAGAGTCAACTCTTCTCCACCTTAGGAGGTCCCTGGGGGAAGCCTGAGAGAATTGGACCCTCTTTTTTCCACGGAAGGGGAATCTGAAGCAAGCAAAGGGACCCGGGTAGCAAGGCTGGGATTCTCTACCCCTGCCTACAAATGCTAAGGAAAATAATTGCCAGGAGACCTGCGAGTCCCTTAGACCACATTTCCTCATCTATAAAATGGGAATAAATATATCTGCACTTACCCACCTCAGTGGGTTGTAGAAGGAAAAAGCGCTATGTAAACATTATTATTCTTGCTACACACCCTTGGGTGGGGAGTTTCAAAGGCAGAATCTTCGTCCAAAGAAAAGGAACAGTCTCAGAGAGCCTCCCTAGATCCACACCCTAAGGGGCAGCAGGAACCACCCAAAGGGGCAGCAGGAACCTCGTGAGGGACCAAGGGGGCTCAGACTCGGTCATCCTCAGAGCCTCGGAGCACAGCCATGGACAGGCAAGCAGGATGCGGGCACTGGGCAACTCTACCTCACTGAAACTCACCTTTGAGAGTCTTCAGCCTGGCCACAGGTTCTCTCCTGCCCTGTCTCTCCGACTGTGCAAGGAGAGGGAGGGGACCCAGATTACCCTCTTCTATCTGACACAACCACTCCCACCCCTTTCCCCCCAAAGGCACATGGAACTTACCGGGTCCCTCTCTGGTAGCCCCTTGCCAGGCTGTGGTCTCTAGGGCACTAAGACACTCTTCCCTGCTGTGGTCCTGGTTAATCAGGTGTAGCTTCTGACTCAAGGGCCCTGTCTCCTGTGGTTGCCACCCCTACAGTGGAGGCTAGAATATGCTTTTTCTGGGCCCTTCTGCTTTGTTGCCCAAAGGGTGGTGTAAGAGCTGTCTCCCCTGCAGGCTCCTCCCTCCTTAGCCAGCCCCCACCTGATTCCTCTGGGCTCTCTAAAGATCCCCAAACTATTGAAAATTTGTTTTGTTGGGGTCTGCTTCTTAGTGACCTCCATAGTCATCAGGCTGCTCTGTGGGATTCCCCCCATCCCCCATATTGCTCTAACTTCTTTCTATCCAGAATTCCAAGAAAGAGACCCAGGGTCCTGCCTGGTTCTCAGTTCACTTAGAAATGAGGAGACATCCCTCACTCGTCTCAATTTCTCTTTGGATTAAAAATTCCGGGTCCTCTACCCTGTAGTATGTTTGAGGTTGGAGAGGGAGGTGGAGAGGAAGGATCCTGGAAGGAGAGGAAGACCCTGGAAGGAAATGGACAACGGCCAGGCAGAGGCTGAATGCAAAGCTTTCGGAGTTCCTTTGCAGAAAGGGGCTTAAATCAGAGGCTTTGATTTACCTTTGGGTTCAGGGATATAGAAATCTAGCCCAGGTCTGTCCTCCTCTGGCATAGCTCCCGTCCACAGTCCAGAGCTGGAAGGGATCTCAGAGGCCATCCAGCCCAACCCCCTTATTTTACAGATGAAGAAACTGAGGCATTGGAGTGACTTACCCAAATTATTAGAAGCCCCTTTGCCCCTCCCCTTCCACCCCATATCCCAACTCTACTTTCCTATCCTTTTCCAATGCATTTGCATTGATGAGGTTAACGGTGTATTGGAAAGACCATAGAAGGAGCCAAATGAGAGGTTCATTAGTTCATCATGTAGGAAAGAAAAGGGAACATTTATAATTTTCCTAGCTATGTGCTCTCTTCCCCTTCTTCCCCTAAGGCTCCCAATACCCCACAGGGAAAAGGGAGCCTGGAGGGTTTTAGCCTTTCTTGGAATCCTCAATGCTTTGCCCAGTGCTGCATAAGGTAGGTGCTTAATCAATCAATGATTGTTGACTATTTCTGGAGCTTTGGGGCCAGGTAATGGCTTCCGGGGACTATAGAGAGCTGACATTGATTATAGGGGCCTGCTCCCTGGAAATGAGAATGGGAGGTAAGAACAGAGAGGAGAGAGAGACAGAGACAGGGAGAGACAGAGAGAGAGAAAGGGAGAGAGAAAAGACTTTAAGACTCAGTACAGTTGGCAGGCATCAACAGAGACAGCAGGAGTCCAGAGACACACACATACTACTCTTCCCACTTCTCATAGCTCATTAAGAAAACCCATGGGGTCAGGCAGGCAGAGAGAAAGGTAGTGAGGGCCAGGACCCTCAGTTCCATGTTTTTCAAGTCCTAACCGCCCTATGTTCCTCCCCATATTGGTCCCTTAGATAGAGACGAGGCTGTCTCTCCTCTCCCCTAGATATTCCTTCCAAAAATGCCAGATTTCTAGAACTCCAGGGATGAGCAAGGTTTCTATTATCTATCTGGGTGATGGAGGAAAGACAGGATAGAGCTGAGGAGTGAGGAGAGTGGCCAACACAGGTCAGCTGGGTCTAGATCGCTTTCAGTGGCTTTTGTTTCCCAGGCTCCAAGGCTTGTTCCTAGGTGAGCTCCAGGGACATGGCTCCCCAGGGCCCCCACTAGCTCCCTTCTCCTTTTCATGGGGGGTGGGGGGCCGGGGAGAAAGACCTGAGAAATACTCTGGTGGGGTGAGATGCATGACCCACCCACACCTTCTTTCTTAACCCCTTCCCCCACTCCCCTTAGTGTTTTCTCAGCCTCACCTCATTGGGTCTCCTTTCCTGTCCTTTAACCATTGCCACCAAATATTTATTTGTGGAGGGGAACTGGTGGCCAAAGTCTGAGATCCTTCCTCCCTAGGTGATCGGCAAAGTGGGAACGCTCTATTATGGGAAGCAGGTGGATATTGAGGACAGTGTACAGCAGGTCTAGAGTCAGTCAGAGGGCCTGGGTTCAAGTCCGTACTCTGACTCTCCTGAGGAAATTTTTTTTGGGGGGGGCAATTGGGGTTAAATGACTAGCCCAGGGTCACACAGCTAGTTGAGCTCTATTCCTCTCACTCCAGGGCCCATGCTCCATCCACTGGGCCACCTAGCTGTCCCGCTTAGCAAATTTTTTTTAACCTCCTTGAGCCTCAGTTTCCTCATCTCCAAAATAAGGTGACTGAACTAGAAAGTTTCTGAGTGCCCTTCTGGCTCAAGGTCTAGGATGCTAATTAGACCCTGGGCTGCAGGGTCTAGTGGGAGGTGTTAAATTAGAAATCAGAGGAACCGGTGGCCACTTAATAACTGTGTGACCTTGGCAAGTCGCTTAAACTTTCTGGGTCTCAGTTTCCCTCCTCTGTAAAGCGAAGGGATGGACTAAATGATTTCTGATTTTTATCCATGTACATTCCGACTCCCTCTCTTCCTTCCTCCCCACCGTGCTACAGGATAGGTAGGCTCTAAATGCTGACTCTAGATTTGGGATAACTGTATTTCAGAAAACAATTTCAGTTCAACAAACACTAAATGCCCATTATGCACAAGACTTTGTCCTAGGCTCTGGGCATACAAAAGCAAAAAGAATCAAATTCTCAGAGCAGCTAAGTGGCACAGTGGATATATCCAGCACTGAGCTTGGAATCCAGAAGGCTCATCTTCATGAGTTCCAATCCAGCCTCAAACATTTATTAGCTGTGTGACCCTGGGCAAGTCACTTAACCTTGTTAGCCTCAGTTTCCTCATCTGTAAAATGAACTGGAGAAGGAAATGGCAAACCATTGTAGTATCTTTTCCAAGAAAATCCCAAATGGGGTCACCAAGAGTCAGACATGACTCAACAACAAAAATCAAATTCTTTCCCTCAAGGGGCTTATATTCTGTAAGATACATAGAACAGAGAGGTAAGTACAAGGCAATCTCACTAATAACTTGCTGTTTAGGGTACTTCATATGTTTTTCAAAATAGTGACTTAATAGATGGAATACAACAATTTCCAAAAAATAAAAAAATAAAAATTAGGCAGCAGTTTATTCAGTGTAGGTCTCGGAGTCAAGAAGATGGGATTCAAATTCTGCCTCAGATGCTGTCACCTTGCCTCAGTTTCCTTATCCGTAAAATTGGAGATAGTAATAGCACCTACCTCCCAGGGTTATTGTCAGACTCCAGTGAGTTAATGTACATAAAGCATTGTGCGTAAACCTTAAAGAGCTAGCTATATAAGTGCCAGAAAGGAGAAAATAAATTGAAGACACTCAATGAATAGTAATGCAGAAACCCATGGTGAGGGCGAGCTGGCTGAAATTTTGAAGACCGAAAGATGATAATTGTAAAAGGCCACAGTGCCGGGCACATGATAAGTGCTGTAATAGTGTGAACTGTTATTACTAATATGAGGAACTTTGAAGAGGAGGAACGAAAACGTCATCAAAGAAATGCGTAATGGGGGAGAATGTATTCGTGCCGGTGCTGTGGTGAGGCCAAGGAATGACAGGTGGATCGCCACAGTGTCGGCGGGTATCCTGTGACGTCAGGACAAGTCTCGGAAGGCCGCCCGCACCTAGAATGGACGCCACGCCCCCTTCCCCTCCCAAGCTGCAGAACTAAAGACCGGACAGACAGGGCTCTGCATCCTAGGAGGGAGGGTATTCGCAAGTCAGCGAGATCACAGATCTACGCAAATGGTTCGGATAGAGTACGGTTCAGCGTTTCCAGGGGAGGAAGGAAGAGGGTAATTTTAAGAGGAACTGAAGCTCTTTATCCAAAAGAAATGAGAGTTGAGAAATCGGTCCTTTGCAAACCTTAAAGCGCCACATCAATGTTAGCTATCCTTATGATAGCCTTTTACGATCCCCACCCCCACCCCAAGCCAGAATTTGAAAGTCCAGCTGGGAAGCCGTCTTTTCCTTCTCGAATTCCCAACGGGCAGACCAGTTACTGAAAGCAGAGGTGGTCGGCAGCCCAAGCGGCGGGGCGGGGAGCCTAGCCCCGAGCCCCCACCTACGGCCGCAGGGTCAGCGAAGCTCCGCCCCGCTCGCGCCCCGGGGCCGGGAGCAGGGGAGCTCACTGCTGGGGGCGGAGTCACAGGGGCTGCCTCCGGACACGGTTCAATGCCCAAGAAGCCACGACACCTGCAGCAGGGGCTAGAGCTTGGGGGGCCGGGGACTGCTCGGGTGGAGGGCGGGGCGGAGCTCCGGCCCCAGCCCGCCCCTCCGCCCCGCGCCCGGTCCTCAGAGCCCGCCCCCTCCTCCGGCCCGGCACTTACCTGGGCAGGTGAGCGGACGGGCGCGCGCGCGCCGCCGACCCCGGCCCGGAGTCGCTGCGCCCCTGGACCTCGGGCCGGGATTCGCTTCCCCGGGAGCTGCCTCCTCCGCCTTCCTCCCCCGCCCGCCGGCCGGCCGGCCAGCCCTCCCGCCACTTCCGCGTGGCACCGCCCCCGCCTCCGCCTTCCCCTTGGGGCACCCACCGGGCAGCCGAGCCCACTGCCTGGGGAGAGGGGAGCGGCCGGAGCCCGAACCCGCCCGGGCCAACCAACCCCTGAGGTTCGTGCCGTCCCTGCCCTGTGAGCCCCGGACCTGGGCAGAAAGTGCCCCGGCTTGGGACCCTCCACTCGGATTTGAGGCTCACCTCAGCTCCTCCCTTTCTCGGTGGGTGATCGTGGGCAAATGGCTTAATCTCTCCGGACCTCAGTTTCCTTATCTGTAAAGTGAGGGGTTAGATTCGATGACCTCTGAAGCCCCTTTCAATTGGCACCGAGCGACGTGGACAACCCATGAGCTTCGGGCTCCAGTGAGACCTTAGCACTGGTCTTTACCTCACTCCTCCCGGCCCTCCCCTTTCCAATATAATCGAACACCCTTTTACTGAGCTCCTAGCTGGGCAAGGCACTGTGCTGGGGATGGCCGCCTTAGATCGATAATAATAAACTAACGTTGATATAGCACTTACCATGTGCCAAGCTTTGTGCTAAATTCTTTACAATTATCTCACTTGACCTTAGCAACCCTGGGAGGTAGGTACTATTTTCCTTCCCGTTTTACAGATAAGGAAACTGAGGCAAACAAGTTAAATGACTTGCCCAGGGTCACACATCGAAGAAACGGCTGAGACAAGATTTGAACTCAGGTTTTCCTGACTCTAGGGCAGGGACGGAAACCTGCAGCCCTTCGCCGTTCTGTGAAGTTTAGATTTCTGTGAAGGGCTGCACTCGAGGACCTAGAGGGGCACATCTGACTTTGAGGCCCCTTCCCCCCCATCCATAAAGAGGCAAGACTCACTCCTAGTTTACTCACAGTGGAGTACATTTTCCCCTTCCCTCCCTGTTTCCTTCTGAAGTGGTCATAAGCACAGGGTCTCCCACCCATTCCAAGGATCCTTCACACTCAGTCGATCAACAAGCGTTTATTATAGGTCTACCATGTTCCAGACTCAGTATTCTGTTTGCCCTGAGATATAAAGATAGAAATAACCTCAGGGTCAGGAAGAGTCAGACGTGACTGAAAAACACCGGACTACACTCTCAAGGAGCGTATATTCTATGGGGGAGACCCGTCCCTGCTGTAAGAAGATACAGGATAAATTTAAAACAAAACAGGTAGTTGGAAAGGGCACTAACAGCTGAGGGAGGGGCGTCAGGAAAACCTTCATGTCAAAGGGGGTTCTTAAATTTGGAAGTTAGAGACTGCTTCTGTGAGGCAGCGGTGAGGAGGGCATGCACTCCGGACATGGGTACCTCTCGGGCAGAGGCGCCCACGCAGGACCAGAGAATTCAGCTTGGCGGGCTAGAGGATCTGTAAAAGTAATAGTGAAAGCACACTGGTCTTGAAATCCACACACTGGGGCAAAACTAACTGGCTATGCTGATTGGTAGCTTATATGATCTTTGTAAGTCACTGAAAAGAGCTTCAATTTCCTCATTTGCAAAATGGTGACAATACCTGCCTGGCTTACTTCAGAGGCTAAAGTAATATAAGTGGGGAGTACTTTGAACCATAGGGCAGCTAGGTGCCACAATGGTTAGAGCATTGGGCCTAGAGTCAGGAAGACTTGAGTTCAAATGTGGCCTCAGACACTGTGTGACCCTTGGACAAGTCATTTAACCCTGTTTGCCTCAGTTTCCTCATCTGTAAAACGAGCTAGAGAAGGAAACGGCAAACCACTCCAGTACCTTTGCCAAGAAAGAGTCGGACATGACTAACAACAACTTTGAACTATAAATGTAAGATGGTACTGTTGGTGTTTCATCCACCCTCTGCCAACTCTAGGTAGCTCCTCCACCCCCAATAGCGTGGGAGACAATTGAGTCATAAAGATTACAGGACCCCAAGCAT
Source organism: Phalanger gymnotis (assembly GCA_028646595.1). Lineage (NCBI taxonomy): Eukaryota > Metazoa > Chordata > Mammalia > Diprotodontia > Phalangeridae > Phalanger > Phalanger gymnotis. The sequence continues at coordinate 95,326,781 of CM053623.1, forward strand.
CTGAGTCTATGGGACTTAACCAGATCTAGAACCTGGAATGAAAATTACATTAGGAATCTGGTACATATTTTAACTCCTCTTAGGGATGCCGTTCTCTGAACACAGAAACCACTTGCAGTGTAGATGCCGGGCTAAGTAGAGGGGATGCTCTCTAGGTATGTATGTACGTATGTGTGTGTATATGTATGTATATATGTAATATAAATATTATGTATATACTAAATGCTTATTGCTATCTTTTGTTTTATATCATCTGTATTTCCCATGGTACCCCTCTTTCCCCTCCTCTCAGAGAGCTATCCCTTATGTAATCTGGGCATTCCTAAATTGTGGAGAGAAAACAAGTTGATATGTTATGGAGATCCTTGTTTCATATCAATCTTCTGTTCCGTGTTTTGCTGTATATAGGGCAATGATCTTTTTTTTGTGTGTGTTGAAATTCAGAATTAAAAAAAATTTTTAAAAATTAAAAAGTTCTTTTGCATTTATTTCACAATCCTGTGAATATGATATAGAGAGCATGTATAGTGTATATATGTATATGTGTATATATATATACATATATATATATGTTGAATTTTACAGATGAGGAAATGAAGGCTCAGTGGTTAGTGTGGGACTTGAAGCCACATCTTCCTAACAATAAATCCAGCACTATCCTCGGCACCATGTTGCCCCCTTAAAGCTCTTGGGGAGCAGTCTCTCCTTTCCCATTGGCCTGGTGCCTTTGGGCAGGGGGTATGGTGAGGGAAGAGGCAGGAAAAGATGAAATGAAGCCTTCAGTCTCAGTAACAAACCCCAGATTCCCCATTCTCTTTGTTGGGGCTGGAGCTGGAGGTGGAGGGTTCAGGATTCCATAACCCCCAAGGCAACCTCAGCCAAGGTCCCCTGGGATTTTCCCTCCCAAATTCCCCAGACAGTGCCTGCTTCTCCCTTCCCCTAGCTGAGGAAGCTCTGAGTCAGGGTTGGAAAGAAGATTTCTGCACCCCCTGCTCCATGGGGGAAGCTGATGGGGAAAGAAAGTACTCAGGGGAACTGAAAGGGTCAGCAGAATGAAAGCAAAGTTTGAGGGGCAAGTGGCAGAAGCAAGAATTTGGAGTTGTCCACGACCATGGGCGAGGTTCTTTGACTGGGATGCCGATGAGGATGCCCCTAGAGGATGGCTGCCGTCATTGCTTATTTTAAGAATAGCCATCATTTATATATTCCTCAACATTTGCAAAACACCTTACATATGGTAGCTCATTAGATCCTCACAATAACCCTATGAAGTGGGTGCTGTTATTATCCCTGATTTACAGATGTGGAAACTGAGGCATAGGATCACATAGCTTCTAAGTGTCTGGCACAGGATTCAAACTCAGGTTTTCCTGACTCCAAATTCTGGGCTACCTAGATGCCACCTATATAGTGGGGGAAATACCTTGGATTTGGAATGAAAAGACTCAAGTTTGAATCTCAGCTTTGCCACTTGCCTTGTGAGATTTTGAGCCAATCACAGAATTACATAATGTTTGGAATGGAAAGGGATCTCAGAAGCCATCTAGGTCAACACATATAGGAAAAAAATCTTCCTCTACCATACACTTAAGAAGCAGTCATGGAGGCAGCTAGGTAGGTGGTGCAGTCCTGGAGTCAGGAGGACCTGAATTCAAATGCTGACTCAGACACTTACTAACGGTATGACCCTGGACAAGTCATTTAACCCCAATTGCCAAAAAAAAAAGTGGTCATGAGACCTTTGCTTCATGTTCTCTGGTATGAGGGAGGCTCCTTCCTCCTGAGGCAGCCTATTCTCCTTCAGGGTAGTTTTGGTTGTTAGAAAAAATATTTTTCTTATATTCAGCTGAAAACTCTCACTCTGCCACTTCCACCTATTTGTTCTCATTCTCCCTGTGTCTTCTCTTCTCCAAATTAAACTCCCCAGCTCCTGGTTCTCCCCTCTGTGGTTGAATAAAAATGTATCCCCTCTTCCATGGGAGAGGTCTCCAAATACATTAAGACGGCAATGAGGTTTCTCTTAAATCTCGTCTTCTCTAAGATAAACGTCCCAGGTTCCTTCAAATGATCCTTATGTGGCACGTGTTCTAGTTCCCTTGACATCCTGGTCACCCTCCTCTGGATGCACTACAGTTATCGAATATGTATGGTACCCAGGATTGGAAACCAAAAATTCACATGGCAATCCATGCTAGGTATGGTAGGAGTTGCAACTAGGATGAGACAAGTAGAGCTTTGCACTAGGGTGCTGACATAAGGTGGTCTTTCATATTGGGGAGAAAAATTTAGGTTCCAGGTGAGGTCAGTCCAGGGAGATGGAACAGACAAGAACATAGTCACCTGGAGAGATACCATTCCTTTTGTGTGTTTTTTTTTTTGGAAGGGGGAAGGCAGGGCAGTTGGGGTTAAGTGACTTGCCCAAGGTCGTACAGCTAGCAAGTGTGTCAGGTGTGGGAGGCCGGATCTCAGGTCCGCCTGACTCCAGGGCCAGTGCGCTACCTAGCTGCCCCTAACGATACCATTCCTTTTGACTAAGTGCAGCCCTAGGCAGAGCGGCAGTACAGACCCTGGAGGTGAATGGCACACAAGGATAGGGCCCCTTAGATTTGTTTCTGCTGAAGAGAGGAGCCCATTGAGGAAAAGAGTTAAAGGTAGCAGTCAGCTAGTACAACCCTCTTATTTTATACATAAGGAACTGAGTGAGGCCTGGAGAGATTACAAGACCATATACAGCAAAACCAAGATTTAAACCCTGGTCTTTGACTCCAAATCTAGCATTTTTTCCATGGTACTAGCCTTGTCCATCTCCGAAGGGTATGTACATCTTTGGACCGCATTTTCCCTCGGAAGGGATAGCATTTCAGGGGCCTCTTGGCACATTCCACCTTTGAAGAGGAGTCGCAGCTCTTGGACAGCTGGGAGACACATCATGGATTGGAAGTTGCTTCTTCCAACCATGATCACTTTCCCATCTCCCCCGCACTTCCTCCCCACATCACCCCTCCCTGTCCCAAGCCAACTGAGTTTGTCTTAGGCACTAGGAATCCAGTTACAGCTCTGGCTACAGTGGAAACACCACCTCCCTCTGGACTCTGTGTTTCTATGAACACAATCTAAGATTGAATTAGTTACCTCGGCTGCTCGCTCAGCTCTTGAGCTATTCATTAATCCATCATTTCTTTTTCCACTGAACTGTGGCATGGCCACATTGCCCTATATCCTGCACTTGTATAGTTTATTTATTTTAAATTTAAATGATCTCCAGAGGAGCTTGGCTGACACAGTTTACAGAATGTGCAGTCCATTTCTCGTTCTGTCAGCTACACTTCAAAACCGAGACTTCAGTGTTACCTTTTGGGTGGTAGGCAGCAAGATAGCTAAGTGGATAGAACATTGGACCTGGACTCCAGTTCAGAAGACCTGATTCCAAATGTGGCTTCAGACACTTACTATGTGACCTTGAGTAAATTGCTTAACCCTATTTTTCCTCATCTGTAAAATGGGGATAATCATAGCACCTATTTCCTTGGGTTGTTTCAAGGATCAAATGAGATCATATTTGTAAGGCATTTATGTAATAACAATGTTGCTAGCATCTGTTGTGGGGGCGAGGACCAACAACACCAGCACGCAGAAGAGCCGCCAGCACAGATTCTTTGATCTGCCTTTTTAAGGAAAGCAGCTTTAGGGGGTTAACAGTCTCACTTTAATCAAACATACATATATCATTCACTTAGTTCAGGGGGAAGAGCTAGTACCCTGAACTTCAGAGAGAATACAAACAAATTACAAATAGAGACAATATAAACAGATCAACATTTCTGTCTAACCAAATCACAATATACATAGTTACCAGAGAAGCACCAACATCTGGGTTTTAAGCTGGGGGCAGGGGGAAGGGGGAGGGAGCTCTTAACAACAGCTGCCCAGAGTCTCATCTAGTCAAATCACACGACACTTCCAGTGAGTGAGAGCCCCAAACAAAATGGTAACCTCTGAGTTTATATGCCCTTCTCAGGACCTGAAGGCTTCATACCGAATCAGCAAAAGGGTGTGGGCCTGGGGCTTAGCACCTAGCAAGACTTAATCTAAAGCACTTGATTACTTTAGCATTCTAAAAGAAAATGGTAAAAAAAAAAAAAAAGGTTCTACCTTAATTACCAATACAAATTAGCAAATCTTAAAACTATATAAATGCTCGCTATTATTATCAATTTTTCCTATGAGCCCTGTGGCTTCAACCATAGATATCAGCCAGATCAGCTAGTATCTACCAGTTCTAAATCCCATGATATAGGGAGCCTGTCCACATCACACCAGCTCTTTCCAATACCTAAATCAGAATGCTGGTTGGTTTCTTGGTTGAGAATTTATTCTGTTTTTTGAATTTACAATTCAATTCCCATTTCCTCTTCCTGTAGCTTTCACTTTTCCTCCTCTTCTGTGATGACTTATTCAGATGATCCTAGGCAATGAATGACTTTTCCAAAAGTCCCAAGTCTTTAGGTTTACAAAGGAAAAAATATTTTATTCCAAAGAGTTGTTTCTGGCAGAAAAGTGACTGAGTCCAAGGGACACTGAGCAAAGATTGATGGGCCCTCAAAGGCAGATTCTTTGGCAGAATTTCTTGTGACACCTTCCAAATCTTACATCGTGAGCGTCTTATCCAGAGGCTCTCTCTTCTATTTGCACCCCCGGGGCACCCCTCCTGTTACACATAGAAGCCCCAGAATAAGAAACCTCTGTTTTAAGATATGCTGTGGTTCCTCATCCAATTGAAACCGTTGTTTATAAGCCCCCAGTGATGTGTTTATTTTTTCTTTAATCAGCTGGAAGAGGTATCACCTGATTGTTAGAATAAGTTCTAAGTGTGGCTTGAACCAGAGTAAAATGTAGTTGGAAAATGTTTAACAAAAAATACAACAATACAATAATATATAATGTTAAATTGTGGTTTTCTAAGTCAATATGCAGCCCAGGGATCAATTGAGTTTGACATCACTGATTCAGAGGACACACTTAGTTCAAAACAAAGGCATTTAATGAAATAACATAGTAAGAAATTTAGCAACAGAACACTGCCTCTGTAAACCTGGGGCACACTCTCCCACAAACAAAAACATCCATAGGAAGAGTGAGTGCACATAGGAATGATAATCATAATAGGAACAACAGCCACAGCTAGAATTTCTGTAGTGCCTGTTCTGCGCCAGGTGCCACACTAAGTACTTTACAAATAGTGTCTCATTTAATCCTTACAACAACCCTGGGAAGTAGGTGCTATTATTATCCCCATTTTATATGAGACAGGGAGAGGTTAAGTGACTTGCCCGAGGTCATATGGCTAGTATCTGAGGCTGAATTTGAACTCAGGTCTTCCTGACTCCAGGACCAGGGCTTTATCCACTGTACCACCTAGTTGCCTTATCACAAGTCACAGATAAGGGGAGCACGAATAGGTAAGATATGTGACCACGGTGGGACAGCTCATGCCTCCCTCCCACTCTGCAGGGTATTAGTCTCACTAAACCTGTTCCTCAGTGGTTGTGGCATCTTCCCTAACAATATTACTTTATTAATTCCTCCTACCCCCATCCCCATCCTCTACCACCCCTTCCCCCCCACATCTTGGAGTGACTACTGAATTCTCATGTTCTCTTGTGGGTGGGTGCTTGCCAGATGTGGTAGATTTTCCTGGGCATTACTTCCTGCCACCACCTTCTGAGCTCATCTCTTCATGGCTTCTGTCAGACCAGCTCAGCTCTAATCTCGTAGGGCAGAATGGTCAGAACCTCCACCTGATGAGGGCAGCAGAACGCTCTTTAGTCATAACCCCAACTTCCAACTACCAAAAGCTAAGAAGAGATTATCTCATCTGTTCTTTACCTCTCGGTCTGGATCAAAGCCTTCTTTTATGTATAGCTAATTTAGGGTTATATATTCCCAAGATCTTCTCTGGCTTAGCATACAACTGATTTTTTAGCCTCAACACAAGGTTAAGTTAAAGAAACAAGGGCACTATTCTTCATTCACCTAGCACGTATACCTGCCCTTATTATGCATTATCTGTCAACAGCAAAAGCCTTTGCTTTGGTTCTGTATTTTGGCTTTAAAAAAACAAAGCTCCCTTTATCCCTACACATCTTTAAAACACACTTCAGATGTTCCATTCTCTAGAAGCCTATCCTAAGGAATAGGGGACAAGGGGAAGAGGGGAGGGAAAGTGATAGAGAGCCTTCCAATTATAGCCTTGGTTCTCTTTTCTTCTGTTTCCCCAAATCCATATCATTACCATTTTGCCATTACTCACCCCCTACCCTCTCCTTGGAATCTCACCTCCATCCAGCCTTTACCTGGCTTTGACTTCACACCAAAGATGTTGCCAGTGGACAAAATCTAATAGTCTCACCCTTGACCTGTATAGTTCTTGGCATAGTACTGTTCGTCATGGACACCTCTTAAAGGTTAGGGACTAAAATCCACCTGCCCTCCAAACCTTGTCTTTTCCTTCTGTAAATCAATCCATGAGACGTTTATTAAGCACCTGTTATGGGCAATGTACCATGCTAGGTCCTCCTTGGATTTTGACCTAAATATGTTGTAAAGATCATGCCATAAAAACTTGGAAGAGAAGCAGATCATATTCCAGTTATTGCTAGGGTGTGAATTCTTAACCAAATAAAGAGGCAATTAAAAAAGATACACTAGGTTATTTTAATGGCACGAAATCGAAAAGCTCTTGCACAAATAAAGTTAATATGTCTAGGATAAGAAGAGAAGTGGTTGCCTGGGAAAAAAACTCTATCTGATAAGGTTAATGCAACCATTCTGTAAAGCAATTTGATAAGGGTTTGATACCCAAAATATATAGGCAACTAACAGAAATATATAAGACCTAGCTGTGTGACCTTGGGCAAGTCACTTAATCCTAATTGCCCTGCCTTCCCCCCTCAAAAAAAGAAATATATAAGACCAAAAGTTTTTCTCCAATAGGAAAATTGCAAACTATTAACACTCATATGAAGGAATGCTCTAAATCATTAAAAGAAATGTAAATAAAAAATAACCCTGAGGTTTCACCTTATGACTGCAAAACAACAGAAGATGAATGTTGTAGGAAGTATAAAAGATTTAAGAAGACATCCTTCCCTACTACTTTGCAAAAGTTAGAGGGCTGTGGATGTGGAACATTGCATATAACATTAGATTTTTTTTCAAAGTGTTGATTGGTTTTGCTGAAAAATTTTGCTCTTTTAAAAAACATTCTTTATTAAAAAGAAAGGCTGTCTAAGAAGGTGGAGGGGGAGGGGGAGAGATCCAAGGGAAATACAGATAACAAAAAACCGAAAGATATCAATAAAAATCTACTTTTTAATTTAAATTTTTTATTTCTTTAAAGAAGCTGTTGCAATAATCTGGATGAGTGGTGATGCAACCTTGAATTTGGGGTGATGGGTTGAATGGGTGGGAAGGAGGAGACAGATAGGAAAAGCATTGTGGAAGTAGAATCAATACCAGCAAATAATTGGACACGATTGGGGAAGAGATGCTTAAAGGGAGGAGTTGCTTTGCTAATACACAGATCCTTTTTATTTAATATTTTATTTTTCCCTCAATTACATATAAAAACAAATTTTAACATTTTTTAAAAATTTTGAGTTCCAAATTCCCTCCCTCCTTTAGTGAGAAGGCAAACAATTTGATATAGGTTATACATGATACACAGATCTTTCGTAGCCTTTTTTAGATATACGTGGTGAAGACAGAGCTTCTAATTTTTCACAAGAACTTGGCTTCCTAATTTCTCAACTTTGTCAACTGTACTGATTTCCGTCTCCATCCACACAGGTTTCAGCCACAAACTGGCATAGTCACGCGTTGCTGTTCAGTCCTTCGCTCCGTACAGTCACACATTAGATATTGTTTCGGGTGGTGCCACCAACTCCATGATGTGGAATTTTAAGTTCTACCCTCTATTCCTGAATGACCTCTTACCCTTCTACCTTCCCTGTTCTCTTATTCACACTAAGCCTCACAGGAATTATAGTCCTTGTTCTTTCAATGAGTTTTCATGCTCTGGATCCGAGTATTCTGGGAAGTTGAGTCTTTTTTCTTGGTAGAGATGAAATAATGAAAAAAATACCAAACCAAACAACACAACCCAACAAGCCATACTACCTAGAGAAAGGGGTGAATGCATGGAAAGGACTTGGTCCGTGTCACATCTGTGTAGTACGTGTGATTCCTGTGACATATCACCTTATATTGTTGGCTTCTTAAAACAAGGTCCCTAAAACAGGTATATCTGGACAGTTTGCAAACACATGGCTGGGGCTCATTTGAGGAAATATTCCATTGCTATAATTTCTTCCTTGTGCCATGATGAAAGAAAAAGTTGAAGGAGGATACGAGATCATCAGTTGATCCTAGGGTTTTATTTATTTAACAAGCATTTATTAAGTGCCTACTATGTGCAGAGCACGGTGCTAAAAACTGAGGAAGATATAAAGTTTGACCAAAATACAGACAGTGCCCATCCTTGTGGAATTTATAGGCTAGTAGAGGAAACAGACACAGATTACTATAGTATACAAGATAACTGTGTTACACAGAGGAGGAAAATAAGAAAAAAACAACCGTACTTTCTTGCCTCCCTAACCCAGGTGAAAAGTCTTTCCTCTGATCTGACTTCTTCAGACCCACTGGAAGAAAAGTAGGAGGCTAGAAAACCTAAACGTTCTCTTCCTCAGCCTTCCTCCAGAACATCAGCTCACAGACCCCCACCTGATTGGCAGGCTTGGGTTCTGGCTCTGTTCTGAAAATAGCTAGACCCTTGCCTACTGGTCACACCTACCTTACACTGGGAGAATCCAAACTGTAAGCTCTGAGAGCCTAATATAATAAACATTTAGCAGTGTGATGAAAGCATTGTTGGAAATCATGTCACCACCTTGTATTTTAAATCTATGTAGTATTATAAAACTTCAAGATATCGGTTTGACTGACCCCTTCCCACTGGGTCAAATGAGTGATTAACTTGAGAACTCAGAGGAACAGGTAGAGCCAGGAACCAGGCCCTGAAAGGTGTACACTGATTAGAACCAGAAAGTCTCAGTCATTCCTGCACATTCCCATAAGTGGGCCCAGAGTGAAGAGGAACGTGAAGAATCTTTGGAAGGAATTGAGGTTGGTCCATTTGGTGGAAATTGAGAAAAGGAAGCCAGCATCTGATCCACTCAGTAGAGGCTGCAGTAGAGTCTTAGGGGCCTAAAGGAATTCAACCATTAGGGGCCACACGGACCGGTCTTAGCTGCCAAGTGGAAGTGAGGGTACTGACGCTCACCTAAGGGACTTAAGTGTCACTAAGAGACAAGCTGGCTGTATCTAGGATTGTATCATGGCACTGGGACATTTCAGAGCTGGAAGGGACCTTGGGTTATCTAATCCAACTTCCCTATTTTATAGATTGATAAACTGAGGTTTTGAGAGATAAAGTGATTTGTGTGACATAAGGTTAGATAAGTGGCAAAACCAACATTTGGACACTGGGCCTCCGACTCCAAATCCAGTGCCCTTTCCACTGTATAATGAGCCCAGGTGTTGAAGTGAAGGGTCAGAATAGAACTTTTCAGGTCAAAAGAAATATTTATAAAGAGCTTAACAGTGCCTGGCACCTACTAGGCATTTAATAATTCCCTTCTTCCCTTTCCCAAGAAAGGCTAACAGGTCTGGACGCTCTCATAAATGTAACAATCTTATTTCGTTTACTTTTTCCCATAATACTCTAGTAAGGATTTTGTTGTGTTTCATTTTTTTATCCCACCTGTATTTTGATTGAATTAAGGGAAAGAGATTTTTCTACCTATATCTGTATTTTTTTTAGGAGAAAGAGCATTCCCCAGGCCAGGCTAGACCCAGCAGTGGCAGCAGAGTTAGAACTGAAGACTTCTGGGAAGGGTCATTAAGGTTTAGGGTCAGATGCTATCCCCGCCTCCACAGGGCATTGCTATATGAGGGATTATTAAGGGTACAGGCTTAAGCTTTTGAGGATGTTGTGATGGAATGTAACCACCAAGTTGGTCTCAAGTATTTGAAAAGTTGTCACACAGAAGAATCAGATTTGGCCCCAGAAGCCAGAACTAGTCTCGAGCGAATTGCAGAGACATAAATATAATGCTTGATGAAAAAAAAAGATGTTGCGATGTTAGTAAAAGCTTCCTAACAATTCAAGCTGTTGTCAAGTGGAAAAGGCTGTCTTAGGAGACAGGAAGTTAGCTGTTGCTGGCAGTGTTCATATGAAGGCTGGCTGGCCAATTCTTGGAGATGCTGTCCCACTCAGGTATGCATCAAATTAGATGCCTTCTGAGCTCCCTCCTAACCCTGAGATTCTGAGACCCTCACACTGGTCTAGATCAGTGCTTCTTAAACTTTTTCCACTCCTGACCCCTTTTCATTTTGGCAGTTTGTTGGTGTTGCATGGCCTGAGGGCATTCACAGTGCAAAGTGAGCATGCTTTGTGTTCAGAACCAAAGCTGCAGTGAAGTTGCAGGCCATGCAACACAGGCAAGCATTGCCAGAAACACCAAGGATTCATTAGGCATTTGATTTTTAATTAATTATTGGTCATTGTGCATTCCAGAACCTTTTACTGTTGCCAAATTTTTTGAGACCCCATACGGGGTTGAGACCCACCGTTTAAGAAGCTCTGGACTCTAGATGGATCCTGGGTCTGGTTCACTGGAGCCTCCCCCTTCCCTATATCCACCCTTATAGAAGGAAGGTAGGAAGAAGAGAGGGCAGGTGACAAACTCTCCATTGGAAGCTTCCTTGAACTGAATGGAAGCTTTTCTGTGCAAGCCAGGGAAATTGGGATCTGTTGGTCCTCTCCAAGTGGCAAGATTGTCCTCACAGAAGCTTTTCTACTGGGTAGAAAGCAAAAGGTTTATTCCCTCGTTCACAGCAAGAGAATGGGAGCTAACTTAAGGAAAGTTAATTTCCTCTCTGGACATGTGGTTGGACATGGGAGCAACGTCCCTGGGACCTTCTCTGGGGCTCTAGGGCCTTCTGTCCCCTCCTATCTGTGTCTCTCCTTCAGGCTTCTCAGGATGGTCCTCCCCTGTCCTTTCTCCCTGATACTCACTTCCAGTCAGGGTATCTATATTCTCTGTGGACATCTGGGATGGCTCTCTGGGCCACACAGTCCCCAAAGCTATGCCAGGCTCTGGGATCCCACCATTAGGAAGAGTCTTCGCCTTGGATCCCAGCCCCTCATCCCCACTAGTGGGAAGCAAGGGACCCTTGGCTCCAGTACTTTGATCTCTTTTTCTTCTGGGCCCTTTGCCTGTTGGGGCCTCCATTTCATTGAAACCTTTGTTTTGGAAGTAGAAGCTCCCTGGGTTTGGACCCAACTTTCCATCTTTGACCTGTGGAAAACAACAGGCAGGAGTGTGGCAGTGCCAGCTAGTCCCACTATGCTTTACCAACCTGCTAATAGTGGATTAAAGGTTGATTTTCTTTTCTAGGAAGAATTGGTGTCTACATGGTCAGCTCTACTGCTCCATGGCTTTACCCCTATCAACTGTCACTTCAGAAGAAAGCTATAAATTCCGACTCCTCCTATTGACTCTGTCAGTTTGGAGCATGGCCAAGGGGAAGAATAAACCCAGAACCAGAATCTCAGCTTCCTTCTCACCCTTGGTGGGGCCCGCAAACCCCAGAGGCAGCAACTGAGGCATAAAGATGGCCCAAGCTTGCTCTATCAAAATGGCACAGGGATATATGCACCTCTCTGTCTGCTGCTCTTAGCCCCTAGGGACCTAAGCCAGGTGGAACTAGCAGGTGACTATCAAATGTCACCCTTCCTGGGATCCCAGGGGTCTGAAGCTCTTCATGGGGTTGGTTGAGTTTTCCCCACGTCACCCCCCAATATCTTTTCCTAAAACTCAAAAAGATTTTTCTTTGGATCAATGGAATCATGGGCATGGGCCTACCAAAGGTTTTCCTGGAAAGTAAGAGTCAACCTCTTTAATGATAGCTTAAATAAACTGATAAGCATTTATTGAGTACCTACCATGTACTGTGCTAAGCTCTTACGCTACTCAGCATATGCCGTGTTCTTTCCCTTTAGATACCATCCGCATATACATATTATCTTCCCATAAGCCTTGTGAAGCAGGTATCCTCACTCCCATTTTATAGATGAGGAAACTGAGAAGTTATAATAACTTGACCAAGACCACTGAGCTAGTTAGTGGTAGAGCTAGTTCTAAACCCAGTCTCAAAGTCACAGTTCAGGTTTTTTCTGTCATTGCTGTTGCTTGTTATTAATAACAATAACTCATATTTATATAGCACATAGAGGTTAGAACCCATGATGGGAATGCACTCCCATCCTACCACCATCTTTTAGGAACCACTATTCCCTTCAAAACTCAGCTCCAGGGCCCATTCTATAGGAAGCCTTTCCTGAGCCTCCCGGCAGCTAGTGCCCCACCCCCCAATATGCTATATGTATTTTGTATATATTTCATACATATTTATGTACATGTCTTCTGCCCGAAAGCCAAGGTTCTCGAGGGCAGGACTCTCCTGTTTTGTTCCACAAACATATCATCTCTTGGCTCTACTAGGCATTTTCTTTGGCTGTCCTCCATGTCTGAAATGCTCTCCTCATCACCACCTGCTGGTTTCCTTGGCTTCCTTTAAGTCCCAAAGAAAATTCCATCTTCTACCAGAAGCCTTTTCCAACCCCTCTTGATCCTAGTGCCTTCTCTCTCTAAAATTTTCCTGTTTATCATGATATGGCTTGTTTGTACACATTTGCTTGTTGTCTCCCCTGGTAGATTATGAACTCCCTGAGGACAGAGACTGTCTTTGCCTCTTTTTGTATCTCTAGAGCTTAGCAGAGTGCCTAACACATAGTATGCGATTAAGAAATGTTGGATTGGTTGATTGATTGGGGTAGTGGAGGCTTGGGAGAGCAATGTCTCTCAGCCTTGAAAGGAGCAGACTTAGGAAACGATTCTGAAACTTTCCCAGGAAAGGATGTTTTGGGTATCTGTTGGGAGCAACTAAGGTTTGGGAGTAGAAAACAAACATGGTGAGATGTTTTTCCCCAGTGGAGTTTGTCTAACAGTCCTCTCCCCTTCTCTGTATTCCAGTCATTTTCCCTCTAGGAATGTAGGATGAGTCTCTGGCCCTTTTTCTTGCCTGCATGACTGGGGAAGGGATTGGGAAATGAGATTCTTAGGGTGCCAGGAGGCCGAATCCTGGAGGCCAGTATTCTGAGAGAGCTAAAGAGGCATTAGGACTAGGTTAGGAGAAGATGATGGATGTCCTGGCCCCTTGACCAATTAACCTAGTGTTGCCTCTGTCAAGTGGAAATGACCAAGTTAAGAGGGACAGTTAGGTTTGACCTGAGTTGTCCTAGAGTCCTGAGTCACTCACCTGGTCTTGCAGTCTCTGAGACACCAGTAGCTAAAAGAGAGAAAGGATAGGGACTTGGTCACTGATTTATCACACCCAGGATATCATCATTCCTATCAATGGTCTTTAAGTTCCTTCTGGAAGGACCATTTGTCCTCTTGTGGGCCACCACAAGAGGATAGTGGCCATCAGGTTTGACAGACCTTGGGGAGGCTCTTTGCAGGTTTCTGGCATTCTTGGATGCTTCAGGAAGGACCAATTTCAAATCCTCCCCATCCGGATTGAGAGACAGTAGGCATCTCTACAGTGTCTCGATATCTGTGACTGGGGAGTGCCCAGGGTCGCCAGGGCTGCTGGCGATATGGACTAGAGGAGCGCTTTCCCTGTAGTTCCTTCACTTTTGCTTATCTGCACGTTCATCGGCACCTCAGAGATCCTGCAGTCCAACCTATCCACTTTACAGACGAGGAAACCCGGGCCCAGAGAAGTTTGATTTGTCCCAGTGGTTACTGGGGATAAGTAGCAAAGACATGATTCAGTCTCGAGTCATGCGACTCCAAGTTGAATTAAGCACACTTTCCATTCGTCTGTCACTAATAATGACTGCTCCAAGTCTTTTTGAAAGAGAGGGAGTGTGGTAAAGCGGAAAGGACTCCGGATTTAGAGTCAGGGGTCCTGTGTTCACATTCTGGCCCTGTGTCTTATTGGTTATGCTACTGATCTTGGGCAAATTACTTCATTTCTCTAGGTTTCAGTTTCCCTCCTTTGTAAAATGAAAGGATTGGATGAGATCTTGAAGTCCCTTCTAGTTCTGCATTCTATACCCTTACAATCTTGAGTTGAGAGGCTTGGTAGAAGGGCCAGAGGTCAGAGAAAGTCAAAGGTCAGCCTCCTTTCTCACAGGTGGAGGGCTGGGAGACTTGCCCACTCACCACATTGGGATGCTTCTCATCAGCCAGTGCTGTCTGCTTGGAGGACTCCTGATAGTGCTGCCACCTTCTCAGTGCCCAAATGCCCAGACCAAATCCGGCCACCAGAAATAGCAGTGCCAGGGACAGGCTGCCCACCACTACCAGCCTGTTGGTCACACTTGGTGGTGAGGACAACTCTGAAGGATCTGGAGGAACTGTGAGGGGGAAGATGGAATGAGGGAGTACACAGCTCAGCGACCCTCCCAGGTATCCCTCATCTTATTTGAACAAGACTTGAGATCAATGGCTCTGATCCTCCTACCACTTCCCATGGCCCATCTACCCTCCCTCTCACTAGGACCTTGCTATTACCTGCCTGGCCTAAGGGCAGCACCTCCACGCCAACAGTGGTGTTGGCCACCTCCCCAGATTCCCCATCCTGGGCAATCACCTAGAGTCAGACCACAGAGGTCAGAGAGGGAAAAACAGATTAGGAACCATCTGGTCCAGTCATGAAGGAGTTAACTAGGGATGTTTCAACCAACTGTCCCTTCTTCCCCTAATTCCTCCCCCTATGCACCCCACCTCTACACATACTCAGTAAAAAGAAGTCACATTTTTCAGTTGTGGAACCATAGGAGTTACTCAGGATTGCCCAACAAGGTCAATTTGAGAAGTGAATCCAGGCATCCTGGGTCCCAGCCTTTCCTCATGACAGCGGAGTCATGTTTAGCTACAATACCAGTCAGAAGATCTTAAGGAAGGAAGTTGTGAAGGGGGCTGGGGGTGGGGTTGAGAACAGAGAGTCAGTCTCTAGGACGGGAAAAGACTTGGGCTGGGGGGAGGGTCTTTTACCTTCAGGAAGTACGTCTCTTGGGCCTGGAGCTGGTTTGGCTTAGCTAGGAGCAGTCCTTCCAGAGTGACTGCGAAGAGCTGGGAGTGGTTGCCTTCGGGCACTAGCTTGTACCAAAGGTTTGGGTTAACTCCCTGTTGGGGATAGGCACTAGATGTATCCAGGAGAAAAGCAGTTGACATGTATGTGTGTGTGTGTGTGTGTGTGTGTGTGTGTGTGTGTGTGTATCTCCCATAATTCCACACCCAAATGGGTCATTGCCCAAGGTCTCTCTTCACTCCCCATTGGAGGTACCTGTCTCACTATCCAAGTATACAAGACATCTGCCAGTGTCAGTCACCTAAAATCCTCAGACCTTGGAACGGTGATAATCTCCTTTCTCATCTCCCTCTCTTAGAATTCCTAGCTTCCTTCACAACTTAGCTCCAATGGTCTCTTCTGCAGAAGACCCTTCTCTGTCCCTCACAACTGCTCATGCCTTTTTTCCCGAGGTTACCTTTCATCTACTCTGTATGTATCTTGTACTGTATATACCTAATTATTAACATGTTGTCTCTGCTGTTAGAATGTAAACTCTTTGAAGACCAGGACTATTACTGCCTTTCTTTGTATCTTTCTAGCAATTAGAACAAGTAAGAGTCAGTCAGTCATTATGCATTGGGTGCCCACTATGCTGGAGATATAAAGAAAGGAAAAAGACAGTTTTTCTTTCAAGGAGTTCATACTCTAAGATGGGGACAACATACTAACAACTATAGAAAAAGGAAATCTATACAGGATAGATAGGAAATAATCAACAGGAGGAAGACGCTAGCATTAAGAGGGATCCGGAAAGGCTTCTCTTAGAAGGTGGGATTTTAGCTAGGACTTGAAGGAAGCCAGGGATGCCAAGAGGTGGAGAAGAGGAGGGAGAGAATCTCAGGCATGAGGGATAGCCAGAGAGAATGCCAGGAGTCAAGAGATGGGGTGGCTTGTTCCTAGAACAGCAAAGAGTTTAATAAAGGCTTTCAATTGATTGATGTCATATCTCCATTTACCCCCTCTTTGGTTGGCCATGGTCTGGGTAAGCATATTTCCTCTATAGAATTCTTCAAGGGTTGGAAAGAGAAATATCCCGCATATCCACAGAAAGCCCCATACTCTGGGGAATGGGTTATAACTCACATTGGGGAAGTCTGGGTCCACTGCATGGAGAGAAAGGACTTGCCCACCATAGGTAACCAGGAGTGTGGCAGTGTCTGGACCCTCAGACACAAAGGCAGTATGGTGGGGCAAGGAGAAGCGGGGTGGGTGATGGTTGGTAGCCAGTACCCTCACCAGCACTTCTGACACAGCGTACTTTCTGGGGTCATTCACCTGGGCTGCCTGTAGGGGCATAAGAAAGGGAAAGAATACCAGGTTCAGAGCCATAAATTCATCAGGGCCCAGAGGGAGATTACTATTTCTCTTCTGTTACCATGAGACTTCCTTCCCAGGGTGGAGATGAAAGACCTGATTTCACTGGGGAAGAAGAAGAAGAAAACAAAGAGAGAGAAGAAAAAAAGGAAAAAGAAGATAGGAAGAAGAGGAAGAGGAAGAAGAAGAGCAGAAAGAAGAGGAGGAAGAAGAGAAAAAAGAGGAGGAGGAGGAGGAAAAAGAAGAGGAGGAAGAAGGGAAAGAAAAAGAAAAAGGAGGAGGAAGAGGTATCAGAGAAGCCTGGAAAGATTTACATTGACAGATTTATGCAGAGTGAAATGAGAAAAGTAGTTTTATACTATAGCATCCACATTGTCAAATTGAACAATTCTAAAAGATTTGGAAATCTGATCGGCAATGGTTATAGAGGACCATTGATAGGTGCTAGACCAATATGCAGATTAAGATGGCCAATATGGGAGTTTGTTTAGTTTGACTATACTTATGTGTTACAATATTTTCTTTTTGGTCTGTCCATCCAACCCCAAGGGATGGGACGGGGGGAGGAGGGGAGAGAGAGTAATACAGAGAGGAAAAAAAATGCTTGATAATTTAAAAAAAAATTTTTTTAAGCGAAGAACAAAAACTCCATTCTGTTGAGGGAAGTGCTATTTCCTCATAGGATGGAACAACCTGGTTCTTAGAATTTTTGTAGCTCCACTGCCTTTCTCTTCTATAGGTAGGATTGACAGTAATGACTCCCATAATCCTGTTTATCATGTGACACCTCACAGAGGGGGGAACTGAAGCATGAAGAGGGACTGCCACCCTGAGGTCTTAGCACAAAGTCAAGATGTGGTTCTGCTTCCTGATTCCAAACAGCCCAGCTGAGTTTTTGGTTCAGAAGTGAAAAAAAAACCCTGTCATTTCTCTTACCATCTCCCTGTAAGATCCAATGGGTTCAACTATTCTGATCCTCCAAGGCCACATGATCATAGGATTTTAGAGTTGGAAGGAATCTTAGCAATCATTTAGCCCAACCTGCACTTTATGGATGAGTAAACTGAATAAACCACAGAGGTTGGGTGATTTGCCCAAGGTCACAGGATTCCAACTCCATTGAACCCAGATCTTCTTTCTACTCCAGCACAATGGTTTCCCAGCCCATCTCCTCTTCCCCCCTCCCATCTTCCCCTGATAACCCATGGCAACAGCCAACTTATTCTATAGCCTCATTCCCACATGGTCCCACTGTTCTATGGCTATTACCTGGTGTAGTAGAAAGGGCACTGCAGGGCAGAAGACTGTTTCTAGGCTTTTTCATGAATTAGTTGTGTGACAACAAGGCAAATCTCTCTTTTTTGGGGGGGGTGGGGCAGGGCAATTGGGGTTAAGTGACTTGCCCAAGGTCACACAGTAAGTGTGTCAAGTGTCTGAGGCCGGATTTGAACTCAGGTCCTCCTGACTCCAGGTCCCGTGCTCTACTCACTCACTCCTCTACCTAGCTGCCCCAAGGCAAATCTCTTAGCTTTTCCAATCCTCAATCTCCTCACCTATAAAATGAGTACAATAAAAACGGAACTGTTTCCCTCACTGGATTGCTATAAAGAAAGGCCTTTGTAAACCTGGGTAACTGCATCTGCCAAAGCCCAGGGTGGTTTTACAAAGCGAAAAAAATCATTCGATGTTGAGTGTTGCCTAATCGGAGGGCAGTTATACTGATGGCTGAGAGAATGCTGAGGGGGATGTCATTTACCTGTGGGAGACACTTATTTTGGTTTGTTTCAGAGATATGGGAGAGAGATTTTGGAGACATATATGGAGAAAAGAGCCCCAGGGAGGAGGGCAAGAGAAAGGTGGAGAACTTTTGGAGCTGCAGACAGGTATGGACACTGTCCTTGACCTTGAGGGCTCCCACCTACCATCCCAAAGTTCTTCTCACTTCACTGCCTCTCCAGGGCTCATCCCTCCACACCTGTCTCCAAAGTTTCTCTCCCAAGAGTCGCAACAGTCTAAAGTGAATGCCTGGGGCAACTAGTGGACAGAGCACTGCCCTGGAGTCAGGAGGACCCGAGTTCAAATCCAGCCTCAGCTTTGTGACCCTAGGAAAGTCACTTAACCCTGTTTGTCTGCAAATAAAGAAATTAAGTGAATCCCTTACTCAGTTATTGAGCATCTCACTCATTATTCTCTCTGCCAATCAGGAGTCGTGTCTTTCTCCCCACCTTCTTTCCCATAAGCAGCAGTACAGGGCTGCCCCTCCACAAAACTGTCCCAGCTTGGTGGAAGAAGGATCAGAAGTGAAGGCTCTGTATAAATAGTTGTCATTACCACTCCCTCCCTTCTCAGTACAAGCCTGAAGGTGACAGCTTCTCTTGCCCAGTTGTTCACCCTTTCTGGAGGTGTACAGAATCTAAAGGACCAAAGCTTTGTAGGAGTTTCCTCAAGCTAACAGGGCCAGATTGTCATCTTTTTTTCCCTTTATTGGGCCATACCATCACAATGAGGTGGAAGGCCGACTTGAGCTGACTGCTGGGGGCCTCTTTTTGCATGGTTAGAGCCCCTGTGGTGTTATCCATATGAAAACGGTCACCATCTGCCCCTGCAAATTAAAAAGGCCAGGTGAGAGGCCTTAATCTCACTTCTTACCTGGCCTCCTACTCCTTTCTCTCTTCACTCCCTTAGCTTCCCTGGGGACTAGGCCTAGGAAGCTTCCTTTGAGAGGAGAAACAAGCAAGGGACTCTCCCAGGCTTTTCCTTCAGAGGGCAACACCTACCAGGCCCAGCCCCTCTCTGTTGGGACCCCTCACCCTCTCTCTCCTTCCTACTCTGCTCTGTCTGGTCCCACAGTGACGCATCTCAGAATTAATCTGGCAGCTCCCTCTCCAGTATGTATGAGATACTGGGTGTTCAAAGGGACCTTAGTGATCATCTCGAAGGGTTCTTAACTTTTTGTCATCATAGACCCCTTTGGGAATCTGGTTAAGCCTCTGGACCCCTTCTTATAATAAATGCACAAAATATAATACACGAGATTTCAAAGGAAACCAGTGCTATTGAAATAGTGAGCAGAATATGTTTAAAAACAAAAACAAAATCCACAGACCTTAGGTTAAAGACCATTGATCTGGTTCAATCATCTCATTTTTAAGATGAGGACACCGAGGCCCAGAAAGGGTAGAGGGACGCGTCCAAGGTCACAGAGGTAATAAGGAGCAAACTCTGGATTTGGTCACAGATTGTCTGACTCCCAGTCCAGAACTCCTTCCACTACTATCACCTTCTGAAGGTAACTTTGATGACTTCTGACCTAGAACCCCATTAGAAGAAGAAGGGAGGCTGAGGATCAAAGACCAGAGCCTGACTTTTTGTTGGAGACCCAGTCCATTCTGGGGACTTGGTTGGTCCATACCTGTAAGGATGGAATAGGAGATAGCAGCCTTGAGGTCATGGTCTCCATCCTCAGCATAGATAGCCCCAGGTTGAAAGTGTAAAGGCCCTTCCTGGAGAGGGGAGAAGATCCAAGGCTCATTAAAGGTGACCTCCTAAGGTTCACCCCACACTCCAGGCTAGGATAGGATGGAATAGGGGTTAGAACAGGGGTGGTGTCAGCAAGAACTTAGGGAAAGATAAGAATTTTATCCGAAGGGGTGGGGTGGGAGCCCTAGTGTCCCACTTTGGGCTATTGTGAGTATCAAATGAAATAACAGACATGAAGTGGCTGGCAAGTCTTAAAACTCTGTGTAAATGGTATCTATTTTATTATTACTGTGATATTTCAGAGGTTCCTTACTTTTTGTTGTTCCTCAACACACTACCCAATTTTAGCCTTTACGTAGAATCCCAAGAAGACTGAGCTTAGGTAACCACCTGCATCTCTGCCTTCCCTAATCGTCCCTAACAAGAAGTGGCCTGTTCTGTCCTCAAGTTTTCTTATGATACTTTGCCCAGAGTTCTCCTTTGCCCTTCTCCCATTCTATCTTTTATCACCTTTATCTGTATACACATGATGGTCTCCCTATTGGATCGTAAACTCTCAGAGGGCAGGAATATGTTATTTAAACATATCTTTGTATCCTCAACAGATGCTTAATACATGTTTCCCTGATTGATGAACAGAGGACCTAATTAGAGGAGGGAGTTATGGGAACAGGGATCTGGGTATTTGCCCAGCGACCTGGACTCTTTTGAGAGAAGAAGCAGTGAGTGGTGCCTCTATCTCCCCCCTCCCAGTCCTCTTATTTCCTCCCCTTTGCCCTTCCCCCCCTGAAAACTGGTGTCTTGGAGTTTACTGGTATTGCTTGGTATAGGTTCCTTCAGTCTCCTTGGACTCCCAGGGCCCTATGCCAACAGCTGTTCCAGAAGTAAGGGAACTCACCGGGGTCTCTCCCTCTGTGATGTTGGCTGTATAAATGGGACTTAGGCAGACATGGGAGTTCTGAGGACTCAGGGGGCGGCAGGGCAGGAAGCTTGGGTATTGGTCATCCCCGTCCAGGACATTGACATGGACAGTGATGGAGCATTTGTATCGTTCCCTGGTACTCATCTCCTGTTGGGAGAGACCCAGGTCAGCCTAGGAGGGGTGGGACCCTCACCCAAGACACAGAACATGTTACCCCAAACTGAAAAGAAGAACATCCTCATTGCCGACAAGGGCTACTGGACCCGGAGTCAGGAAGACGTGAATTCAAATCCTGCCCCAGTCACTTATCATCTGGGTAATCCTTGGCAACTTAACCTCTCTCAGTCTCAGTTTCCTTGTCTGTACAATGGGGATAAAAAATAGCATCTACCTCCTAGGATTGTTGGGAGCATAAAATGAGAAAACATATAAACCTTAAAATGCCAGGTGATTATTATGATGCTTATTCCATTCTAAGGTGGAGGTAGGGAAGTAGGTGCCCACCTCTTAGAAGGGCAGAATCCTCCATGGTACCCAGCAAACAGTCAAGAGAGCCCTGAGCATTCCACCCACTTTGATCAACATTTGAGGGCAAACACACACACCACAGCAACATAGGTCCACAGCGATAATCGAATGACCTCCCTTGCCTCCTGCAAATCCTCCAATTGGATCAGGGAATTGGGGATGATGGGTGAGGGGGATTTGTCTAGGACCACCCTGATCTTATGAGAGGGAGCAGAAGCCAGCTGTGACCTGAAGCACTTAGAGAAATTAGAAAAGGAGATTGGGGCAGCAGCCCAAAGAGATGGATCCCAGGGTACGGTTGGGAGTGAGGACATTAGGACTCTGAGTGGAATGACTGCCATCTGTCTTCTTTCCTCTGGGGTTCTCAACTCTCCTTGGAAGGATGGGGTGAGTCTCTCTGCGGGCTGGAGCATAGAATTATGGGTTCCTAGATCACAGATCCATATCTTGTGACTTCGTACCATGGCATGGATCACCACTTCAAGTTGGCGTTTGACCTCAAAGTCCAGTGGTTGTGCCAGGACCACCCTCCCACTGTTGGGCAGGTCAATTCGGAAGTGCATGGCATCAGGCTGAAAAGATAAGAGTCAGACAGTTGGTGGTTTGGGGGCTTTTCTATTATGGTGGCCATGGCTTGGTTCTGAAGCAGTCTGCTATTGTGTAAAGAGAGCACCATCTCTGGAGGCAGAGGAGCTGGGTTCAAATGCTACCTCTGATGTTTATTATCTGTGTGACCTTGGGCAGGTCACGACCTTCCTAAGCCTTGATTTCCTCATCTATAAAATGAGAGGTTGACCTCTAAAAGCCTCTCGATTCTAAATCTATGCTTCAGTGATTGTCTTTCCTTCCCGATTCCCAAAGTCTCCCCTGGGAATCCTGAGATTCCTTCATGAGAGTCTGAATGGAGTTTGAAGAACACAAAGGCACCAGATTGAGTCATGAGTGTTAATGGGGTCTGACCCTCAGCCCTGCCCACCAGTTGCTTTGAAGAGACTCACAGAAGTGTTGTCGATGGAATACATGAGGGAGTCCCCATCCCCATCTTCAGCCTGTGTTGTGAATACCACAGAGTGAAGGGCTTCCAGCTAGGAAGAGAAGGATGTGAGCCCTGGGTATGCCTTCCCAACTAGCTAAACCCTCCCTCTGTTATAGCCCCTTTCCTTCCCGCTACACCCTCCTGGACCCAAACCCTATACTGCCATCACCCCGCCTTCTACACCCGAGCCTCTTCTTACCCTCCTCCTCCCCAGGCCAGGTCTTACCTCACTGATGTTCTGGGTCACAAGGGGCTCTTCTTGGAAGTGGGGCTGGTGATCATTCTCATTGAGCACCTGTATGATGACCCTATACTCCACCTGAGGAGTTGGGAGGATGTAGGGAGGTCATGGGATGCAGGAGGAAGCTCACCAGACAGGGGAGGGTGCTTCAGGTGGGGCTGGGATAGAAGAGGGGCAGGACGAATTGAGTGGCTTACCGTGGGGAGGTTGTCTTCAGAACAGAACAGGGTTACTACCAGAACAGGAGGATTCAAGGCCTGTGGGGTTGGACAGGATACCCAATGTTAGTCTTAGTTTCCCTTCAGCCCAAGCTATCCAAAGTGCCCTGGACAGAGAGGGGACATGGGGGCAGTTTGGGGTCCCTGCCAGGAGCAAGGGGAATCTAGGGTCAGATAATCTCTTTCCACGTCCACCGCTACTACCCAAAGATATGCAGATCCGAACGGCCTAGGCTAGGTAGACATCGCCATGGACATAAGCTGGAAAGTTTATCTTCCTTAAAAAGACTCAGATCAGCTGAGATAATACAGAATATCTCCAAAGTCTTAGTGCAGTTTTAAGCTGTTGGGACCCACGTCTGGCCCCATCCCCAAGGACCACCTCTGGGTGGATTAGAGATGGCGGCACTGCCGCAGCGGCTGCCAGAGACAACAGACTTTGAGCAGCCTGCCCAGCGTAATTATCCTTGTCCTCCATATACCATAGTCCTCAGTGCCAGCCCTCACTCCCCACTCACTGCCTGCTTCCCACCCACCTCCGACAGGTAGACTCCAGAGAGCAGGACTTACAGTCAGGAATTCCCAGGTTCAAATGCTATCTCAGATACATACTAGCCATGGAAACCTGGGCAAATGAACCTCTCAGCCTCCATTTCCTTATCTATAAAATAGGCATGATAATACTAGCACTAAATGTCACAGAGCTTTGTGGGGCTCAAATTAGATCATGTTTTAAAGTGTTTTATAAACCTTAAAGTGTGATATAAATGCCAGCCATTATTATTAATACTGTTGTTATGAATTACTATTTCCAATACCACAGTCCACTTTATTCTAGGCCTCCTCTCCACTGCCCTGTCAGTGTGATCCCAGAGGCACTGACAGGTCACCACAGGGGAGACCTAATCCAGCTGTGCAGATGGGAAAGGGGAGTAGACCATTGTCTTCCTCCACCTGGCCTGAGTTCTCTCTAGACAGAGGGCCGAGACACCGAGCCTTCTACGTTAATATATCACAGTTTTGATTATCACTGTCCCCATAATCAGAGTCTCATGGATTGTTAGGACCAAAAAGGACCTCAAGGATCATTCAGTTAAACTCCTTCATGTTACAGATGAAGAAACTTCATCCAGTTACATAATCGACTAGTAGCAAATCTGGATGTAGAACCCAGGTCTGCAGACTCTGAGCCTGGCACTTTATTTTGTTTTTGGTTCTGGACCTGTGATTCCCTCAGTGTAGGGAAGAGCTCACCCAAGGAGGAACCTCCACCAGTTCCCTGAACCTTCTGATCTTAGAGTTGCTTAGTGTATTGAAAAGTGCATTGATTTGCATAGGGACACATAGCCTCTATGTACATGGCAGACCAAACTGCCCCTCCACTCTTTCCATTAGATTACACTAAATCTATCTCTCTTTGCGACCTTGTTTTATGAACCCCTATTTTCCCCAGAGTCTTCATTTCATACCCTAGACCTTCCCTAGGGGCCCCCTCCCACGCCCCAGACCTTTGCCAGGGCCCTCCTCTCATGCCCCAGACCTTCCCTAGAGCCCCCTCCCATGTCCCAAACCTTCCTCAGGGCCCCCTCCCATGTCCCAAACCTTCCTCAGGGCTCCCCCACCACGCCCCAGACCTTCCTCAGAGGTGTGACCACACCTCTCGGTCCAAGACCTTCTCTGTGGAAACATTCAGACGAATTGTTTTCCTCTCCAGGTAGAACCAGTGGGCATCAGCACCACTGAGGCAGAGCTGCAGGCCGCTGGTCAGTGGGTCCCCAAAGCCTGTCAGGTTGGCCACGAAGGAGCCATTGAGACTGTTTTCTGGGATCTCTGTGAAGATGTTGCTGCCTCCCATGCACTGATCTGCACCAGCTGGAGATACACAGATATAGGTGTTGAGGGCTTCAATAGGAACCTCTACCAGACTACTGAAACTACTCTCTTAAATGGCACCAATGATATCTTAATCCTCAAATTCAATTACCTTTGCTCATCAACTCATTCTCTTGAACCTTTCTGTAATACTTGACAATGCTAACCACCCCTTCCCTTTTGAAATACTCTTTTCCCTAAGCTTCCTTGACACCCCACTTCCCTCCTCCTCTTCTTCCTCTTCTTCCTCCTCCTCTTCTTTTTCCTCCTCCTCCTCCTCTTCTGCCTCCTCCTCCTTCTTCTCTAACCACTCTTTCTCTGACTCCTCCTCTACTGGCTCATCTTCCTTGTTCTACCTCCTAAACAACTAGTGTGGGGTGAAAGGGACTTAGGCCCAAGGTGTTTACATAATGGGAGTAACAGGTAAGGCTCTCCCTCTCCAAATGAGTCATTAACCCTATGCCTCTCTCTGTGGTCCTCCGATGTACTGACTAGTCACATGACACAACTACCCTCAAACATTACTGCCAGGTTCCCTTCAGCATGGTGCCCTTTGCCTCTGTCTACTTTTCTTTTTTTAATAAATTAATTTATTTTTAGCTTTCAACATTCACTTCTATAAGTTTTAAATTTTCTCCCCCTCCTCAAGATGGCAAGCCCCCACATAGGCTCTACATATACTTTCCCATTAAACATATTTTCACATTAGTCATGTTGTATAGATGAGTGAGAGAAACCACGACAAAGAAAAACATAAAAAAAGAAAACAGTCTTCTTCGATCTACATTCAGACTCCATATTTCTTTTTCCGGATATGGATGGCATTTTCCACCATGAGTCTTTTGGAATCGTTTTAGGTCTTTGCATTGCTGAGAAGCGCTAAGTCCATCAAAGTCAGTCATTGTACACTGTGGCTGTTACTGTGTACAATGTTCTCCTGGTTCTGCTCACTTCACTCAGCATCAGTTCATATAAGTCTTTCCAGGTTTTTCTGAAGTCTGCCTGCTCATCATTTCCTATAGCACAATAGTATTCCATTACATTCATATGCTACAACTTGTTCAGTCATTCCCCAATTTATGGGCATCCCCTCAATTTCCAGTTCTTGGCCATCACAAAAAGAGCTGCTATAAATATTTTTGTACATGTGGGTCCTTTTCCCATTTTTATGATCTCTTTGGGATATAGACCTAGAAGTGGTATTGCTGGGTCAAAGGGTGCCTCTGCCTACTTTCAATAGATATAGTTTACCTAGATTTGGGGGGGGTGCAGCTAGGTAGCGCAGCAGATTGAGTGCCAGGTCTAGAGGAAGTAAAACTCATTTTTCTGAGTTCAAATATGACCTCAAATACTAACACTTACTAGCTCTGTGATGCTGTGAGGTCACTTAACCTGTTTGCCTTAGTTTCCTCATCTATAAAATGAGCTGGAGAAGGAAAAGGCACACTGCTCCAGTATCTTTATAGGGTCATGAAAAGTTAGACACCACCAAACAAATGTTTCCCCATACTAGATTTTAGCAAAAGATGTGATAAAGTATCTTTTATTCTTCTTTTGAAAAAGATAGAAAGCTGTGGACTAGATTACAACACAATTATAAAGACTCAGGATTGGATGGCTGGCTGTATTAGAATGACTAATTTTTAATGGTTCAATGTCAGCTTGGCAGCAGATCTCCAGTAGAATACCTATGCTTCAACCTGTGCTACTTAACATTTTTTCAGAGGCTTGGAATAGAGGCATCAATGGCATACTTATCCAATTTGCAGATAACACAAACCTGAGAGGGGTAGTTAACACACTGGATCACAAAATAAGATGCAAAAAGATCTTGAAAGTCTAGAACATTGGGCTGAACCTGACACAATCTGATACTACCTTCCGTATATCCAGTCTGTGGCCAAGGCTTGTCACTGTACCTTCCCAACATCTCTAATATACATTTCCTGTTCTCCAGTCACTGATTCCTGCCTCCCCCATGTGCCTAGACTATGGCCACAGTCTTCTGGTTGGTTTCCCTTCCTCAAATCTCTCTCCATTGTCCACTCACCTATCAAAGAGCTAGGTGGCATGGGCCTGACCAAATTATTTCTCCTATGTAATAAACTACTGGCTCCTTATTACCTCTTGGATCAAATGGAAAACCTTCCATTAGGTTTTTAAAGCCCTTGCTACCATTACCGTCTTCTTACACTTTTGTTGTTGTTCAGTTGTTTCTATAGTCATGTCTGTTTCTTCAGGTCTATGGCTGCTTCGTCATTTTTCAGTTATGTCCCACCCTTTGTGACCCCTTTTGGGGTTTTCTCAACAAAGATAATGGAATGGTTTACCATTTCCTTCTCCAGCTCATTCGACAGATGAGGAAGCTGAGGCAAACAGGGTTAAATCACTTGCCCAGGGTCACACAGCTAGTAAGTGTCTGAGGCCAGATTTGAACCCAGGGAGATGAGCCTTCCTGTCTCCACGCTCTTCCTGTCCACTCTGTGATCTAGTTATACAGGCTAACTTGCCGTTCCTCACAGGTGACATTCCAACTCTTGACTCTGGTTTTCACTGGCTGCCTTCCCATGCCTGAACATTTTCCTTCCTCTTCTGGCTTCTGTGGCTTCCTTTTAAGATTCAATGCAAATCTCACCTTCTGCAGGAGGCCCTTCCTGATCTCCCCTGCTGCTGGTGCCCTCCTCTTAAGATTATGTTCCATTTTCATTGGGTACCTACTTTCTCTTGCATGTTATTTTCCCTTGTTAGTATATAAGCTCCTTGAGGGCACCCCATATTTTCACCTTTCTTTGTATCCCCAGTGCTTAGCATAGGGTCTGGCACATAGGAAGGGCTTACTCAATTCTTGTTGACTGATTATGAAATTCAAAAGTGATAAATGTAAAGTCTTACAGTTGGGTTCAAAGAATCAACTTACAAATACAAGAAGAGGAAAGCCTAGATAGCATTTTTTTCTGAAAACACATGGAGGTTTTAGTGGAGTACAAGCTCATTACTAAACAACCTTGTGATCTGGTGGCCAAAAAAAGCTAAGGGGGTTTTGGGCTGCATTAAGGGATGGACAGTTTCCAAGCACAGAGGGGATGTTCCTTCTCTAGTCTGCCCTGGTCAGACCTCATCTGAAATATTGAGTTCAATTCCGGATGCCGTAGTTTAGGAGACCCACTGATAAGCTAGAGAGAACCTAGAGAGGGGCAACGAGGAAGATGAAGGCCCTTAAGTTTATGCCATATGAAGGTCAATTAAAGAACCTGGGGATGTTTAATCCAGAGTAGAGAAAACCAGCAGACTTTCAGCTCAAAAGAAACTTCTGCCTTCGTGCCTCATTCTCTAAATTAGTAACTGCCTCTCCGGGACCACTATTTCAGGAAAAAACCCAGGCTCTGGACTCTCTAGTTATCTCCTCCACAGTCCCTTCCTTTCTCCTTCACCCCCAGACTTCTGGAACTATGAACCATGCTCAGTTCTTCCATAGCTACTGCAGGGCATGTGTCAATTTATTCTCCTCTAGCTCCACTTGCCATTCCAAAAACTCTCTGGACCAACCCTCCTTGGCTGCCCCCCCCACTCCCATTTATGTGTTGTCTTCCCCATTAGAATGTAAAAAAGATAGGGGTCAGCTAGGTGGTACAGTGGATAAAGCGCTGGCCTTAGAGTCAGGAGGACTAGAGTACAAATCTGGCCTCAGACACTTGACTAGCTGTGTGATCCTGGGGGAGTCATTTAACCCTATTTACCTTTAAAAAAATGAGGGTCATAAGGACAGGAATGGCCTTTGCTTTGTGTGATTGGCATTCCCAGGGTATACTTAGCACAATGCTTTTTTCATTCTTTCAAATATTTGAAGGGCTATGTTGAGGAAGAAGGATTAAATGTTTTCTATCTGGCTCCAGAGGACAGAACCAGGACAAATAATTGTTAACAATTAGGGATAGTGGGTTCCCCCTCCCTAGAAGTCTTCAAACAGGCTGGGTGACCACTTGGATATGTTATAGTGTATAGCTTGAACTACTGCTGAGTCCCTCCCAAATCTCTGACCCTGTGATTCTGGGTCCCCCCCTCATCCTTGAAGGGCCAAAGTCAAGACACTCTTCTTCTTTTTTTTCTTTTTGGAGGGGGGAAGGCAAGGCAATTGGGGTTAAGTGACTTGCCCAAGGTCACACAGCTAGTAAGTGTGTCAAGTGTCTGAGGTCGCATTTGAATTCAGGTCCTCCTGAGTCCAGGGTCGATGCTCTACTCACTGCGCCACCTAGCTGCCCCAAGACATTCTTCTTTCAGAATATTGGTAATTGTTCTGGGCCCTGTTCTCCCTGCCACTGATCCCTGTCCTTGTCAAATTGTCCATCATACCCGCCACTTCTCAACACTGTTTTGCCCCAGCTTAAACAATTCCTAACCAATAGTTCTGTTCCTAAATGTTGGCATGACCACAGCTGTCCTCAGCTCTCTACTCTGTCTGGTCAGTTCTTAACCTTTTTGTGTAGATCAATTAGTCATTCAGTCAGTCAATTAGCATTTATTAGGGGTCTACTATGTGCCAGGCACTATGTCATGGACCCCATTTGGCACTTTAATGAAGCCTAGGGACCCCTTCTCAGAAAAATGTAATCGAAGGAAGCACTAAATTTCAGTTAGAGTTTAGTGAAAATGGAGATATGATTTTTCCCCCTCCCTAGTTAATAAGCCCCTGAAATCTATACAATGACCTTCTCAAGGATCCATGGATCTGGGTTAAAGACCCCTAATCTATGTGTTCCCCGTTAGGCATCTCATCCACTCCTGCAATATCAATGCTTTGCACATAGTAAGCCTTAATAAAATGTCTATTGAATGGTATGAATTGAAAAACTTCTGCCACCTAAATTCCAATATATTTTATTTGTTGGGTTTTTTTTGAGATAGTGGTTAGATGGCAAATCAAAAAGGCAGAACATAGGGGCTGTGGCAGAAGTATGGCTGTAGAATGTGAGCTAGGAGACTGGGCTTGGTGGTAGTAGCCTCAACCCTAGATTTAACCCTGTTCTATGGAGGAGGTGTGACACTGCCTCTCTCTCCTATGCCTAAGACTTCCAGACACTGACCAACTTCCCTGGTGACCATAACCATAAAGGGTTTCCCCTTGCTGGCCAAAGGTGGTCATGGGAAAGGGAGCTACCAGCTTCATCTTGGTACCTGTGTTTAGGTGAAAGATCACAACTGCAGTCAATAGCAGGGTGTGCCACATCAACCTCCTCTTGGCCATTTCAGCCTCCAGAGTCTGCTCTTCTCTGTTGTCCACTGCGAGAGAAAGAGAGTGGCCCCTATTTTCTTTCTATTGGTAGAACCTGGCACTAAGTCTCTGAGGTTACATGGCCCTTGGATCTACTGAGCCCCTGAGCCTCATTCCAACACATAGGTCCCCCTCCCCCAGCTCATCCCCAACTTCTTCCCACCCCACCCATAGAGGAGGGAGAGGGCAGACTTGGAATACCCTGGGTGTTTGTTGGGTTAAGGAGCCCAATCCCAGATCTCCTGCCACATCAGAGGGAAGGAGGCGGGGCATGCTCTAGTCCTACGGCTATGTAGTGACCCTCCCTGTAATAAAAAGGAAGAATCAGAGAAGAGAAAGAAAGAGGGGCAGATGGATGGAAAGGATGGCACTCTCACAGCAGATGGATGTGGGAACCTGGGCTGCCTAGCTCTCTCAGTCTTAGCTTTCTTCCTGAATATGTTGTCAGTGCTTTTTAATGTGACTCCAAGTTCCCCGCAAGGCACGGCTTATCCTGGGCCAAGGTGAAGGGGATGGGATGTAGGGCAGGGAGGTTGGCAGAGTTAGCGGTGAAACTGAAGGCAACAAGCAGAAAGGCGGGAAACAGGCTGACCAAAGCAGTATCTGCCCCACATACGGCCAGAAACAGAGTTAAGGCATTCTGGCTCTTAAGCAAGGGCTCAGTCTAGAAATGCTTAAACCCTTGAGAGGACTGTATTTTTTGACCTCGCTCAATCATTGCTGAACAACTCCTCCACCAGTCAGGTGAAGAACAAGGCTGAGGGGAAGTGCCCCTTTGCCTGCCCCAGATGCCCAGCTTCTCCTTCCTGGCCTCTTGAAACCAACTGCTCCCCGCCTGGATTTTTCACCATCAGAAACCGTTTTGTCTTTCTAACTTTAGCTGTTTGTAGGTCATCATGGACTAGACGGCTGGGGATTATTTTGGTCTCTGACTGGTTAGCCCTATGTGATCTAGCCTTTCATTCATAGCTAAATTTCTCTAGAGCCCTCAGGGCTTTACCCTCAGCACTGGAGCCAACCTTGGCCTTTCAGAAGAAAACCCAGAAATCTGCTGTATGGTTGGATACCTGACTCCCCCCAGTGTCTCTGGCTGAGCTTGCCAGCGCTACCACCACCCCACTAAATCTTACCTGGAGAGAGAAACAGTCTTTCTCATTTCTGAATGCTCCTGACCACAGCTCCATCAAGCCCCAAACTGAGGGGTCAGGAAGCTCATGGTTCTGAGGTCTGGATCACCTTGTGAGTGCTGCTCCTGGGCACAGAACTCCAGATGCAACAATATTCACTCTGGTTGGGTACAGGCAGAAGTAAGACTAGTTAGCCCAGAGCCAAGGGGATATGGGTCAAGACGGTGGCAGCTGGTATACTGGGTTAACCCTCTTAGGTCTGAGAAATGAGCTGATAATACCCTTATGGGCAGTCCCTTATTACCGCCCCCCCACCTGCCCCCATGCATAGCAGCTAATAAGATTATTTCATTCTGCACACTGTCCATCCTTGGTTTGCTGGAAGGAGCCATGAGCAATTCTGAACCTGAATTCCAGAACAGACTACAGTTATCCTTTCTACACTGTGACTTTTCCCCTTTGTAGTTTTGATATATTGCAGGTCAGCATCAGAGATTAAATGGGAATTTTGGGAGAGTTTTGCAGAAGCCTCAGATGACATGTGAAGGCCAGTAGATGACACAGAAAAAAAAGTTTAGAAACTCAGAGATGCATAAAATATATGCATAGCATTACATAGTATCAATATGTTCTATTTTTAATACCATAATTCAAACTTCTTCTCTGGTACCCAAGGAGGATCAAAAGATTTTACAAGGATTTTCCAGATCGCGGGGGGTGCCATGCCCCTAACCCCCATGATATGGAAGGGATAAATGGAATGGTATCACAGAGAAAAGGAATCACATGGGGAAAGGACTTGTATGTACAAAAATATTGATAGCAGCTCTTT
This sequence comes from Phalanger gymnotis, assembly GCA_028646595.1. Classification (NCBI taxonomy): domain Eukaryota; kingdom Metazoa; phylum Chordata; class Mammalia; order Diprotodontia; family Phalangeridae; genus Phalanger; species Phalanger gymnotis. The sequence goes on from CM053623.1 coordinate 95,358,890, forward strand.
TTGTGGTGGCAAAGAATTGGAAATCAAGGGGATGCCCGTCAATTGGGGAATGGCTAAACAAGTTGTGGCATATGAATATAATGGAATACTATTGTGCTATAAGAAATGAGGAACAGACAGACTTCATACTAACCTGGAAAGACATATATGAACTGATGCTAAGTGAGGGGAGAAGAATCAGGAGAACATTATACACAATTACAGACACACGGTATCTGTGATGACTAACTCTGATGGACTTGGCTCCTCTCAGCAATGTAAGGTTCCGAGATAGCTCCCCAGGGCTCATGATGGAAAAGGCTATGCACATCCAGAGAAAGAACTATGGAGTCTGAATGCAGAGTGAGGCAAACTATTTGCTCTCCCCGCCTTTTTTTTCTCTTTTTTGGTTTTGTTTCTTCTTTCTCATGGTTCGTTCCATTGGCTCTAATTCTTCTTTACAGCTTGACTATTGTGAAAATAAGTTTAATGTGAAGTACATGTAGAACCTACATCAGATTGCATGCTGTCTTGGGGGGAAGTGGGGAAGAGAGAGATGGGGAGAAAATTTGGAATTCAAAAACTTGTGGAATTGAGTGCTGTAAACTAAACTAAACTAAACTAAAATAAAAAAAAGAAAAGGAATCACAGAACCACAGAATCTCATTGTAATGGGAGGTAAACAAGGGATCCCCTCCCCTTATCTTCCAGACACTTCTTGGGGGTAGGGACTATTTTTACCTCTTTTTGAATCCCTTGCACTTAGAATAGTACTTGGCACACAGTAGACATTTAATAAATGCTTATCGACTTCACTTCCCATGAAGCTAAGCATATGTGAGGATAGACCAGGGACAATCCTATGGACCATACATAGAGTTGAATCAACACCCTGGCTCTTTCCAGAGATTCATGTACCTGGACCTTGCTTAAAGGGCTCTTGGCTAGTCCCTCATGATAGGAGTGGGGTAGGATGGTTGAATATGATTGGCAATTGAATCTGAATAAGCTGCCACTCTATAGACCTTGGGACAGCTAGGTGGCTCAGCGGATAGAGCTCTGGCCCTGGGGCGAGGAAGACTTGAGTTCAAATTCAGCCTCGGATACTTCCTAGCTGTGTGACCCTGGGCAAGTCACTTAATCCTGTTTGTCTCAGTTTCCTCATCTGTAAAGTAAACTGGAGAAGGAAATGGCAAACCCCAAAAGGGTTCACCAAGAGTCGGACGTGACTGAAACGAAGAGTAATGACTCTGCCCTCTCTTTACTTTCTCTTGTTCTCTATTGAATGTGTTGAGATGCTTCCAGCCTTGTCTCTGACTTTGGGGGTAGGAGAGAAGAAAAGAGAGAGCTTTCTCCCCTCCCCCTAGAAGCAGCGGTGACTTTAAGTGGTAAGAATATTTGCTGCTTGTCAAGATGAGCTTGACTGTATCTCAAGCTCCGAAGCTGCCTCTTCTGCTTTATGTTTCTTTCCCTGCGTACAGGCAACTGAACAGCAATCCTGAGACAGATATCCCTAGCCCTGACTGCAGCCTCATGATGACCATGATGCATTTATAGAGCACCTACTGTATTCCAGGCACATGATCAGGAGTTTGTGAAATCCAGAGTTTCTGGGCCCAGGTGCTGGTTTCCCAGAAGAAGGCAATCTTTGCAGCAACTTTTCAAAGAGGGCGACTGTGGAGGGGATTAGATAAGCCCTTGCATTGCCAGAAGCTGTGGACCTGAGTGAGTCGTTCAGACAATGAAGATGTAAGCATGAAAGTGAAATGTCTGTTCAGCAGTCCCATAAAGTGTTTGATGTTTTAAGCATCAGTCTTTCAGGGAAAGCATCGTTACCTGTCTTAAGTATTTGTCAATGATTGCTTATGAGTATTTTGTGGCAGAAGAAATGAATAGCTCTCTTACACGGGTTCCACTTTGTATAGTGAGCACTTTTCTAAGTTTAGTTGTTGTTCAGTCATCTTTCAGTGGTGTCTGACTCTTTGTGACCCTGTTTGGGGTTTTCTTGGTAAAGATACTGGAGTGTTTTGCCATTCCCTTCTCCAGCTCATTTGACAGATGAGGAAACTGAGGCAAACAGGGTTAAGTGATTTGCCCAGGGTCACACAGCTAGTAAGTGTCTGAAGCCAGATTTGAACTCAGGAAGATGAGTCTTCCTGACTCTAGGGTGGGCACTCTATCCACTAAGGCATCTAGCTGCCACCTTTCTACGTATTCAAACTTTTGGGGGAGTTCATCAATTCCTAAGCTTTTCATTAAAAAAATTTGTATTGACATTTTCTATTTCTTATATCATAGTTATCCCCAGTATCTTTCCCCATCCCCTGCCAGAGAACCATCCCAAATAACAAATAGTATATTTTAGAAAGACAAATACCCACATAACTGATCAATACATGGAAACCCCCCCCCCCCAAAAAAAAACCAGTAACACCTGTGGACCTCCCACCTCCATGAAGGGTGGGTTGGGGGTGTCTTCTCATGTAGCTTCACTTGAGTCCCCTAGATCTTCATAATTCTGTTACATTTACTTTTGATTTTTTGGTGAGTCATTCTTTCCACTTACATTGTTCTGGCTACTGTGTATATTGTTTTCTTGGTTCTGCTTACTTCACTCTGCATCAGTTCATGGAGATCTGCCCATACTTCTCCATATTCATCACAAACATAATTTCTTACACCATAGTAATATTCCATAACAATTGTACCACATTTTGTTTAACAATTTGTATTACATACCATAATTTGTTTAACCATCCCTCATTCAATGGTCATCTATGTTGTTTCCAATTCTTTTCCATTACAAAAAGTACAATTAAATATTTTTGTGTTCTAAGCTTTTCTTAAGGGATTTCCCCCAGGGCTCTTGGGTGCAGATATCCAGAGCCAAAGAATAGAGGAGAGTCTGACTTCCCTCTTTGGTATCAGGCTTCCTCTAGGACTTAATTTAGTCTTCATCAGCCTAGGCCTGGGGCCTTTTGCAGGAAGAGAGATACTACTACCACCACCACCACTGGACCTCCTTGAAGAAAATACTAAATTTCAGTTAGAGGCTAAAAATAATGATGTATTTTTTTTTTCCATCTAGGATCTCTGAAATCTTTCCATATTGAATGGCAACATGGACCTCAGATTAAGAAACCCTGTTTTAGAAACAGAAACAGAAGGCAGTTTGACAGGATAAAAAGGAAGAATTGTGGGCTTTTCATTCTTTTTTGCATCTTCTCTTCCTCTGATCTTTCCATAGGAACCTCTGAAGCTGAAATGGTCCCACTGGAGGTTGAGTGCAAGGAGCAGAGATGGCAATCAGGAGAGGAGGCGTGCAGGGCTGCTCAGAACTGCCAACTAGCATGAGTCCCTCGACCCAGTGGACACAGAGTTCCTGAGTCTTGGCTCTTTTACTATAGATCTGCCTTGCAGCCCCATTTTCCATCTCACTCCAACCCTCACAACAGCTCTCTCTGTCTCTCTATCTCTGTCTCTCTGTCTCTGTCTCTGTCTCTCCCTAACTGTCTGTCCATCTCTGTCTCTCCCTCTTTTCTTCTCTCCTTTGGCCTTACCTTGAGCCAGACCCTTCCTCAGCCCAGGCTTGGCCAACTTATCCCAGAGTTCAGCCTAGAACTCAGAAGCCATTTATTAGGAATGGCAGGGGAAGAGGAGGCAATGGCCACTGGGGGGGGGCACCTTGCTCTTCCCATGCTTTGGCTGCAGAAGAGTCCATGGGAACATCATAGGGGGAAAGAGGAGCTCGTCTTCCTCCATCTCGGGTTCCAGGGAGACCAAGAATAGCAGCTTTTGGGGGCAAGGAGAGAAAAGAAACAAGAGACAGCAACTGGAGGAAGAAAAAGGGTGAAGGGAAAGGCCGCACAGCCCTAAAGGTGGAGAACAGAGCAAATAGAATTGGGAGAAGCAGGCAGACCAGGAGAGAACTATAAACACTTTCATGCTTATAGCTCCGATGCAGCTTCTAAAGTACCCTCTCACCCTTGGTTATTTGTTTATCACAGAGAGGTTCTTGAGCTTACACTATTCCAACTTCCACTAATGAGTCAGGTCACCAGAGTGTGGCCACCTTGGGACCCTTGGACTCTAAGGTTAGTCCTGAAGAAGAGGAGGGTTGTTTGCCTAATGCTACAGCTCACAAACCCCCACAAGTTCCCATGGGCTCTTTATACCTTTAGCATAGTAAAAGCAGCTAGTAAGTCCCAGCTAAAATCCCACCTCCTACAGGAAACCTTCTCCAATCCCTCTCAATTCCAGTGCCTTCTCTCTCTTAATTATTTCCTATTTATCCTGTATATAGTTTATATATATATATATATACACATACATGTGTGTATATGTTATGTAACACAAATATATATGCATGTGTGCATGTATGGGTATACATACTATATACATGTACATATGTACATATATGTGTGGCTACATATATGTATGTGTATAGATGTTTTCTCCATTAGATTGTAAACTTCTTGAGGGCAGAGACTGTCTTTTGCTTCTTTTTGTATCCTCAGTGCTTAGCACAGTGCCTGGCACATAGTAGGTGCTTAATAAATGTTTATTGATTATTGATCAGTTCCACACACCACACACCCCCAAGTCTGTAACACACTTTTCCACCAACAATTATAGATTATAAGGGAAAGCGGGCTCAAGTTGGAGAACCCTAGCAACAAAGCAGTAATTCACTCACAGTTGCTTGGTGGCTGGAAGTCCTTTTTACTCCTTTGTGGAGAATTCATGAAGTTCCCCTTAGAGAAGTTAGCTGGGCTCTTTGTAGAATCATAAACCTGCTTTCTTAGCTCGTTCAGTCTGCCTTTCTGTCCTTCTAGCAATGCTACTGGGATACCAATAAGACAGGTGGTCCAAATTATTCAAGGTTCCCTAGGTCCCCTACTGGCTGCGGGGGAGGAGGGGAAGAAGAGAAAGGAGGTTGAGACCAAAGCCCAGATTCTGCTTTTGTCTTCCCTTACTTCAACACTTCTTTCTCAGGGGTCTCCTGGCTTAAGGACTGATGGACTCCATCTAACTGAGGGTTTTCTACAGGGCGTTCCTAAAGTCTGGACACATAGGCAAAAATGCATATTTTCAAGAAATGAATGAAACTTTCAACATTTTATTTAATTGGAATATTGACAAATAACATCTTCAATATGATTTCCATCACTTGGGATGCAAAGGTTGATGCGCTTTGCAAGATTCATGAGAACCTGATGCACTAACTGGAGTTAGTTAGACATTGCTGTCAATTTGAGCACATTCACTCTTTATGCGTTCAATCAGGTGTGTTGCGTCTGACTTTCATTGAATACACCTCTTTTCGCATACCCCAGAAAAAGAAGTCAAGGGGGCTAAGGTCTGTTAGTATTCCAAATATTTCAAAATATGCATTTTTGCCTATGTGTCCAGACTTTGGGGACACCCTGTATAGACCCCAAAGGACCAGAGCAAGTCCCTCTGTCAATCTGAACCGTTTTTCTGTGGAACCTAGGGAGGTGTCCAGACCTTCCTCACACCTACTGAATAATTGAGATATATGCTCACGTGATAAGAGCATCAGGTCTAAGTTTATTTTAAAAAATTAATCTTTCAGGGAGATCAGTGGTACAGGGGCTGTTCTTTCCCTGGGTGAGATTCCAGGGCGGGGGTGAGGAACCTGCGGCGTGGGGCCACAGGTGGGGCCCTTTGATTGAATCCAAGGATTCCCTATCTTGGCCGGAGGGGCCTTTGTCCACACCTTCCCCTGTGTCTGGAGTGAACTCCCTCTTCATCTATGCCTCTTAGAATCTTCTAGCTTCTTTACCACCTTCGACATGAAGCCTTTCCTGATTCAAAGGATTCAGTCAAATGGCTGCACTTGAGGACCTCGAGGGTCACAGGTGGCCTCAAGGTTGCAGGTTCTCCACCCCTATTCTAGGGGCTGAAGACTAAGGGAGTTCTGAAGAAAGAGCTGCACTGGGCCGAGATGAGGGGGATAGAGCTGGGAGGGGTCATAGATTTAGCACTGGAACGGACCTCAGACCCCAAATTTTACACAAGAAGGCAATGAGGCTCAGGGTCCCAGAGGTAGCTGCTGTCAGAGGGAGGTCTTGAACCCTGGTCCTCATCTTTTAGGGCTTCCTTGTACTTTTCCACCATCCTAAGCAATCTGGACAGGACAAGAGGAGGAGGGACCCTAGGCTGTCAGAACAAAGGCGAGAGAGGCAGCCTTAATGTTTCCTTCCCCACCCGCCCCCCTGTCCGGCCCCAGCCTCCCCACCCACCCCCCTCCAGCAGCCACCCCCTGGCTCTCTCTAGGAGTCCTAGACAGTGAAGAGAGGAGCCGGGGAGAGAAGCATGGCCCTTCCAGGAGGCTCCTGGGGTCTGTTCCCAGCTGTTCTCCTCCTGTCCCTGCTGGCACTGGCACTATCCAAGCAGGAACCAACACTGACCAAGGCAGAGGGGAATGGTAAGTAAGCCCCAGCTGGGCTTCCAGGCTGGAAGTGGGAGGCTGCCTGGGCCCCTTCTGCTCCAAAGGTCTTGGGACTCTCTACTCTGGCTTCTGCCTTCTCCTGGGCTCTGCTCCCAGTGCCCGTTTACTAGCTCTTTTGGGGGGTGGGGTGGGAGGTGGTTCAGAGCAGAGAAGGGAAGGAAGACTCTTGGAAAGTCTGAGTCTGAGAGAGGGTGGGGAAGGACACAGGGCATCTGGTGTCAAGGCCTGAAAGGAAGTCGGAGAGCGGCAGGGGGGAGGAAGCTGCCTTGGAATCTGGATCTGAAGTTAATTATTTTAAGTCTGGGGAAAGGGGGTGGGGGAGGGAAGAAGAGACAGCAATAGGAACTATCTAATGCCTTTGTGTTCTGGGGGCCGCCTCCTCCTCCTCCGGGGTGGGGTGGAGGGGAGAGAGTACGTGAGAGGGGGAGGAGGGGGAGGAGGAGAGACAGAGACACAGAGACACAGACAGAGGAGGAGAGACAGAGACTGAGATTTGGTAGAGACGAGGGTAGGGAGAGGGGAGGAGAGACCAAGGCACTTTTGGCTAGGCTTCATCTCTGTAGGGTCTCCCCAAGCCTGGGACACTCAAGCTTGTATCAGTGTGACCTCCCAGGCTCCCCCTATCCCCCCAACCTTTCTGCATCTCTATGAATCAGAGCCAGGGTCTGCAAGGAGATTCCCGGGGCTGGGATGGCATCTTGGAAGGAGGGGAGCAGGGACGCTTAGTTGAGGGTACAGTCTGGTCTCTGAGCTTAACAAAAGTTCACTGAGGAGAGGAAAGAGTGGGCACTGGAACTGAAGGTGACCGGAAGGCCCCAAGACCCTTTTCATCTTCCTATCAAAATGGTCTTCTGCCTGTCTCTCACCCCACATTCCATGTTGGCCTGACTGCCTTTGTCCATACTTTCCCCTGGGTCTGGGGTGAACTCCCTCCTTACCTATAACTCTTAGAATCTTCTAGCTTCTTTACTACCTTCGACATGAAGCCTTTCCGGATTCTCAGCTACCAGGGCCTCCCCCCAATTTTCCTTATATTTATTTTGAATTTACTCATATGAATACATGTTGTTGCCCCAACAGAAGGTAAGCTCCTTGAGGGGAAGGATGGTTTCATTGTTTCTTCCTTTGAATCCTCAGGACACACAGTAGGTATTTAATAAGTGCTTGTTGATTGATTTATTATCCTTTTCATCGACTGGACCCCTAAGAGAGAAGGAGCCTGAGGATGTGGGGAAGGGAGAAGGGAGATGCAGTTGAGAGACTTAAAGCCTCCCTTGGGGGTGATTCTCTCCCTATTCTGTCAGCTTTCTAGTTCTGAATCAGCAAGAGGCTTTGGTTAGGAATGCCAGTGGAGTCAGATACTGGGGCCTGAACCAGGGATACTGTATTAACAATCCAGCTAGCAGCTGCTGTGAGGGTATAAAGTCAACAACAACCAGCTCACAGAACACCGCAAGCCCAGGTCCTTTTCATCTGCTTTATTAAGGAAATCAATGTTAAGGGGTTAACAATCTTACTTTAATCCAGCATACAAATAACATCCACCTAGTTCAGGGGAAAAAGCCAGCCCCCTGAATTACAGACCAAATACAATTCGTAGTTATCAACATCTGGGTGTACAGCCGGGGAGCTCATTAGAATGGCTGGCCCAGAGTCACAGGCCACTCCTGCTGTGGCTCAGAGATCTGAGAGAGAACGCTAACCTCTGCTCTTATATATCCTGTTCAGGGCCCTGGCCTCACCCAGGCTGGGCGTGGAGAAGTTCCCCAGCCCTGATATCACATCAGATACAAATCAATAGCTCCCAATTGTTACAATGCTGAGAAATACAAAAACATTCCCCTTTATCTGCCCCATTCAAACAAAGGCCAGAATCATTAAAGGTCAACAGCAAAAAGTCCCACCTTAATGACTATTACAGATGCCTTCCTGGAAGCTCTAATTCTGGGTTCCTTCTCCTATCCTCCAGTTCTAGTTCTGGGCATAGACTTTCTAATACCCATCCACTTTAGGGCTCCAGCTATAAAGGCATCAGGGTACCGGGCTGAGGCCGTGCAGCTTGGCCCAAGTGGTCACTACTTGGGCTGCTGGCAAGACCCTGAACAAGCAGGAGCTACATGAAGGGACCTGGCTGCCATTTGCTTTCTTACTTCTAGTAGCCTTGGAAAGATAGAAGAAGCATTGGCTAGGTTCTGTCATCCCTTGCTTGCCAGACCCCCAAGGCTGGGACACCCACCCATGGCCTTGGGGCCTCAGTCAGAGGTCTCCAAGTTGTAGCTGCCCCTGCACCTGGATGTGTCCCAGGAAGCTGGCCTCCCAGTCTCTTATGATTCCTCTTCACATCTCTACTTTTGACAACTGTAATGGAAAGCAAAGTGGAACTTTTTGCTGTTTTTTCTTTTGGAGTGCTTCTCAGCACTAAGGTGATCAGGTGCCTTTGATTGGGTCTTGCCTTTGTTTGAACCAAGAGTCTTTGATTGAATCAAGAGTCGTTGATTAGAAACAGTATATACACTCTGAGGTTAGCATTTTGCTTTGGGGACTTACTCATTGGAAGAGTATTCGTGTGATTTGGCCAGACAAGACTCTGGGTAACTGTTAAGGAGCCCCCTGGCTTTGAAAATCCAGATGTTGGTGCTTCTCTCTCTGGTAACTATGTATGTATTACTATGGACAAACAGTTAAAAACCCTGTCTGCTGATTTGTGTTATCTGCTCTGTTTATATAATTTCTGTTTGAAATTTCTGTTTATGTTTTCTCTGAAGTTCAGGGTACTGACTTTTTCCCTTGAACTAAGTGAATGATAAATGTATGTTTAATTAAAGTGAGATTTCCTTCAGAAGAGCAAGTCAAAGAACCCGTGCTAGCAGCCCTCCTGTGTGCTGGCGTTGGTCTTACACCTCCACAGCAGCTGCTAGTAACACTGGTGTTACAGCAACCCAGGAGCTAGGGAAATGGTGACCATTTGGCCAAAGTCATTCATCTGGTTGACAGGAGAATGAGGGTTCAAATATAAATCTACTGACTCCAGACCCAGGGCAGTCCTGTCTGAGAAGTGTCCTCCTTTCTAGACTGCTGGCAGTTGGGGATTGGGAGGAAGGCAAATACCTGTTCTCTCCTCCCATGACTCTGGAGTGAGAACCAAGGAGTTAAATGGCCCACCAAGCTCTACCCAGGTCTCTTCAACTCTGTTTTCCCTGCCCATTCTGCTCCTGTAGACACTACAGCCCCAGGCTCAGGCCAGGCAGCCAGCCTCGATGACATTGGTCACTACCAGAGGCAGGCGGCTGTTGACCCACCTGCTCAACGTGGGCCTTTGGAAGAACAACTACAAAAGGTGAACCAGCAGCTGGAGGAGCTGGGAGCCATGATGGCAGAACTCCAGGAACAGGTAAGAATGGGGCCTTGGAGATGTGGGGCAAGGAAGGCACAGGGCTCCAGGGGCCAGATGAGGGGAGATGGTCAGGAGTAAATATGGGAGAGGGCGCCCAGAAGGACAATGAGCATAGCTTTAGAGATGGAAGGGACCTTGGACATCATCTCATATCCCTCTCCTCCTTTTACAGAGAAGGAAACTGAGTCCCAGAGAGGCTAAAGAAGTCCTTTCCCAGGTCACACAGGGAGTAAGCAGCAAACTGGGATTCAAACCCAGGTCCTCTGACCAAATCCAGTGTTCTTTCCAAGATTCAATGACCTTAGGATGGAAGTTAGGTTTTTGGATTAAAAACATATAGAAATGAGGTTGTTTAGCTTAGAGAAAACTGAAGGATTTCTTAGTTGAAGAAGCAGCAGAGATTTAAAATAATCTTATAGTGAATTCTTTTGTAATGAGGACTGGCTCTGAACTTAATGGTCTAAGTGTCCCAGATTGTTGTTCATCTGTGTCTGACTCTGTGACCCCATGGACCATAGCATGCAATGCTGTCTGTGCGGTTTTCTTGGCAAAGATACCGGACTGGTCTGCCATTTCCTTCTTCAGTGGATTAAGGGAAACAGAGGTTAAGTGATTTGTGACAGGGTCACACAGTAAATTTTTAGTCTGAGGCTGGATTTGATCCCATATCTTCCTGACTCCAGACCCAATGCACTATCCACTGAGCTACCTAGCTGCCTCTTTACAAATCTTGCCTCAGACACTTACTAGCTGTGTGACCTTGGGCAAATCACTTAACTTTGGTTTCCTCAGCTGTAAAATGAAGGGATTGAATCTGACGGCCTCTCAGGTCCCTTCCAGCTCTAAATCAGTGCTGCTTCAAACCTGTTGGATCTGTCTGTGGTAATTCATCTGGCTAACAATAGAGGACAAGACCTCATGATCTGTTGAGGTCCTGCCCAGCTGAGTTTCAAAGTCTAAGGAACTCTGCCTGGGTTAATTCTGGGAATAGCAAGAACACAGTCCAGTGAGTAAAACCTAGTTCTGAGGCTCAGGCATTCTTTTTTATTTTAATTTTTAGAATGAATAAGTATTTCCCTCTCTCTCACCTCACTCCCATTGAAAAAGAAAAGGAGAAACAAAACACTTATTACAAACACACATAGTTGCACCAAACAAATTTTTACACTGGCCTTGTTCAAAAGTGTGCCCCATTCTACACTCTGAGCCCATCCTCTCAAACTCTGCTCCATTCTGCACCCCAAGTTTATCCCCTCAGACTATGCCCCATTCTGTACCCCAAGTCCATCCCCTCAGACTGTGCCCCATTCTGCATCCTGAGTCCATCCCCTCAGACTATGCCCCATTCTGCACCCTGAGTCCATCTCCTCTCTGTCAAGGGAAGGGTTGGAGCTTCATCATCGGACTCCTGGAATTGTGGTTTGTTATGGCATCACACAGCCTTTGCCAGCTCTAAAAATTCTATAATCTCATGATTTCCTGTTTATTTTGCCCTTAAAAATGGTTTGTGCTCCTTGTCCCTATTCCAATATAACAGGGGCTCCATGAGGGTGAGGAGGCGAGAAGGGGGGAGTACACATGGTCCAGATGAGTATGTGCATTATCGCCTCTCTCCCAGAACCTGGACCTGCAGACCAGAGTGAAGCATCTCGAGTCCTGTGAATGCCACAGGCCCCCTTGCACCTGGCAGGGGCAGGAGCAGCCAGAAGGAGCCCACTGGGAGCTGGATGCCTGTACGTCGTGTGTCTGTCTGGAGGGGGTGGTTCAGTGCTCCCCTATCAGGGCTGTGGCCCACTGTCTTGGTGAGTTCTACAGCTAACCTGAGGAATGGTGGGAAGTGGGGGAGACTCCGACACCACCTTTTGACCTGCAGACCTTAGAGGCTGGGATCTTAGGGATTGGGGGGTCACCCACAATGACTGCTCTGTGTTTGAGATCAGGATGCAGCCATGGAGGCCAGGCCTATAGCAGTGGGGAGGCCGTCTCTCCAGATGTCTGTACCACCTGTCACTGTCTGGTAAGCCCTGGAGTTTTCTATTACCTGGCCTTCACACATACACCCCTGTCTCTCTTCCTCATCTTTCTCACACCTGTTCTTCCTCATTCCTCCCCTCTCGAGGACGAGGATGGTCCTCGATCTGTACCTTCAGGGGACAGTCAATGAGTCTCTGAATAGCCCAAATGCCAGAGGTTGAGAATAGTGTAGATGAGCCAAAGGCTTCTCTCTGCTCATGGAAGATAAAGAGGCTACCATGATCAGAGCCGAGCTGGTCCCTCTTCCTCTAGTCCCCACTCCCACGGGGTGGGGGGAATGGTGGAGAGGCATTATTGCTTTGGGGTTCCTTGTCCTCTGGAAGCACAAGTGTCCAATGTTCATTCCCCACATTCCCCTCCACAGGAAGGCAAGGTAACATGTAGCCATCCGCTATGTTCATGGAGGCCCTGCCTAGACCCTAGGAGATGCTGCCCAAGCTGTGAGCCAGGTCAGTCGCTTGCCTGGCCCCTCTTCTCCAAGACTTCCTTGGGCCCTGGCTCTGGCCTCTCACTCAGGATGCCCAGGGTGCGTGGGGGCATTCAACCTAGGCATCTTATCCCATTATCTCTTCAAAAACTGTTATATTACAACTTTAATGATCACCAGCAAACACAGACTTTTCAGCATAGAAAGAACGAGGGAGAAGACTGTATAGGAAACTGGGACATTCTGTTACATGCAGTTTGTTTTTTTTTAAATATATCTTACCATCTTGCCATGGCCCAAGGGCAGAGTCTGATGTCAAAAGTGCAGCGCCAATGACCAGGGGCTGTTTTCAGACAGGTTGAATCTCAGGTGTTGGCAGGTTATGCAAGTGAAAATGTCCATCCGGCTGCTGGGAAGGGAGCCCTGGAGCTGGGGAAGGAGGACAGATAAAAACAGGGAAGTCATATGGAGATACTGAAGCCACAAGAATGGACGAGATGGTCAAGGAAGAGAATGAAAGAATGAATAAACGAATGGATGGATAGCCTTTGTTAGGCCCGCACTACTTATGGGGAGAGAGACAAACACACATATTAATGTGCATGGAAACAGAGGCGCCCCGCCCCCCACTCTCTGCTCATTCCTTTTGTATCTTTGGTCTAAGAGCCCGAAGGCTCCATAATCTGCCCCGGGGACCGGAAAGCTGGAGAAACATGGTATCCGGAGCCCTGTATCAGCTGCAGATGTCAGGTAAAAGATCTGGTCCTGCACTGGTCAAGGTGTGGTGGCTGAGGCTGCCACAGCTGATAGGTAATGAAGAGACATCTGTGGGGGAGGGCCCTTGGGTTAGCTGCACCTACTGGAGTATCTGGAACTGTATTTATTGGGGAGGGCAGAAAGAGGACTATTGAGGAGGCCGGAGAGTAGGACTTCCTCTTCTCCTTCACAGGATGGAACTGTTCAGTGCATGGAGGCCTCATGTCCAGAGCTCCGCTGCCTGGAGAGTTATACCCCACCGGGGCAGTGTTGCCCAATCTGTCGGCCAGGTGACCTCCTTGCCCCTCCCTCTCCCACATGCTAGCAGCCCTGCTTCCAGAGAGAGGTGTCCTTACTCATAGGACTGTGAACCCACTGTCCCTAGGGCACGGGTGGGCAACCTGCAGTCTCTAGGTCCTTAAGTGCGGCCCTTTGACTGAATCCCAAAGGGTCGCACTTGAGGACCTCAAGGGCCACACGCGGCTTCAAGGCTTCACATTCCCCACCCCTTCCCTAGGGTAACCCAGACCCCCCATCTTCATCATGCCAGGAGGCTCAGGCTTCCTGCAATTATTCCAATGTCCAACTAAGAAAAAAACCAAAGAAACAACCTGCCTTCCTCACTCCCCATACAGGACCCGAGGCCTATGCATCATTCAGGGTGCTCCCCCACTCTCCTCCCTCATACGCATTTCCTCCTGCCCAGAACCTCCCTCCCCACCAATATCTTCCTCTCTCTAGGTTTCACCCTCTTCTCCCCTCTGCCTCTCCTTTCCTCCCTTCCCTTGCTCCAAGTTGCTTCTTGAGAGGGAATCAGAGGGATTCTGAGCTGCCCCTCCCTTTTCCCCAGGCTGTGAGTATGAAGGTCAGCATCATGAGGAGGGGGCAGCCTTCCCATCCAGCTCCAACCCTTGCCTTAGATGCACCTGTGTGGTGAGTGAGGGCTTCCTTCCCCCATTCCAGCCCCCATCACATATACCCCGCTGCCTTCAGCTCTGCTCCTGAGCGAGAGACAGTGGGAGACTTGTGTACTTTTATGTTCACTTTTGAGATTTTATCACCATGCCCTAGGGTCCATGTTCTTGGCCCACTCTTCCCCTCTACATGCACCCATGTATCTGGAGGCAGGAGTTCAATTCTGTGCCTCCAAGCTCCTCCCTTCTCTCATCAGCTTCTGCCCCATGCCTACTTCTTCTCTGAACCCCTCTGGCTTGCCTTGCCGAGTCACTTAACCCCTCTGGGCCTCAGTTTCTCCATCTGTAAAATGAGCAGGGTAGACTCGAAGGCCTCCCGTATCAATTCCCTCTCTAAATCTCTGGTCCTAGGATTCTACCACTTTCCGCCTGTGTGTCTCACCTCTTTATGTGTTACAGAGGAGCCTGGTCCACTGTGTGCCCGTGCAATGCCCACCTAGCCCCTGTCCCAACCCAATCTCAAGGCCTGGACACTGCTGCCCAAGCTGCCAAGGTGAGAGCCTCCATCCCTTTTCAGCCAGGCCTGGGCCTTCTCTGTGGGTGGAGACTAGGTGATTCTCCTTCCACATGGAGTCTCCAGCTCATCTGCTTGGCAATGGATAGAAAATGGGGGCCTGGAGGCAAAAAGACCTGTGTTCAAATCTAGCTTCAGACACTTCTTAGTTGTGTGACCCTGGAAAAGTAACTTTACCTCTGTCTGCCTCAGTTTCCTTAACTGTAGAATGAGGATAATGATAGAACCTACCTCCCAGGATTGTTATGAGGATAAAAGAATATTTATAATTATTTATTGTAACATTTTAAATATTATACATTTATAAAATATTACAATATTATAAATATAATAAAATTATAAGATGTTATAAAATTATACATTATAAATTTTATAAAAGTTATAAAATGTTATAATATTGTAAATATTATAAAATTTATAAAGCAATTAGCACAAAGCCTGGCTCACAGTAGGTCCTTTTAGTAAATGTGTTACCTTCCTACAATGTGTCAGATGCTGTGCTAGACACAGGACTCAGGAAATACTACAAGCAAACATCATGTAACAAAGAATAAACAGAATTGACGAGCTCATTTGTAGAGAGCAGAAATCTTTTTCTAAGCCAATCTGCTTAACCACAGATTAGCTTGGGTGGCATGGCCTGGGAGCACTGCACTCCCATGACTCTTCATCAACTCAGCCCGGCTGAGGATGGCCCTGCCCTCTCTGGCCCTCAGGGTTCCTCCTTGGGTTTTTCCACGGTTTCTTGCTTTGGCTTTTCAGGTGGCTTTTAGTTTTATACATGTATACAAACACACACACATATATAATTATTTATACATCAAATTTCTGTATCCTTATCTATCTATTTGTGTATATATACATATATATGTGTATACTTTTCAGGTACCTATAGATCATAGAATCATATGTAGATCTAGGGCTGGAAGGGACCTCAGAAGCTGCTGAGCCTAATTTCTTCATTTTATAGATGGAAGAAACTGAGGCCCAGAGTAGCTAAGTGATTTGATCAGGGTCATACAGAGTTTGAGGCAGGATTTAACCGAGGTCCTCCTGACTCTAAGTTCAATGCCCTAGCCAGCACACCAAGCTCCTTCTTGTTGTTACTGGTGGAGGGCCTCTCACACCAGATCTTGCTTCGTTTGGGTTGGTTTGGGTTTTTGGAAACACACTTGCCCACAAGGCAGGCTCAGTGTTGTACTTAGACGAAGTTCTGGTCCTGAAGTCAAGATGACTCTGAGTTCAAATCCAGTCATAGGCATTAACCAGCTGCGTGAATCTGGGCAAATCACTTAATGTTCTGAGCCTCAAGCTCCTTATCTGTAGAATGGGGACACTAGTAGCACCAACCTCACGGGGTTGTGAAGATCAAATAGGATGATATATGTGAATTGCCTTGCGAACCTTGAAGCTCTTTTTAACTGACCCATTTCTCAAAGCTGGGATGAAAGAGAGGGAGCCGGGGAAGGATGTTCCTTCTGTTCTCACGGGTCCAGTTCGTGGCATCCAAGCAGGTGCAGTGGATAAGAGTTGTCACAAGGAGCTTAGCCCAAAGGTGGCAGGAAAGAGAGCCAATGGCTCAGTCTTACCATTTTAAGGGTGAAGACAGCAATCAAAGGAGGCTGCCCTCACCTATGCAGTAGGGGATAGGGGGATCCAGGGAGTTCCATGTTAGGCAAACCAAGCTCGCTCAAAGGGCCTTTTCAATGGCGTCTCCATGTTAAAACTTGGCACACCCAGAAGCCCAGGTTATAATGCAACTGTTCAGTCATTTTAATTAGTGTCTGACTCTTTGTGATCCCATCTGGGGTTTTCTTGGCAAAGATACTGGACTGGTTTGTCATTTCCTTCTCTGGCTCATTTGACAGATGAGGAAACTGAGGCACACAGGGTTTAGTGACTTGCCCAGGGTCACATAGCTAATAAGTATCTGAGGCCAGATTTAAACTTGGGGTAATGCACTCCATTGAACCCAATGAACCAGTCACACATTTTCATGGCCCAAGCTGTTAACTCCACCTTCTCATTGCTGTGCCTTTCTCAGGCATCTCCAGGACAGTGGTCTTCTAGAGTCCCAGGTTATAATTTGAGGCAGGGTGGTTTCAATAGAAAGGGGACTGGACTCATAAGGAGACCAGTATGACTTTACAAGAGAAGATTGGACTAGATCCTCTTCAAAGTGGCTTCCAGCTGTGTGATTTCATAGTTGATAAAATCACAAATCCATCACACACAAAGCAGATAGACAGACATTATCCACCCAAAGTAAGAAAGTTCTTTCATCATGGCAGGTTGTTTGTGTGTGTGTGTGTGTGTGTGTGTGTGTGTGTGTGTGTGTGTGTGTGTGCGCGCGCGCGCGCAACACCCCCTTGTTGCCATGGTGACGGATACAGTCTTTTCTTTGTGTATCCGTGCAGTGTGTGTGCTCAATGGACAGGAGTTTGCTGAAGGGGTCCAGTGGGAGCCTGATGGGCAGCCCTGCACTACTTGCTCCTGCCAACAGGGGGTTCCTGTATGTGGGGCTACGCCCTGCGCGCCACCTCCCTGCCGGCATCCCACTCAGTCCCCCGGTGAGTGCCCTGCGGCCTGGATCCCTCCCCTCAGGGTGCAATAACAGCCTCTGTTCAAGCTGGGGCTCCTGATGTACTCCCTAAGCGCTCCCCCAGAAGACCCAACTTCTCCAAGAGATGCCCCTCCTTCCTCTCCCTTGGCTCTGGCCTCGCTCACCCATCCCTTCCCAGGTGCCTGCTGCCCTGGATGTGAGAGCTGTACCTACCAGGGACACGTCTATGCCAATGGACAGAACTTCACCGACCCCAGCCGCCCATGTCACACCTGCCACTGTCAGGTACTTCCTCCTGAAACACAGCCCCCACATTTGTGTACGAGACCGAAACAACCACCCGGCTGCCTTTAAAAAAAGTCTTATTGTTGCTGTTTGAAAAAAAGTTTCTGTCACTTCCCATGAGTTCTCCACCTTCAAATCAGACCTCAGACACTTACTAGCTGTGTGACCTTGGGCAAGTCATTTAACTGATGCCTGCCTCAGTTTCCTCATCTGTAAAATGGAGATAATAAGTTACCTCCCATTGTCGTTGTGAGCATCAAATGAGATAATATTTAAAGCATTTAGCACAGTGCCTGGCACCTAGTAGGTGCTTAATAAATGCTTGTTCCCTTCTCTTTCCTCCAGTCCTTCTCCCCCTGCCCCTCCCCATAGAACCCTTCCTGGTAACAAAGATGTATAGTTTCTTTAAAAAAAAAAAAACCATCAGCCGTGCCTAGCAAGGTATGCTTTTTCCTGCTTCTTTAGTCCATCTCCTCTGCGACAAGAATTCATTGCTATTCAAAAAATGGTACTGTTAAAACTATTTTCATAAGGGTGGAATCTTTCCCTCTTCCAATATTTACTATATTCTCCTTCCTCACAGGATGGAACGGTCCTGTGCTCTCCGACTGACTGCCCACCCACAACCTGTAGCAGGCCCCAGAAAGGACCAGGCCAGTGCTGCCCTAGCTGTCAAGGTATGTACTCAGGGGCTACCTGCCTGGACAAGCCTTCCTCACCCAGCTGCCTCCCCCAAGTTGGGTTTGGCCCAGCTGCCCCTGCTCCCTCCCCCTGTATTCGCTGAAGCCATTCTGCTCAGCCACACATCCTTTTGCCAACCTTTTTCATCTTACATGTTTTCTTCTCTTGGTTAGCCCAGGGCCTTCCCATACTTTTCAGCCCTATGAATTTCCCAGGCCTCCAAAGATAGGAGAGGTGGGGACAGCAGGGATGTAGGTTATTCTCTCCTCCACTCTGCATCTAGCCATCCACGGGTTCAGCCGTCTACTCACTCATCCTCCCACTCAGCCTCCTTCCTACAAGTGTTTTTATGTGCACTGGAGCTGAAACTACCTTAGGGGTAGACAGGAACTTTCCCCCAGGGCCCTGCTTCTCCCTCAGTCTATGCTACATTGGGGTGCACCTCCTGTCAGGGTGCTGGCATTGCTGTGCCTCTCTCCCAGGGTTGACCTTTTCCTTCATTCCCAAGAAGGGTCAAGGTATCCTCCTGTTCCAACATTACTGCCTCTTTTAATCAGACTTCTTTTCTTCCACACCAAACTGTTGCTGCTCCAGGAGAAAAAAAAAAGTCTTATTTTGGCTCTGATGGACACACAGATATATACTGACATCCCTAGGAACCAGAGCCTAGCTCTCTTCCATCGTTATCACACCCATGTTATCCCTAGCCCAAACTGGTACAGTGCCCTCCACTAAGGAGGACCTAAACAGCTGTTTATTGGATTGGGCTGGATGGGGTTGGTAAATGGGAAAATGGACATCCAGCAGGTGGGGACGTCCTCCTGTGACAGCTCAGAGTGTCTCAGAGCCCCTGCTGCTAGGCCTTTCCCTCTGCGATTACCTGTTCCCTCTGTATATATTTTGTATGTTCACAGTTGTTGGTATGTTGTCTCCCTCATTAGAATGTGAGCTTCTTGAGGGCAGGGAGTTTTTTGCCTTTCTTCGTATGGTCAGCTTTTAGCACAGTGCCTAGAACATAGCAAGTCCTTAATAAAGCTTGTTGTGGTTGAAAGGGAGTCAGTCATGTTCTCTCCTTGACTCTCTCAATATCTCTATTCTGTCTCCTGTATACCCTCGCCACCCTTCACCTGGACCTGTGGGATAGACTGTCTACTGGAGAATCAGGTATTTGTGGATGGTGAGAGTTTCCCTCATCCCCGGGATCCCTGCCAAGAATGCCAGTGCCAGGGAGGCTGGGTCCACTGTCAGCCCCATCTTTGCCCAGGGTCCCGCTGTGCCCACCCACTGCCTGGCTCCTGCTGCAAGAGCAAATGCAATGGTGAGGTATGGGATGGGGAGTGGGTTGGGAGGCGCAGTGGGATTAGAAGCCTAGCAGGGTGTGGGATCTTTCAGGATCTGATTGGGCTCCTTGGAAGCTGCCTAAGGGTATGGAGAGGTTTCAGAGGTCTCTGTGAAGATAATCAGGAGCTAGTGGAGAGAGCAGGGCAGATTAGAGAGGTATGGAAAGTCTATATCTAACCCTTTGATGCTCCCCTCAGGCTGTGATTTTGGGGGGAAAGAGTATCCCAACGGAGCAGACTTCCCGCATCCTACAGATCGGTGCAGGGTCTGCCATTGTATTGTGAGTCCGGGCCCTGGGGATGAAGGGAAGGAATGGGAGTCCTCAACAGTACGGAGTTAGAAGGTGGGAAGAAAGGCAGTTGAGAAAGTCTTTGGGGGAAGAGCTCGGGCAGTCTCCTCTCTATACCTTGCCCCTTTGAACTGGCTCGCTTGAAGCTAGGAAGGCTCCTAGAAGAAGAGAGGGCCAGAGGATGTCTATCTGCCTGTTTGTCTTATCTCTCTGTTCACAGAATGGGAACGTGCAGTGCCTGACCCGACGGTGTCCTCCACTGCCTTGCCCGCAGCCTTTCCTCCCCCCTGGAGAATGCTGTCTGCAATGTCCGGGTACAGAGCCAGCCACCTCCACTATTCTTCCTCCTGTTTCCTATTTCTTTTTTCCTTTTTGTCATGACCCATCCTCTTCTTTTCTGCTCCTCAGTTGGAGGGCTGAGCAAGTGGGACATAGACAGGCAGGTAGGGGTGGAGGTTGGGAGCTGCCCTGAGCCATTAGCAGGTCAACTCCATTGGTTACCCAGTCTTAGCATACACTCTCCGACTCTTCATGACCTCATTTAAGGATTTCTTGGCAAAGATACTGGAATGGTTTGCCATTTTCCTTCTCCAGCTCATTTTTCAGATGAGGAAACTGAGGCCAGCAGGGTTAAATGACTTGCCCAAGGTCACACAGCTAGTATCTGAGGTGGGATTTGAACTCAGGTCTTCCTGACTTCAGGCCCAGGGCCCTATCCACTGTGCCACCTAGCTGCCCTCAAGTGGTTCATAGGATTGTAGATTCAGAGTAGAAAGGAATCTAAAAGGTCAGCTAGTCTAACTACCTTATTTTATATATGAGGAAACTGAGGCCCAGTGAAATAAAGTAACATCCCAGGTTATACAGCTAGTAAGCAGCAGGCAGAATTGGAACTCAAGTCCTCTGACTCCAGATATAGTTATTTTTCCATTGTGCTTTAGGTGTAGATCTGGAAAGGACTTTATGGATTATCTAGTTCAGACCCCTTATATTTTACATCCCAGAAGACCTGAGGGCCACATAGATAAAGTCATGTTGAATCAACAAGCATACATTAAGCACCTAGGCACACCTAATAAAGTAATTTACCTAAGGTCACCATGGAGCAAGGAGAAGAGCCCAGAATTTGAACTCAGGGTCCCTGACTCCAAATCCAATGCTACCATTCTGCACGTCTTTGAGTCCCAGCTCGTCTTGTGTCGTGTTCCATTCTCTTAGTGCCCCCAGCTGACTGCTTGGTTCCTGGGATGCCCTCTGCACATCACCAGCAACACTTCTCCCCACCTGGGGACCCTTGTCGCCGATGCCTCTGCCTCAATGGTTCCGTTTCCTGCCAGAGACTACCCTGTCCCCAAATGTTCTGCACCCACCCCCTACAGGGGAACTGCTGCCCCTCCTGTGATGGTAATATCCCTCCATGAGGGGGGGAGGGGGAGGAGGAAGCTGAGAAGTCTTTTGGGGAATTGTCTTCTTCTGACCTCTCCCCATCTCCTCAGGCTGCTTATATGATGGCAAGGAGTTGTCCAATGGGGAACGGTTCACCTCCCCGACGTCCCCATGTCAAGTCTGCCTCTGCTGGGAGGGCAGTGTCACCTGTGAGCCAAAGTCCTGTGCCCCTGCCCAGTGCCCCTTCCCTGCACGAGGGTCCTGCTGCCCAGTCTGTGATGGTGAGTACCCCTGGGGTGCAGAGTGGGGATTGGATAAGGAATGGGGTTGGGGGGAAATTGGAAATTGAATCATCCTTACTTTTTTTTTAATCTGATAGAGTATCTGAAGGGTCTTATCATGGTATGTAAAGGAAGTCACATCAAGCTGAGAAAGAGGCAACTTGGGCTAGTCCTACCTTTGTGACTTACTAGTCAATCAGTCAGCAAGCATTTATTAAGTGTTTACTATGTGCCAAGCACTGAGCTAGGCACATGAGGAAAGGCAAAAACCTAGTCCATATCCCTTAGAAATGTCCATTCTATGTGTCTAATATTTATGCTTTTATACATTTGTATGTGAAGTATTTTAAGCCCTAGGACATGGCTAATTTTTTACAAAGGTATCATTTATAGATGAAATATGTATATTCCTTTTTATTTCCATTTAGTAATGATTAGAAATCTATCATAATCTAAAATTTATAAAGTTCTGTTCAGGTTCTTGGCTTCTTTCTTGTTTATTTTTGTTGGATTTGTCTAGCTCTGAGAGGATACATTAAGGTCCCCCAAAATTATGGTTTTGCTGTTTATTTTACTCTGTGTTTTGATTAGCTTTTTCTTGAAATATTTAGATACTATGCTTGTATGTATATATACATATATAATGTATTCATATAATACTTTCGTCCATGTTTATATTTAGTCTCCTTGTCTAAGATCAGAATTGCTACCACTAAGTATCTGAGTTTACCTGAATTTATTCTGCTCTAGCCTCTCATCTTAACACCGTATGAATCTTTATATTTCAAATGTGGTTTTAAATAAACAACTTGTTGATTTCAAAAAAAAAGAAAAGAAAAGAAAAGAAATGTCCGCTCTAATGGGGGAGACAACATAACAGTACATAGGTACATACAAGTGTGTGTATGTATTTTCATGATAACAAAAAGGGCAAAGTTATTAGCTGTGTAACTTTAGAGACCTCCCTGGCTCTCAATTTCTCCACATTTATGTGAAATGAATAGGATTGAACTAGAAAAACTCTTGGTTCCAGCTTTATGTTGTAAAGATTTACTCAGTTAAATTATGATTGCAGTAGAAACTGAGCTCCTAGAGAGCAGAGACTATTTCATTTTGTCTTTCCACCTCCGCAGTGTCTTGTCAAGGTACTTAACAATGCTTGTAGAAGTGGGACCCTGCTCAGGATTTAGGATGAGGCATTAATTTAGGGTTGCTGGCTGGCATTGTACCTCTTCAATTCTCTATCTCCTATTCTCACTTCAGTTCCCTGCCTAGGCAGTGAGGTTGTTAACCTCGGATTCTCTGAAGGAGGGCATGGGGTACAGGGCAGGCCCAGGCATTCCCTCCTCTATATCTTCTTTCTCTTTGTCCTTCCATCGTTGGTTCTCTCTAGGTTGTGAGTACCTGGGGGAGCCATACCTGAGCGGCCAGGAGTTCCCAGAACCAGAAAAGCCATGCAACCGCTGCACCTGCATCGGGGGTTTTGTCTCCTGTGGCCGTAGACCCTGTGACCAGTCAGGCTGCAGCCACCCAGTCACCTTGCCCGGGCACTGCTGCCCAACCTGTGAGGGTAAATGTTATTATTGTTGTTGTTCAGTTGTATGATTCTTTGTCACCCCATTTGGGGTTTTCTTGGCAAAAATAATGGAATAGTTTGCTATTTCTTTTTCCAGTCATTTGACAAATGAGAAAACCAAGGTAAACAGGTTTAAGTGACTTGCACAGGGTCACACAGTAAGTGTCCGAGGCCAGATATGAACTCAGGAAGATGATTCTTACTGACTCCAGGCCCAGCATTCTATCTCCACTTAGCCACTTAGCTGCCTAGAGAGTAAACATGGGGACCAACTCTTCAAGGGGCTCTATGATGCGGTCCCAACTGTATCTCCCCAACTTCCTCAGAATTAACCTTCTTCTGTCAGGGCATGCTTCACCGACCCCTACATTTACCATGTTTCTTCCAGAAGTTAAGTACTTAACTCCCTCCTGGTCAACAAGAATTTCTTAGGTGGTTATCACGTGCCAAGCGTTGTGCTAAGTGCTGGAAAGACAGACAAAGAAGGCCTTGCCTTCAAAGAGCTTCCATTTAGCCTGAATATCTACTGGATAAATTAGAGATGATCACAAAGGCAAGTCACCAGCATTAAAGGGGACGAGGGAGGAGGCCTCTTGCATAAGATAGGATTCCAGCTGACTCTTGAAGGAAGCCAGAGAGGCCAGGAAGGGGAGGTGAGGAGGGAGAGCATTCTATGAAAAGTCATAAAGTCTGGAAATGGAGCATGATGATATGGGGAGCAGCAAGAAGGTCAGGGTCACTGGTCACAGAGTACATGGAAAGCATCAAAGTGCAAGAAGAGTGGAAAAGTAGGATGGGGCCAGGTTGTGAAAGGCTTTAAAAGCCAAACAAAATTTTGTATTTAATCCTTCAGGTAATAAGGGGGCCTTTGGAGATTATTGAATAGGAGGCCGAGACAGGGAGGTTGACATGGTCAGCCCTGCATTTTAAGATCACTTTGACAGCGTAGTGGAGAATGGCCTAAAGTAGGGAGAGGCTGGGGGTAGAGGGAGAGAACAACCAGCAGGCGAATGCAGCAATCCAGGCAGGAGGAGATGAGGGCTGCAGTAGCGTCAGAGGAGAGAAGGGGCATATACGCAAGATGATGCAAAGGTAGAATTGACAGGTCAGGCCACGGATCGGATGCGGGTGGGGGTGAGGGAGAAGCAGGAGTGGAGGATGGCCCTGAGGCTGTGAAGCCTGGGCCACTGGGAGGATGGCAGTGCCCTTGACAGTTACAGAAAAGGAGAGGCTTTTGAAGGGACAGATAACTCGTTCTACTTTGGGCACGTTGAGTTTGTGATGTCTACAGGACACCTAGCTCTCATGTCTTGGAAAATATCTAGCTCCCCGCCTCCCTCCCAATTTATCCCCTCTAATATATCCAGCCTATTTCTTGCATAGACATAGCTGTTTGCATATTTTCTCCCTGTTAGAATGGGAGTTCGTTGAAGGCAGCCTTTCTTGGTATCTCTAGCATCTTCGAGGATTTTCTTCATCCTCTCGGTTAGTCCTTGCTACTTCTGGAAATTTCTTTGGCAAACATTTGTATCCCTTTTCTGTTTGCTTTTCTAGGTAGGAGTTATGTCTTCCAAGGAGAATGTAAGGTCCTTAAAGGGAGGGACTTTCATTTTTGTCTATATCCCCATCACTTAAGTTGTTGCCATTGAGCCTTTTTTCAGTCCGGCTCTTCCTGACCCCATTTGGGGTTTTCTTGGCAAAGATACTAGAAGAGTTCACCATTCCTTCTCCAACTCATTTTATAGATGAGAAAACTGAGGCAAACATTGTTAAGTGACTTGCCCAGAATCACAGGGCTAGTAAGTGTCTGAGGCCAGATTTGAACTTCCTGATTCCAAGTCCAGTGTTTTATCTAGTTCAACACCTAGCTGCCCCCATCACTTAACAGATGCTTGATAAATATGTGTCAGATTGAATTGAATGACTGAAGAATGGGGGTAGAGAGGGTGTTAATCCCACGATATTATTTACCCACCATTCTGTAATTCTATTTACACTGATTTTGGCTTCCTATAGTTCTCCCCCTTGGAATGTCCTTCATTTCCACTATGCCTCTATGATTCCTCTCCATCCTTCAAGGCCCATCTCCACTCCCATCCCTTCCATTAAGTCTTCTCTCATGATTTCAACCCACACTGATCTCCCCCTTCCCATCTATACCCGGCCTTAAGCATTTGAATCTGTGTTTTCATGTGTATTTTTTTTGCAGGGGGGAAGGCAGGGCAATTGGGGTTAAAATGATTTGCCCAAGGTCACACAGCTAGAAAGTGTGCCAAATGTCTGAGGCCAGAATTGAATTCAGGTCCTCCTGATTCCAGGGCCAGTGCTCTACTCACTGCGCCACCTACTTGCCCCTCATGTGTATTTTTGACTCCTCCAACTAGATGGTAAATTTTCTGCATGCCAAGACCATGCCTTAAATTTCTGTAGAGATGAACACATAGTAAGACTCCAAGAATACCAGTTGATTCATCGTCTTTGGTTCTTCCATCACTGTTTTTTACTCCTTATCCTCTAGGTTGTTTCTATAATGGGGTCACTGCTGCCCTAGGAGAAACCTTCCCAGACCCCACTGACACTGCCTGCTCCTACTGTACCTGCCAAGTAAGTACCATCAGGCTTAAGGGGCCACCCTTCCCTTGGGACAAGTTGGTTGTCTCACTTTCCTTTCCATGCAGACTTTTTTGAATAGTGGTGGGATCTTATGGCTTGAAGATCTCAGAGCAAAGAGAGGGGAGGGGTGTCCGCTGAGACACAGGGAGAGCTGGTACCTGCCTGGGAATACACAGTGAGAAAGAGACAGGATTTATATACTGTCTCACCCATTAGATAGTAAGCTCCATCAGGAAAGGGGATGATTTTGCCTTTCTTAGCATCTTTGTTGTTGTTCAGTCATTTCAATCACATCTGACTCTGTGACCTGATTTTGGGGTTTTCTTGGCAAAAATACTGGAGCGGTTTGCCATTTTCTTCTCTAGCTCATTTTACAGATGAGGAAACTAAAGCAAACAGGGTTAAGTGACTTGCCCTGGATCACGCAGCTAGTAAGTGTCTGAGACTGGATTTCAACTCATGAAGATGAGTCTTCCTGATTCTAATGCTGTGCAACTAGCTGCCCATAAGAATCCCTAGCACTTAGCCTAGTGCCTGGCACATAATAAATGCTTGTTTACTGGCTGACTAGAACCTAGGTCTGGTGGCTGAGGGGAGAAGATTGAGGAGCCAAAAGGTTCCAAGATAAAGATGTGATGTGGGGCTTGTACTGTGGAGGAGAAGGGTTTCTCTAAGGCGGGAAGCTTGAGAAGGTGGTGAGTGGGTGAGCTTGAAGTTAAAGAACTGGGCCCTGTTCTTTCTCCCCCAGGCAGGCTCTGTGCAGTGCCTAAAGAAGCCATGCCTACCAGCCCTCTGCTCTCACCCCACCCCAGGGCTCTGTTCCTGCCCCAGCTGCCGAAGTGAGCTCTTCTCACCCCCACCCAGACACATACTCATTCACTCCCTTTCCTGCTGGAGACAGAGGTAAGAGGGTAAGGTTGAAGGCCGGGCCAGCTTTCAACCTAGCTCATTTCTGCCCCACAGGCTGCACCTTTGAGGGCCACGAACACCAGGATGGAGAAAAGTTTGAAGGTCCGATGGGCAGCTGTGAGCAGTGTTACTGTCAGGTACCCTGAGCTTTGGTTTGGGGAGTGAGGAATCAAGCTATGATTAGGAATGCCAACATCTGGGACAAATTCAGTTGAGTGTGGCAAGGGTGGGATGAGGGATACAGTCCCCAAGAAGGGAAGTCCAGCTATAGGTATAGTCATGGAAGGAGAAGTGACCATCTTTCTCCTTCCCCACCTTCTGTTGGCCCATGAGCCTATTATCTCCTCTTCTCCCAGACCCCACCTTCCTCTCCAACCCCTCTGGGGGCACAGGAAGACAGAGGAGTTGTTAGTGGTCTTTGGTCCACAGCAAGGAGAAAATGTGCCCCGCTCATCATGGCTGCCCCGCCCTAATCACAGCTCTCCTAAGGAGCTGGTATGGCTCTATTCAAAGAATTAGACGGGAGGACCTTCAACAAGCCCTATGGTCTTATTCCTCATCGAGGGGAGGGATGGGGAGAAAAAGGGAGACACTCATCTCTCATCTTCCCTAGGCTGGGAATGTGTACTGCGAGAGGGTGCAATGCCCTTCACTACCCTGTGTCCTCCAAGTAACGGAGGCTGGGACCTGCTGCCCCCGCTGTAGAGGTACCAATGCCTTCCCACTTCCCCGTACCTCGGTTTCTCCTTGCTTCCTGCTCCTAAAACCCTTGATTTTCCAATTGCCCAAACTCCCTAACAATTAGATTGAACTGAAAGTGGGAATGGGTGGCTGGTTTCCTCCCTCTGCTTGAAGATGTCTTTAAGCAGAAGGTGGATTTGCTTTTTCAGAAAGAGGCTGGGCTTAGATGAGCTTCTGCTCTTCGATGAGAGGAGTCTTTGATCCTCAGCCCCCTTCTTTCCTCTCAGGCCTCCTCCAGGGCCTCCCTTAGTCTGGGCAGTTTTTTCACCTTCAAGACCCCTTCTGGGTGAACTTTGGCTCACAGCAGATTCCCTCCCAACCACCTACCTAACCAGCAAGATCTTAGCCTCACCTCCCTTTCCTTCCTTGAACCCTGTGCCAATCAAGAGATGGAAGGAGCCAAATTGAGGTCAGGCCCTCAGACTGCCCATCCCCTCACATTTTCCTGCAGGATGTCTGTCCCCAGATGGGGAACACCCTGAGGGCAGCAGCTGGACCCCTCTGGACACTCCCTGCTCCTCCTGCATGTGTCACCAGGGCATCATTACCTGTGCCCACATCCTCTGTGTCAGCTCCTGTGCCCAACCCCAACAGGGGTCTACAGACTGCTGCCCACTCTGTGATGGTACTTGAGAGTCGGGGCTAGAAGAAAATGGTGTAGCAGGGTTTGGTGAGGGTAGTGGCAGGGATGGGGCTAGGCTGGCAAGACTTGTTGGGGTCTAGGGCTCCTGCCTTCAAAGGATGAGGTCCAAGACTCCTGGGGTCAGCGCTCATCCTCTTGACTCCTGTCATGCCACTGGACTCCGATGACTCTGGAGGAGTCAGTGAGGCTGATGACTTTACACAGCTCTGCCTCACTTAAACCCAATTCACTCCAAAGTCCAGATATCACCCTCATTGGTCCTCCTTGAGAATGAATGACAAACAACAAATAACAACAATTCAGGACTCCTACTTTTGTTATAACCAGGAGCTTCACCCAATTTCTACTTTGTAGTAGCTTGTCTTAGATTCCGTGCCTCAGTTTCCCCTTTGTCCCCAACTTCTCAGCTGTGTTGGGGGAAGAACAAAGAAGGGGGTCCTTCTCAGGCAGTGCTCTGGGAGAGGTAGATGCTGTTGACCTTTCCTCTATCCCAGATTGTGTACATGAAGGCCAGACATACAGACCTGGGGAGAGTTTCCAGCCAGGCAGTGACCCCTGTGAGGTCTGCATCTGTGAGGTAGGGAAGCACCTGACTGGGCCACTTGGGGTGGGATACATGTAGTTCAAGACACCAGGAGACTGACACATGTGTAAATGTCCCCATGCCACCTCGTTTCCTTCTAGTTATCACCACAAGGCACTCAACACCTACGTTGTTACCGGAAACACTGCCCCAGCTTGGTGGGCTGCCCTCCCAGTCAGATCCTGCCCCCTGGTCCCCAGAATTGCTGTCCAACATGTGCCCGTGAGTCCCTCAGGCTGGGAAGGGGGAGGCCAAGGAAGAGGGAGGAGGGGAACATTGGCCATGACACGTTGGGAGCCGCCGTTTCCTGCTAGTTCAGGGTTGGGGGGCTCGGCCCCAGCCCTAGCCTCTCTGTGTCTGTCTCCACAGAAGCCCTGAGTAACTGTACCGCTGGCCTGCTGGGTAGGGAGCTGATCCCACCAGACCCCTGTTACACCTGTCAATGTCAGGTGAGGTCCAAGCTCCAATGCTCTCAGAGCTTGAGAGTGAAAGGGACTCTTGTCCGGCCCAGCAGCTCCAAGAGCATAGCTTCCCTCCTCTTATATTCCTGTCTTCTGGGACCTGATGGGCTGAAGAATAGAAGCACTGGATTTGGAATCCAGTCTTGGCTACTTACTACTTGTGTAACCTTGAGCAGTCATGTAACCACTGGGGATCTTGGGTTCTTCATCTCTTGGGGGGGGGGGGCGCGGGGCGGGGTGGAGCATGGGACTGGACGGCCTCTCAGGTCGCTTCCAGCTGTGATCCTGTTGTACCTCACCAGAGTTTTCTTGGAGAGCTCTACTTGTTCTTCCACTCATAGAGATGTTGCTAAGTCTCCTGCATTCTCCATGTCCCCTTCTCTCCTTGGACACTGCCACCATCTTGGTACAAGCTCTCACCACCTCCCTTTGATTGCTGCAGTAGCCTGCTAGTGGGTCTGCCTGCCTCAAGCAGCTCCCCGCTCCAGTCCATCCTTCATTCAGCCGCCAAAGGGATTTTCCTAAACCACAGAGCTACCCAATAAACTCCCCATCACCTCCAGGATCAAATTCAAAAGCCTCTGTTTGGCATTCAAAGCCCTTCCTAACTGGCCCATCCTTACCTTTCTAGCGTTTGTTATACCCTCTCCATGTACTCATTGATCTAGTGACACTGACCTCCTGGCCAGCTAGGAAGGTGTATGTGGATAGAGCCCCAGGCCTGGAGTCAGGAAGATCTGAGTTCAAATCCAGCCTCAGATACTTAAGAGCTGTGTAGCCCTGGGCAAGTCACTTAACCTCTCTCTACCTCAGCTTCTATGTCGTTAAGATAAGAATAATAATAGCATGTAACTCCTAAGATTATTGTGAGGTTCATAGTAAGCTCTATATAAATGTTAGCTGTTATGATTCCAGGAACAAGACACACTCATCTCTTTTCTTTGGCCACCTCCCACCTGGAAGTGGGAGTAAATGTTCGAGGCTGGATTTGAACTCATGAAGATGAGTCCTCCTGATACTAAGCCCAGTGAACTATCCACTGCGCTACCTAGCTACCCGTTCCTCCATCTGTAGAGTGTGTGATTGAGGCAGAAGTCCTTCAAGTGGCAGATGGAGAAAGCTGGAGGGACAGCAGCAATGCTTCTCTCGCATGTACCTGCCGTGTGAGCTAGGGCCACAAAGGAAGGGACTGGAGGAAAGGCAGCCAGGTGGGAGCCTGGAAAGCTCTCTCTCTGCAACTCTGCCTAACTCCTCTGGCTTCATTTAAGTCCCAGCTAAAAGCCCGTCTTCTACAGGAAACCTTTCCCAATCCTGCTTAATTCTAGTCTTCTCCTTCTGTTAATTAGCTCCTATTTATCCTGAATATAGCTTGCTTATACATATGTGTTTGCTTGTTGTCTCGTCCGTTAGATTGTGAGCTCCTTGAGGGCAGAGACTCTCTTTTGCCTTTTTGTATATCCCCAATCATTTCGCACAGCACTTGGCACATAGTAGGTGCTTGACAAATGTCTACTGACTCACCTTCTAAATTGGCTCCTTTCCCCACTACCCCTCGTCCCCAATCTCAACTTCTGCTCTCCATGGCTCGCTCCACCTAGGACCAGACTTGGCTCTGTGTTCGCCGCACCTGCCCCTCGCTCAGCTGCCCTCCCGCCGAGCACCACACTGTCCCAGGGACCTGCTGCCCTACTTGTCGCGGTGAGTAACCGGCTCCTCTCTCAAGCTGCCCAGCTGCTGGCCCCTTGGCAGGATAGGTGAGTGGGCCATACAGCCTGTGGGCAGGAATAAGAGTTGAGGCCTCCTCCTCCTTTATAGAGTGGAGAAGACCGAGGGGGAAATCTCACCCCCTGGCATTTGGTCAGAGTTTCAGGAGCTTGGCCTGGGGCTGGGTGCCTTGAGGTATGTCTGTGGAAGCTCAAAACTCATAACTCTCCCATGCTGTCCCTTCTTGTAGGTAAGTCCCACCCTTGCTTGGATGAAGAGATCAGAAGAAAGAACGTTAGATTTAAAGTTAGAGGGCCTTAGTGTGAAGCCCAGCTCAGTCATGTAGTCAGTCAGCCAATGAACATTTATTAAGCATACATTAAGTATACTATATACCAAGCACCGTGCTAGGTGCTGTAAAACCTTTACACTCTTGGACAAATCCCTTAGCTGCTTCTGGGGCTCACGATCTTTATCTGTCAAATAAGAGTTGGTCTTAGTCCCTTCCAGCTCTAAAGTAATGATTTTATGCCTCCAGATCCCAAGGACCAAATCTTGTAAGCTGATCTGGCCTCAGGTTTGATGATCAGAATCTCTGAGTTAATGACATTAATGAGTATTTTTATAATGCTTTTAGGTTTAAAAAGAGTTTTCCTCACAAAAATAAATGTTAGCTATTATTAATTAGATAGATGCAGCCTGCGTTATAGCCCTGTTTTACAGATAAGGAAACTGAGATTCAGAGGTAAAGTGATTTACCCAAGTTCACAAAAGCAGTAAGTGGGAGAGCTAGGACTCGAACCTGGGGCTTTTTGACTCCAAGTCCGATAAACTTCCCACCACACCAGGCTGGCCCTGAGGAGGGGGTGGAGTGGGGGGGGCAGAATTTGAGGAGGGTCAGAGTCAGAGTCATCTTGAAGGATCTCTTTGAGGGCCTAGGACGAAGTAAAGGTGTGAGAACCCCGAACCCATGATTCACCTCCCGACCTTGTCTCTTCATCATTTCAGTCCTATCCGGCTCATTGTGACCCCATTTTGGGGTTTTCTTGGCAAGGATACTAGAGTGGTTTGCCTTTTCCCTCTCCGGGTCATTTTACAGACGAGGATTTGAGTGAGAATGAAGGACAAACAACAACAACAGATGAGGAAACTGAGGTCAACAGGGTTACGTGACTTGCCCAGGGTCATACATCTAGTAAATGTGTGAGACTGGATTTGAACTCAGGAAGATGAGTCCTCCTGATCCCAAGCCCAGTGCTCTACCCACTGTGCTACCTAGCTGTGCATTTCTTCATCCGTAGAACGTGTGATGAAGAAAGCTGGAAGGAGAGCAGCAATGCATCTCTTGCACGTACCTGCCATGTGAGCCAGGGCCACAAATGAAGGGACTGGAGGAAAGGCAGCCAGGTGGGAGGCTGCTTTTAAAGGGGATGGGAAGAGAAGAAGCCACCCAGGTAATCAGGGAACATGGTCCTGCAGAGGCATCTGGGAAGAGCCAGAAAGTGGCAGAGGAAGATGGCGGCTGGAAAGCAGGGACTGGCATGAGCTCCCCGCCAAGTCCCTCCAAAAACCTATAAAAAAATGGCTCTGAACCAATTCTAGAGCTGCAGAACACACAAAATAGCAGAGGGAAGCGGAGCGTGCCCTAGCACCCTGAGTCAGTGAGCTGCGGCAGTTACCAGACTTCTCAACCCACAGAACTGCAGAGCCCACAGAGTGGTGGAGGGAAGCAGGGCTCTAGCCCAGGACAGCCTGGATGGTCTCTGGGTAAGGTCTATCCCGCACGGAGCTAGGAGTGGAGTGGAGCAGAGCAGAGCCCAGTGTGGGCGGCGCTGACCAACCAGACCAGGAGCCAGGTGGAACAAGCCCTAGTGCCCTGAATCAGTGAGCTGCAGCAGTTACTAGACTTCTCAACCCACAAACACCAAAGACAACAGAGTAGGCTAGTGGGAAAAGCTGCTGGGGACAGGGAGTTTGCAGTTCGGCCACCGCCCCTGGGGCAGTGGAGGTGGGGCAGCTACAGAACTACAGCTGCAGTTGCTTCTGGCCCCAGGTCCACCTGGTGGGAGGAATTAAGTGGCTGATCAGAGCAGGAGTGAAGAGCTTGCTGAAGATCTAAGTCCAGTCAGGGTTGGGGGTTCTTGGGGAAGGAGGAGTGCTGGTGTGGCAGCGCATCTGCCCAA
>CM053623.1:95392181-95416682 GCA_028646595.1 Phalanger gymnotis
GAGAAGTAGAGGAAAAATTGGGAAGAGAAATGAGAAGGATGCAAGAAAACCATGAAAAACAAGTCAATGACTTGCTAAATGAGACCCAAAAAATACTGAAAAATATACTGAAGAAAACAGAAAGTGGCAGAGGGAAAGGCTTCTTTTTGCCCCCTTGGTGGGTTAGAGCAAGTAGACGACAGCAAAAAGTGAATATTAGCCACTTTCCCTAGGATGGGAGGCCACCTTCAACTTCACAGGAGGCATCACAGGACAGCGGAAAGAGTGCCCAATTGGTGTCCAGAGGACCTGGGTTTAAATGCTGCCTCTACTCCTTAAAAATTGTGTGACGTTAAGCAAATCACTTTACCTCTTGGTTAAATGTGGGCATTTGGATTAATTCCCTAAAGTTCTAATTCAAAATCTTATTATCTGTCCCAAGCTGGGGCATATAGAGTGTCACATGGGGGAATGCCCAGTTCTGGTCTGCTCTGGTAGTTGGACACTAGAACTTAATATGGGCAGTTGTTATGACCAATGTCAAAGCATGTAGCTGGGGAAGGTACACATGCATCTCACCTGTAGTCCTGTCCCCTGTGCGGGATGTAACCAGGTGGTCGGGACTATAGATGCATGTATGGTGAAGATGTGGACCACTCCTCTCTTCCCCTAATCCCTTCAGAGGTGGCTAGGCAGTGCAAGTGCTTGGGCCTGGAGTCAGGAATTCCTGAATTAAAATCTAGCCTTAATCACTAACATGAACTATGCAAGTCACTTAATTATTGTTTTCCTCAATTTTCTCAACTATAAAATGAAGACAATAATAGCACCTACCTCCTAGGGTTGTGAGATAGTAGGTGACTCATAGATGCTTGTTTATATGATAGATATCTGGAGACAACTGAATGGGAATAGCAAGGAATACACCTTTTCCTCACCAGTTTATGGTACTTTTACAAAGATTGACCATATATTAGGAAATAAAATTTTTATGGTTAAAAGCAGAAGAGCAGAAATATTAAAAATATCCTTTTCAGATCACAATGCAATAAAAATGATATTCAGATTAAATTAATTGGAAACATTAAAAATTAATTGGCAATCAAACAACTTAATCTTAAAGAATGAGTGGGTTAAAGAACAAATCACAGAAACAGTCAATAAATTGATTAAAGAGAATAACAATAATGAGACAACATGTCAAAACCTATGGGATACAGCAAAAGGAGTAATCAGAGGATAATTTATATCTTTAATGTTTCTTTCTTTTTTCCCTTTGTGTCTCCCCAGCCCCCAGCCCTTTCTGCTCCTATAAGGGCCATGTGGTGCCCTCAGGTGAGCACTGGGTGGTGAATGAATGCACCAGCTGCTCCTGTGTGGCAGGCACCCTGCAATGCCATAGTCAGCACTGTTCTCTGGTTACCTGTGACCCTGTAAGTGCCCAGGAACCTCCAGGGCCTGGAGCAGGGGTGGGGAACCTGATGCCTAGAGAACTAGAACATACTGTGAAGTTTAGATTCAGTCAGAGGGCCACATTTGAGGACCTAGAGGGCCACTTGTGGCTTCCAGGGGAAGGTTCCCCACTCCTGCCCCAGGCTAAGGAGAGGAAATGTACTTGCCCAGATAAACACTACCCTCCTAAGAGGCTTTCTATGGGAAAGGCCCTAGGTGCTGGGGGTTTTGCCATGGGATATAAACCTGTGGATCTGGCTAAGCAGAGAGGGAGGGTATGTACTTGCTCTTTGAAGGTATCTGGGACATCAGAGGGAATGAAGTTCTCAGAATCCACATTGACTACCAAAACCACCCCTCTCTAGCTAGACAAATAACAGGCTGAGAGTCAGGAGTTTTTTAGAAGTTCTGGGAGCCTCTTGGAAAAATTCTAGGTTGACAAGTCCTGTCGTAAAGAAGGGCTCTGGGCCCAGAGACAGAGCTCTGAAGGTACCAGCTTGTGTGCTATGGGAGGGGACAGCGCCTTCTATAAAGCGTTTCCTTGCTCTGGGCCAAGAGGTGGGGTTCTAGTACCGGCTCCCCTGACCATGTTCAGTCAGGACAGGGGGCCAGATGCTGTCTATAGTCCCTTCCAGCTCTCAAGTGCTATGGTTTTAGATGCATGACCTTTTTGGGTTGAGCTAGGAGGAAGCCCCCGTCCTGGATCCCGGGAGCTGCTGCCCTCGCTGCCTCCCTCGCCCGGCTTCCTGCCTGGCCTTCGGGGACCCGCACTATCGCACCTTCGATGGCCGCCTGCTGCACTTCCAGGGCTCCTGCAGCTACGTGCTGGCCAAAGACTGCCACGGGGGAGACTTCAGGTGGGCCCCCGGTTAATTCCTACCCCTCCTCGCACGCCCCGGGTCGGAGTTCCCTCTTCCACCCACGGGGCCAGACTCAGTCCCCTGGCCGCCTTAGAACCAAGCTCTTGTACCTACAGCATCCATGTGACCAACGATGACCGGGGCCGGAGGGGTGTGGCCTGGACCAAGGAGGTGACCGTGCTGCTTGGAGACGCCGCTATTCGGCTTCTGCAGGACCGAGTGGTCACGGTGAGGGGCGGGGCTCCGTCAAGGGGCAGGGGCTCCTGTCCAGCCCAGAGTGGACACCGGTGGGATAGGGCAGAGGAGGGAGGAGAGTGAGCATTGCACAGGTACCCACGCTCGCTGTGACGATCGGTCTTATTACTCCCAGGTGGATGGACACCCTGTATCCCTGCCCTTCCTGAAGGAGCCCCTACTCTACGTGGAGTTGAGAGGAGGCACAGTGTTACTGCATGCCCAGCTGGGGCTTAAGGTTGGGAGGAGGGACACGAGACTAGGTCAAGGAGGGACCGAGCCTGGAGGGGTGGTGTTGCTTGGGACCGGGAGTGGGGAGGGGGGCGCGGTAGCCTCGGAGAAGGTAGGCGTTTAGTTCCAAGATTCCTGATTTATCCCTTTCATCACCACCCACCGGCATACACATACTTCCCTAAGTTATGTAACCAAGGCACCTGCCTTTCTGCCTCAGTTTCCTTATCTGTAAAATGAATGGGTTGGACTAGATGGCCTCAGAGGTTTCTTCCAGGTCTGAATCTGTACGTAAAACTCTTTCCTACGCCCTAAGTATCAGAGTAGGTGAAAACGTGTTTAAATTTCTAGAAATATGCAGAAAACATTTGAATTTCTACAACTGTGTCTGCATTTCACAGCTAGGATCCAGATTCAGAGACTATATATTTTAGCTGATGGCATCATATTCATGACTTGAGACACGTTTCTTCTTTGGAATAGAAGCTTAAGTAACACGAACTTATCCCTGGTATAGGAATTTGCACGTTGCTCTACCCTGTGGCCGTTGGCCTTTCAGGCTAATATTAATAAGATTGCTGTTTGATGTCGTTCATAAGATACCCCTGGTGTGCTTCCTCTCCGGGGCCCAGGGCTCCCCCTACTGGCCGTGGCCAGTGGCTGCTGTGGAACCCCGTCTACTCCATCCCCTCTCCCCGCAGGTGCTGTGGAACGGGCAGTCGCAGGTGGAGGTCACCTTGCCGGGCTCATACCGAGGCCGGACCTGTGGGCTCTGTGGGAATTTCAACGGCTTCACACAGGATGAGCTGCAGGGCCCCTCCGGGCTGCTCCTGCCCTCGGAGGCGGCCTTTGGCAACAGCTGGCAGGTGGGACAGCCTGGATGCTGGGGCGGGGGCGGAGGGAGAAGGGGGAGCCCCGCAGCTCTGATGGCAAGAGCGTCGGGTAGAGTCAGAAGCAACAAAACTCCGTCCGAATACCGGCAATGCTAGTTCTGTGCTGGCAAAGTGAAAGCACTCATCCCTCATGCTGCCGCTTTTTTAGGTCTTTACAGGGGTCACTGGGAAGCATCTGGAGAGCCCACAGTAAATGCGTCAATCACTGACCTGTGACTTTATCACTGTAGGGGGCTCCTGGTGAGAAACCTCAAGTTTCAATTGATAGCTGAGGGCAATAAGAGATTAAGGTCACACAAACAGTGTAACTTAAAGGCTAGCCTTGAACATAGTCTTCCTGATTGAGGGGCTTTCTCTCCATTACATCATGCTAATGAAACATAACTTTAAAATATGTATATATGCATATGTATATATAGAGAGACATACATACATATACACATATGCATACATGTGTGTGTATATATACACATCTATGTATATATGTGTACATATACACATACACACATATTTAAAGAGCATAGGCCTTGTCAAATCTGAGCTCAGATCTCATCTCTAACACTTACCAGCTGTGGCCACAGGCAAATCACTTAAACGTCCTGGGCTTCCATTTCCTCATTTGTAAAACGGAGTAATGATCATTGAACAGAGTTGTGGTGAGGAAGGAACTTGGAACATTAAAAGGCTGTAGAAATGAGTGGTGACCCAGGATGCAGACAAGGCCTGGCAAAACCTCTGGGAGGATAAAGGCGAGAGAGAAGGGGCAGATGGCTGTGTAGCTCAGATCTAGCAGGGTGCAATGAATGGGCCATTGACTTTTTCTTCGGTGTAAAGTCTCTGGAGTTTTCCTCTGCATTTGGACCTGGAGTCTAGAAGGCCTGAGTTCAAATGTGGCCTCAGAAACTTACTAGCTCTATGACCCTGGGCGAGTCATTTAACTTGTTTGCCTCAGTTTCCTTCTCTGTAAAATGAAGATAATAACACTACTTACTTCCCAGGGTTACTGTGACAATGACATAAGTTGTTTGTAAAGCATTTTGCATTGTAAAGGCTGCTGTCTATTGTTATCATGCAATAGTCCTGGGGATAGGCTAAGGCAGCCTGAAAGAAAAAACCTTGGACTACTGTAAATTAACTAAATGATAATCACAATAATGTGCTGGGCACTGTACTGTCAACAAGTCACCAACCACTTATTGAGTGCCATCCTAAGCATGGGGAATACAAATCCAAAGAGAAATAAAGACCCCTAGGCACTGGGAATGCAAAAATGAAGAACCAAGCCCCTGCCCTCAGGGAGTTTATAATCTAACAGGCTAGACACAATGTGTGCATAAATAAGTTAGGATGCCTTGTAGACTGTGAGGGGGTTGAAGTGAAGTCCCGACCAATGTTCCATGAAAATTTGAAGGGGCAAAGATCACATTCAGCTGAAGAGATCTGAGGGGGCTTTACAAGTGGCCCCTGAATTGGGCCTTGGAGGCCTAGAAAGAGGATTTCGAAAGGCAGAAATGAGATGGAAAAGCATTGCAGGGATAGGGGGTGACTTTGTGACTACCTGGTGTCCAGAGAGGGTGAGATAAGGGAATGAGCGAATAGTCCAGTTTGGCTGGAATTTAAATAATGTAGAAGATAGTAATGTGGAACAAGGCTGGAAAAGTAGAACGGAACAAGACTGTGCAGCCCCTCAAATTTCAGGCCGGAGGGTTTGTATTTTATTCTGTAGACATTAGGGAAGGTTTTTCAACAGTAGAATGACAAGGCTAATGCAATCCTGTGTATCATTCTAGTTTGGACAATGGAGTCTGGAGGCGAAGAGATAGGCAAAAGCCTATCAGGTGATAGCCAGTGTGTATGGAGAGGAAGGCGTGGATAGGAGAGGGATTGTGAAAGTAGAATCGTCAAAATGTAGTAGATGGGGGTGGGAGGTGGGTGAAAGTTGGGCGAGGGAGGGGGAGAAGTCCAAGGTGACTGAGGCCTCAAGCCTGGGAGACTGGATGATGTTACTTTAAATAAGTTGGGAGGAGAAGCACATTTAAAGGGTTAGATAAGTTGCATTTTGGAAACGCTGCATTTGAGATGTCACTAGGATATCCATGTGGAGGCACTGAGCAGGCAGTGAGACTGGAACTCAAGGAGGATTTGGTGGTTGGCTCTATAGAATCTGCAGCAAGGCCATGCGTGAATGGATGAGATCACTAAAGGAAAAATTGGAGAGAGAGAGGATGGGGCTGGGGACATGGCACTAAAGGACCCCCACAGCTGGTAGGTTGGAGGACAATGAACCGGAGAGTAAGTCGCTTAATCCAAGTCTCAGTTTCCCTACCTGTGATGTGGGGATAATTATACACATCTACCTGTCACAAAGCAATGTTTGGAAGACAGAGTGCAAAAGAGTCTTGAAATACAAATGTACTATGTAAATGTCATAGATATTATGTCCTTTTTGATATTCAGTTCAACAAACATTTATTAAGAATCTATTGTGTGCCGCAGTATCCCTACTGTGCTAGGCATTAGGGATACAAAAACGGTCCCTACCACCCCCCCCCCCAGGGTCTTCTGTTTCATTGGATACAGTCACCTTTGGTGTTTCCTTCTTCTAGATCCCAGAAGGGCCTGGGCCCAGACACCCATGTGCTCCAGGTCAAGAAGTAGATCCATGCCGGAAGGCAGGATACCGGTCCCGGCGTGAGGCCAACGCCCGCTGTGCCATGCTGAAGTCATCAGTGTTCCAGCGCTGTCACAAGGCTGTGCCCCCCGAGCCTTTCTTTGCTGCTTGTGTCTATGACCTGTGTGCCTGTGGGACTGGTGCCTCTGCTGATGCCTGCCTCTGTGATGCCCTGGAGGCTTATGCTACCCGTTGCCGCCAGGCAGGCATCACTCCCATCTGGCGGGGTCCAACACTCTGCAGTAAGACTGAGTGAATAGGGGGGTGTTTAGCTTGGAGAAGACAAAGTGGTGTGGGCGGGGGGGGGCAGCAAGGGAGAAAAGAGCTACCTTCTACTATTTGAAGGGCTATCATGCGAAAAGAGGATCAGGTTTATTCTGCTTGGTTCCAGAGGCCAGAACTAACAGATATTAGTTGCAGAAGTCAATTTAGATTCTGTGTAGGAAAAAAACTTCCTAACAAATAGAGTTGTCCAACTTGGAATGAGTTGCCTCTGGTATTGTCCCATCAGTTAGTGTTCAGTAAAAGGCTGGCAGACCTGGTAAAACCAGGTGTATTGTTGAAGGAAATCCTGATCAGGTGCATTGGACTAGATCAGTGCTGTCAAACTCCAGTGGAAACAAACCCACTAAACTGGACATGTTTCCCTATGGCTTCACATTGACTTGGAAAATCATATGCTAATATCTAAGTTTTATTGTATTTTTCTTTACTTTGTTAAGTATTTCCCAATGGCATTTTAACATGGTTGGCACTCAGGACTGTTGATTCCTCCAGATTGGTCTTTGGGGATCCGTTTCCCCACTGAGTTTCTAGAATTCTAGAATGTGCTCGGAGGAGGAGCTGCTTAGAGTAGGTTGGATGGGGGCAGGGAGGGGACAGGTAAGGATAGGACCAGGTTGATCCCTGGCACTGAGAATGTCTGCTTTCCCTACAGCGGTGGGCTGCCCCCTGGACCGAGGTTTCATCTTTGATGAATGTGGCCCTCCCTGTCCCCGGACCTGCTACAACCGACATGTACCGCTGGGTGAACTAGAAGCCCACTGTATACGTCCTTGTGTACCTGGCTGCCGGTGCCCAGCAGGGCTGGTGGAGCATGAAGCTCACTGTATCTCTCCTGAGTCCTGCCCCCCTGTCCTGCTTACCATGGACCCAAGGCCCACCCCTGGTGGACACCCCCAGAGCAAAACCTGAGTGTTATCTGAGAGGGGGGCCTAACACCCCTTCCAGATTAGGACTCGCTAGGGTTTGGGGGGCTCTGCTCCCAACTCCAGGTACTCCTTACCTTTACACTTTTCTTCTGGAAACCAGTCTCTTATGGTCAGAAGCCATCACCTTCCACACCAGCTCCAGCCAGGTTCACCATCTGTCTCCCTACCTAAAGCGGCCCAGGGAGTGGGGTCACTCACATGTGTGAGTTGTTAGAGTACTGGTAATCAGTCCAGGAACTGTTCGTCTTAGCCTAAAGAACTGAAAAGGAGGAGCTGGGGGACAAGGAGACAAGGACTATGCAGCCAGAGCCCAAAGTGAGGCTTCCCATTGTAACCTGTGTTTGCAACATTAAATGCTTCCCAGGCCCATCTTTGCTGCTGCCATTCATCTCTCTTCATGAAGGCCCCGGCACTACAGTGTGATTGGGAATGTGGAGACATTCAGGCCACCACTATTCCCAGCCTACACAAAGTAGCCACGTTTTTCTGAAGGAAGACACCCCAGGTTCTAGAAATACTGAAGCAGGAGGATGTTACCTGGGAGCAGCCCTAGCCCTTCCCTCATGTCTTGGCTCTTTTCCTATGAGGAATATTCTAGTCTCCTGGACCTCCCTGGTGCTGACAGGGATAATGAAGCTGAAATAGGAGAAGCAGAAGATGACTTAGCATCTTGATCCCCAGGTCTCTGTTGCACAGGTAAAGGTGGAATGTGTAACAAATGCAAGGATCCAACACTGAGCCCGTGGCCTCGCTGACCTGAGAGGCAGTGTGAACACTTCAGAGAGTATTAGAGTTGTAGTCACGAAAACCTGGGTTCAAATCCTACCTCTAAAACAAACTGGATGCTTGGGTTAAGTCATATGACCCCGCTTGTCTCTAGTTTCCAAATGGTGAAAGTGGAGTTTTCAGCTAGGTGGCCTTTAAGATTCCTTCCAGCTCTAAATCTACAAACCTATGAGACTCTGACTAGAAATCAGAGTTCTCAGTCAGAGCAACTGAACTGTGAAAGCAGAATGGCCACACCTGCTATTTTAATTCAGCTCAACTCAACCTCTTAATAACCAGTAGCCCTAACAAAGACTTCTGCCTTCTCTTCTCATAGCTGGATCTCTGCAGAGAGGAACACCCGAGGTCTCTGGGCTTAGGTCTTCCCTAAGCTAGGCCTCATCCTAGGACTGCAGAATTGAGTCCACAGGCGACAGAGAGAACAATGGGAGGGCTCCATGGAACTTTATTGTGGCCGAGTGGTACGGCTCTGTGGAGTCCGGTGACCTTGGCTCCCCCTGAGTCCCTGTATCACCACTGTATGACTCCGATGGCTGTGCCCTGGGGAGAGTGTCATCGTGGGGGCTGTGCCGTTTGCTGCCTGAGGTGTTAGGCCAAGTGGCAATGATTTTGTGTCACCAGAATAGTGACAGTGACATCCTTCACAATTCCTTCTGAGCCCTTCTCTGTTCTCTCTACCGTTAGTGCTCATGAGACCCTTGCCCTCCTTTCAGAAGTAGGCCAAGGAACCCTGCCTTCAGCCTTTACACCTAATGAAGATTGCCTGAGTCCTAATTCAAAGCAGAGGGCTTTCTGGGCCTTCCGGGCTCCCAAACCAGGTTGGCTGCAAAGTCTGCTCCCTCTGACTTCTAATTCCCATCCCCTTTCTTCTGCTGCTCCCACCACCTCCTTCTTTTTCTTTATTCTCTCTACTCCTCAGACCACAAAAAGACATTTTTCTAGGATTTATTTATAAGGGAAAAAGGAATACAAATTCTGGAAATATACCCCAACATAAGGTAACTAGGATCTGCATGACATGAATCTACCTAGTCCCAGACTAGGTGGCCCTATACTTTCTGAGTTATTCTTCCATACTAAAGTTTCTTCCAGACCAGGCTTGGCTATTCCTGATTGCCCTTGGGCCTGCACCCATGATCTTGTCTATAGGATGTCTCAGCAGAATTTGGGATTCATCTCTGGGGACTCTCTGGACCAGTCTCAGGTTCACTCACAGTAAATCAGGAAGCCTCCTGATGACATGTCTGGCTTGTGGCAGTTCACCCACGAGATTCTGTCATGTAATATCCTTCCTGTCCTGAAATCACTTAGCTATATAGATAACTAACTTTGCCTTTCCCCATTGAAGGACAGACAAGGAATTTCAAACGGCAACCAGAACATTTCTGCTCCCTCAAAATTAATAATTTGACCCCATGCACAAGTCAATCACACAGTTCCCAACTGACTTTTTTTTCCCAGTGCTATATCTCCTACACTCCCACTCCTCCACCATGAGACTGCCCAGAAGTACACAAATTCACTCCTCTCCCTGAGTACAAAGTTGTTGCCTGGCAGCTGATGACAGATGAGTAAGAGAGAAGGGGGTCTGGCCTGTTCTGAGCTATCTTTTGTTTTGAGGCCTTATGGTTGTTTGGAGGTGAAGTTGGGAGAGTTTAGGTGAGTTCCTGCTTTACTCCTCCATCTTTCCTGAGCTACCTTTGGGTGAGGAGAAACACCCAACACCTCCAACTCCTATGACACCAAGGGAAGGTGAGGATACAGCGGTCCAAAGAACCCCACCAGCCTGCATTCCTGCCTCCTAGATGGCCCAAGAAGCCTTTCCTCTCTTCTTCTTTCACTATTCTCAATTGTTTCCAGTCTGTAAAACACTGGATTTGTGGAGGCCATGAAGAGAGTATGGAGAGGTGGAAGAAGGAGAGAAGAGAAAATCATCTGTCGTGGCTATGGTACAGTAAGAGAAGCACTAGATTTGGAGCCATGGAAACTCAGAAGGTCCCCCCAGGGCTCCCTTGAATAAGAACCCCCCTGCATCATTCCTAACAAGCAGTCACCCAGGCTTTCCTTGGAATTCCAATGAGACACAGGGCCATAGCTAGAAATTCTGGTGCCTCAGACAAAGCAATGTGAAAGAAGTCCTCCAATTACCTTCATGAGACAAATTCTAAGTTGGAGGGAGTGGGCCTCAGGGAGAGACCTTGTGCCTTGGGACACAAGGCTCGACTGACCGAAAGAGGGTGAGTTTGGAGG
Organism: Phalanger gymnotis; assembly: GCA_028646595.1. NCBI lineage: Eukaryota > Metazoa > Chordata > Mammalia > Diprotodontia > Phalangeridae > Phalanger > Phalanger gymnotis. Next base: position 95,402,749 of record CM053623.1, read on the forward strand.
TGACGGCAACCTTGGCACACACGAGGCCCTGTGTGAGGACAGTCCTAAGTATACTCCCAGGCTGCTGGTGGAGAGACCGACCCCAAGGAAGGGAGGAGGGCAGGACAGGGCTGGGGAGGATCCCACTTGGTGTGTGGCTGCCAGCAGCAGAAACTACCCAGTAGCTTCCTATTTTAATGATTCTCTTGGCAATTAGTAGATCATTTCTACCTGCTAGAGTACATCTGCAGTCAGTGCCATCTAAATTTCAGGGCCCTGGAGCAAAGTCCTGGCCCCCTCCTTTATTATAATTAAGATGAAACAGCACCCCATTTCACCTTTTGGATAGCTCCAGCTTTTAGGAAGGGTTTCTTATCAATCCTAAACCTGCCTCTTTGCAACTTCAGCCCAGTTCTTCCTCCTTTGACTGGGCTCAAATCTCACTCTTGCTACTGGCTAACTGTGTAGCATTGGGCAAATCTTCCTACTCCTCTGGGGCTTGGTTTTTTGATCTACAAAATGAAGGGATTGGATTAGAAACTAGGTCATCTCTGAGGTTCCTTCTAGTAACTACAAGTACACACGTGCATAAGCACGTTTTTCTGTCCTCTGAATTCACCAGCAATTCCTTGTTCCCCAACAAACCACTGGCAAAGGGGGTGGGAAACTTCGTTTTCCCCCAGATTTCCATAAAATAGGGCCGTGGAGTGTTACAGTGACCTGTCTAGTCAGGTTTCTCTTTCCCTGCCCCCACCCGTGCCTCTCCAGTGGGTCAGCTCAGATGTCAGAGGCCTCTGCATTATTGAGGGGATAGAATTGTCCCTTCCTTCCTTTCCTGATTCTCCCGTTCATCGTTATTCCCACACTCCCTACGGGCCATCGAGGAGGCTCTGGAGGGAGGATTCACCTAGTGAGAGGGGTCCTCTCTCTTCCAGCTTCAGCCGCATACAGGGGAGGGGGTTCTTCAGGGGTGTCCTTGGGGAGTAGTTGGGAGGTGGCGGAGAGCTGTGTCTGTGTCCTCAGGTTTCCTGAGACGGCAGGCGAGGGGCTTCACTCACCCCATGGAGTCAGATGTGGTGTTTCAGGATCCTCAGCTTCCCTTTCCCTCAGGGCAAATACGAGCACTCTACCAGAAACTCTTCCAGGCCCCTGCCAGATTTGATGAACTCCTGGTGGCCGTGCAGCAGGTAGGCAGAGGTGAGGAAGGGAGAGCAAAGTGTCAGAGAGAGAAGCCTGGGTTGGGGCCTGACCCCACTGTTGGGAACTCTCAGGTACGTGTGGCCAACTGCCCTCGGGAACTTGAGCTACCTTTGGTGCTGCTGGAGATGGCGCGAAGACAGCAGGAGCAGGAACAGGTATGGGGCACCGAGGAAGGACCCATCCCCACCCTCCAGAATAGGCATTTTTCCCTTACACCCCTCCATCTTTCACCTTCTTTCAGGTTCTATGGGACTTGAAACTGCTGGCTGGGGCTGGACTCGGTCTTTTCTGGCCATGCCGGGGACGGTTTAGAGGATCTTGGGATGGGGCCAGGAGCTCAGAGAACCGTGACCAGGAGCCATGCATCTGGGCTGGTGGGGAAGAGCAGTTGGTGAGTTGGGGGATGAGAAGGGAAAATTTAGGTCAGGGAGGAGGAAGTGATGGTCCTAGAAGAGACACAGGGTGGCTTAGTGGAACAAGACCTAGGTCAGAAAAGGAAGACTAAGCCTTGAAGTCTCCCGTGGAGATGCATGGTAAAAATTCAGACGCTAGGGTTGCATTTTCTTAATGCTCCATTTCTCTGGGTCTCATCAGGACCATGAGCCAAAAGGTCCTGTCCTGAAACAGCCTTCCTTAAGCTTTTACCTCCAGGATTAATAACTCAGTTGGTGATTGGCCACTTGCAGAATAGAAGCAGAACTCAGCACTCTAGTAGGAGTGACTGACCCAACTGCCTTTCTTATGTGGAGGACAGACTCCCTAGGAAGCAGAGTCCCAGGGTCTGGGTGGGATAGACTGTGAATTGGGAGTCAGAAGATCTGGGATCTAATCCCCTGATGGTTATCGTGGTCAACAAGGGATAGGGATTAGATGAACTATGGTGCCATCTTTATCTCCAATTCTGGGATTCTTTAGTTTTGTCACTTTCCCCAAGGATGGCTGCAAAAGCCTAGGGGAAGATTAGAGCCTTCCGCCTCCCCCTCAGGCTGTTTTGGGAGACAGATCTACAGCTGAAAAGAGGAGACAAGAGAATGAGGATAGGGTAGAAGTCTGGTTCCTGAGGTGGATTGTGGCCTTTAGATCCCTTCAGCATCTCCTCCCCAGCGTCCCTGGCACTGGTCTCTGGCCCAGGAGAGGGATATCCCGAAGCGAAGTCAACAGCTTTTGGAAAAGTGAGTCCTCTTTATTAGTTTCTGGTACTCTCCCACCCCCAAGAGCAGAGCACCTGGTAGACCCTTTCCCTTTTCCATTTATTCCCAGTGCTGTCTCTTAATTAAGCCTTCTCATGTGTCACCCATGGATGCCCTGAGGTGCCCTCCACAGAGCAAGGGGACCCAGGCATCATACCTTTGGAGCAAAGGGGCTGTTTTGAGAGATGATGCAATATAATGGATAGGACTGGGAGTTAGGACACCTATAGTCTAGTCCCAGGCTCTGTTACTAACTAGGTATATGACCATGGGCAAATGATTTCATTTCTCTAGGCCTGTTTCCTCATCTGTAAAAAGAAGGGGTTGGACTAAATGCTGAAGTCTCATTTCAGACTTGACCTCTCATTCTCTTCTGATTTAGTCTCAGTTCTGGCTTCTCCTTATTCCACCACGTTTCTATTCCTGAGACAGGCCAAGGTGGAATAAGGCCTGTTTCCTGGGTGATGGGCCAGGCAGAACTTGTTATAAGCACAAGTTGGGGTTAAAGAAGGAAAGGCATCCTTGTCCCAGGACCTATGTCCTGTCTTGGGAGCAGGGTTTAGGACTGCAGAAGGTGTATATGGATGTGTATATATCTGGAGGTGCCATTCAAGAGACAGATAATTGTAGATGGTAAAACCTGGAGATGGAGAGGCCAGTACTGCCCATCTCATTCTCCCATCTCATTCCATCTGAGGTCACCCTAAGTGTTGTGGTTTGGCTGTAGATGGCGGGCTAAAGGCCTTTCAGTGATGCTGGGGATAGTCAGAGCTGAAGGTGGTGAAGAGCCAGATCAGAGATTTGGGAGCCCTGGAATGCCAGCATGGGCAACACTTGGTAAGTGACCAGATCTGGTAGAAGGAGAGGGTCTGCCATTAAATGGATGACAGTTACTTCCCCTTTCCTCAAAGGGCCAGAGCCTGAGCCTGGGCCTTCACTCAAGGCTGATACCTGCGAGCCAGAAGGCATGCCTGAGGAAAGCCAGAGAGAACAGCCTGAGGAGGAGGAGGAGCCAAGTAAGCACCTCAGCTTCAGAACCCAAGAACTCTCCCCCTCTCTTGCTTCTAGGAGAATAAAAGGGAGGTGAGAGCCAATAGACACAGTCAAAGTGAGGACCCCAAATTCAGAGCCAGCAGCAAAGATACAGGGCATATGGCCCAGCAAATAGTCCTTACCCATTCTTCCTTGGAGCTAATCTCATTCTGGTCCAAGCTAGGGAGGGCCAGGTGCAAGGCCCTATGGGGGCTGTCGTGTTTGGGAATAAGCTGGATGAAGGCAAGCATGACTCACGTTATCTTTCTTCTCCAAAGCCGCACCAATCACCAAGGAGTGATGCCTTCCCCCTTCCCCATCTTTGTGGGCAATAAAACTTCCCTAGGATTCTATGATTCAGTGTCCCCAGATGTCCTACAGCCTCCTGCAGAGGAACTGGTACTTGAGGAGCTGGCACAAATGGAAAGCCTCCTAATACCCTCCCTTCCATTCTCCCTTCAGGATTTACACTAGAACCTGACTTGACAGCTGAGTGCATCTCCAGGAACAAGGGAAGCCAGGCAAACAAAAAAGATTAAAGTGGGGAGGGGATATTGCATTCATATTGGAGCTGGGGGAGGGTCAGGGGGTCTCAGCACCACCTGTTCCTCATGGGAGGGGAGGAATCATTGGGAATATGGTGGGATGTTGTTTGGGCCTGTGTTCTACCAGACCACAGGGTGATCAGTGAGGGAGTGGGGGAAACATGGAATGTCAAGAAGAGATCAAAGCAGAAATTCCCTATTATACCTTACAAAATGGGAATCCTTTTTAAAGATTAAGACAAAAATCCAGGGGAGAGGAGGATAGGCCAAGTGGAAGTAGAGATTTGTCTCATAGGACCTAGTATGCCCCTAACCTTCCTTCTGTGGACATTGGTCTCTGGCTTGAGGGCCCCGAGTCTCAGTGGGAATTGCTGTAAACAAGCCAGGTTCCAATATATGTCTTTTCCCCAGGACCCAGGCCAAGGAGTAGGGAGAAACCTCCCAGAACTCAAGGTCCAAGGGCCCTACCAGCCAGAATACCAGATGCTGTATTCTCCAGAAGCTCTCAAGACAGGGGAGCTATGGCCCCTCTCTGAGGGCTTACAGAAGGGGACTAACCCTGAACAGGAAAGGACAGAAATTCAGGCACTAGTGGGGACAGAGACCTCCAGGGACCATAAAGAGACAAGTCTCCAGAGCTGGAGGGAGGAGACCCCAAAGGTCCAGAGAGAAGAGTCCACAATGGCTCAAAAAAAGGAGAGGCCCCAGATTCAGACCCAATATATCCAGAGGGAAAAGACCCCAAGGGCTCAGGGAGAGGAGATTCCCCAGCCCCAGATAGAAGAGACCTCAAAACTACAAATCGGGGAGGGTCTCTGGGCCCAGAGGAATGAGGCCCCAAGGGCCCAGGGAGAGACAATTCCATGGGCCCAGATAGATGGGATTACCCAGGCTCAAAGGGAGGAAACTCCCAAAGTCCAGAGAGGTGAGACTCCCTGGACCCAAGAGGAGACCCCAAAAGTACAAAGAGGGGAGATTTCCCAAGCTCAGAGGGAAGAGACCCCAAAGGCCCACAAAGGGAAGATACCCCAAATCCTAAGGGAAGAGACTGCTGAGGCTCAGCAAAGGGAGACCCGCCAAGCCCAGCATGAGATCCCACAAACTCAGGAAAGGGAGAAACAGGTTTATAGGCAGATTTTTCAATTTCAAGGAAGTCAGTCCTTACCTTCCCTGGAAGGGGAGAATTTGCAGTCCCATGAAGAAGAGGTCTTACAGTTCCAAAATGAGGGTATTGTAAAATTCTGGAGAAAGGAGAACCCACAGCCTCCGGGAGAGATTCTCTTTCCATTTCAAAGAAAGGAGACTAAACAGCCCCCAAAAGGGAATACCCCACTGTTCCATCCAGGGGAATATCCACAGTTCCAGGGAAAGACAATCCTGCAAGCCCCAAGAAATAAGATCCCACAGGCGCAAGGAAGGGCGATAGCAGGCCCCTGGGGAAGAGAAATCCCATGGTCCCTGGGAAAGGTGAGGCTGGGGGCTAGACAGGGAGGGCAGGGGCTCCCAAGTCAGGAAGCCAAACTGTTGAGGACCCCTGCACAGTGGGGACTCAGGGAACACGAAGCAGTCAAGCTGGGGATGCTCAGGGTGCAGAGCCGGCAGGCCCTGGGAGCTGCTGTGAAACAGGGACCAGGCCTAGCAGTGAGCAGTCCCAAGGACATGGAAGATGGCTGGTGTCAGCCACCACCCCTATTGCCAAATCGTGGGGCTGTAGAGCTCAAGGTAAAGATAATGGTGATGTACAAGGGCACAGCTACCTGAGGATGGTAGAGAAAGACTGTTCCTGTCCTGTTGATGGGTGACAGGGATAGACAGAGGAGTTCTCCATTCTTATTTTACACTGCAGCAGCATCACCCCAATCCCCCTCGCAGGGAGTTGGTTTTCCTGGGTCTTACTCCAAACCAGCAAGAGAACACCCTGAAAAGGCTTCTGGAGCTACAGGGTGAGGCTGGAAGAAGGCACCAGAGGGACCGAGAACAGCAAAGGCTCAGGGTAAGAGGGCCTGTCTATCATGGTAGGGGTGTCAGATGGTACAGAGGAAGAAAATGTGACTAGAGTGTAGGAGGAAATGAGATGCCCTTGGGGTGGGCGTTGGGAGCCACGTCCTTAGGACCTCAGTTCCTGGGACAGTACCCTCATTTGTCTTCAGGTCCAGGAGCGCTTGTGCATCACCAGGAACCGACGCTCAGGGAGAGACCTCCTGGGGTCCTCATTTACTACCACCCAGCCCTGGATGCAGGCAAGACCCTGAGGAGGGGAGGGAAGGGAAGAAGAAAGGACATGATCTCAACTCATTCTTGGTGGTGTGCTATCGGGAAGGTGGTTGATGGGGGAGAAGAACTCTGGTGCTGCCACCTGTACCTGGCTGTCCTGACTCTGTAGAGAGACTCGTGGGCTTACTCAGTCTCTAACCTACCAGGGTGATGTAGCTCAACAGAGGTGCGCCTTGAGGGAATGGCTGGAGCAGCAACACAAGAAAAGGACAGGGTTATTGCAGGCCCAACGGGAGAGGTGAGAGGTTGGGTTGTTCCAGGCCCAGAAAGAGAACTCATATAGGATAGAAGTCTCTCCTGGACTGTGGGTAAGGGAAAGGTCTTTGGTTGTGTGTGTTTATAGTGGTTGTCTTTCCCCCAGGAACACTAGAAATTTCCAGGAGCTGCTGCAACCCCAAAGGATTGGGGAGAACCCACTCTTCCCAGCTCTGTTCCAGCCCTCTTGGGTCAGCAGTCAAAGGGATGGTGGGGATAAAGGCAGTTTAAGCTCCATGGTGGCCAGAAATCAGAGGTCAGCGCTGGCCAGTGTTACAGAAAGGCCAGGGATTTAACCAACCACAGGGGCCCAGGAGACCCAGACACACACACCCACCACAGAGGGAGACAGCTTTGCCCTACCTGAGGGCATGTAATCTCCATTTCCCTGCTTCCCCAGCCCACCCTCCCCCCCAGCCCAAGGTCAGAGGGCTACATCCTTGGGGTCGAGGAGGGCAAAGGCCCCGTTCTTGCGGAAGAAGGTTTCTATCCGGCACATCTTACAGGAGACCATCTTTCGTTCCACTGGGGGGCCTGGGAGAAGAGAGGGCAAAAGCTGGGGATGGGCTCCTGGGAGAAGACAGAGCTTATGAGTAAGAAAGGGAGGGGCATGGGGGGAACTTGCTTTGTGAGTCACAGATGATTTGCATATGTGGCTCCCTTTTCACAGGTATTAAAAGGAGGGTTCTGAATGGCTGTGAGAGGCTAGTTTGTATAAGGGGACAATGACAAGAGTAATGAAAGTGGAGGCAGACTGGAGTGCCAGCCCACACAGAGGCCTTCCTACTCTTCCCCAGGCCACAGAATCCCTTTACGATTAGTGGCAGCATGAGCTCTACTCAGTGTTGGGGGTTGAGGTAAAGAGAATGAATGAGAAGATGGCAGAGCCAGAAGCAGAGGATTAGCTTGCTTACTTTTTCACCACCACGCCCCACTTTCTATCCTTATCTGAACCCCAGTGGTAGCACTACAGGTATAAGCTTGAAAATGGGGAGGTGAGGAGCCACAAGGTGGTTTAGGAGATTGGATGAGGGTGGTCTATGAGTTTTTCTAGGGATGCGGTCTTACCCAACTGCCAGCCGTAAGTGAAGTTGGTAGTGACTGGAAAGAGGTAACGATCTTCCGGCTTGGCAATTTTGCGATTTTCCAAGTAGTTGAAACGACCCTGGAAATCATGAGAGATTCCCTGGTACAGGAGTTCCCGTGTCTCAGGTGGCACGGGGAACATTTCTGTCTCTGTAGGAGCCTCCTTGAGGGGAGGAGGGGGTTTGGGAGGCTCTTTTGGTGGAGGTGGAGGAGAAGGTGGGGCCTTAGGGCCCAAGGTAGGCAGTTTGAAGACCTTTCTTGTGGCATCCCTAGCCGCCTGCTTGGCTTTCACCTTTGCCCCATATTTTTGGTGCCAATCACAACGCAACATCATCTCCTTTAGGTATTCTTCCTTCCAGAAGTTTTGTCGCTGCGTGTCCATATTGAGATGCCGTGCCATGGTGGCTGAGGGAGAAGGGCTACCTGGGCTATGGCAACTGAAGGGGTGAACGGGCACCTGAGAGGTTAAGGCAACAACAGCCTCAGGGACAGCAGTTGCCTTGGCAACCAGGACTCACCTCATACAGTCTCAGGGATTCCATATGGTGCCTTCCCTCTGGCTAGGCAGGGCTCCCATTCCTTTCCCTTCCTAGAAGGCCCTGGGATGGAGGCATACCCTAGGAAGTATCCCTGACCCTAATGGAGGTAATGTCCATGGCCCTCAGAGCAAGGTTCATTTTCTCACTCTTAGCATCCTACCGTGATTCTCATCCTCCAACTAGACCTGTCCTACAGTCTCACATGGATTCCATGTGACTTGTGTGTCCTTGGGCAATGGGTCACTTTATTTCCCTGGGCCTCTTTTCTCACCTGTAAAATGGGTCGGGTAGACAAGATGACCTCTAAGGTCCAGGCCTAGAATAAGGAGATCCTCGACCCAGAACCACAAGAGTTGTGGCCTCTCTCTAGTCTAGCTACTTTCAGCTTGCTCCCAGGTTTCTGGAGATAGCAGCTGAGGGAGAAATCGAGCCCAACTTTGGCCTCCCTTTGCAAAGCAGACATACTGTTTACAAGTCCCTCCCCCAAAAAGAAAGATATCTGGAGAAACGAACTTTAATTTAGCATTGACATAAGACAAAGATGGCACAAAATCAACCAGGAGAAGGAAGGGAAAACAGGAGAGGGATATATTTGAGGAGTTGGGCTTTATGTTTTCCAGTCTTCATTCTGTCTTAGCTTTACTCCAAGGCCCAATAAATAGCAAGTACCACGAGCCCTCCCCCCTTTCATTTCAGTAGTGGAATGTAGCATGTAGGGAAGGATGATATGGGGTGTCCCTTAGCGAAGATCTTCAGCAGTGAACATGCCTCGGGCACGACGCAGGATGGAGTCCTTGGCTGCATCATAGGGATGTTCCTTGGAAGGGATCTCCAAAACAGCAGGTATTGAGCGCGTGTGGGTGTCCAACGCATGCCGTACCATTTCAGCGATATACTGGTTGATAAGGATGATACCAATGTCATCCCGATTTAGAAACTGCCTGTGGTTGGCAAAGAGAGAGGAAGATAGTCAAGTCCAGGAAACTTAGGCGGCTAATCTATCTTCACTCCTAAAGTTGTGAGGGAGATAGGGGAGGATCCCAGAAGTGTATATGGAACATACAGAGTAGGGGCTACGGCAGAGGAACTCAAAAAACTGGAAATCAGAGGAAGAAGCTGCACTAGAAAAAGGAAGTCAATGGATGTTGCTTATAAGTGACTCAGTTCTAGCTCTGCTGGGGAAAAGTGAGTAAACTAAAAACTCTATAGATTCCCCCTGAACTCATTTTTCCTTGTTAAAGAAACAAAGAAACTTCTCCCCAGAAATAGAACCAAACCAGACCCGGAACCCAGGAGTCTAGGACCAATTAAAAAGTAATGGGTATAAAAAGGAGTCTGGTTAGAAATGGGACTGTGCTCATGGTTGCTTTGCCCCACCTTCTGTTTCTCATGGCACAAGAATCCCACCCTCGAGCCACAGCTTCCAGGCAGAGTTGGGCCCAGCAGGCCCTAAGCAGCAGTGACCAGCCAGAGCCCGAAACTCCGGGACTCAGCTGTTTGGGGAAAAACAGGAGCGCTTCTACAGGGACATGGGTTTGAAGAAGAAATGGGGTAAAAGAGACTCTAGAAACAGAACTGGTCACCACGATACCACCTAGGGTCCAGCACCTCCCATTAGAGTTAAGGTGTGACTGCCGAGGGGAGAGCAATCAGAAGAAACCGCGATCTGGGCAAGGAGAGTCATCCAAGGCTCTCTGGCCTCGCAGCAGTGGGATGATGCGGAATCTGGCCCTAATCATATACGAAAAGAATCCTAGATTTGGGGTCAAAGAGCAAGGCTCTCCTGGTCACTGAGGCCAGCCACTACAACAGGCCTGAATCAATCGGTCAACATATTAAGCTCTACAGTACTACACCCAGGAGATAACAGAAAGAAGCAGAAGGGCCAGCCTTCAACCAGGGTCCGATCTAAGGCTCCTCATCTGAAAAACAAAGGAGCTGGACTGGAGAGGCGGCGGCGTGATAAGGGCGCAAGGTCCGGCATTTGGAGCTCCGATTCTGGTTCTGCCACCTGCTACCTGCGTCACCTTTAGCATATTAACTAGCCTGTGAGGACTCGAGTTAGCAGGTCTGTAAAAAGAGGGCTGGCCTAGATGACCTCTAAGGTTGCTTCCAGCCCCAGTGGAAGGAGGAATTGTTAGCAGGGGGCTGGTCACCAGACGTCAGTGGTGGAAGGAGAAGGGCGGACGGCTGAAACCGTGTGCAGAGCCCTGTCCCTGTTCCCGGCGAGTCGCGACTAAAAGGGGCTTGTGTCCCGGGGGTCCCCTAGAAAACATGCTGCAGTGACAGAGGAGGAGCCCCACCGGTAGGAACTATCAGTCACCCCAGAACTACGCCGGCCCCTTTCCTCTCCCATGCACAGTCATATGACGGGCTCACTGACCCCCGGGAGAGCTCGCGGGGCCCTGCGTCCCAGCCTGGGGGGCTCCTCGGAAAAAGGGACGAAACCGCTTCTGACTCGGAAGGAGAGGCCCCTCCGGGGGTCGGCAGCCGACGAAGTCCCAAGAGCAAGGCCTCCCCTTACTCCTCTTCTCCCCTCCCCGGTCCCCAGCAGCCCAGCTCCCATCTCGCCCTCCCGCAGAGGTAGGACACGACAGGGGCCTCGCGGGCCACCGTACCGGAAGGTGTCCTCGATTTCATTGATGGTCGTGTCCTTCTCCACCACCAGGAAGTTCGGGTGGCGGTGCTTGTTGAGCTCCCCGATGCCGCCCAGCAGGAAACCGGTAACGGTGTCCTCGTCTCCGATCACCGCGATCAACTTCCCTCGCCCCGCCATGATGGTCGCTGCTAGGCTGCCGTCACCCACAGCACCACCGAGAGCGGCGAAAAGGCTGAAGCTCCTCCCACGTTGGCTCCTCCCACCGCCCGCCCCCGTGGTTCGCCACAATGTTGGAGGGGGCGGCAACCTTTCCCCTCGACACATGCGCGTTGCTTGTGGTTGACTCCTCCCCCGGCTCTGAGCAGGCATGTGATTAGCCCTGCTCTCAGAGCTCTGCCGCGCCTGCGCTGAGCCGACCAATTTCCGACAGTGAAACTACCGTTCCCAGAGCTCCCTGCGGCCCAACTACCGTTCCCAGAGTTCCCTGTGGCCCAATAAACTTCTCGGCGAGGTACAGGTGAAGCCGCCTCCTACCACGCCCCAGAAGATGATCGGAGAATGCGGCCAAGCCGTTGGCAGGATCAGAGAATAGCCGATGCAGAGATGGGAGGGAGCGGGGGAGTGCCAGACGACGTTTCTCAGGTTGTAGGTGTTCTCGCCAGCCGCGGGGCCTCCTCTGACTCCCAATCCTTGGCTCCGTTTTCTGCTTACCCCTGGAAGATTGGAGGTGGGAGGGCATTCACACACCCAGGGAGACCCAAGGGGTGAGGGTGGGGGGGAAACTGGGGAGGGGAGAGTCCCCCGAATGTAAGGAGGCGTCGGGGACGGCGCGAGACAAGTGAGCGGCCTTTTAAACTTTTTAGACGAGTTTTATTGGTATTTTTTGTTTTTGTGTGTCACATTTCCCCCTCCCCTTCCCTATCCCCCTTACCCTACCCCCCGTCCTGGTATCCCTCCTCCCAGTCCCAGGGAACCATTACATATAACAACTTAAAAAATTTTCTTTTTTCAAAAGCACATCCGATTTGTCTTCTTTCCCTCCCCTAACCCCCCTCCCCACTGAGAAAGCAAGAAAAACAAAACCCGCCGTTAAAACACATGCGAGAGGTAACCCCGTGGACCTCCCACCTTTGCCAAGGGGTGCTTTGGGGACGTTTGTTCTTTGTAAAATTTTGCCACGATTTTCATCGTTATGTGGTTGTTCTTTACCTTTCCTTTGTTATAGTCGTCGTGTGGGGCAGTGGGTAGAGCCTCAGACATCACTAGCTGTGGGACTCTGGGCAAGTCAGTTAGCCCTGTTTGCCTCAGTTTCCTCATCTGTAAAGTGAGCTGGAGAAGGAAATGGCAAGCCACCCCAGTGTGTTTGCCCTCAAATGGGGTCACGAAGAGTCAGACTTGACTGAAACAGCCGAACAACAACAAAAATATTCCATTACATCATCGTACCACAATTTGTTGAGCCATTCTCCAAGTAGATGGGCATCTACTTTTGTTTCCAGTTCTTTTCTATGACAAAAGGTGCTATTATAAATATATTGACCATATAACATAACATGTGATTTATATAATCTAGTGTTGCATATATTGTATAAATGATATATGAATGGCCACAATTTTTAACCAGGGACAGGGCCACACTCTTCATTGCTCTCAGGCCTGGGGAGCCCTCTTTGTTTCTCCCCGCCTCGCTTAGAGCACGTTGAGTAGCAGCCTACTCCTCTTAGGGTACCAGAATGTTGAACTGCTGCATTCCCTCTTCTTCCTCCCCGGGAAAGTTTCCCTGATATCCACACTGGACAAAACAACTTTCTGTCTTCTCTGTTCCCTCTACCAGTGATAGGCTAGCAGGCTTCCATCCCTACCACTTGCCCAGGCTCACAGGAATTTTGATTTATTTTTAATTTTTTTATTCTGAAAACATCAAGAAAAGTGTTTCCAAATACACAGTCGGATACAAAAGGAGGATTGTATGTGGAACTAGGATCATATATTTATAGCTGGGAATAAAATGGAATCAGCATTTATTAATTGCGCACCTACTGTGTGCCAGGCACTACACAATGCGCTCTACAAATATTCTCTCATTTGATCCTCACAACCCTGAGTGTTGTGAACAACTCTGAGAAATAGGTGCTGCTATTATCCCCATTTTGCAGTTGAGGAAACTGAGGTTGAGTGACTTGCCCAGGGCCACAGTGCTATTTGAAGTCCAGACCCAGACCTCTATATACTGGGCCACGTTGTGGCCCTCTGTTCAAGCCTCTCATCTTACAGATGAGGAAGTTGAGAAACAAAGGAGAAAGGACGTTACAGAATCACAGACCCTCCTAGATTAAAGAGACTTTGGAGACTACCTGGCCCAACCCTTACCTGAACAAAAATTTCCCCAAAAACATAACCTGACAAATGGTCTTTCAGCCTCTTCCTCAAGACGTCCAGTGAGGGGAGATCCACTGTATCCTGAGGCAAGCCTATACCACTTAGCGATTCAGAGATTTTTCCTTGTATTAAGCAGAAATCTGCCCCTTGAAGTATAGGATCCTAGACTTAGGGCTAGAAGAGAGCTTAGAGGCCACTGAGTCCTAATTTTGCAGATGAAGAGACCCCAAAAGTACAAAGAGGGGAGATTTCCCAAGCTCAGAGGGAGGAAACCCCAAAGGCCCACAAAGGGAAGATACCCCAAATCCTAAGGGAAGAGACTGCCGAGGCTCAGCAAGGGGAGACCTGCCAAGCCCAGCATGAGGCGATCCCACGGACTCAGGAAAGGGAGAAACAGACTGGGACTGAGATGTACAGTGTCTTGTCCAGGGGTGGGCACCTCGTCAGTGTCTGAGAAAGGAGCCTAATTCAGGTCTTCCTGACTCCCATGCCTAGCACTATGGCTGCTTCTCATTCTGCCCTCTGGGGCAATGCTGAACAAATCGAATTCTTCCTCTAAATGACTCGAAAATAGCTGCCATGCCCCGTCTAAATCTTCTCCAGGCTAAACATCCCCCGGTTCCTCGTGTGAGAGGAAGATGAGGCCCTTCTTTTTTTTTAATTTTTTTATTTTTACATTGCAACAAACAGTTCTACATAATTTTGGGTTCCACATTTTCTTCCCTCCCTCCCCAAGAAGGCGTGGAGTCCCATATAACTTCCAGGTATAACTAGGCATTGAATTAATTTATACATTTTCTCATGACTCATGAGAAAGACGAAACAGAACCAAAAAAAAAAAAAAACCACAACCCAA
>CM053623.1:95417182-95595858 GCA_028646595.1 Phalanger gymnotis
TTATTTCTAAATCATGAACCCATTTTGACTTTATTTTGGTGTATGGTGTAAGATATTGGTCTATGCCCAGTTTCTGCCCTACCATTTTCCAATTTTCCCAGCAGTTTTTGTGGAATATTGAATTCTTAGCCCAGAAGCTGGAGATGAGGCCCTTCTAACATGTTCCCTAGCCTCTTCTGAACAGTCTTCAATTTACTGATATCCTTCCTAAAACGTGATGCTCTGGCAAAGGCAGCACTAACAGGAGCTAATATTTCCCTAGTCTTGGACATCATGCCTCTCTTCATGAATCCTAAATTCACCTTATATTTTGGGGCTTGTGTAGCACATTGTTGAATCATTAAATTCCCCAGATCTTTCCAGCAGCTTGCATCAATCTCACCTTGTACTTGTGAAATTGATTTTTTAAAACCCAAGTGTAAGGGTTTGCATGTATTTCTATTAAATTTCATTTTATTAAATTTGGCCCAATATTATAGCCTGAAAATATTCTCTTGGATATCGATTGTCATCCAGCATGTTAGCTATCCCTCCCAGTTTTGCAGCTTCTGCAAAGTTGATAAGCCTATCATCCAAACCTTCATGAACATTGATCAAAATATCCAACTGGGTAAGAACAAAGACAGCTATGGTTTACCTAGATTTTTGCAAAGCATTTGATAAAAGTATTCCATCCAATTTTGTGACAAATATGGAGAGATGTGGCCTAGAGAATAACAAAGTTACATAGATTCAGAATAGGTTGTCCCTATGGTTCAATGTCAGCCTGGTTGGCACTGTTCAGTGGAGCCCCGCCGAGATATATGCTCGGTCTTGTGCTTTCTAACATTTTTATCACTGACTTGAATAAAAGTATAGGTAGCATGCTGATCAAATCTGCAAGTAACACAAAACTGGAAGCTAACAATGGACTCTAGAAATCTTGACAGACTGTAAGCTCTGGAGGACAGAGGATGTTTTTCATTGTCTTTATATCTTCAGTACCTTGGACATAGTGAAATGATATGTGTGTGTGTACATATATATATATATACACGTATATATGTATGTGTGTATTTATATATGTATGTATCTATTATGTGCATGTAACTATACGTACATATGTACATACATACATATAGGTATATATTTTTGTTGAATTAAAATGAATGTTGTCACTAAGAGTAGAGAAGAGTGGGACAGAGAAGGAAAGGACATTTCTTTATAAAATTCCTGTACTCTTCAAGTGGGCCCAAGTGAGAAAAGGATGGAAGCCACACACCATGGCTCAGTAGGTAAAGGAGGGCAGGGGGACGAATGGCCCAATGGAAGGAAGAATCAGAGCCTCTGCGACAGGCCATACTTTATTTGGGCTTCTTTGATGT
Source organism: Phalanger gymnotis (assembly GCA_028646595.1). Lineage (NCBI taxonomy): Eukaryota > Metazoa > Chordata > Mammalia > Diprotodontia > Phalangeridae > Phalanger > Phalanger gymnotis. Next base: position 95,418,547 of record CM053623.1, read on the forward strand.
TTTTTTACCCAATAGCTCCATGCTGGGCTGCGCGAAGTGTACAAAAGGCCCCCATTGGGGCAGAGCTGTGCAACAATGAAAAATAACAGGAAAAAACGAGGCCCCCCACCCAAAGCTGGGCTGGGCAAAGTGTACGAAACCCCCCGAGTCCAGAGACAGCCAGGGTGCTGCTATTGCTCCATCTCTAGTCTTTTCTCCAAATGATTTTTCTTCTTTAGCTTCTCAGAGTCCTTAGCACCACAAACTACTGGCCGTCAGAGGGGAAAAGCACAGTCTTCAGGGGGGAGGGGGAAGAGCTCTAGAAAAGTTTGGGGAGGGGAGGCGGGGGAGCTGTCCCAGGGTCTTAGTTATCAGTGCACTTTGGGGCAATCACACACACAATCACACACATGCACCCCCTGAATTCCCCCAGCTCAGTCAATATATGTCCCTCCCCACTATCCCTCTGGCCCTGGTTAGGGGTGAGGAGAAGGGGGTCTCCACTCATCCTACCAGAATCACATTCGAGGGGACAGACAATGTCTTCAATCAGCAGACATAGTTCCCCTACTCTCCCAGAGGGGTCAGTGGGAGAATTTGTTCAGTCAGCTCCCCCAGTCCAAATACAGGCCTTTTCCCCAAATCAGGTGTTCCATGTATATGGGTGTGTCTGTGCATCTGCACATGTCTGTATTGGAAATCTCTGTGTGTGTGTGTGTGTGTGTGTGTTGTGTGTATGTGTTTTTAGCCAGGGAGGTTGTGGGGCTGGGGGAGGCAGTTTGGGGGCTCAGGGCACATTGACCTTGAAGGGACTGCCTGGGACACTTTCATCTCCCCACTTGACAATGAGGATGTAGTCCCCCTTTTCCTTGACAGTGTAGGTGACGTTGTATACTCTGTTTCCCATGTGCTTCACGTACACTTCCTCACAAGGAGTCTTGGGCCCATGTACACCCACCATCATCATGTTGGTTCCTAGATAATAGGAGAAAAGGAAGGAATTCACACCCAGAACACTGATTCTCTTATGCAACTGTAACCTCCAACACCCTCTAATCCTCCTCTGCCCTACTGCTCCTGTTCTCCCATTATCTCTCAGAGTCCCCAGGCATTCCTTTCCAGTCCTACCTGCTTTACTACAATCCACTGTGAAGGAGTTCTTCTGGCCTATGAAGGCCTTGGTCAGCCCGGGGCCCCTGGTCACCACTTTGCTGGCATCTGAGGAGAACTTGGGGATAGAGCTGTAGCTGGAGCCACGGCTGGAGGATGACTTGGTCACTGTCTCCACCAGCACTGTGGAGGTTTCATGAAGGCTGTGGCCTCCTGACAGCCGGGGACCTGGGAGTGAGATTGGGAAAAGGACCATGAGTGGGGGATGTACTCCAAGCCCTTAGAAGAGGAGATGGATGGGCAGAAGAGCTTTCTCTCCTGGGGTAGGACTTGCCTCGCTTTTGAAATTTCCCAGAGATGGGCACAAGCCATAGTGCATTCATAGGATCTGGAGCTGAAAAGAATCTTAGTGCTCATCTAATCCAATCTCCTCCTTTAAATGTCTCAGTTTTTTTTAATGTAACTATTAATTTCTTTAAGAATGTTTTATTGATACTTTTAAAAAGTTACTATCACTTGCCAGTGATTCTCACCTGCTCTTCCCCACCCTCCCAACAGAACTCTCTCTTAAAATGAGCAAATTGGCCATGTCGGCAGCTGTGGCCCACCGTCTTTTCCCAGAAGGGCGGGAGGCATACTTTATGCTCAAGTCTTCTAAAGCCCCAGTAGGTCTAATACCCTCATTTTACTAGTGAAGAAATATACAAGAGAAAATATTCCATTCCCCACCTAGGCAATGACCTACCACTGGCCCACTTTCTTATGGTAAGTACTTAAGGCTGTAGCTGTAGTAATGGAGATGCTTTTGTACCATGCTGTCCACACTACCTGGCCCAAGAATAATGGCAACTCCAATTTCCATAGTGCCGGGACTCTTGGCTGCAGCTAAATCTGGTCTTATTTTATATTTGCATACTGTATTCCTAAGTTTCTAACAGAGCTATGTAAATAAAACCGAGTTCATGGCTTTCTGAACCCCTAAGGCAGCATTATCTTACAGAAAGGCTCTTGCTTTATAAAAAGATGCACTCAAATGGTCCCTGAAACCACCAGCTCTGCTTGTTAGACATAATGTTTTGCTTATGTATCTCAGCTCTTTGGGAAAAGAGGTGGGAAAGGAAAACTGCAAAGCAAGCTAAGGCACTCCTAAGTGAAGACCAATGGGTAGGAAGAAAGGGGACTGTGACAAGAGCCTGGGATTGGGAATCCACGGGGTAGGGTGTGTGACCCTCAGCAAATCCCTTCAGCTCTGCTGGTCTCTGTTCCTTTGTCTATGAAGTGAGGAGATTTGACTGGATGACCTCAGAGACCCTTCCAGCTCTAAACCCAAGACCCTATCTTCCCATGATTCTCTAAAGTATTTCGGAAGACAATGGGCAAACAAGTAGACCCCAACGATTTATAAACTACTATTCAAGAATCTGTTTACTCTGTTAAGTGAGGCACACTTGTAATCTGAAGGTTAACAGATTAAATGCAGACAAATACATCTACCAAACTGGCTTAATTTTATCACAGTTTGGGGAGAAAAATAACATAACTCCAGAGAACACCCAACAGCACCATCCCTGCCTCCCTAGAACCATCCTAGACTAGCAGGATGAGTAGGGTCCCAGGGTGAAAAAATCTCTCACCTGTAACTTTAGCCTTGAAGGGGCTGCCCACAATATGCTGGGGGCCACCATACTTGATGGCGATGAGGTAGTTGCCTGGGGCCATAGGGGTATAGGTGACCACATGGCCCTCTGGGCATTCCCGACAGTCCAGCTGCACTTTGGAGGGGCCATCAATGGTGACAGACAAGGCCCCTGAGCCTGCATTCAAGGTGTTCACAATGAACTCAGAGGACACACCTGTGGAAGAAAAGAGTGGACATATAGAACCATCTGTGGTCATGGGAAGGAGTTCTCAGTCCTCTTGGACTTCTCTGTTCATTTTCTAGCTCCTCCTCTTCCCTTAATGTGCTTAGCTGACTAGCCCCCAGCCCCAAGTCCAGTGCTTACCAGTAGTTCCTCCCTCAAGCCCAGGACCATAGGCTGAGACCAGTCCTGGGTCTCCAGCTTGGCTTTGTTCTCCAACTCGAATCTTGAAGGGGCTCCCAGGGATGTGAGAACCATTGAACTTGACATCGATAGAATGGACACCATTCTCATGAGGGATGAAGCGGATGGTGTGCTTGTCTGTAGAGAAAAAGGGATCAGTAGATGAGTTCTCCCTGGTTCCTACCTGCCAAGGGGAGGGGGTTAGACACTTGTAGGGTTGTGGTGCCTAGATGTTTTCATTTTGAGACATGAAAGGAGGTCCCCAGGTTTTGTATCTTAAGAACAGCCTGTAGTAAGCAGATCAATTCTGAATTTGGATGAACAGGGTCTGGGACCTAGGGCCTGAGATTGTGGATTGGATGAAGAACAAAGTCCTCACCGCTGTCTATCTCAGAGACATAGCACTCCTCAACAGCCCCTGAGGGGGTATGGACTCTGGCATCAATCACACCACGGGCACCATTCAGCTGTACTGCAAAGGAAGCTGGTTGGTTCACCTTCAGCCCAGTCTCCTGCAATAAAGCCAGATAAAAACATAAGCCAATAAAAAAAGTAAGCCAGATCCCTACATCTCAACATCTGCTGGACCCCCTGCCATCCAGAATTGGCCAGAGCCTGGGCAAGATCCCAACCCAAAAGAATCCCTTGGATGCTGCCCTCTCTGCTTCCCTTGGCTACCCTGGCTCTAACGCCTTCTCTTCAACACCATTCCTTCAACACTGAGTTCAAAAAGAACCCAGATTCAATGGAGAGCTACCCATCTAGTAGCAGGGGTCTGGGTAATTCTCTTTGCCTATGGCCTTGTTATGCTCTGTATGTTGGGTGCTCAAGAAGGGCTTCAGGGTGATGGTGGTGATCATTCCGTCATCCAGTGGCTGCCCACCATCGTCTTCAGTGGCATCCCCACGTGTACATAGTGAATAAAGACTAACAAAGCTCTTCACTCACAGCTTGTTGAGGTCAATAGTACAGGTGTTCCTGTCCTCATTTTACAGATGAGGACGCTCAGGCTCAAAGAGGTTGTATACATGCCTAAGGCCATAGTGGCAGGAAGTATCAGACCTGGCCCTTAGATCCAGATCTCTCTTCAAGCCCAGTACTCTTAATGCTATGCCATGTTTCTTGTTTTTTGTCTTTTGGGCTTGACTATGCATTTTTATTACTGGACAAAGGTTTTGTTTTTGTTTTGGGGGAGAGGTTGTGGGAAGGAGAGAAAAAAAATGCTTGTTAAATGAGAAAAATAATAAAACGTTTTTTAAATTATATAAAACACTCTATCCTGTTGCTTTTCTGCCCCCAAGAGCTTATGTTGGCAAGGGATCTATTTACAAAGCATTGGTATGGTAGAAAGAGCAATGGATGTGAAGTTAGAAGACCTGAGTTCATTTGTCAAGTTAATTGTAACAGAAAGAAGACAAAGATGACAAGTTAAGTTCATTAATCTTGGCCTCCCTTGAACATTCTACCACAGTAGATTAGGAGTAACAAATTAGAGTTGGGGTGTGGCGAACAACAGGCCCACTGAGAGAAGCACAAAGTGATAGCTAATAGCCCAACGCTAAAGGAGGGGATGAAAGCCTCAACAATCACGTCAGTCTGGGCCCATTTAGGAGAGAGGCAAATAGCCCAGAAAGACCTCAGTCAGCATTACTCATGTATTACAGCAGTCCAAAAAGTGATGTTCAAAAAACCAAGTTTCCAGGAAAAGTTAAATTATATTCAAAATGCTCTGTTTTAGAAGGCAGAGGACTATCTTCTGGAAGCTTCTATCAGAAATGGTTAAAAAACAACTGAAGCTTCAAATGTCAATACTTGTTTCTAAGCCAGCAGTGAACACTTGGTGAGGGCTCAGTAAATGTTGTCAAAGATCTGAGCCTTCTCTGTGTATCAGAGTTCTGTACCACGTGGATAGAAATTTGGGGACGCTAGATGCATCTCCAGGGGCAGCTCCCTTCCTCTTCTAGGGTGTCCCCAGTGTACCCCAGCCCCACAATCTGGAGAACATTCACACCTGGAGGCTAGTAACAGTGAGGCGTCGGGCATCATCAGAGAGGGAAGCCACAGGAACCACGAAGGGGCTGTCAGGGATGTGCTCATCATTGAACTTGATGGAAACCTCATAGTCACCTGGAGAAACAAAACCCATCTCAATATTGGTCTCCAAATGAAGGCCTGTCTATTGCTCCTCCCACAGCAGACCACTAAGACCATGGCGCCTCCCCAAAGACAATGTTTCTAAGGTGAACAAGCACAGTTCCCCAGAGGATGTGGAGTAGGGCAAGAATCCCAAGCCCTCTGAGTCAGAAGGCGCCTCAGAAGCTCAACCCATATCCCAAAAGGAATCCTAAGGAGGGAGGGATCTTGGGGAAGGGAGGAAGGAAAGGGGAGAGGGCTTAGGGTCACGGGGAGGAATAGAGGAAGCAGTACCCTAGAGAAGAGCCATGACTATCTACTACTACCCTGGTTAAATTTAATATACACTTAAACCAGATTGTACATAACAAGAGTTAGTGGTTTCTGATGTAATCAGCTTTCTTGTTCTCCTTTGTATATTGAAATGTTTGTGTTTGATGGTGATTGTTAAATTCATAGGAATAGAGGCCAGACCTGTGATTTCACTGATATAGGGGTTCTCAGGTAAGGAAATTGCCTCTACCAATGCAGGTTGGCACCTTCTCTGCGTCTTACATTCTCAGAGAGTCACTCAGAACACTGAGGAGTTCAATGAGGTGCCCAGGGTCATCATACATTCAGTAGGTGTTAGAGGCAGGGCTTGAACTCAGGTCTTTTAGGATCTGAGGCCAGCTCTCTGTCTCCTATACCAGGCTGGGCCTCTGATGATTCAGAATCAGAAAGAATTGAAGAGCAGTAATTATCCCAAGTTGTTCAGCAGGGATCCAGATGTGACAGGGACCCAGCTGACCTGAGGTCTTCCCCACAAGACCTCTCTGGCCTGTTGCCCAGCTAGCTACCTGGCTCCTGCACAATGTAGGAGACACCACAGGAACCATCTTTGCGGTCCTCAAATGCGATCTCGGCCTTGCTGGGCCCCTCCACAGCAATAGATAGGCCTCCAGCACCTGCCTCTCGAGTCCAGATGCTGAATTCAGCTGAGGGGCAGAGAAGGAGAAAAAGGGTTTGGCACCAACCCCCAGAGTCTAACATCCCAAACCAGCCAAGACTGCCCCACACCTAACCCAGTCTGGGCTACCTCACCAGAGATTGACCAGTTCTGCTGTCCCAGGCTCGGCGCTCACCCACCTGAAGCCTTTGCCATCCCTGCCCCTGTTTTCTCCCTTAACTAGCTTCTCATCCCTCGTCATCCTGGCGTCTTTTACCTGGCACTCCAGCAACACCACGCTCAAGTCCTGTGCCCCCGGCTCGCACCTTGTGGGCACCCCCTTCACCAAGGGGCCCCACGGTAAACTGGAAGGGGCTGCCGGGCACGTGCTGGCCACGATACTTGACAGTGACGGTGTGAGGCCCCATCTCTTTGGGCACAAAACGCACGCTGTAGGCACTATTCTCTCCCTCCAGGATCTCGGCATCTTCTGTCTTCCCTGATGGGCTTGTCACCTGGGCTGTCATGTCCTGAGAGCCTGCCTCACCTGGGAGAGAAAACAGGGATATGTGGGAAGATGAAATGGTGGTTCATTAAATAACAAGCATTTATTAATCACCTGCTAAATATATGGCAGGCTGGGAGCTAAATGCTGGGGATACAGATGCAAAGAATGAAACCATCCCTACTCCCAATGAGCTCATGGTCTACAAAGCCCTTTGCTCTGATCCTTGTCCAGACTCTCACAGAACAGCCCAAAACAGCTTCACAGCAAATATGGAATCTCAGAGAGAACACCTTGGCCTGAGTCTAGTGAACTCCTGTCTCTTTTCTGCTAAGTGCAGGGAAGGAGGGACAAGGGATAGGCACTCAGGAGAGAAAGTTTAAGGGCAAGAGAGGTTTGAGCCAAAAAAGCTGAAACTGACTTCAGAAATGACCAGTCCCCAACCCCACACTACTGAACAGACTCCAATCTTGCTTTCTCCTTGCCCAATCTAGCCCAAGAGGCTCAAATATACCCCCTCCGACCAAATTCCAGATCCAGGGTCGATTCTGACCATGGGTAGGTTCCAGGGGGTAGTCACAGGGGCCAGCTGGCTATACCCACTCCTATTCCACCCCACAAGGACATGTGGGCCAAAGTCTGCCCTGTTTCCTCTGTAAGTAGCTGGCATTTGTGTAGCGTTTAAAGTTTTACAATTGCTTTATGTCTGTTACCGCTTTCCATCCTTATGCAACTTTGGGAAGTAAGCACTCTTATTCCCATCTTGCAGATGACAAAACAGAGGCTGAGAAGGTGAAATGACTTGCCCAGAGTCACACAGCTAGTAAGTAGCTGAGGCAAGATTTGAACTCGGGTCTTCCTGATCCCAATACTTCAGCAGTCCTTTCTCCACTGCACTGACTGCCTATATTGTCAGGGCTTTGCCTGGTATAAGATGGGAGGTGCCTCCTTGCACCCATCCCCACTTACCTTCCTGTTGTCTGCTAATACTGCCAAAAGAGCCAAGGCGTTCACGACCCAGGAAATCTCCAAAGACAGCAGGGAAGGGGTCTCCCCCGACTTGAGTGGACTCCTCCACCCTGACCTCTCGCTTGGTTTCCCCACCCCGAGTTTTGCTGATCTCTGTCCTCTCTGTCCGTGTATACGTATGACTACTCCTTGTGAATGTTCTGGTCAGGCGCTCCTGGGCAGAAACCATCTGGAACCAGTTTCCTAAAAGAGAAAAAAGGTGGCAGATGATGAGATCAGAGAGTGGGAACCAGACAGGAAGAGAAGGAATGAAGGAGAAGAAGGAGGGCAGGCATCAATAACACAAAAAGAATCCTGTGCCGGACTCTGGACCCTGCATCTTCCACCCCTGCCCGGACCCGTACCTGGGATCTTGAGGTTGAGGTCACACGTGCTCCCCACGGAGGCGATGGAAGCCGCCTGCCTGCGGCGCGTGATACTCTCCTTCATCCGCCCCTCGCCAGTCACCTTCACGGTGAACGGGCTCCCTGAAGAAAACAGAGGGAGTCCTCAGGCCTCTTCCGAGCCCTTCCCCTCTCGCTTCTCAGAGTGCCTGCCTCCAGCTCCTCTCAGGCTCCTAGGAGCGCCCCTCCCGCCCTCTGCCAACCCCAACCGCAGCTCACCGGGCACATGCTTGTCAGCAAACTTGATGTTGATGGTGTAGTTGCCAGGCTCGGTGGGGCAGTAGGTCACTTTGCAAGTACCGTCCTCCATGTCCTCACAGTTGATGTCCACCTTGCTGGGACCTTCGATGCTCAGCCCCAGACCACCATAGCCTGTGGGAAAGTGAGTGACACAACAGCCTCAGTGCCCAGCCCGCCACTCTCCTCTTCCGCGGGGGCTTCAGCTCTAGGCCTGGCGGGTGAGGGGCCAAGTCTTGGCACACAATTATGCCCTAGAAGTACTTTTTGGTTGACCGACTGGTTATTGGGTCTGGATAGGGGTTAAGGACAACCTTAAACCAAATAGGCCTACTGACAAAGGGAGCTGTTTCCTTTCTTCACTTCCTAGAAGTGAACTGTACAAAAACCCCTAGAAAGGACACCTTCCCACCCCAAGTCTAAGACACATGCACAGAGCAAATTAATCTGTCCCTCAGAGGACCCTGAGAAGGTAAATCCCAAACCTCCTTGGGGCAGAAGTTGCGTTTGGCCAATAATAAGCCTCCACACATTTCTATAGCTTTTAAAAAGGCTTATTAAGCACTTTGCTCACATCAGTTCTATACATTAGTACAAATATTGTTATCCCCATTTTTCAGATGAGAAAACAGACTCAGGGAGGTTATGTGACCTGTTAATGGCTACTTATCTAGTAAGTGATACATGATGATAAAGGGCTTAAGTGCTGACTAGGACTGAGCTGAGGACGAGGAAGGTCACTAGGAAGACTGTGAAGCCCAGAGGCTGAGAGGCCCTGGAGATGAGAGACTGGTCCAAGGAGACACATACCTGCATTCCTTGTATCCACGATGAATTCTGCCACCTGGAAGGTGTGGCCTTCTGACAGACCTTTGCCCCAGACTCGAACCTTGCTAGCATCACCAATCTCTGAAGGCCCCACAAGAATCTTGAAGGGGCTGTTGGTGACGTGCTTCCCACTCTTTCGAACGCTCACTACATGCTCACCCACCTCTTTGGGTGTGAATGAGATACCTGTAGGAGGCACAGAGGCATGAGCATCAGGGACCATACCCCTTGGGATTGCTAGGAACACCTTCCCACCCACTCCAGGTCCCAGACATAGAAGGATAGGGAGCCCGGATTTGTATTCCCAAGCCCAGGAAAAGTAGGGTGAAGGTTCCCTAGGCTATGCCCTTGGGGCCATTCCTGGAGAGACAGATCGTGCTAGCTGCCTTCCTCACTCACCAATGTGCCGGTTAGGCAGCCTCTTGAGTAGGCAGGGCTCCTCATTGCCTGAGGGAGCCCGGATGCTGGCAGTCAGCAGACTCAGGTCACTCTCTGTGATCTTCAGGGACACGTCCGTGGATGTGCCCACATTCAACTGTGAAGTCCGCATTGAGTCATCACCTGGAGACAGGGAGTAAGAACTGAGATCCTGGCCTTGTCTCTTTTCCTCCCTTCCAATCCTAGATCCTCAGCTCCTTCACAATCAATTCTCAGAGTCCACTTGCTTCAAGAAGCCTTCCCTGATTAACTCTCATCTGATCTCGATCACTTTTTCACACTTTGCAATCTTATTAAATTCATCTCACATCTCATCATCAAAGGTGTGCGAGGTACTTATGACACAAAAGGAATGAAATCCCCACACTGGGTCAAGTTCTTTCAAAGTCCCTAGACTGTGAACATAGAACACAGCCAAGTGCTCTGCCTCTGAGGTGGGGATTAATGGGTGTATTGTGGTAAAACCCATACTCCATGACTTCTATCTCCAGATACCAGGAGTGTAAACTACCTGAGGACAGGGCCTAGGACATTTTATCTTTGTATGCCAAGTACCCAGCATGTAGAAGGACACATAGTATGGGGCACGCAGTAGGGACTTCATAGATGCTTGTGGATCGATCAATTTTTATGTCTATATTGTTGAAGTCAGTGACCCACTGTAATATTTACTTCCTAATCCCTTATTGAAGCTGTTCCATTCAAGGTACCATGTTTTAAGAAAGGCATTGACAAACTAGGGAACACGTCCAGAAAAGTGACCTAGCTGGCGAGGGCCCCTAGGAACCACATCATGTTGTTAACATTGAACGATGTCTATTTAACCTAGGGAAGAGAAGATTTAAGGAGAGCCGTGATGCCTATCTTCAATTGTCTAAAAGGCTGCTGTGTAGAATCGCTAGTAGCCTTTTAACTTTTTTTTCACAATTCCAAAAGACCAAGGACCAAAATGGGTGGAAGGGTTGGGGCTTAATATAAAGGAACTTTTTATTAATTTAGCCATGTGACAATGGAATAGGCTACGTCCTATGGTAGTGAGCTCCCTATCAGTGAAAGTGTCCAAGATAAAGGTGAATTACTTGATGGGAATGTTGTAGAGGCACTTCCTAGAGAGGGTGGGAAGTTGGATGAGATAACCTTGATAGTCCCTTCCAACTCAGTCTGTCTTTGCCGCTTATACATTGTTCATTACTTCCATAGAGCTACATCAGATGAAACAACGCTATAAAATCCAGTTAGTCCCACAGGAACAAGGTTCTAAAATGTTGATAGCCTGATTGTCAGACTAGTATTAGTTAGGCAAATGAGTGATTCATATTACAATCAACTTTTGTTATGGAGAGGCTTCGTTATGCTACAATAGTAGAATATAATGTAATATAATTAATGTAGCATAGTTATTATGTAGTTTTGATAGTTGGGTGATATGTGGAATATGCATCATTACAGTTCTAATTCATCACCTGGAGAAGTAGTGTAGAAGGATGAGTGCTTATCCTAGTCTGAGGAGACCTGAGTTCTAATCTTGCCTCAGGAGCAAAAGTGTGTGAGAAGAGGTAGTATTAAATAAGACTGGGAAGGCAAATTGTAGCCAGAACATGCAGGACCTTGAACTCCAAGCTAGGGAATTTATGCTTTATCCTACTGGCAAATGGGAACCATGAAAGGTTCTTGACTGACCAGGGAAGTGCCATGACCAGATCTACACAGTAAGAAGATTATTTTAGCAGCTGCTTGGAGGATGCATTCAATTAGGGAGAGGCTAGAGGCAGGGAGATTAATTAGGGGACTATTACAATGATCTGGGGAAAAGAGGAAATAAGGCCTTGACCTAGAGTGATGGCAGTGAGAGGAGAGAAGAGAGGGGAGACATCAAAAGAATCTTCTGGACGTTTACCACGTGCTTTCATTTACCCTAAAACTACTTTTTCCAAACTTCAAGATGTCCCTGAGGTTGTCCTGTTCTGGGGTTTACAAAACAAGCATCTTTCCCTCACTGATATGTTGCCTTTATTAGCATTCTTGGTCATTCCACAAGTGCGCATGCTGTGTCTCCCCAAGAGAGGCCAGAAAGATCCCTACAGTCAGTAACCTAACTCTGTACTCTTCACACGCTCTTCCCATCAAGGGCAGGCCTTGGTCTTGGTGGATGGACATTCAGTAAGCATTTCTGAATGGCTGTTCATCGGGGGCACAGAAAAACAAATGGTACCTGTTATTTTGGCAGTGAAGGGACTCCCGGGGATGTGCTTGTCATCAAAACGGACGATGATGCTGTAGTCCCCAGGAGCAGTAGGGAGGTAGGATACGGTACAGGTGCCGTCCTTATTGTCTTTACAGGTGATCTCTGCCTTAGATGGGCCTTCCACAGCAAGAGACAGGCCCCCTAGGTGAGTGTTGGAGGAAAGATGTTAGGGATGATCAGGGTTTGGGCTGTTTGCAAGCCTCCCTCTCGCCTCACCGCAGCCCCAAATTTCATCTCATCCATGTACTCACCTTCCCCAGCATCCTTGGTGACAATTGTGAAGGTGGCTGGTTTGTTGACCATGCCATGGCTCAAGCCTGGCCCATAGGCACTCACGTGGCGGCTATTGATGGCATCGACATAGAACTGCATGGGGCTCCCTGGGGGAAGGAGAAGAGACCACAGGGTTAAGGCACAAGAGTTGTGGAGCTGCTCTAACTTCTTCCATCAATCCTTCCAACATCTCAGATTGCTGACACCCGTGTATTTATGTATGTTTGAGGCAATCGGGGTTAAGTAACTTGCCCAGGGTCACACAACTAGTAAATGTCTGAGGCCACATTTGAACTCAGATCCTCCTGACTCCAGGGCCAGTGCTCTATCCACTGAGCCACCTAGCTGCCCTGACACCTATATATTTAAAGTTGCCTGTAGCCTCCTCTGCTTCTAGGTAACCTAACCCCCCGACTTTATCTCCCAACTCCAAGACTTCCCCAGGGTTGCTTTCCAATAGGCTCCTTGTCTCCAACCCCACTGTTCCTCAAACCGTGCTAATCAATTGTAACTGTTTTTGATGGTCCCTCAACTGCCCTGAATAGTTCCTGGTTCTTCTGACTCTCACCCCTCCCAGATCTTAGCACCTCCTTCTGATCAACTTACCAGGAATGTGATTGCCGTCATATTTGATCCCCATCTCGTGCAGCCCCTTCTCTGTGGGTGCGTACCTCACAGTGATGGTGCCATCCTTATTATCGGTGATATTGGGCCTTGCAGTCTTCCCTGAGGGCATCCGCACCTCTCCTGGTATATCAGGGCATAGTTAGTATCACAGAGGTGGAGACATCTGCCCCTTTCACCCCGCAAATCTATCTGGTCTCCGTCACCCCCATCCCATTATTTTCCAAGAGCACCAAATCTTTCCCCATTCCCGTGCCTCAGGAGATTCTAACTCAGCCTCTCTCCACTTTGCTCCTATCTAGTGGGATTGGCTGCTTCCCTGACAAGGGAAGAGAACTTGGCCATTTTGTTCTACCAGGCCAGGGGACCAGGAAGGGACCAAGATCAGGAAGCGATTATGGCATATGTAGAAGAAAGCAGCCTGGAGCAGCGATCAGAAGGCCTGGGTTCTCATTCTAGGTCTGCCACTAACTGGCATGTTACCTCCATAAAATGGGGGAGTTGGACTAAGACGATTTCTAAAAAATCTTCCAATTTGGAAATTCTCTGGTACTGTGACTCTAGAAAGATCGTACCTGTGATCTCCCCCTTCTGGACTGTAAATGGGATAACCAAGTTGAAGGGTCTCAACATGGACTCCATGGGCTCTGCTGGGACCACTGGCTCATCTGTGGCCTTGGGGAAGGGGAAAGAAGAAAGGTATGATTAGTAAGAGCAGGGCAAGGAAAGTGGAAATCCCACTCCATACCCCAAAAGAAAGAAGGAAAAAAGGGAGAAAGAAAAGTAAAGTTAATGGCAGGAGGTGGCTCAGCAGGAGAAGAGAATGCAGGAGCTGCAAGAGAAGAGGTGGAGGAACAAAGGATGAGAGGCTGTGCTTGCCAGGCTCCCCTGTTCCCTGACATGAAGCGTCTGGCTCAGAACCCCATAATGATGCACCCTCCCAGAGCTGGGCACATCATTCACATGTCCTATGCAGACCCTATCTCTTTTGGGGGACACCCTAGCTCTGAAGGGAAGCATTTTAACTTAGCATGACCCTGAAGGTTGAGAGTAAGAAAGAAGGGGAGGAAAGGGAAGATAGAGAGCCCTCTGCTAAAGCAGGTACCCAATGAGTGGGGTAGCTACTGGGCTGGTGTGTAGGGAAGGGCTGGCGCAGCTGTAGGGTGTCACATGGCTCCTCCACGTGGGGAATGGGGTCACACGCCTGAGGAAGTAAGACATGGGATAACATGGAGTTACAGAGGATCACCATAGGATGACAGCAAAGTCCAGAGATGATACTTAATAAATGGTCCAACACAGGCCAATATGCATTATCTTGGTAGAATGACAGATAACACAGGTCAGCATAGTCTCCAAAGCTGATATGAGAACAGGCTAACATGAATGGCTGGGCCTTTGGAGTGCTGAGGAGCTCAAGTGCCCTCCCCCAAAGGACTAGGGATTCAGAGCATGAGTCACTACTGTCCTGCCCCCACCTCGGAGGATGAACAGCCAGAGAAGTAGGGGCAGGGTGGATGCTAGGTCCTTTGGCCGAAAGTTGTCAACTTCAGAATGGCTAAATTCTCAAAGAGCATGGAGGGAATGATTGCTACACTGTCCTTATGCCTATATCAAAGAACAGTTCAGAACTGGTACCCAGGAACAGGAATAGTGCTGAAATCAGAGGTGTTCTGTGTGAATGTCACAAAGGTCTACTAAGTATGTGTGACTGTATCTGACCTGGATGAGATCACCCCCCCACCCAAATCTGAAGTATAGAAAAGTGCTTTGGAACAGTTTCGCCATATAATGTTATATCATATATTATACACGATATATTCTATGTCATATAATACAATAAAATATGATAGAGCTGCCTCTAACAAGGTCTCATTCACAGCCCCAATCCCTGGTCTCCCTCCCCATGGCCCATCTGCCCTCAGGCACTTACCAGCACATGGAAGGGACTGTTAGGGATGTGCTCTCCTCCAAACCGGATGGTGATGACGTACTTGCCCGGCTCAGGGGCAGTGTAGTAAATGTCAAAAGTGCCGTCGTGGTTTTCTACAACATCCACGTCCAGTTCTGCCCCGTCTGGGGTGGACACTGTGCAAGTCACCTTGCCCTTTCCTGCTGCCTTGGCGTCCACTGTGATGACTGTCTCCTCCCCAATCTGGATGCGAGGACCCAGGCATGCACCTGTGGGAGTGGTAAGACACAGTCAGGGGCCGTATGGCCTTCCAATTGGCCTGGGCACATGGGAAGAACAAGGGAGGGCATTGGATGAGGGCAAAGGAGGCACCTGTGATCAGAGACTTTTCAGGAGAGAGAGATGATCAAGAAGGGGGATGGCCACCAGGAGAGACTGCGAGGTGTCTTCCCCAGTCATGGCTCAGTCATAGGACAAAGTACCCAGTCACAGGAGCATATGGCTTTCATGTTGGACAGGACCTTCCAGATCATCCAATCTAACCCCCTTCTTACTACACCAGTGAGGAAAGGGAAACCCAGAGAAGTACACAGAGACTTCGAGCTAGATCTCCACCCCTTCTCTTTATCCCTGTGGCCTAAACCTTCACATAGAAAGAACAGAAACAATACTCACCTAGGCCATGACCGCCGATGGACACTGGAAAGAGAGAAGAGAGTGAGACCAGTGCAGATAGAGCACAGACAACATTCGGGATGGGGGCAGGGAGAACAGTGACAAGGAAGGCAGAAAAATTTGGGCCTCTGTTTCTCCCTCGGTTCTATATCCCTTGCTGTGTGTGGCAAGTACATGTATGTATGTCTCTGTGTGCTGGGCATATGAAGGATTATGAGGGACAGCAGCAAAACTGATAGGAAAGGACCAAAGGGGGCGCTCACCAGTGACAAGGCACTTGCTGGCATCCCCAGTGGGCAAGGCATGGATTCGGAAGGGGGAGTAGGGGATCTCATCGCCACCATACTTGATAGTGATGGTGTACCGGCCGCTCATGTCTGGCAGGTAGGATACAGTGTATGTGCCGTCTCCGTTGTCTCGGATATTTGCCTTCTTAGGTTTGCCCTCAGGGTCCTGGGGTGGGAGTGGAAGAAAGAGATATCAGTGTCAGATCCAGAGCTTACACCAGTGGTCCCCACACTAAATCTGGTACCCCCACCCCCACTCCCCACCACTGAAATGGTACCCCCACTCCGGCCCGGACAAGGAGAGCCCCTCACCAGAATCTGGACAGTAAGCAGTCCCTCTCCAGCATCTCTGGCATCGATGGTGAACTCCACAGGAAGGCTGGCTGGGATGCCTGAAGCATTGAGCCCAGGACCACTTGCTCGGACCTTGCTGGCATCATGAGCTGGCAGCACTTTGATCTTAAAGGGGCTTGGAGGTAAAAGGAATGAGGCATGGATGGTTAGTGCAAGGGAATCTCTCCTCCCACCTACTTCTCTTCCCAAGACTGGGTCCATACTCTACTCTCACAGGCATGCCAGATGCTGGGACTGTGGAGAGTGAGACAGAGATTACTGGTAGCAAGGGGCCAGGAGTTAGTGGGGAGCCAGGGAGTACAGTCACCCCTAGGTTCAGCACCCCACTTAGATCAACAGCAGAACAGAGGATGAGCCCCCAAGACCTGAGCACAGGGTGCTTTCTGGAGAACCTGGCTTTTTGAGGCTTCCCTATGCTTCCATAACCTGCCGTATCATCATTTGCCTTTGCTGTGGCTGCCCACCCCCCAGAAGACTCTCTTCCTGGCTCACCTGCGTGGCACCTCCTGGTCAGCATACTTGACAGCTACAGTATATGGTCCATCGGTGGCTGGGGTGTAGTTCACAGTGTGAGTACCATCCCCCTTGTCTCGCACCTCGACTGGTTCCGCCACTCCTGGGGAGGTAGGAGAGTGAAGAAGAAATCAGGCAGGTGGTCTCACAGGCCTCCAAGAGGATTCTGAGATTATTACTCTTCTTCCGCATCCTATCTTACTTTCACGTGGCTCCCCAACTCTCTCCATACCTGTGGGTCCTACCACTGCTACTTGTAGAGGGGCTCGTCCGGCTTGACTGCAATCTACTGTGAAGGTCTGGGGGACTCTGGCTCGGACACCAGCTCCCAGACCGGGGCCTGAACACTTCACCTTTCCAGGATCCACCACATCCTTCACAGGCACTTGGAATGGGCTCCCTGTAAGAAGGAAAAAGAGGTTAGCTTCCTAGAGATAGACTAAAACTCTAAGCCCCTCTCCTCCCCCACCCCCATCACCACCACTAATCTGCTCTATGTACTAGATCCTGAGAGAGGGCTGGGAAGAAAAAATAGTCATAGGCTTCACCCTCCAGAAGCCCACAGTCCCAGAGTGGGACAATGCATCAGAGCATTTTAATACTAATTGCTAGCATTTGTATAGTGCTTTATGGACGACAAAGTGCTTGATACCTGTATCTTTGTCCTCAAGAGGCAAGTGCTATCATCTTTAGTTTACAGATGAGGAAACAGAGGCAGAAAGAAGTTAATTGACTTGCCCAGGGTCATACAAAGAGGAAGTATCTGAGGCAGAATTTGAATTCAGATCTTCCTGACTCAAATCCAGCACCTTTTCCACTATGCAGTCTAGCCATCATCTCATGAAACACATCAGCACACAAACAAGCACCAACTAATTTAGATGTTGAGGACTACATGGCAAAACCTTAATATTCTGGGCCAGAGAGGTGGGGATTGAAAGGAGATGTCTCATTTGAATTGGTAGAAGCCCATACCGGTAAAATAAGTTAAGGAAATGTAAATTCCATTGCTTTTAAGACCTAGAGCTATTATAAACTAGGCACTAAGTGGATAGAGTGCTGGACCTGAAGTCATAAAGACTTGAGTTTGATTCTGGCCTCAGAATTAATCTGGCCTTGTATGTGTCTATGTCTGTGTCTGTGTCGGTGTCTATGTCTGTGTCTATGTCTATATCTATGCCTATAAATATATATGTGTGTATATACAACTTCCACCACTGCCTCTGGCTCTATTCTTCCTATATGAGCTATCCATTTCTTTCTCTACCTTTCCCCGACTCTCGTGTACCCTGAACCCCCCAGCCCCACCCCCAGCCCATGCCCTTCTGGTCTCTCAGTGACCATGCCTGGGATAGGCCGCCCTCCAAAGGTGATGTTGACATCATAGTCTCCAGGGGTGAAGGGGATATACTCCACACTGCAGCTGCCATCCTTGTTGTCTTTGCAGGACATCTTTGCCTCTGAGGGACCCTCAATAGCCAGGCCCAGGCCCCCAGTGCCGGCTCCCCTGCAGAACAGCCTCCATTAGCTCAGCCATGATGAGAGATCAAGGGAGGGGAAGGAGAGCCATGGCAAGGGAGGGAAGGGGAGACACAGAACTTTTTGGAGACTAAATGGGAGAGGTGAGATACAACTCAGTAATACCTAGTATATGCTGGTTTGGAACATTTGGGCTTTCCTCTAGTAGTTATTGTATCCAGACAAGGGGTGGGGAAGTGATGGGATAGGGATGAGAAATTGTTTTAGAAATTTTCCAGGGACAAGGATCTAGGAGATATAGTGCATTGCGCCACCTTCTCCCCCTCTCCCCCCCAATTCATAGGTTCACAGCTCTAGAACTGGAAGGGACCTCAGAGACCCTCTGGTCCAACTCTCCCCCTTCCATGAGGAAACTGAAGCCATAGGAAGTAAGTGACTTGCCCAAGGTCACAAAGGTAGCAATCAGAGGTGGGATTTGAAACCAGATCCTCCAACTGTGGAGCCATTGCTAGACTTAGTAACCCAAGAGGGAAGGGAAGATGTGTGGAGGAGAGTGGGAACAGGGCTAAGCATGTACCTGGTCTCTACAGTGAAGCGGTTAGCTTTGTTGACCAGCCCTCCCTCTAGGCCAGGCCCATAGGCCCGGACACGGGACGGGTCACAGCCTTCAGTCACACCGACTCGGAATGGACTCTTGGGAACGGCCACTTCATCATACAACACCTCTACTAAGTGGACTCCTGAGGAGTAACACAACCAGATGCACCATAAGGTAGGCAGAGATTTGGGGAGAGGGAGTGGAGAAGCTGATGACACCTTCCCCAATGAAGGTCCAGGGTGCATGGATCCACCCACCCCAGGCCTGCCACAGCAGGACCTCCATGTTTAACTCCTCCCTGAGTGGGTGCCTGTACCCT
This sequence comes from Phalanger gymnotis, assembly GCA_028646595.1. Lineage (NCBI taxonomy): Eukaryota > Metazoa > Chordata > Mammalia > Diprotodontia > Phalangeridae > Phalanger > Phalanger gymnotis. Next base: position 95,437,438 of record CM053623.1, read on the forward strand.
GATGTCCCTTACCCTCTTCATAGGCAGTGTACTGCACTCGGTAGGTGCCATCCCCATTGTCTGTCAGGTAGGTGTCGGTCTTAGCTCCTGATGGATTGAGCACCCGGGCCGTCACATGGTTCCCGCCTGTAGCAGTCAAGGAGCGAGCATCTACTGTGAACTCTGTGGTCACCTCTCGGAGAACACCTGGGAGTCAGGACAGAGAAACTGGATGAGCAGGTCGGCCTTCATGCGACCCTACTGCTCTACCTCAAGAGTCTCTCAAACACAAGCCCAGGCCCCTTCTTTTCCCACCATCAGACTAGAACCCCATCCAGGTGTCTTTTCCCTCACTTGCATGTTTCCATTGTCGTCCTTATAACTGTAGCCCCTCGTCTAGCTTTCTGAGCCAAGCCCTGGCTGTCTCACACTGGTATTCCTGTATAAATCTTTCCTTGTGGCCCCTATTCCTCCAGAGTCCAGTGGCAGGCAGCGCCCCTCTCTCCTCTGGTCACGTTCCACACTTAGATACTCCTCACCCTGGGCTGCTACAGGAACTGCTTCCACCCTGAATCCTCGGCTATTGTTCCCCCCACCTCCCAACATCTCCACTGGGGTGACTCGATGCTCCCAGAACCTTCTGATTTACTATACTATCTTTTCCTTCATTCAGGCCAATCAACAATTCCCTTCCTTCTCACTCCTCCAATTCCCCTCATACATCTCCATCATTTCCTGGTCCTTCGGCTCCTCCATACCAGTCCCCCCTCATCTACTCAGTCTCCTTACTTTCCCCCTTTTCTAACTTCCCTAACCTCTTTTACCATTTATCTTCTACATCTATCTTCCCAGTCTCTTTTCCCAGCCCGAATCACTCAACTCCTGCCACTTGCCCCTAGTTCCCTATCTTTCTACTCACCATGGGGCTCCACACCAGGCCCAGAGACCTTGATGCCACTAGTATCAACCGCAGGCTGGACGTGAACCCGGGAAGGGAATTTAGGCACAGGGTGTCCTCCATATTTGATGGTAATGGTGTAGATGCCAGGGAAAGCAGGGCTGTAGGTGATGTGGTAGGTGCCATCCGCATTGTTATGGATCAGCACCTCGGCTTTCACTCCGGCATCGGACAGGATCTCAATGGTCAGCTCAGCCTCTCCTGCTTCTGAGCAGTCCACGGTGAAGGTGGCTGCTTCCCCAGCCTTGCCTCGCTCCAGGCCAGGCCCACTAGCCCGAACCTTGCTAGGGTCAAAGACTGGTCGGATATCTGCCTTGAAGGGTGAGCCAGGAATGTGGGCCTCAGCAAAGAGGATGTTGATGGTATACTCGCCTGGCTCTGTGGGCAGATAGCTTACTGCACATGAACCATCTCCATTATCCTGGCATTCAATCTTGGCCTCGCAGGGACCTTCTACTGTCAGCCCCAGGCCCCCTGTTCCTGCACCCTTGGTGTCAATGGAGAATGGTGCTGGTGTACCCACCAAGCCACCTTTGAGGCCAGGACCATAGGCGCACACCTGGGGAAAAGGAAGGCACTTTGTCTCCAGCCCTAGTTTTGCCAGCCCCTCTCAGTTCCACCCTGGTCACGCCCAGCTTACCTTGGAAGGGTCAGGGGGCAGGACACCCTCAACAGCAAAGGGACTGCCAGGCACTGGGTGTCCATCATAGGTGATGTCCACCTTGTAAGGCCCCTCCTCAGGAGGCATGTATCGAACGTTCTGAGCCTCTGCTCCACCTCCTGGCTCCAGCTTGCAGGGGATGGGACGGCGTGAGGGTGAAGTCATCCGTACATCTAACTGTCCCTGGCCTCCTGCGCCCCGAGTGTTCACTGAGAATGCCTGCTCCTGTCCCACGGCTACCTCTGTGCCATGGAAGGTAGAGGAGAAGACAGATGGCAAGGGGCAGTGATGAGCAGGAGGGAAATCACAAACCCCAACTCCTTCCAAACCCTGCTTCTCCTTCCCCCTCTTCTCACCAACCTCCCTTTCCTCCCTTCACCACTCCCCACCCACATAGTACACAATCTTGCCTCTCCCACACATATATACACTTACTGCTATTAAGGCCTTGAACTTTGACCTTGCTGAGGTCCAGAGGGGGTGCCACATTCACCACAAAGGGGCTTTTAGGAACAGGATCCCCACCATAAGTCACAGTAACTGCCATGTTACCCTGATGAATGAAATGGGGAGTTACAGCCAGCAGTGACCCCACAGAGTACTCTACCCCTCCCCATCACCACCATCTTTCAAAGATGAGGAAACAGACTAAGCCAAAGTCATAGTTACTGAGGAAAGGGAGTTATCAGACCTGAAGACAAGGGGGAGGGAAAGAGTTAAGGAGAGACAGAAGAAGGGGTAAGACCTAGGGCCCTAGAGATATTGTGGAAGCTTTGTGGTCAAGGCAGGAATGCAGAAGAGGGAGGGAAGAAGGAAACTTGCCTGCTGGACAGCCGTATACTTGACAGTGTAGGAATAATCATGGTTGTCAATGATCTCAAAATCTCGAACAGCCTCTCCCTTTGCTGCCCCAGCAAAGTGAACATCCAGCTTGGCCTTACCAGCACCCTTAGTCAGCACTGTAAAGTGTGTTGGCTTCCCAACTTCTACACCTGGGAACCCGAGAGGGGAGAGGGGACAAGAAAGAGTAAGGAGAGTGCAGGAAACTAAGGGGCTACGTGGGCCCAATTTTTCCTCCCAAGATGGCAGAGGCAGGAGACAGCTCCGGCAGGCACTTACCAGTCCGGTTGAGCCCTGGACCCTCGGCTCTGACCTTGCTGGCATCATGGGATGGGTCCACTTTGATGTGGAAGGGGCTGGCCGGGATTTCCTAGAAGAGGGAAGGGGAAAGGGGCAGGTTAGAACTCTACAGTCTCCTTGTAGCCAAACACTCCAAGATGCCCCAGCCCCAGGTCACGGGCTCCTAAACAGAGTCAGTGGTGACCACAAGATAGGACTGGCCGTAGATGTCCCACTGGCTCAGCTGGCTCCTTACCAGGCAAATGAAAGGCAGAACAGTGAAAGGGAGAAGAGATTATCTGACAAGGGGGAAACTGAGGCAGAAGATGGAGAAAAAATAGCTGAGGGGAGCATATTAAGGTAATCCAGAGCTGACAATGTCCATTCTAGAACTTGGGGCACTACTGACACTCCCCTCTTCTCTGTTTTTCATTTCCTAAGGATGTGTGCCTGAAAAACAGCATCTTTACAAGTGTATTACTCACTTTTAAAAAGTTGGGGCTTAGGGGACAGGTGAAGAAGAGAAAAGGAACCACCCTTGACCAGGAAGGGAAAGGGGAGTACCTGGTTAGCGAACAGCACCATGATAGTGTAGTGGCCAGCCCCAGGGGGCGTGTACTTGACAGTGAAGGTATCATTGTCATTCTTGATGATATCAAAGTCAATGTCAGCTTCAGCAGGACCCACGACACCTGGGGCACACTTAATGCCTATGCTCACATCCCCTGAGGGGAGAAGAGCCTAGTTACTACCATGGCCTTAAGGGGCACCAGCAAAGCCCCCTTCCACTCTGGCTCTGCCTCCTCCTGACCACCCCACAACCCCATCCCATGCACATAGTCACAGCTGTGTCATTCTTTGGGGACTTTTAAGAACACTTTTTTTTTCTTTCTGCATTTAACAAACACCAAACAAAACAAGTATTCCCATTTACATAGTAGAAGACAAAAAAAAAGATTGCACGTGAAACTGCGAATCTCTATTACATACAGCTCGCTTTTCAGCCATGTTTATAGTGTGTGGCCTTCAGCAGGACCTTGGTGTCCTCATCTTTAAACATACAGAGGGAATGGACCAGAATTCTAATGTCCTTCCACTTCTATAGTCTATATTCTCTTTCCTAGACCTTACCCCGCCCCCTTTTACCACTTTTTACTCATCCACATCCTTGGTCCCACCACTCCTCAGCCCAATCTCCACTGCATACCTTGTCCTGCTTCACTGCAGTCCACAGTAAAGTAGGTTGGTTCATTAGCTTTCAGGCCCGTCTTCTCTACTCCTGGACCATACACTCTCACCTTCTCAGGGTGACTGCCCTCCCCCACATTTACCTGCAGAATAACAATGCCTGCATGAAGTGCTAAGATATCTATTCCCTTCCAAGAAGATGGGGAGCTCCTGCAAATCCTCACCTCCCCTACCCTCGGCTCTTGGATAAATTTCAATCTTTCCCCAAAGGTTCTGAGGGTGGGGGAAAAAGCAGCATGCCTAGGGGGTACCCAGGATCTGCCCTCTCACTGGTACCTAGAGAGTACATGTCTAGGGTGCAGGTCACTGTTGGAGGAAGAGGAAATCACATGAATTCTAGGTGGGAATTAGGAAGACATACCCGGAAGGGGCTCTTGGGAACATTGACCCCTCCCCAGGTGACAATGATGGTATGCTTGATGGGCTTGGTGGGCACGTAGGAGCATCGGAAAGTGCCATCTCCATTGGGGACCACCTTGATATCAATAGGGCAGCCTTCGGCATCCTGTGAAAATAAGCAGATACATGCCACAGGGCCTAAGATCAGGAAGAACTCCCAACTACAGCCAGTGATCTCTTGGCAGAATCAAACCAGCACCTGAAATATCCCCATCAGTCAACAACCACATTCCATGCTATCATGCCTTCATCCCACTTCACTTCAGTTATAACACAGACACCAGTTCTTAGTACCACACGTTGTCACAAGCAAGGGACCACGGGGCAGAGTGAAGAGCCATGGGTTATATTCCCTGCTGTGGGACTTTGGGTGAGTAATTTCACCCTCAATGTCCCTGCCAGCTCTAATATTCTAACATTAATAATAATAGCTAGCTTTCATAGAGAACCTCAGGATTTGCAAAGCACACATGTTACCTCCTTTGTTTCTCAAAATAACCCTGGGAGGTAGGTATTACTATTATCACCAATTTCCAGATAAGAAACTGAGGCAGAGGGAGGTTAAGTGACTTGCCCAGCCAGCCTCTGTGGGAGGATTTTAATGTAGGTCTTCCTGATCCCGGATCCAGCTTTTGATTCACTGTGTCCCCTGGCCGTCTGATCATTTTTGAGCTGAAGAATCCTTTGTCTTTGAGCTGGAGTTTTTTCTCCTTCCATGCCTTTGATAATCCCCAGAAGGTCAAGGAACCCAGGACAATGTCCTTACCTGGGCATAGAGCTTGAGGTCACCCTTGCCAGCAGCCCGGGCATCAACGGTGAACTCTGCAGGTTTATCCACGATGCAGCCTGTAGGCTCTAGCCCTGGTCCAAAGGCCTTCACCTACGGTGAGTTGAGGGACAAGAGAAAGGTGAGTGTTGGTTTGGAAGGCTCTAGCCTCATTCATGGAGGGCCAAGCGCAGATCTCCAGAACCAGTACCTTGTCTGGGAAACAGTCTGGTGGGGCAGGCTGAATGTGGGCAATGAAGGGAGAGTCACGGATATCTTCATCATCACAGATGACATGGACGGCGTACTCCCCTGGCTCTGTAGGCCAGTAACGCACATCACATGAGCCATCTCCCTTGTCATCACATTCAATCTTAGCTTGAGATGGTCCTTCAATGGAGAAGCCTGGATAGCATAGAGGGAGAGACAGACAAAAGGTGTGACCTCTAGACATTCTCAGTCCTGGCCTGATGGTGGCCACGATTCCCATCTCCATTGCCTGTCATTCACTGGACATCCTCAGCCTCTTTCCCCTGGTCACTTACCCAGCGTTCCCACCTCCGTGCCGATGGCCTCCACCACAAAGTCAGCCGACTTGCCCACTTGGCCCGTCTCCAGGCCAGGACCCCAGGCCCGCACTTTCTGGACTCCAGCCTCAGGACTCACCTGCACCTCAAAGGGGCTGGGAGAAAGAGAGAAAAAGAAGAAGGAAGGAAGAGAGGAAGGAAGGGAGGGAGGAAGGGAGGGAGGAAGGAAGGAAGGTAGGAAGGAAGGAAGGAAAAGAGGGAGGGAGGGAGGAAGGAAAGAAGGAAAGAAAGGAAAGAAGGAAGGAAAGAAGAAAGGAAAGAAGGAAGGAAAGGAAAGGAAAGGAAGGAAAGAAAGGAGGGAGGGGGGTGGGGAAGGAACTTCTGTCAAGACAAGAAAGAATTGCTCTCCCAAAGTTTCCGCCTTTCTTTCCCTTATGCCTGTTTCACCCCAGACACACCTGACTTTCTTATATTCCCTACTAAACAGAATAAGAATGTTAACTTATTTTATGTGAAGATCCTAGGAAGGGAAAAGATCTATTTCAAGTTCCCAGGAAGTAAAAAGGGGAGTCTGGGATTGCCTCATCCCCACAAATGGAGGGAATTCCAATGTCAAAGGGTAAGGGCTCCCCCCTCCTTTCCTTTGTCAAGCTACAGAATAGACCAAGTTTGAAAGAGTCAAACAAGCCAATCCTGGGTTTAGGACCCAGCAGTCTCAGCTCCCGGCCCTGGGGCTTAATCCTGGGATCTTGTGGGCCTAACATTGCATGGCAAAGGAGATCTGAATCCTAACACTATTTAGTGCTGCTGGGGCCTGATTCGGGAACAGAGAAGGCCATGAGGACTTACCTGCGTGGGATGGCATAGCCACCCCATGTGATAGTGACCACATATTTTCCAGGTACCACAGGATAGTATTCACATTCATACACTCCATCACCTGCCTCCCGCACCTTCACTGGCTCCTCTGTACCCTCTGTGGGAAGATAGACAGTGCTTAGAGGTTCTACCTCCCCTCTCCTCCCCCACATTTCCCCATGGAGGAAAAGCATTCTGGGGACTCAAAATAGAAAGGGAGAGCCCATGGGTCTCAACAGGACATATCAGAAGATATGTTCTTATATGGAGAGATGATAGATGATAATAATGCTGATTCCTATTTCTTTAGCATTATTATCACTTTACAAAGTTATTTCACAGATATTTTCTCATTGTATCTTCACAAGAACTCTGGGAATTGGTAGAGGTAGTTGAGTATTACTTAATAGGTGGGCAGACTCAGGGAGAAGGGGCAGCACCTATATCCGTCCCCCTCAGAAGGGCTCAGGGCTGCTGGCCAGATTTCTTCTCTATTCCCCCCGCCAATTCCCCACTTCCCACTTACTTGGCCCTTTCACAGTGACTTTGAGCTCTCCACTTCCCGCACCCTTGGTGAACACCTTGAAATCTGCAACCTCCTTCACTCGGACACCCTTGGGCTGGAGGCCTCGGCCTGCTGCCCGGCAGGCATTCGGGTTGCAAGCTATGGACGGAGGGGGCAGAGTGGTAGCTTTGGAGGGGCCAAGCAGAAGACTTCTCATTTAGGCAATAGGATCCCTGCCCCTCACCCTCAGTGGCATGCAATCTGGTCATGGCTTCCTTCCTTTCTTTGGCTAGCAGGACCTCATATCCTCATGCAGACCATCAAGATCTTCACTGTCTGTTCATGCAACTTCTATCCTGACATGCAGCCCACATGCCTCCCTCAGGACCCACCCCCACCTGCCCTCCCCTTGGGTCAACAGGTTTGCCCACACAGCAGCTAGAGCCCAAAGCAGGATGGGGTGTCGCTGGGATGAGCAGCAGAGGCTCCACTGGGCCCTGAGGAACATTCTTTAGTGACACCAACATTTAGAACTAGTGGGATCAGCTGTGAGACACAGAGAACCATTGGGCAAAGAACTTTCCCCATCCTCAGAGACTCTTTGCTACATCTCAGGGCTACCTCTAGTCCCTAAAGAGCTAAATATGCCATGAAACATAGGCAATACCACAGATCAGGACCTGGTGAGGAGCCCTGATCCTGCCACAGATCATGGTTACTGGCAAAGAACTCTGGTCCTGCCACAGATCATGGCCACTGGCAAGGAGCCCTAGTACTGCCACAGATCATGGGCATTGGCATAGAACCCCAGTCCTGCCACAGATCAGGCCCTGGGTGAGGAGCCTTGATCCTGCCACAGATCATGGGCACTGGCAAAGAACCCTGGTCCTGCCACAGATCATGGGCACTGGCGAGGAGCCCTGGTCATGCTACAGAACACACAGTATGGCGTAGAACCCAGGCTATGACACAGAATTCAGATCTTGCCATGGGATACCCAGAGAAGAAGGGAATCCCATAAGGTGTAGGCCATGCCAAGGAACACAGGTAGTGCCAGGCAGCTGTGGCCATGCCACGGGGTGACCAGCTAAGTCCCACCTCTGAACTAGCTTGATAGTACTAACATGATGGTACTTTCTTGGCCTGGTGAACGATGGGTATGGAGGGGGTAACTGGCATCAGGAAGTCTGAGGGCAGGGGAAAGAATGAGTATAGAGTATCACCAGTCTGGGGGGTCCTAGAAATGTTAAGCAACCCTGGTGTGTCTCCCCAGTCCCCATATGTAGCTCCTCCTTAATCTCTCTAGGTAAGGTCCACTTAGCAGTGCTACCCCTTGTTCCTTCCCACAGCTCAGCTGCTCCAAAATGTGTCTCTTCACTGACCCACCGTCTTTTGGACTTGGCCAGGACAGAGTCTCTGCCTTAAGTCCCCCTACCTGGGATTTTCTTTTCCTGCTCATTCCAGGAGTCCAACAACCACCCTTAGGTTCAAAAACTCTTTTCTACACACAGTATCTATCCATCTCATATGCAGCTACAGGCTCTGTCGTTGTCCCAGCAGGAATGGTCAGGAGAGGGAGGAGGGGGCCAGTCCTCACCTTCAGCCACGTGAACAGGAAAAGGGCTTCGACTGATGGGGGACCCAGCAAAGGCTACATGTACTGTGTGGGGCCCCTCAAGCACAGGCCGGTAGGTGCAGCGGAAGGTGCTGTCACCCTTATCCTCCAATGCCACTTCCACTGTGTCCCGCCGACCCTGAGGGTCAACAATCACCACAGAAACATCGCCATTTCCTGCCCCTGTTGGTGAAGGCACAGGTATTAATTTCTGGTTTTAGATGGTCTACCCTGCTCTCTCTCTAATGCCTACAATCGCTGTCTCTGTCTCTCTCTCTGTTTCACTGTCTCTCTCTGTCTCTCTTCCCTCTCTCCCCTCCTTCCCTTCCCTCTTTCTCAGCTTGCTCCTGGTACAACTAGTCCTGACAGGACATGCAGCTGGGCACCTTTATGCTCCTCAGTGCTCCTCTTTTCCACACCTTTCCTCAGCTCCCCTGCCAGGGATCCCTCAGGGACCTTTACATCCTTCTTCCTCCCCTTCTCCCTTCCCCTCTTCCTCTTCCTCCTCCTCTTCCTCTTCCTCCTCCTCCTCCTCCTCCTCCTCTCCTTCACAGCAATGTAGAATCCCCGCCAGCCAGCAGCACTCCCACCCTGACCCCCAGTATCTCCTACCTGCAGTGTAGATATCAAAGTAGGTGGGTTTGTTGGCCACATTGCCCACTGGCTCCAGTCCGGGTCCTCGAGCTGACACCTTGTTAGCATCACCCAGGGCCATGCCCACGTTCACCTCAAAGGGGCTGCGTTCAATATTTTGGCCGGCAAAGAGCACCGTCACCTGGGAAGTCAGAGGTCAAAGGCTCAAGGTGGGGTAGCGAGGTGTAGGGGAGCAAGGTGACGCTAAATACAAGGGACATCCCAGGGGACAATTCTGTAGATTGTGAGGGAGGGGGGACAAAAGAGGCACCCAGAAGACCTCTGGAAGCATCTAGTCCAACTTCAACCTGAACCTGATGAAGAAAATATGTCCAACCCTTAGGGATTGTCTAGCCTCCATTTGGAAACCTCCAGGCAGGACAACTCCACGGCTCCTCCAGAGACAGCCATTCCATTTGTGGATAGCTCTAACCCTTAGGAAGGATCGTGAGGTGGCCCCAGGATAGAGCACCCAGCCTGGAGTCAGGAAGACTCGAGTTCAAATTCGGCTTCAGACACTTACTAGCTGTGTGACTCTGGGCAAGTCACTTAACCCTGTTTGCTTCAGTTTTCTCATCTGTAAAAAAGATCTGGAGAACAAAATGGCAAACCACTCCAGGATCTTTGCCAAGGAAACCCCAAATGGGATCACGAAGGGTCGGACACAACTGGACAACAGCAAACGCTTAGGAAGTCTTTCCTTACGTCTAGTCTAAAGCTGCCTCTCTATGCTTCCCACTCACTCACTGCTCCTACTTCCTCCTTCAGGGATCAGACAGAACACAGCTAGTCCTTCTACGGGCTAAAGCATTCCAAATATTGGAGACAGCCTTCTAAGCCTTCCTTTCTCTAGGCTGAACACTCCTAATTCCTTTAGTTAATTCCAGCAGGGCATGGTCTCTAGCCCCGTCACCAACTTCATCCTCCTCTGTATATTTCCAAGATTGATGGTATCCAGATCTGAATATAATACACCGAGATATTGCACAATTAGGGTAGGGTACATACAGCAGTTCTATCGCCTTCCTAATCTTGGACACTATATCCCTCAGTGCAGCCCAAAATTGCATTATTATTATTATTATCAACAATTATTATTACTATTATTATATTTTAGGGGGCTCCTGTTTCATCCTCTTGATTCCTCTTGAGCTTGTGGTCCACTAATACTGTTGGATCTTTTTCTATACTTATCTAACTACACCTTTCCCAGACGATATTGGTGGAGGTTAATTATTTGAACTCGAGTCTAGGATTTTACATTTATCTCTATTAAATGTAATCTAATTAGGTTTAGCCCATTGTTCTGGCCTTTTAGGATCTTTTTTTGAATCCTGACTCTCATCTAACTTATTAACTGTATGACCTGTCAGGCACACTTGTGATTGCCACCAAGAGGTATTCCCAGTTTCATATCATCTGCAAATCCAACAAGTGTATAATTTATTCATTCATACAACCCATAATGAAAAAGCTAACCAGCACAAGGCCTAGAGGAGGTCCTTGGAATACTAGGGATTTCCCTCCAAAGTCATCATAGGCTTGTTAATTAGGCAAACTTTGGGTTTGGTCCTTTCCCACTCCTACACTGGAAACTAGGAAGGAATATGGAATTGGCAGATGGAGATTAAGACATGATCAGTTACAGAGCTGAGGAAGTGTAGAAGGGTGGGAGGGTGGGGCAAGGGAGGGTTTTGTATGGAGATACCTTGTGTAGCCCTGCCACCTTGGGGACATAGGAGACAGCGTAGGTCCGGTCCTTGTCATTATTGGGAACCACTTTGGCCTGTTGAGAGGACAGGAATTATTAATCATTCAGATTCTAACTCTAACTCTCCCCTAACTCTCCTCTGGTACGCATGGGGTTACATGGAAATGATCTCTTAGAGTTTACACAAAATGGCAGCTACGTCCAGCAGCCAGCTGGATGCTATTCAGGCTTCCCTGCCCCTCCCAAAGCCATCCTTTGCCATACCTCTTCAGTGTGGCCCTCGGGGTCCTCAATGTACACGAGTACCTCCCCCAGTCCTGCATCCACCGTCTGCACAGTAAAATGGGCTGGCTGAAGCACTGTGTTCCCATGAGGCTCGATGCCTGTGGAAAAGGGGATTGAGAGGGACAGATGAGAGGAGACACAGACGGAAACAGAGAAATGGCCATTCTGCCAACTCTAACACATGCAGAAAGAATCCCTGAAGTATGACTGAGCCCCAGGACATATCTAAGTGACAGGGGTATGGCTCCTCCACACGGCCCTGTGATGGGGACCCTCAGGGGCTAGGACTACATACCAGGCCCATAGGCTATGGCCTTCTTGGGATTCAACTGTTTGGATCGAACAGGGGCTCCAGGTTTGAGCTTGGCCTTTGGGAACTGGGACAAGTAGGTCATGACGGAGTGCTCATCCACATTGGGGTCCACGATCTCCTCAGGGGCAATCACCTGTCATGGGGAAGGTGAGAAGTCACCACCAAGACAGCCCCCCCACCGTACAAGAGCCCAGCTCCTCTCCCTCTGCTCCTGGTCATGTCTCCCCCAAGAGAGTTAGAACTCTCACCCTGACTCTGCAGCTCTTTCCCTAGGGCCTCTCCTACCAGCTAATACACTACCCACTTGTACTCATCCTGACCATGATGTCAGCCTCTCCCCCCATGCCCTCTTTTTGCCCCCCCCACACTCATACCTGTGGCACCCCCAGCCAGTCATCAGCCTGTTGCATGGCTTCTCGGGCATTCTCCACTGGCTGGTTGGGATCCCAAGCCTCCCAGTTGGGACACAGGCCTGAGAAGGGGGAAGGAACGGTGAATTAGAGTTGGCAGAGACTTTAGACAGCATCTAATGCAGGTCTCTCATTTTACAGACGCAGAAGTTGAGATGAGCTGGGATATAGCCAGCTATACAGAATCCAGGACAGTTGCTTACCCAGAAAAGCTGAAGAGACCTCCTTCCCTCTTCCCCAAGACATTTCTACCTAAACAGACTCCTGCAGAGACCCTGAGGATGCCCCCACCCAAAGACACACAGTCAAGATTGGAGCCAACAGGGGAAGCTATGACTTAGGCCAACAATGAGTTCTTTCTGCCCCCAGGCTGACTCTGCCTGGTACCAGTACTCCTCTCAGGCCAGCCTCCTGCCTGTTCAGGCCCCATACCAAACCCTGGGAAGGAAACCCTAAGAATGCTACCTACCATCCTTAGGACTATCCCCTGACACACTCAAGTTGACCCTAGGGTACGGCAAGAAAAGGCAGCATTCCAATCCCAGTCATGGCTTCTACTTTGATCCTGAAAACATACCCCATGCCAGCTCAGCTTGTTGCCTCGGATCTCTAAGCACCTAACATACTATCCTTGGGGTGATGGTAAGACCACCCCCTCGTTTCCTCCCATATGTTCCAAGGAAACTAAGACATTAAAAGGGATAATGGGGGATGAGGTGTCCTCTACTGAAGTTATGAAGAAGTCTTAATTTCTAGCTTGGTGGGACTCCGAGGCATTCCCCAAGGTCTCCCTTAAGATACAGGGAGCAGAAAGGAAGGTGTGAGGGAAGGCCCTAGTCCTAGGCTGGCTGGGAAGGAAAGGGGAAGAGGAATGGTTGATTGAGAGTGGGTAGGGGAAGGGGCCAGCCCAAAACGTAGAATCCATGACAAGCCACTGCCGCTGAGCTCACTGTTGGCAGGAGCAGCCTCAGGCAGTGGATCAACAGCTGGGAATGTTTCCCGAGGCTGCAGGACTGCCTTCCACTCAGTCCCCGGCCCATTACACACACACACACACACACACACACACACAGTCTCTCTCTCTCTCTCTCTCTCTCTCTCTCTCTCTCTCTCTCTCTCTCTCTCTCCATCTCCACTGCTGGCCCCTACCCTAGGTCCTGGGGAATAGAGATTGATGAAGGAAGGATTCTACAAAGGATAGAGGAGCCTCTGGGGACTGTAGCACCAAGATTGACCACTAGGGGCCAGCAGGTGTACCATATACCCCATCCCTGCCCCAAATATTCCTTGCTTGAATGGGATGGAAGATAAACTTTGCTGACTGAAAACTGGGGAAATTTTGAGACATAAATCCTTAACTTGCCAATGATATTGTCTATTTCCCTAGCTCCTTCTTGGTTTTGATTTCCCCCATCTCTGGTACTGTGCTCAACAGCCTCCTATTATGGAGTAGAAGTACAGTGGTTGGGAGGGACAGGTGGAATGGTAAAGGGGTTCCAGTCCTAGCTATGTAATATGGAAGAGTCCCTCCCACACCCATCTAGAGGGATTCTTGGAGACAATAAACTTATACTCTGGCACGCTTGGGTTTGAATCCTGGCTCTGATACTTTCTCTTTGTATGTTTGTTAGCAAGAGGCAACACCATGGTATAATGGATAAAGTTCCATCTTGGAGTCAGGGAGACCTAGGTTCAAGTCCTGCCTTTGACATACCCTAGCCAGGTGACTAGGGACGAGTCACTTAACCTCCCAACCTACCCACCCCACTGCTGGACCACTCTCTATGACTCAAGGTACAGGCAAGCTGAAAATCTGCATTGCTGAAGGGAGGTTCCACATTGAGAGTTCCCTACAATGATGAAAATATAGACTTAGATTTTTTTTAAAGTGACTTGGCTAAGTCACTTAAATTCATTCCTCCTCACTCACTTCTTTGCCCTCAGTTACCTCATTCGTATAATGAAAGTTTTGGACTAGGTGGTCAGTCCCTTAGGCCCCTTCTAGTTCTATATCAAAGATCTAAGACTGGTCATGACACTATCAAAGGCATTCTGGGATAGAGATCCCACAACCACCCCTTCTTTGATAGCTTCAATGTTTCATCACTCTGGAGGTTAGAAAGAAAATGCTTCCTTGGGTCTAACTTGTGGCCTTGTTGCTGTAATCCCTGTCCTGTTTCCTTCCATCATCTGCCTAATGTAGATAGAAAGTAGAAAGAACACTGATCTGGACTAGATAGACACGGGTTTAACAAGTCCCAACTCTGCCGTTTGTGAGCCATGCGATCCACAGGAAAATGGGAAAATGACAACATCTCTAACCTTCAATTTTTCTTCTGTAAAATGGGGATCACCATACCTACTCCATAGAATAGTAAGGAAAAGAAAGTGCTATATAGAGAGACCTACACGAGTCCTGATTATGGAGACCAGCTGGTCAGATCTCATTCCATAATATTAAAGAGCTCCACGATAAAGGATTCTTATACTTCCCAACCCTTCCCCCCGCCCCAAGACATCCAGATTCTATGTTATCATAGAATGAGGTCTCTTCCTCAAAACCCTCCTCATAGCCACATGAATCCCTTACCAGGGGCACAGTTGTCTACCAGGGCCCCCAGGGCCTTGCCATCCTGCCAGTCTCTGTTGAAGTTGGTGATGGGCAACTGGGGCACCTTATTCTGGATCCAGCCAAGTAACCGCTGCTTGGGAGTCTGTTTGCGAGCATCTTCATCATCCTCATCCTCCCACATGGGCATAGAGATGGAGTAGTGGAGGATCAGGGTCCAGATAAGACCCAGGATCAGCTTCAAGTTCCCATCCACAATGGCCTTGCTGTCTGTGGGGAGAAGTGTCATGAGAAAAGTCATTCCCTCTGCAGCCTTTCCAGAAACCCTGCCTTCCCTCACAGTGCTCATTTATTCCATTGATCAATAACTCAACCAGTATTTATTAAACTCCTACTATGTGCCAGGCAATATGCTAGGTGCTGGACATTCTAAGGTAAAGCACAGAATAGTCCCTGTTCTCAAAGAGCTTACGTTCCTTTAGAGGACATAACATGAACATATATGTGGTATACATACACATACGTTCATATATGTATATGCATATGTGTACACAACACACACTGGTCTGATCCATACACATGTATATATGAACGCATGTGATTGTGTATAGATTACTAATGTAGATCAACACCTTTTCTGAAGCTTACAATCTTAGAGCATTGCCCTAGAGCATTGAGAGGTTAGGCGACTTGCCCAGGGTCACACAGTCAGTAGTATCAATGGAGGGACTAGAATCCAAGTCTTTCTGCCTGTAGTGCCAGCTCTCTATCAACTAGGACACTGTCTACATATGTATGTGTGTGTATGTATTTGTATGTGTGCATACACCCAGAAATGATACAAAATAAACACAAGGTAGTTGAGGAAGGAGGGCTTTAGCAGCTGGGAACATTACAAAAATGAGGAGAGCTTTATGTGGAAGGGGATGCTTGAACCGACTGAGAGATCGTGGAAGTGAGGAGGAAGTGAATTCTAGACACTGGGGGTGACTCAGGCAAAGGCACAAAGATGAGAAATGGAGACCGTTGGTTTGGTTGCATTGTTGGCTCTGTCCGTGTCTTTAATTCCCCTTGTTCCCCCAGCCCCTAAAAAGGGGCCCAGGGACAGCACCAGCTGTTCCTAGAGATGCTTCAAGGATAGGGACAAATACTTGAGCCAGGGCCCAAATTTGTGGGCAATGGTGTCATTGAGGCAGAGGGTCTGAAACAGCTAGCTGGACTGGGCTGGTCCCTGCCTTGTTCCCCCCAAATTCATGAGAGGGGAAGGGTTGAAACTGATTCTGGCTGGGACCAAAATATACTCTGGCTTTGGAGCCAGAGAAGCGGGGAGCGATGAACAAGACAGAACTGAATTCTCTCATGTTGAAGGCTTGGGGTGGAGGCAAGTATTGAAGCTAGTTGAATTTCTTATATACTAGCTGGGAAGAGGACAAAAGCTTGTGATTCGGGATCATCTTAGCCTCAGAAAGTCCCCTTCATCCAAAGCCCCCCCCCACACTTAGTTTTCTGTACAATAAAAAGTTATAACTTCCTTCCTGGATTAGAGAAACCTAGGCTTGTTCTAATAATCAAATAATCACTGCCCCCCCACCCCAATCCTATCCAAGGATATCCAAGCACCAGTAACAACTGGACACTGTTTCCCTGAAGTTTGTTCATGAAGGTAGACATAGGCCAGAAACCTGTCAGCTTCATGAGGAATGTTTTATTTGGGGGGAGGGGAGGGGTAGCCAAGACTGTTCACAGCAATTACTGGGGGCAGAGGGGGACATGGATAGGAAATAACACTGAGACTTTTTCTGAATAACCCCCAATTTTCTACCTCCTTTCTTTTCCTGAGTAGGAATCAGCTGTGGCAAATAAGGAAGACTGGGGGTGCTAAAGAGCTGGACGGACCCCTCCCCTTCCTTCCCTATCCTTGGAAAAAGCTGTAGGAGGCCTGGGGACCCCACCCCCGCCCCCGGCCCGGCCAATGCTCCAGAGGAACGGCCCAGAGAAAGTTCAAACCCTCTTTGGCTGTCTCCCTGGTCTCATCCCCTCACCTTCCCCCAACCCTCTACATACTCCTTGCACTGATTCATCCTTCCTTCCCCATCAGTTCCCCTCCCCCCACCCTTTTCCCCTGGCCCTTGGACTCTACAGCACAATAGTCTGGCAGCCCTTGGATTCCATGACACACTCACTCCCCCAGCCTGTTCTCACTCTCTCCTCTCTCTCATACAACAGACACAAACACGTACAAGTGTTACAGAAACTCACACTTCTGACACCCTTTTTGGGGGGCGGGGTAGGGACCCTTAGAATCTCATACAAAACAGCCAACATTTCCCTTTGAATGCCAGTGTTTGCACACATAAAGACAGAATGAGAAGGGGAGGGGGAAGCCCCCTGGGAGGAAGGAGATGTTATAGCTGGGGCTAGGGGCTGAGATGGGTCCTGGTTGCTGGGAAGGAAACTTGTCTCCCCCAGCAACCGGCACTAATCCAGACATTGAAGTTAGCCATGGGCTAGGGAGACCGCTGGGGGCAGGGAACAGATTCTTCTCGATTGTTCCCAATCTCTCTCTCGACCTGGCTCCTACGCTCAGACCTCTCCCAAACTTCCACTTCCCATAAAACTCAGATAACTTCCATCAACAAATGGCCCCCTTTCTTCTCTGTCTCGGCCTCCTTTGAGATCTCAGCCCCACCCACCCCCAACAGCAAGAGAGAAGGGGAAAGGATGAACTGAGGGAGGTATTGGGACAGCTGCCTCTCCCTCACGTCCCCCCTCTCTGCTCCCTCTTCCCACCCCCCCCAGCTGTTGGCTCTGAGAGAAGGAATGGCAACTGGGGAACAGCTGAGAGACAAGGTTGGCTCACTGGACTCTTTGTTCACAGGTCCTGGGGGAGGGGGGACAGAGGTGAAGGCAGGAAGGGGACAACATCACCTTTAGCCTAGCCTGAAATCCCTCTACACCCTTCCTCCCCTTCAAGGTAGCTTTTCTTCTTTACTCCTATCCTAGGCCTGGGGCTGGCTCCAAATCTCCCTAGCCCAGGGACCACAGGATCAGTGCCTGGATAAGAGTACCAGGGAAGAAAGAGGGAGACTTCCTGGGTCTTCACTCCCTCAAAGACATGGGGTAAGGGAAAAACCAGAGAATTCTAGTTTCAGATACCCAGGCAGAGACATTTTGGGTCAGCAGTGCCAACAGGAAAAAGCTGAGTCAGGCCCCTACCCTGGTGTTAAGGTCTCCCCCCCCCCACTCAGATGGGCAGAAAAGAGGTTGACAAGAGTTGGCAGGATAGCACCAGAGGGCAGAAAGTCAACTCTTCACATCTGTTCACAGCTGGGCAGACCCCTTGATTGTCAATGGTTCTCTGCCCTCCCTCCCTCCTAACCCCTGCAGCCGCATTGCTGACAGCTTATCTCATAGATGTGTGAGAGCCACTTGGCCCAGACAGTGAACAGCTCTCCTTCCCCACAGGAAGCAAGAATTCTCTGTCTTGATCCTTCTCTCCTCCCTGCTGCCCAAATCAACTCTTCTTTTTTGCTCTAACACCAGCTCATCCCCTTCCCAGTCTTCTGTGAGCTCCCTCCACTTGGGTTAGGCTCAGTCTGTGAGGTTGTTTGGACTGAAAACTTTTTGTGGAGATGTGGAGAGAGATGAGGTCAGGGAGGATGAGGCCCCCGGATGGGGGTTGGAGGTAGCGGATGAGTCTGAGAGTTTTGTGAATAATTTCTATCTCCAGACAAACGCAGTATGAGTTTCGGAAGAACAGGACCGTTCCCACTCATAAGCTCTGAAGAAGCGGACCCCTCCCACTAGTAAGCTCTGCTCAGCTCTTGTACATGCCCCTAACCCGATCATCTGTTTTCAGCCTATCCACTGAGGCTTCACACTGTTCTTCAACTAATCTCACTCCTCAGATTAAACCAGGTCAGGTATTTTTGAGGTGGTTCCTTCTATCCCCCAGAACGCCACTTGATCCAGACTCTGCTGGTCTTCTCTGCATCCCCCACCCACCCATAAGCTTTCAGTTCCCCATATCCCTTGACTCAGTGGCATCCCTCTTCCTCCTCCACCCCCACCCTCACCCTTGCTCCAACATGGCCTGTCCTTCTGGAAAGCTCAGAGACATCTGCTGTGTCACAACCAGGCCATGCTATTTCCAGTCTGGGGCAGGCAGTGGGGGTGGGGTAGGGGGACGTCGGTCATTGGGGAAGGAGCTCACGAAGTCGAGGGAGGGGACTGGACAGGATGAGGGGCCCCATGCTGACCTCAGCTGCTAATTCAGGCAGGCCCAGTGTTAGTAGTGGCTCAGAGTAGGATACAAGACCCATTAGACAGCAGGATTAAGTGGGAATGTCTCTCCTTACCTCCCACTACGAAGGATTCACCCTTTCAGGCCCCAAGCTACCCCTATCTCTGGGGTGGAGACCCCATTGTATACTACTATCCTCCATATACATAAACACTCCAGGCTCCATGGAATTGTGGAGGGCACCCTTATGGTGGGGGTCCTTATTTTCAGCTAATAGAGACAAATGTCCTTTTTTAAACAGCTGATCATATGGTATGAGAGTCCTCCATAACCCTACTCTTGCTCAAATCGCATCCACAGCTCCCTAGTTCTGCCACTGCCCTTCCTTCCTCTCTCCCTCCCCTTTCCCTTCCCCCACACAGCCCTTTCCTGATAGAAACCAGGAGAGGGGAATTCTACTTTCTCTGAGCTCCTCTAAGTTCCAGGCAGATGTTACTAGTTCTCTCCCCCCACTCCCCAACCCCCACTTCCAGCTGTGATCCTTTTGCCTCAACCCTCCTCACACACAACTTCAGGCTTTGGTTACACTCGACATTTACACTCCCTCTTCTCTTGTACATGGGGACTCTTCCCTTGTTCCCTGCCCTTTGCTTGGCGGGTAGGAAAGAGGAATGGATTTGATAGGAAGACTCTTTTTGGGTAGGTACAGGAAGGGTAAGGACAGGCAGGGGTTAATGTTTCCTATGCTCACTCAGTGCCTTTTTAGGTTTCAAAGGCTGGGTCCTACCCCCCTTCCCCCCCTCCCTGGAAAGGCCCCCAGGGGCTGGGCCCAGCTGCCAGGCACATGCCTAGCATGGGGGACAAGAGGAGGGAGAAGATGTCATTGCTTTCTTCAGTACCACAAGGCTACCCCAGCCCCCAACACCTTCACCTCATTTAAAAGGACCTCTTGGGAGCGATCTCACCATCGTGTCACAGATCACTCCTCACAAGGGCAGACCAGCCCCGGGAGTGGCTAATATTCTGCCTCCTGGCCTCCCCTACACCCTACACTCAAACTTAACTGTTTTAGTCACCACAAAAAAAAAAACAAACCCGAAGAGAGGGACAGGTGCTTTTGAGGTGACTGTTAATTTCCAGAAGGGGAAACAGAGGAGCAAAAAGAACCCAGAACTGTTGGAACTGTTAGCAAGAGTCTGGCACGGAAGACAGAGAGCTTTGAAGGGAGAAGGGGATGCAGGTGCCAAGCTGGGGTGTGTCGGGAATAGCAGGGAGACAGGGAGAGGGAGGGGTGAGGCACATGTTGGTGTCTACCTAAGAGGTGTGTGTCTGTGACTGAAGGACCTTAGGGCTAGTGTGGGTAGGAGTGTGTCAGGGTGTGTGAGATACTGGTGCAAGTGACTTTCTCCGTCCTTCCTCCCCACTCCCCACTAGGGCTCCCCTACTATCCCGCCCTACCCCAAACCCCAGGGACTCTCCCAATAGCCAGTGGGTTCAAGCCCAGTAGGTTCCAGCACAGAAGGCTCCTCCCCCAGGCTCTTTCCACCGGCCAATGGAAAGCCCCAAGGTCCCCTTTCTCGCTTTCCGCGCGTGGACACCACCCCTGCACTACGGTCCGGGGAAGGTTCTGCCCCCGCCCTCGAGCCGTCCCGCCCCTGCGTGGGCACAGCTGCCCAGGCCCCTTCTTTCCCTACCCCACCCCATCCCGTCCCATCCCGTCCCATCCCGGCCCGTCCCGACCAGTCCCTCCCCAGGTACTGACCGATGGACACGAGCTTGATGTGCTCCCGCTCCAAGAATTCGAGAGCCACGGACACGTTTTCGAGCTTCATCTGGCGAAAGTTGGGCCGCGGGTGGAACTTGCGGTACATGCGCTTCTGGCTCAGCACCTCGAGCAAGGCGATGAGGCGCAGACCATCGCTCAGGTCCCTCTGCAGGTCCCCCAGGCGCTTGCCCACGCACTTTAAATGCTCGTTACACCAGCGGGTGAAGGTGTTTTGCTGGATCTTCTTCCACGGCGCGTCCTCGGCCAGGTCCTTCTCCGTGGACGGCATCTCCTCCATCTCCTCGCCGAGGCCCTCGGGGTAGTTACTGTTGTTCATCGTGATCGCTGCGGGTCGGGCGAAGTCTGGAGAAGGGGCTAAGGCAAACTGTCGGGAGTCCCGAGCCTGGGTCCAGAGGACAGGGCTGGGGGCGGCGGAGGTGTAGCGCCCTCAGATAAATCCCCGTGGATGGGGTCCGGAGCTGGCTCGGCGGGGCGGGGGTGGCCGGAGCCCGGGGCTGGTCTAGGGGGCAGTGTCCGCTGCTGGCTCTGGCTAGCGGTCCTGGGAGCTCCTGACTCCTCTTCACTTATCAAACTTCTGTCGCTATCTGGAGCTTGGTCGCTCAGTCTCTCGTCCTCAGCCTCAGGCTCGGGCTCTCCTTTCCTCCTCCTCTTCCACGCCTGCCTCTCGCTGAGCCTGGGTCTCTCTCTCCCTTTGGGGGGGGGGGGCGGAGCGGTGCTGGGGAAATGCAGGGCCCGACCGAAGCGGGGGGTTTAAGAAGCCCCTGGGCCGCGGGGGGGCCCCCCTCCCCAGGCTCACGTCAGAGCGCCGGCCTCCCAGGAATGCCGGCCGGCCGGGCTGGCCTGCGGGGGGTGGGGGCAGGGGCGGGGAGGGGGACCAGAGAAGGCCCCGCCTACCCCCTCAGAAGCCTGGAGGATCTGAAGGGAAGGGGAACCGGAGAGGGGTCTTCCCCAAGTCCCTCCTACTCTCATACCAATCTGATTCCCCCTCCCCACCCCCAGCCAGAGGAACAAAGGTTTGTCATTAGGACACTGCTCCCCAAATCTGCCCCTCTGCCAAGGTCAGAGATGGGGGAGAATAAGGAAAATGGAGGGTATGGTAGGGCCTTCTCCTCCCCCCTTCTGGTTCTCCTCCCTTTCCTCTCCCCCCCCCCCATATCTGAACTGAGTCACAGGTGGTGATGAAGTCTTACATAGAGGGGAGAGAAGAAACAGAGTGACTAAGATGTAGAGACAGATTGGGGAAACTGAGGTCTAGTGGAGGGGTTGGAATTAGGAACAGAAGTGTAATATTGCTAGAGGTCTCTGGATAAGTTGGTGGTTGAGCTTGTAAGTCCAACTATGAATCATCTGTGTCAGAGTCAGAGCCCTGTGGGGTAGGAGGAGTGTATTTGGGTAGGGGGCAGGAAACCGGATAATAACATGGAAATAGAGGCAAGGGGGATTATCTGGTCATGAAGAGAAGGCTTTCCAAAGAACTGCCTTCCTCTGTTACTCTGGGATTGAAGCACAGAGGCCTCTTTTTGGGTTAGAATGGGTTTCTCCTTGGTGATTGGAGCTAGGGTAGTTGCCCTGCATTCCACCTCCCTCCCCATTTAATGTCATCAACCCACTTAGGATCATCGTCTCAGAAATGGGTGAGGAGAAAGTTCTGATGCTGGGTCATGAGTCACGTCTCTCCAGTCCCCATCCCCCCAAACCCCAGAGTTTGACTCAGACAGTATCTCCAGGGACAAGAGTCAGGACAGACCTCCCCCTCAGTGGTGGGGAACCCCCCCACCCCCATTCATTGTGTCCATCCTTGGCCAGAAAGGAGGACTGTCTGGCCAGCCAGCCAGGGAGATCCCTGTTGGCATCGGCCAAAGGGGAATGTGAGCTGAGGTTGTGGGAAGGCTGGTAGAGATAGGATGGAAGTAGTCAGAAGGAAGCCCTGGAGAGGGGAGAGCAATGGGACTGACCCTCCCCAGTGGAGCTGAGGGGGATGAGTTGGGGGGACTAATACTAGGGAAATCCCTGGCTCTTCCAGGAATGGACGATAGCCCAAATGGTTGACAAATTTAGGGAAACTGAGCAACAGAGCAGGTAATGGTCTGCCTTGGGTCCCAGAGAGAAACAGACATGACTCATTCTAGGCTCAGATGTGTGCTTGCTACCTGACTTTCTTAACAGTTCTGCAACGTTAGTTTCAGAATAGTTAAGAGTAGGGCATCTGGAGGAAATTAGCTGCACCCCAACCTGTCCATGAGAGACAAATGGGAAGGCCTCAGACTAGGCAGCTCCCTGACTCAGCCGATGTTGCCATCTTCCAGAATGGTATCGCTGAGGAGACTTTTGGAATGTTTTGGGGGCCCTTGTAGTGAGTGACTCACCAAGTTCTGTGAGGAGGAGGGTTATGGGGCACTTAGATGTCTCTTTCCCTGGGGATGAAATGAGGGCAGTTCTCTTAAGGACATTGATGGGGAAGTGTTGTTATCTTTTTGGTGGGGGCGGGATTTATAGCAGGGATATATGCTGCCCTCCCCTAAGAAACTGTTCTGGGAATTTAAGTAGGAAAAGGAGCACAAAGCATCAGGGATAGAGAGGTAGTGGTAGCCCTGGCTAGTGACTGGGGTAGGGTGGGGCGGGGGGGGAGGGCAGCTCTGGGGGCCCTGATAGTGACAAGCTGGAATATAAATAGCCCTCTGCTCCAGGGCTCATGTTCTGTCTGCTGGCTATGACGTGATACTAAGGAATTCCACCGTCCTGGTTGCAGCTTACCTCCCTCCCCTTACTCCCCACTCACTCAATCTCCCTCTCCACCAAGCTATTAACAAGAGCCATTTCATAGTAATCACTACTGCCCATTACTTGAGCTTAAGAAACCCATAAAAAGCTCCCTAAATCCTGGGTGCATATGGATTTGTTTCCCTTGGACAAAACGAATTGGGAGAGAAAGAAGCTGGAGGAGTATTCTTAAAACCTTTTTTACAAAAAGATATGCAAAACATGATCTTTGATTCCATCACACCCATGGGGGCCCATTCCATAAAACTGAAATTTGAGGGTGGGGAACTGGGAAAGAACACCCTTGTTCTGGATTCCTAAGCCTTAGTCATGAGGATAGTTTGGCATACTGGTACACTGAGCACTTCCCTGAGTCAGAGGACCTGGATTCAAATCCTCAAATCCTGCCTCTGATACTTACTGCCTACATGACCTTGGACAAGTCACTTAATCAACACGGGTCTCAGTTTCTTCATCTATAAAATGAGAGTGTTGGACTACAGGGCTTCTCAGGTCCCTTCCAGCTCTAAGTCGATGAGCTTACGATCTTTGAATCTGAGGCAGGGTTGCTTGAAGCTTACATTGAGGGATTTCATGTCATTAGGACTTGAGATATTTACCCATCTCTATGCTGACCCACTAGCACTAGTGGGCCAATAGTTGTGGTTCCTGGCTCCCCTTGGGGAAAATGCCAATCAATCATGTGTAACTAAGGGAAATGCTTTGAATCCAAGAACAGTACCCAGGGAAGAGGATAGGGCCCACAAAAAGATGGCCCCCCTTTACTACCTCATCCCCAAACCTCTGAGTGTACAGGGGAGTGAATGGGACAGAGGAGGGAACGGTGCCAGTAGATGTTTCCCGTCACCCCTCCATTGCCCTCCCCCTCCCTCAGTGCAACCTGAGCCTGCTGCTCTCCAGGATAAATTGGGTCCTGACTCAGGGCCCCACTAGTCAGCTTGATCCAGCAGGGACGGTGACTCAGCCCTCAATATAGTCCATGAGCTGTGGCCCTGGGATGGGCAGCAACATGGGGCTGGAACAGACCGTGCACAATGCTTACCTTTGTCTTGCCAAATTGCCCCCCCATTCCGTCACTCCTTCCCCACCCCACCCCTGCCTCCTGGCAAAGGAGTTAGTCTATCTTCTTCCCCTGAGCCATATGGGGGCTCCTCAGGAGGTTTGCAGGGGGGTTTCATCAGCCAAGTATTTGGGGCTACAAGCTGCTTATAACCCCCTGACTCACCACCTGCTGACCTGTCCCTGTAGACCCAAGCTGCCCAATCTAGCTCCTGACCCCACTTCTACAGAGTGGCCTGCCAGTCACCTACATTAATCATACTTCTTTTCCATTTGAGCTGAATTAGGGCCCCATGTACCAAGGACCCTATTTTCTAAGGACAGAGGGATATGTCCCTCTGTCCCCTATAATAATTTCAGGCAAATTGGGCATGTGACTGGCACCAGAGATGGTTCTAGGGTAGGTTAGGGCTCTGGCCCTATTCCTCAACTCCAACGTCTTAGAGATCCAACCAGGTGTATTGTGGCAAGTTGTGTTTTCCTCATAACTAAGCTCCAGCTCCAATTCTTCCCTTAAGGGGGTGACCAAATTCATCTGCCTGCCAACTGCCTCCTTGCTTTCCTGCTCTCCCTGTCAATCTAGGGTCCAGTCTCCACTTACCTAAATCAGAACCCAAGGGCTTTTTCCTTAGACATGAATAATTTGTGGCTTCCCTCACTTCTACCCTCACTGTGCTCTTCACCCCCTCCATAGCAGCTAAACTGCCAACATTGCAGGATGCCCTTTTCTCTTCGTTCCCCTCTCCCTGAAGTGTGCCATAGCAAACTGAGTAACTTATAAGCACACCAAAAAAAGGCTCAGGGACACTGGGTTAGTCAAACTAAGGGTTCAGATGGCTATCCAATCCCCAAGTGACGACGTAGGATTCTAAGACATGGCAGAGGATTTTACATTGTATAGGGAAGATTCTCCCAAAGGAAAAAAAAAACCCTAGATTCTGAAGAAAGGTGTCATCTGAGAAAGCTTGAAAGGAAGAGCCATCTCCCTTCTAGTTCAAGGATCTATCGAAGAGTGAGATGAAAGCCCATCATGCCCAAACTGTGTGATCACTAGTCAGACCCTTCACCTGCAGCCAGCCTTAACCTTGGGTTCCAGCTCAGCATTTAGATCAGCTTTGCTACAGCTTCAAGTATTACCCTTGTGTATGATGGTGATGAGGCTATGTGTATCTTCCTGGGATTTTTATTATGTATAATGCTCTCTAGCCAGTCTCCCAGTGCATCCTGGGCCATCTCCAGTCACCCTGGTGAATATCTGGTCACTGGACCCAGATGGCTCTGGAGGAGAAAGTGAGGCTGGGGACCTTGCACTGCCCTCCCTCACTCAAATCAAAGTCAACTGCGAGTCATGTCATCACTTCCCTGATGCCATGGTACTCTTTGAGAAAGGAGGACAAACACAACAATAACAACAGGGAGGTGCTCCTCTGCCCTAAAATGGAAGAGAAGAGGATGGCATCAGGTAGGTAGTGGGCAATTCAAGAGCAGGCCAGCTATGTTACCCCCAGTACAGCTCTGTCCCGAGGAGGAGGAGGAGCACTTGCCCTAACTTGTGCAGTTATAACAATAGAGAGTGGAAACTTCCAAACTGATAATGATTTCAGCCCTGCCCTCAGGATTGTTGTGATGTGGCCTCCTCTGGTCCTGGTACTATTCTGTGCTGCACAGCACTCTAGAAAAACCTCCTATCTCCCAACGTTCTTGCTAACTCCCTTTGTTTTCTCTCCATCCACAGGGAACAACAAAATAGCCAAAGCTGACACTCTGTACTGTATCCTGCACACAGTGAGTGATCAACAAATATCTGCTGAATGCGCTCAACTCAACTTCTGGTGTATTTGTTCCCAAACAGCTATAAAAAATGAAATGGTTCGAGAAGTGGAGTCCAGACAGTGGGCCTGAGGAAACAATGCATCTTGGGGTCCCAGACTGCTGTGAGACAGGAGACCAAGGGTGAACTGGCTTGGCTGTCATGTGAGGTAGAGTGAGCAAATAAGGAATCACAAACTCTCATGTAGTTGAGCTGATATTTAGTTATAAGGAGCCCAGGTTCTTGTGGAAGGCAGAAGAATGGTGACAGGAACTCCCCGTGGGCCTTTCTGAGCTGGGTAGACTAAGCTTGCAAAGGTGAGACCACCAGGAGATGGGGTTAATGGGTAGGAATGGCATTCTGGCCCAGTCTGTCCTGCTGGGGAGTGATGGAAACTATAGGTCGGCCATACCAGATGGCTTAGACCTCTTTCACTCTGTGAGGCAGACTTCCGTCTCTGGCTGCCTCATACTGGGTAACACGTAGAGAGCCACCGCAGCAATGGCCAGGAACACCAAGGGCTTCCACATCCCAAACAAGTTCTGTAGGGACCAAAAACAACAAGGAATTAGCAGCTGCCAGGGCCCTTTCCTTGGCAGGCCACACAAATCCTTCCTTAATGGCTTGCTACCCTTGCTACAGACAGACTCCTATTCTTCGAGCTTCCGCCAGAGCTAGAGAGGGCCCTGTAGGTAACTGTGGATCAGCGACTCATACCTTCCCCCTCCCCAACAAACAAGCGGGGTCACTTAGCCCGGACACTGACGGCTTCTGTGTCCAGATCTGCCTCTGACATAGCTCCCTTCAATCACTTCCCTTAAGTCACAACCCCTTCAGTTTTTAACTCTGTCGAATAAGGAAGATAACATAAAATGACTTTGAAGGTTTGGACAAGCAAGTCCAGATGTGGGGATGGGGGAAGGAGGGTAAGAGAGAGGGAGACTTTAAGAAGTGACATCTTTCTCTTGTGACCCTGGGCACAAGAAAGCGCAAAGCAGCAGGTTGGTGTGATGGGAGGAATGCTGGGCTTTAAATTCTGCCTGTCTGCGGGCTGTATGACCACAGGCACGTCATGACCTTTCTGAGCCTCTGGCTGTCTCATCTGTAAAATTGGAGTAACACGCAAGGGTATTTACTTTGGTGAGAATCAAATGAGAAAATGTATGTAAATCATTTTACAAACCTTAGAAAGCAATTGAAATGTCAAGTCTGTTTTTGAACCGTACCTGTGATTTCCCCAGGATACAGTGCTCTTGGGGAAAAACTTCCTCTCCCCAGACAGTGTGGTCTTGGCTATGCAGCCTGGGGCACTAGGGGTTAAGTGATTTGTCTGGAGTCACACAAATCTCATGTAGAGGCAGGCAACACCTGAACCCAACTCTTCCTGACTCTGAGGCCAGCTCTCTATTGTGTCACTCTGCCTTTCCATCCTGATCATTATTAATATCAACATTCTTTGGGGATCGCATGTGGCTTGGAATCATGGAATAGTCCCCTAAGAATTAAAACTGTGGACCGCTTCTGCAGAAGCACCACAGAGGATGCCGTCACAGACATCCGATTGAGAAGGAAGGTCTGCTCCTCACAGAGCCAGCCCACATGCCCCATTAGAACCAGCGATCGGCACGAGGGGCCCCAGCAGGCGCAGGACTGGCAGCAAAGTGTGGGTGAGGGTCCCAAAGGTAAGGTGTGGATGAGTTGCAATCTGAATTGTGAATCGAGTCCCCAGATTGATGAGATCCCAGACCTATCAAAGTCATCAATACTATTAGGACTGTAGTGATCTCTTGATTGTTTGAGGAGTGGCCAAAGAGCCACTCTCCAAAGGGGACAGAAGGTGACCATGGGAGACGGGACCTAGAGTGCATCCCTGCTTAATACCAGCCTACATTCGTGGCTTACAGTTGACAAGGCACTCACGTACACTGCCATATTTGATCCTTACCATGACCTTCGGAAGTAGGTATTATTATCCGGCCCTTACAGATGATCAAACTGAGTGGGTAAGTGATGCGCCCAAGGGCACACAGCTAACAAATGGCCTAAGATTAGAGTCCAGATTCTCTGTTCCCTTGTCCTAACACTACCTCTTCTCCCCCACGTCCCCCACCCCTGCCCCAGGGTGCTTCCATCCAGACCATCGGCCACAGATTCCTTCTCAAATTCTAAATCAGTGAGTCTGAGAGGCTGCTGAATAGTTGGTACAAGTGGATGGAGGCTGAAAGATCTGGGTCAGGATCCAGGAGAAGACCCAGGAAACAGAAGATTTAGGGCAGGGTCAGCAAACTCTCCAGTTTTGAAAGTCACATAATGGAGTTAAGCAATGCCTTTAGCTGTCACTGGCAGACCTAAAGCAAAGACTGGGAGGAAGCCAAAAAGGTGGGGTAGGTGTGGAGGACAGGAAGAGAGGAAGAGTCAGAATAAGGATGGAAAAGAAAATGTCCACGTATGGTGAAGAACGTCGCCAGTTGCTGTAGGTTCTGCTCGGTCCCTTGCCTGACCTTGATTTAGTGAGATATAAAAATTAATAGAATGGGCGAGGCTTTCGTTACTATTTTATGGGGTGAAAACAGGCCAGGAGAAAGAGGGGTTTAAGGTCTTCGGTGAGGCCAACGAGAACTAGAGTCTGGCTTCTCCTGTCTGCGGCCCCATCCCCACACAGTTGTGCATCCTGCAGAGAGTTCCAGTTACATGGGCCATGTCCTGGTAAGAGAAGCCCAGAGCACTTCTCTCTAGCCTGGATCCCTGGGGAAATGGACAGCTCTGGCTGGTGGAAGTCTTTCACCAAATTAATCTCCTCTCCAGCAAACCTTGTCTCTGAAACTAATTATAAGAAACCTTGCATGGAGAGGAGGTAAATGGGAAATCTAGCATATGTGTGTATATGTGTGTGTGTGTGTGTGTGTGTGTGTGTGTGAGTGAAATGTCTCTAACTGAAACATTTTTAGGAGAAAATGAAAGATGAAACTGTGATGCCACCACTCCCCTGAAGGAGCTATGAAAACTGCCCTAATCTGAGCTTTTCAGGCCTCCAACCCTAAGCCCCCTACCAGGGAGCTCAGAGGCCCTATGCAGACTTAGCGTCTCTGTGGTGGCAGTGGCTGTGGCACCAGTAGGGAGGTCTACAGGGCTAACCATGGCCAGAGTCCAAGTGCTCTTGTGGACCCAGGCAGTAGCTTCAGAGAACTCAATGGGCAGCTCTGGATTCAATGGTGGTAGGAAAAGATAGTTAAACAAAATCAGCAACTGTACTGGGCTTAAGAAAATCTTTTCCATTGGAGGACCATGAGCTCTCTGTTGACAGGTACACACCCATTCCTCTTGGGGTTTAGAGAAAGAGGTTCAAAGATGGACAGAATCTTTGCTGGCAGTTCCAGAAGCAGCTAGACTAGGGCCCAGGTGTTAATGCTCAGTCCTGGGCATCATGCAGAAGGAAGGGGTAAGAGTGCAGCAGCCAGCAGAAGCTGAGAGGGAGGAAGGGAGGAGGAGGGAGTCATCAGGACTGCCTGCACCTCCCCTCTGGCACCCAGATGCTGAGGAAGCAATACAAGTACCTGTGTTAGGATGAGGTCTCAGCCCACCAGCACCAGAGCAGAGCCGATATGACCACCAGGCCTACGCGAGGCAAGGAGAAGAGGGGGGGGTCTGGGTCAGGGGGTGGCTGCGACATGTCAGGTGAGAACAGAAGCACAGGGGACATATGAAAGGGGTGAGAGGAAGGCAAAAGACACGCAAACAAATGAAGCCAACAGGTAGTGAAGATGGCAAAACAGAGGGAAGAGAGGAAGGAAAGAAATCACGACGTTAAAGAGCAGGTGAGCGGCACCTCTGCTGCGGGGCGCGGGGGCGGGGCCCAGCTCTCCCCACCTGTGGCTGGAAGCAGCGGGGGGGGGGGGGTTGGCAAAGCTACAGGGGCTGAGCCAAGAGCCCCCAGCCAGGAGAGGAGGCGTCGTCCCGGCCCAGCACATGTCCCTCCGGTGTTCCTTGAGCCATCGGCACCCCCTGGAGGGAAGGGGCCCGAAGAGGGCCCCCTCTGTCTCGCCTTCACAGGCTCCCAGCCTTCCCCCAGCCGGGCTCCAGCTCAGGTAGAACCTTAAAGTTCTCTCTTCATGAGAAGCCTAGGGCCACATGCCTGCCTCACTCAGACTCCCAAATGAAGCCCAGTTTCTGTCACAGAAGGACAACGGATCATTCCTCTAAGGGACACCAGCATTTTTTCAGAAGGATTTACTGAAGAACAGTCTTCTCTTTCACCAATCCTCCCCTCCTCCATCCTCATTTTAAAAACTGCTATCACTAGAGGAGAAGGGAAATAGGGGGAGGGGGAGAAAGACAAGGAAAGGGAAAGACCAAGATTCCCTGAATCAGGTCAAAAATAATTCCAGTCTAGAAGGCCTGCAGTCACCCTAGAGGGGCCACAAGGTGGGTCGGTTCTGGGTCTTCTTTAGGGGCTGGATGAGGTCTGGGAGAGCCCTGGCAAGACCTAGTCTAGCCCAATATGAAACACCTGAGATGACTGTTATCTGGGGAGAGAAGCTAGGAAGTTCTGCAGCCTACAGGTCTGCTTACTGGTGGCATCAGAAAACAACCTCTCCTAGGGAACGGTAATCGAGCATAGCGCAATGCTGCTTAAGAGCATACCATGTGACCTGCACCCTAGAACCCCAATGAGCAAACATACATCAGGGAAGGCAGCGTCCTGCCCAGGCAATGAGGGTGACGCTAGGGGCACACATCCCAGGAGCCCTTTCAAACACAGCACTCTGCAAACCCTGTCTTTGCTTTCTCAGGGGGAGTATGGTTTGGGGGCTGCTGCCCCGCTCTAGGGCAAGCCTGCTTCTCTTCCCGGTGCCTGCCCGCCCTCAGCTCAGGCTCACAGACCGCTCCTTGGGCCGTTTCTTCTTACCCGCTCTCCCCCTGTCGGGTTCCCCGCTGCACATTGAGGTGCCCTGCCCTGGAGAGGACGGCCCGCCAGCCCGGGCTGCGGTTACCTTTTTGCTCTCAGAGATCTTGATGGGGGTGGCTTCCTTGGGCTCCGGCTCAGAGAGCTCTTCGTCCTGCCCGACGTTCTGCACGTCGATCTGCTCTAGCGATTCCTCCTCAAAGCAGCCTAGCTGGTCCCACACGTCATCCGGCCCTTCTTCCACAAAATCTGGGAACTCCACGTGCTTTACCACGGGCTTTGGCACACGTTCTATCTGCGGTTCTGGCTCCGGTTCTGGCTCCTCTGGTTCTGGCTCGGGCTCCGGCTCCTCTGGTTCTGGCTCCGGCTCGGGCTCCGGCTCCTGCTCCGGCTCGGGCTCTTCCTCCTCCATCATCTCCTGGAGCAGCGGCTCTTCCTCCTCCAGGGTCTCGCACAGCTCCTCCTCAGGCTCCTCTCTCTCCAGTTTACTCGGGCTGGCCTGGTAGTACAGGACCACCTCCAGCTCCTGACTCTGCGGGGAGGAAGGGAAGGCCACCGTGGTGTTAGCAGGGAAGCTTCCTACACACGCTCCCTGAGCCCTCCCAAGAAAACCACGCTTTTGAAAAGTGTCGGACCACACGGACACCGACGAAGCACCGTACGACAGCCTTCACGGTTGGCCTTCTCGGGTGCTACTCACTGAAGAAAGCCAAAGCTCCTAAACACAGCTAACTCGGACTGCCGTTCTCCTGCCCTGGTGGATACCAGACAGGAGGCACCCTGGTCTCCCCTTCAATGCTTCCCCTCCCAAACCCCATTTCTCCCAATGGAACTCCAATTTCAGCCAACTCTCTCTCATCAGTTGGTTCAATTATTTGAAAGAAATGACCCCCATCTGCTGCAGCGCCTCTTTGCATCTCTAGATTTATTTGCTCCAGAGTAGAGACTCCAGGTTCCAGAATGTGCAGCTGGGCCCTTTGAGACCAAACCATATAACACGGCATCTGTAGCCCTTCCAGACAGAATCTGAGGGGACTTGGCCATAGCCATCTCCTGCCAATCTTCCCATGGCTGGCCCAGCGAGTGGGGATTCGTCACCTGAATTCTGTGACCTTGTTTTAAAAAGTGATATTCTGGTACCTAGCTTTCTTTTATTTGGTTAAACTTCTAATACTATGCATTTTATTTTGCGTTTTCAAGAACACTGAGGTTGTGAGAAGGGGCCCATGACTCCCTTGAGGTCACTGCTTTAGGGTCCTCCTCCAGGGAGCTCCCTGAGAGTAGTGCCCTCCGGGGAGGTGCGGCTGGCGTACCCGCCGCTTCCCGGCCCGCTGGGCTCCGCTCCTTGGGTGCCGCTCACCTGACTGCTAGTCTTGCAGATGGCCTTGCCGACTCTGATACCCGGATTGTCCATGGCTTTGCGGACATTTTTGGTGCTGCTCTCGCACCAGTCCACGTCGTCCTTTGGCACAGAGGCCTTCTGAGCCTTGAGCTGCCAAAGCTCCTCTTGGCAGCACTGGAGCTGGCATTCCAGTTGTTCCTGCATGGTGAGAAGCCGGCTCTGCTCATCGATGCTGGCCTGGTACTGAAGCTGCAGCTCCCGGAGCTTGCACTGGAGCTCTTTGTACTGTAGATTGGGAGGAGGGGGTCAGTCAGACAAATGGGCCCGGCCCCTCCCCTGACACCACTACTGGAGAGGCCGGGCTGCACTGCCTATGCGTGTGTCTCAAGGAGGGGCAGACACGAGAGAAAATGTTAGAAGGAACAGAAAATAAATCTCTAAATTGACCTGTAAATAGCTATTGACACAAGGCATTCAATGATTTAGACTCAGTGAGTGATTTTTTTGAAATACTGTTTTTAGTTTACATAATAATAGCTAGGGGCAGCTAGGAGGTGCGGTGGATATAGCATTGGCCCTGGAGTTAGGAAGGCCTCAGTTCAAATCTGGTCTCTTACTAGCTGTGTGGCTTAAGTCACATAACCCTGTTTGTCTCAGTTCCTCATCTGTAAAATGAACTGGAGAAGAAACTGGCAGACCACTCCAGGATCTTGGCCAAGAAAACCTCGAATGGAGTTATGAAGAGTCAGACACGACTGACCAATGACAACAAAATGATAGCTCGCCCCTACGTGGCGCTCAAAGGTTTGAGAAGCATTTTACACATGATCTCATTTGAGCCTCACAAAAAACCTGTGAAGTAGGTACGATCATTACCATTCCTATTTTACAGGTGAGGAAACAAAGGCTGAGGGTGGTTAAGTGATTTGCCCAGGATCACACAGCTCATCGTTTGAGGCAAGATTTGAACTCCGGTCTTCTTCCTGACTCCCAGTCCAACCCTATACCACCTGGAAGTCTCATTTTTTTTTTATTGTAACTCTCCTGAGGAGCAATTGTAGTGTCCACTTCTGGCTCCCGAGACCCAATGGGTCTGTGTAGTCAATTCAGCTGTGAGTCCTTGATCACTTGGGACTGAGCTTCTAGGGTCATCATGGAGGTCTGCAACTCCCCAGGGGCAAACACACCAGCAGGGTAATTTCCATCGCCCTTGTCTGGGGAAAAGGGCTGAGCTTAGCCAGGAAGGAGGCCATGAATTTACTAAGCCTGACTTCCAAAGTTCCCATGAGACCCAGCTGGGGAGACAGATAGCAGAAGAAAGCAGAGGGACTTTATCAAAGAGAAATGGGGCCACCCCTCATTGTGCTGCGGGCCCCTCCACCTTGGGTTTGTCTTCCCTAGGATTCCTCCCTCCATCAATTGACCTTTGCAAGGATGCTGTCAATCAGCTGGCACTCATTTGTTTGCAAACCTCAAATCCTTTTCTTGTAGGCACCTGACCAGATTGGGCCCAGTTGCTCTAAATAGAGAGCAATGACCAAGAGCCAGCCAGCTGGTGCCCATCACCTCCCAGCCAGTCTTCCCGTGCCCCTCCACTGGGCTGCCTCCCTGGCTGTAGTTACCTCAGGGGTGCACTGGATTGGGACAGGCGGGGCTTCTTCCACTTTCTTAAGCTCCTCGCAGTCCCTGAGCTCCTCTTGGCAGAGATCGAGCACCTCCTGAAGATGGCCTAGCTTCACCAGTAACTGCATCATATCTAACTGCAGTTGGCCATGTTCCTCTTGGCTGATTGCATACATGGCCTTCACCGTCTGCAGCCCGGTCTGCACACAGGCAATCACCTCCTGGAGCTGTTGGAGGAGAGGGAGTGCAATGAGGCTCTGTGCAGAGGTGGCCCTTCTCTCCGGCTTCCAGCCGGACCCCAATCCCATCCCCCTCCGGCTACCTCCACTCTCTCGTCGTCCTGGCAGTAATCCTCCTCGTCCCCGCCATAGCTGCTGCCAGTGCTGCTGCTGTAGCTCCGGTGATAGCTCCTGGAGCTGTCAAAGCTCAGGCAGGGGTTTAGACACTGCAGCAGCTGCATCTCCTCCTGGCAGAGCTGAAGGTCCTCCTGCAGCCGCCTGCGCTCCTCCAGCAGCCGCCCCTCCTCCTGCTGCAGCTGCTCCTGCACCAGGTTGCTGCTCTGGTACAGCTCCTGCAGCTCCTGGATCTGGCTGCACAGGCTGCTCGACTGCTGTGGGGGAGGCACCTGCTGAGGCTTCCTTAGGGAGTGGCACCCCGAGGCAGGGCCCCCCTGCTGCAGCTGCCCCAGAGGCCTCCTCGCACGCCCGCGGGCCACACCTTGGCTGCTCTGGAGCATGCACCTTGGAATCAAAGCAGGGCCTGGCTATCCAGGCTAGAAAAGAAGCACCCCGTCATCTCCACCTGCCACTCTGCTTGGCCCTCTTTCTGGCCTGCCTGCCTCGCTTCCCTCCTGTGTCTCTGCCCAGGTACACCACTCGCCTGCCCTAGTGCTTTGTGACTCGCTTTGGCCTCGTTGCAGGAGGCCTACAAGAAGCCAGTGCTTCAGAAGACAATGGCTCAGGGTCAAGATCCTGCTGGCTAATAGTGCCTAAAAAGCTGCCCAGGGTCTGGCTCCAGGGCCTTTACTGCTCACCTAATTTTTGTCTGGGGTTCCTGGACTATTCCTCAGGACTTGGCTTCTGGATTCCATCACTTAGCTGCAAAGTCTCGCTTCTGCTTTGTTAACGAGACTCCAGGGTGCATGGGTCCTTGACCTCCCACTCTAGGGTCCTAGCCTGAGTTTCTGGTATCTTCTGCAGGATCTCATTGACTATTCTCCAACCTGCCTGCTTAGACCATTGCCTCTCCTTACCTGTGCCAACCTTTGACCCCTTCAGACCCAGCCTCTTTTCTTAGAAATGACCTACATAATCCTCCCCAACCATGCTAAGGCCCTAAATCTGGCTTCCTCATCTGAACCTCCTGTATGTACACATCTGCTTCTATACTTTCTGGCCATGATTTCTTGCTGACCCCTCTTGCTGACCCATCATCACCCTTTGGTCTTTCTAGATACCCAGTGTTAGCTCTCCTGGCCTATCCAATGCCGCTCTCATCCCATCCAAATTCCAGCACTGACAGTATAACTAGTTCTAAGAACTCCATCTACTAGGATGTTTCTCCAAAGGGGTATGATTCCATGGTTTGTCAATGTGTCTGGTATGGTCACCAAAATGCTATGGATTTTTAAAGAAATGGAGTATATAGAAAACTAGACTGTCAGCTATTAAAAAATAGGAGGCTCTCTTAGTTTTGGTCAAAAAGAACTCTAATAGCAACTAAAGATCAGATTTCAAATGCTAAAATCATAGAATTGTAGTGTCAAAGCTAAAAGAGTATGGAGAGAACATATGATTTAACCTTGAGGCAGGTAGGTGGGGCCGTGGATAGAGCACCAGGCCTGGAGTCAGGAAGACTCATCTTCCTGAGTTCAAATCCAGCTTCAGACAATTACTAGCTGTGTGGCCCTGGGCAAGTCACTTAACCCTGTCTGCCTCAGGTTCCTCAACTGTAAAGTGAGCTAGAGAAGGAAATGGCAAAGAACTCCAGTGTCTTTGCCAAGAAAATCCCAAGTGGGGTCATGAAAAGTTGGACATGACTGAAATGACGTTTTACAAATAAGGAAGTGGGGGTAAGAAGAAGGAGGCAGCAGGAAGAAGCTGGACAACATCAGAATCCGCCCCCGGCCGACCATCTTTCAAGTGCTGTTCTGGGCTCTGGCTGTCCTAGGAGAGCACAGCCTTAGGTGGCCACTCGCTAAGCCCCTGGAGCGGCAGTTGGATGGGGGGGTTGGGTGCACTGTGGTCTTCCTCCCTCCAGCATTAGCCTAGCAGGATCTTCCTGCCCTCACGCCCCAGAGCCCCCGCGTCCCCGCCAGAAGTAGCCCCTGCTACTCTTACCTTGCTGCTATCATCTAGAGGAGACATTCTCTCAGAGGCCGGACTCTGATTTACTATCTGTCTCTCCTTTAAAAGTCGAAAGCCTTCTTGTAGCTGGGCTTGCTCCTTTAATAGCTGCTCCTGGTTCTCCACCACTTTTCTTTGCTCTTCCTGCTTGTTCTGGTAGCTGATCTGTAGTTCTTCCAGCTCATGCAGCTTTCCCAACAGCTCCTGACTCTGTGGGGTGAGGTGGAAGGTGACTACCAAGGGGTGTCTTCACCCACTCCTTTGCCTGATCCCTCCTGGGTGCCACCATTGACTGGCCTGGCCCACGGGAGGGTGATCTACCTGGTGACCTGCTACTCAAGATGGGTGATGGAGAGATGTCCACAAGGGGCACCAAGCAGGGGCTGAGTGAAGAAAGGCTCCATTTGGCATTCAGTGCATGAAGCACCTCAGACCCTGCTCTTATTAACCACCTGGAGGGGTGGGAGTGGGGTGGGGCAAGTAAGAAAGAAAGCCAGCTGCCACCCTTTAAATTTCCCTCTTCAGGTACAGTGAAAGCCAGGGAGTTTCTAAAGCCATGAGCCTCCTCTGCCCCTCTGTTCATTCTTGGCTCCCCACAATGAGCCCCCTCTGCTCTATCCTGGCTTCTCCCCTCATACACCAGTACCTTCTGGAGTAGGTTGGATTGTGGTGTAGGGAAGGTGAGCCTGTGCAGCTCCTCCTGCAGCTGGCCCTGCTCCTCCTGCATCCTCCTCTGGTTCTCCAGGAGCTCGGCCTCCTCCAACTGCAGCTGGGCCAGTTTTTTTTGGCTGTCGTCGTACAGGCCCTGCAGTTCTTTCAGCTTAGCTACCAGGTCCTCGCACTGTGGAGTGGGGAGGGGGATGTGGTGGCTGCTCAACCCAGGCCAAGGCCCTGCTTCCCAGCCTGAGCTCAGCACAGCCTCCCTCTGACCCTGGAAAGCCATTGAAAGTCCTCCGATTCCATGATCAGGGTAGGTGGTCATCATAATCCTAACAACAGCTAACACTTCTATAGCACTTTCTATGCATCATCTCAGGACTGTCACGTGAACCCTTGGAGGTTGGTGCCACTACAGCCCCAGTTTTACAGCTGAGGAAGCTGAGACAGACAGGAGTCCAGTGACTTGCCCAGGGTTACACAGCCAGGAAGTATCTGAGGCCACATTTGAACTTGGGCCTCCCAGTGCTCCATTTGCTCTACCAGCAGGCTGCTTTGGACAGGGCCTGGCTCTATGTGGCTCCCTCCTTCTAGTTCCATTTTCTCTGGTGCCATGTGAAAGGGAGAGGCAAACTGGTCCTTCCTTTTTGTCCGTTTTATTTCTCTGTCCCTTCCCCTTGGTACATGAATCCTTTATCTCTGAGAACTCTGAATCCTGAGGAATGCTAGCCTGTCCATCCTCCAAAGAATCTAGTCAGCCCAAGCCCAGAGCAGGACAGTGCCCCTGGGAGACAGGGGAGGGCTACATGAGAGCCTGGGATTGGAAAGAGTGCTTCCTTTAGGCAGGCATGATAAGATGACTGACACCGGGTGGGTCTCCTGCCACGTGGCCCTCCTCATCAGGCAATCAGTGGGCAGTCTTTAATGAGCATCTTATCTCTTTCTCCACCATGCTTCTAGATCTGTCCATCTAGATCAGCCCCATATGAAATAATTATCGATGCCTGGGCACCTTAAAAAGGATGAGGAAAAAGCCAATGGCACTGATGCTGCTTACATCCCTGCAGCGAGGCAAAGTAAGAGGCTCGATCTAAAGGGGCAAAGAGAAGTGCAGAAAAGGGGACGAGCCAGCCCAGAGGGATCCAAAGTCTCTGCAAAGGCGAGGAACAGAACCGGGATCTTAGTCCCTAGATGCAGAGCCTTGGGATGAGCCTGACCAAAGCCTGGCTCCCTTTTACTCCCTAGTGTGCACCCCATCTGTCTCCCTATCACTGGTAACAGGTATGCATACAGAACGTGGCTGTACATGCCTCTCCTTGGAGCCACAGATGATGGCTAGAATAATTCCACTCTAGTTTGCTGTGAACACCCTGGCAGCTAGGTGGCACAGTGAATGAAGTGTAGGGCTTAGAGTCAGGAAGACCTGAGTTCGAATCCTGCCTCAAACACCTACTAGCCATGACCCTGGGCAAGTCAGTTAACCTCTATATGCCTCAGTTTTCTTATGTGAAATGTGGGGAGAATGATAGCAACCTCTTTCCAGGGCTGTGCTGTGTAAATCCTAAGGCACTAGATATGGGCTAGCTACGCCTGTCTAGATTTCTGGGGGACAGAACAGGAAGACACTTGCTGACTGTGATCCAGGCTAAATCCCTTAACCTCTGCCTGCCTCAGTTTTCTTATCTTTAAAAAAGGCTAATGGCAGCACCTCTCCCTGTGGACTTGGGCCTGCTCCCTGCTGTGAGGATAAAATTGGGTGAGCTATGCAAACCTTCAAGTGCCACATAAATACGGTCTTATGATTCCTATGGTGCATGTCCCGAGATTTCAGACTGTGGAACTTGGGCTAGTCCCCAGAGGTATCCCTTGGTGTCACAGCCGGGGCAATGTCCGCAGGCTCACGGGCTCCTCTTTCTAGCTGGGTGTCTCTGGGAGGCTCCTCACTCCGCTCGAGGGGATGCCCTGGGCTTCTGTTTGCTTCCCCCCCAGCCAGCCCCTGGGATAGCCTCCCTGCCTCTGTGTGGGTGGTTACCTTGGCTGGCTTGTCCTCCTCCCAAGACTGCTCCTGCTGGGCCTGCATGTTCTTGAGCATCTCCACATTCTGCTGGCAGAGGTCAAGAGCCTCTTGCAGGTCCTCCTGCACCTGAAGCTGCCGGGCCTGCTCCTCCTGACTGGCCTGGTAGAGTCCCTCCAAGTCCTGCAGCCTGGCCTCCAGCTCCATGTTCTGTGATGTAGGAGGTAGTCGCTGAAGTCACCCTAGGAATAACCTGTCTCTCACCCTATCCTCACCCACATCTTTTCTCTGGTCCTGTGATCAAAAAGAGATTCTCCTGACCTCGCCAGCCTCATCTTTTGCTCTAGCAGGGGCCACCAAGAGTGGACCAATTCCCAGCGTGCTCTACGGCACACAAGATGTAAAGTTGAGGGAAGCATGTGGCTGAAAACAGTGGCGAATCTCCGAGACCACCCTTCTTTTGTTTGTTACCGAGAAGGGCTCTCGCTCCCCCCGGCTCTCATGGAAGTACAAAGAGAAGTCTCTCTCTTGCCATGTGCGCCCTCACCTCAGACGGCCTTTACCTTCTCGAGAACCTCTTGGTTGTCAGCCTCCAGAGCTTTGAGGCGCTCGGCCTCTGCTCCACAAAACTCCAGCTCCTCCTGTAACTTCTCCTGGGCATCCAAGAGACAGCAGTTTTCATCCTGCATTTTGCGGTACTGATTCTGTAACTCTTCAAGTTGGGCCTTCAGCTCCTGTGGTAGAGGTGCAGTTACCCTCGGAGAGTCTTACCTGTTTACCTCTCTGACTAAATCCCTGGGATGCTGACAATCTGGAGGCCTCTCCTTCCTTACCTGTCTTGCCCTTTACTTAGTTGCCTTGGTGTCTTCTCTGATGCAGACACCTAGAGCAGGCTGGAGCCCTCCAGGGATCCAGGCAGTGCTGCATGGATCCATGGAAAGGCGGTAGTTGGTGGTTACCTGGAAGCAGCCCTAAGTATCTGGTCCTGTCCTCCCTCTAGGCAGATGCCCCACCTTTCCTTCAAAGACCTCCCACTGATCCTAAAAGCTGCCTCCCCCAAAACGTTAGCCAGGAGATTCCCAAGCTGTTTCTTCAGCTCTCACGGCTGCCGTTACCTTCTCATTTTTGTGGCTCTCTGCAAGGGACGCCCTCTTAACCATGAGCTTACGTTGCTCTTCCTTGCTTTCGAGAAGCTCTTTCTGCAGCTGGTTTCGTGACTTTGTGAGATCTGCTTGCTCACACTGGCACTCCTGGTACTTCTTCTGCATCTCATTCAGTTTCTTCACCAGGTCCTCAGTCTGTGGAGGGGAGGACATGGGCAAGTAGAGTTACAATGAGCGATGACAGGGCCCTCCATGCTGTTGCTCAGATGCAGACACCTTGAGGACCTTCCATATGTTTCAACTTATTCTCTCCTCTGATGCAGGCACCCAGAAGTGATCCCAAAATTGGTGCCCACAGGCTTTGCCTCTGGATAAGGGTCAGAGGTTAGCTGAGTCTAGCCTGGCATCACCTGATGAAGCGACCCCTCCTGCCTCTTCCCCGCCCCCCTCCCCAAGAAGGGGTTACCTGGCTTTTGATAAGAGCATCCTGGCAACTTTTAAGCCGATTTATCTCATCCTTGCAGAGCTTCAGCTCCTTCTGTAGGCGCTTCTGCTCATCGTTACTGGCCCGATGCACCTTCTGTAACTCTAGCATTTCAGCATGCATGTCCTTACACTGGAAGAGGGATGGAAGGGGGAGCTTGTGAACACAGAAAAAGGAGATTGGGGAAAGTACAGTATCCCCTTTACTAGGAAAATCATCTGATCAAAGAAGCATGAGAGGTACAAACAAATTCCCCCTGTGTATCTGTGTAGATAGCACACCCACCCAACTAGACCATAAGTGCCTTCAGAGCAAGGACCGGGTGGTTTTTCATCTTTGTGTCCCTGGCCCCCAGGACACAGAGTGAGTACTTTTTTAAAAAGTTCATTGAACAGAATTGGAGTGAATTACCCAATTCTAACGAGCCGTCTACACCTAGGCCCCCAGAGAAGCGAAGTGATGGAAAGCATCTTTCCTCGATGGTGCCTACCTTGTCCTGCATCTTTTGCACCTGCTCCTCAGCAACCTGAAGCTGTTGCCGAAGGCTTTCACATTCTTCGTCGTCATTGTCTTCGTCCTCATCACAGGACTGATTGTACATGATGTCCACAAACATATCCATTCCTGAAGTCTGAGATTCAGCCGTTGACATCTGCTTCTGTGACTTCAACCACCTTTGTGTCACCCTCATTTTTCTGTAACCCACAACCCCAAAGCCACATTGGGACAGTGTTATGCCTGGCGTTACCATCCAAGGCGGCACAACAAGGGACCCAATCATGATGAAATTCTCAAAACAAGTCAGCTAAGTGACTAGAGGCTAGATTGCTACAATGCTTCATCCACTGCAATCTTCAGAAGCTGGCTCTGGGGTGGATCTAAGATAAACTGAGGGGCTTAGCTCAGGACCAGTTCATCCCCATATCTGGAAGCCCTTAGTTGACAGGCTAGGTCACTGCGGTACTGCCTACAAAAGTAGATACTGAGTCTAAGCTGCTTTTGGATATGCCTCAGGGACAGACTGAATCAGACTCCTAGGGATATCCTGGATGGGATTCAAATCCTACAAGCAGGTCAGGGTGTTAGGAGTCCTCTGAACTTGGGATGATGGGGACCAGACTGCGCCAGATGCTCAGGCATATCTACATCTTGATCTCTGTATCTACACCTGCTGGGCTACCCTAGAGTGGCCCACCCTCTAGAACCGGGGAGATATTCCCCTTGTCCACTTGGTTATAATACCACCTACCATCTTTTTCTAGTAATCCCTAGAAGGCAAGCCTAGGGCAGCTGCACAGAAGCTTACAGAGAGGCCAGGCTACCTGCAGTTCTCCAACTGGTCCTCACTGTAGTACCTCTGGGATTCCATCTCCTCCAGCTGTTCACACAGGCTGCTGTTACTCATTTGCAGGGCATGGTATTCCTCAGTCAAGAGGTTGCAACGGTCCCGTAACTGTTGCAATTCCTCTGTGGAGAGCAAACATAACAGAAAGGGACTGAATTCTAAGCCCAACGGTACTGAGAGCCCACTTCTGTTTTCCTTATCTAGAAAATACTAGTGGCAGCTCACCAGCTCCACTGATACCCAGGATCATAAGGAAGATAGAAAGTCAGAGCTCAGAGTTCTTTGGAAGACAAGACCCAGGGAAAACAGTGCTGCTACCACTCTCTCATCATCCTTCTAACACGTTGTCTTCAGAAGCCACCATACTGACTAGCTCTTAAGATTCTTTTCCTCTTGAGGGGGGAAGGCAGGGAAATTGGGGTTAAGTGACTTGCCCAAGGTCACACAGCTAGTATGTGTGTGAAATGTCTGAGGCTGGATTTGAACTCAGGTCCTCCTGACTCCAGGGCTGGTGCTCTACTCACTGCGCCACCTAGCTGTCCCAGCTCTTAAGATTCTATGAGCTTCAAGAGGGTTACTCCAATGTTAGCTGATTCTTTCAAAGGTTTCTTCTAACATCTTATCACCCTAAGTGTATGTTGAAAACAGATCTTCTCTTCCCTTTGGCCCCTGATGCTCTTCAAAGCTCTCTGGGATAACAAATGGGATTCCTTTTCCCTTCTTGTTGAGGAGTAGGGTATAGATAAATTGTAGAGGTGACAAAGATTGAATCAGAGCTGAGCTGAGCTGCTGTCCTTTGCCCTCCCTGCTACCCTGTATTTACCTGTACATGAACAGGACTGGTCTAGACATCATCCATTAGCCCGATATGGACCATGGGATTCCCCTCTATGGTTCTCCATTGGTTGGCTCCCTAGGGAACCCTCAAGCATTAAAAAAGGGCCCAGAGTGAAATGAGACTCTCAGGAACCTTTGAAAGAATCTGCCGACATTTGATTACCCTAGAAGCTCATAGATTCTCAAGAACTAGCCAGTCTGGTGGCTTCTGAAGGTGTGTTAGAACACGGCTAACTGTTATTCTTGTTTACTACTAGCACATACACACAATTATGCCCGTTATGTTTCTAGATGATTAAGAATTTTGTCAGAGTATAAGACTGCTTGTAGTATTAGATTCAAAGATTTCTCTTTGCATGAATTTAACAAACACTGCCTTGACCTAACCTCATACTTGCTGTGTAGCATTCAACCATGATAACATGCTGGTGCTTAATTCTCCTTTTTCTTGGGTCAGAATCCTTCGGTAACTTTCTGGACTACCAAAATATTTCCCCAGACTAGAGACGGTAAGGGCTTTTCTCTGCTGTCAAGATTTACTCATGTGTTTTAGCCCATGTTGCAAGCAGAGTAGAGTACCGTGTTTTCCTGAGGCCTTGATGATCAACCTATGCTCAGGACAAAGGCAGCTTTCTTAAGCTCTAGGTCTCAGCAGACAACTGGAGACGGCATGAGAGCTGAGGCTTACTGAATTTGGGGGGAAGACCCCTGAGTTTGGGAGACCCCTGAAGTTACTAGGGTCAAGCCCTTTCCCCTCCCATCTAATTTAAGGTGTACCTGAAGCCTCTCTCTACTTTGGTGAGAGCTGTTGAGGCCCAAGAGGTGGATGAAGCATTAGACTGAAAGTCAGTATTGGGTTTAGAGACCTCTACAAGGTTGCCAGGCAAACAGCCACAATACCCCCAGGGGAAGATTTCATGGCAAGGCAAGCCCCCCTTTCCCCCCTCCCACCCCGCCCCCTGCCCCCGCCACAGCCCAAACAGGTCACTGCCCCAAAGCTTTCAAGAAAAGTTAAACTCCGCTTGGTACCTCTGCACTCCACCATTTGGCTATCAGGTAAGATTTCTCCTATGTTCCTGAATTCGATCTTAAAGTTCTGTCATGGTGCTCGTGTTGCACAGTCTCATTCTCCTTTCTACCACCGTTCTTAGGGGCAGCTAGGTGATGCAACGCATAGAGCACTGGGCCTGGAGTCAGGAAGAGCTAAGTTCAAACCTGGCCTTAGACACTTACTAGCTATGCGACTCTGGACAAGTCACTTAACCCCTATCTGTCTCAGTGCCTCATCTGTAAAATG
Source organism: Phalanger gymnotis (assembly GCA_028646595.1). Taxonomy (NCBI): domain Eukaryota; kingdom Metazoa; phylum Chordata; class Mammalia; order Diprotodontia; family Phalangeridae; genus Phalanger; species Phalanger gymnotis. The sequence goes on from CM053623.1 coordinate 95,481,623, forward strand.
CGGATACACCAGAGAATAAACAAACCATGCCAGTATCTTTGCCAAGACAACCTCATGTACAAGTTTCATGGGGTCACATAGAGTCAGACAAGACTTAACACCAGACAACAACTACTGTTCTTTATATCCTCTGCCCTGGTAGATCTCGCTGACAATTTCTTGAATGGAGAGAACCTTGGATGGCTTATGTTTCTAGTCCTAGTTGCCATTTTCGTTTATACTTTATCCCAAGGTAACTTTATCTCTAGAAGCCCACAATCAGTGGTGTGCATTCATAAGACCTGGCCCTAAGTGGAGGACCACCCCACCACCCCCGCTCTGCTCAGCTCGTCCTCACCTCCCCAGCCTAGGGAGTACCTTGCAGAAGGCTAACATCTGAGAGGACCAGGCTGTCAGAGTGATCGGAGTCCTTCAGCTGGATCTCACTCCGCAAAGAGCTGATCTCCATCTCGTACTCCTCCTGGATGCGCTCCATGCCGTTGAGCTCGGAGCGCATGCGGCACAGGTCCTCTTGCAGGCTGGCTATGTCTCCTTCGTGTTCCACCGCGGCATCCTCTGCCGCCTGCCGCAGGGTCTGGATCTCGTCATGGGCCATCTGCAGCTCCTGCTCTATGTCCTTCAGCTCGGTCTCTTTCTCTTGTTCCAGAAGGGAGATCTCCTCCCTGAGGGACCTTAGCTCACCTAGGAGAGACGCAAGTTGGAGCTGTCAGAGGGTCATCGCACCAACTTGCTGGGTCCCCTGAGAAGAACTAACTTGTTTCCCTTCTGTGTACTCTAGGGACCCCAGGCTCTGCCCCAAGGGAGAGAAACAGCTGTACCCAGAGTAGGAGAAGGAAGATATTTAATAGTTACCAGCCAAGAAACTCAGAGTGAAGAGCAGAATGGGGGCCCTGCTCCATTAGTCGGGCCATGGGGGCTTGGATAGGGGGTGAAGCATGATTAAAGAGCACAGCCAAGCCTTTCTTAATTATAGCCACCTCATTTTTTTCCTGCTTTTTCTATGTCCTTTCCAGAGTCACCCAAGTAAAGTAGTGATGCAGGCCCCTTGGTAGTTAGGTTGGGCATCCACAGCTGATCACTGCCATTGTGTACATGCTGTGGTGACTCTACAGGACGGTGGGAATTTAGGATCCTAAACCTATCCAAAAAAGCATCGGGATTCAAAAGAATGTATATCTGTGCAACAGCTAAAGCCTGGATGCCTTTGTGGCTCATTGGCCAGATGCAGCCACTCTGGGCCCAAGGTGGGTTCCACCTGAGATCTTTTTACCTCCTGGCTTTATTTAACCTAATTAGCTAGCACATGCAAACTAGGTAGCCAATACCAGCTGCCTTTGTGCTTCTGTTGTGTGACTGACTGGCCCCAGGGGTCATTCTCGCAGTCTTGAACTGGCTGAGGGCAATTATACATTTAGATTAATGTGACCTGTATACACAGAATAGATTTTTGAACATAGGGTGCACTACCAAAAAACTTGGATGCCTCTGATCCAAGAACTTGTATACTGTCAAACATAACTGCTTATCTCAAAACAAAAGAAATCTATTATTGGGAAAATAAGGAAAGTAGGAGGTACTAGCAGGGACAAAGAAGCCAGAACTACAGGAGCAAGGTTGGTAATATTGGATGGCTGAGAGCCATTCTTTTGACACGTGTTTACTGAACAACTACTCTGGGCACAGAATGAGCTCCTGAGAGAGAACAAGAGAAGTAGAAGACAGTCACCATCTGCAGGGAGCTTCAGAGCTGTAACTAGGACTGGGCAACCAGGGCTTTGCCAGTGAGCCCAAATTTAGAGGGCACCAACAGTATCTGTTTCCCTTCAGCAGTAAGTCTAGGGATAGAGACTGGACTTGGGATTTCAATAGCATAGGCAATTCCCAGAAGAAGAACTGTCCACTTATTTGTCAAGGGCATAAGGAGGTTAAACAATTAAGACTTCCTGACTACAAGGTCAGTCCTCTATCCACCATTACCAAGAATAATTAATTAAAATAGGAAGCTACAGGATGGTACAAGTCCTCCCTAGCTGCCCTCTCCAGTAGCCCCAGGTAGGTGAGCTCCTCCCCAGCCTGGTCCCACCCTGCTCCCTGCACCAGCACTGGACTCCCCGGGGCAGGCTTCAGTAGAAGGAGCCCTGAGCTGCCCTGGCCTCTGTCTCCCCACCACCAAACAGGATTCCTAGAGCTAAGGTTCCCCTCCACATCCCCTCCCCCCAGAAAATTTTTCTGTAAAAGTGAATTGGAGGGACCTTTCCTGGTGCTTGACCCAGGCATGTTTTCGATGCTTGACTCAGTTCTAGAACTCAGGGTTAGAATGGACAGTATTGGCTCTGAGGAGCTTATGGTCTAGTTTGGAACACAAAACACATACAAGTGAGATAACCAGAGCACAGTCACAAAGCAGCAATATGCATTAACATACAAGTACAGTAAGCACAGTCTGTACAGATCATTCCTGAAGGGACAGGATAGAGGGTAGTGATCACAGCAGAGCAGGGTCATCCAGGCAAGGCTCCCTAGAGAAAGTGGGCTAAGAACTGAGTCCTGAAGAAAGTAAGGAAAATGGACTGGCACTTATTCTGGGCCTCAGTTTCTTTATCTGCAAAAACAGGAGGTTGGACTACATGACCTTGAAGGTCCATTCCAACGGTCAATCCTAAGGTAGAAAATGGCACGACATGTGCAGGGAGCCACAAGACTGTTGTGACTGACTGGGCCAGGGTGAATGAGATGAACTCAGAAAGGTGGTGATATCACTTGATAGAGCTGATGGAGCTTCCCCAATGCATGGCTGAAAAAGAAGGCCTAGAAAGTACTTCTGCTGGCAAAAGGCCACTTCACAAAATCACAGAATTTCAGGGCTGAAAAAGACCTGTGACTGTCTGCTCCAACCCACACGTGATTCCCCGTGGATACACCACCACCAGGTCTGGAGGACCATCCAGACTCTGCTAGAAGATCTCCGAGGGGGACCCCACCACCTCCCAAAACAACCACTTCCACTTTTAGACAACTGTCATTGGTAGAAGTTCTTCCTGATATCAAGGCCAAATCTACCTCTTATTACTCCTTGTTCCTCCCTTTGGGGCTGAGTCTGATCGGTCAGACTCCTCTTTGACATGACAGATACCTTTAAGGATTGTTCTCTCTTTTCCTTTCCCTCTCCCACCCCCACCCCCACCCCCACCCCCACCAGACTTTTCCTTTCCAGGTTAAACATTCTCAGTTCTTTCTGCCTGTCCTCATATGACATGGACTCAAGGCCTTTTGCCATCCTGGCTGCCCTGCTCTGAAGGCTCTCCAACTTATCAACGTTCTTAAACAGTGGCATCTAGAATGGAGAACGGTATTTGGGACAGTCTTAAATCTTCTTCCTTGGGGTTCAGTGCAGGCCTAGACTTTGCCATTTCTCTGTCCTTATTCTTCCAAAATGATTCCAGGTATTTCTTCCCACCCTGTTTGGGGCCTTGTATAGGCAGTTTTGCTCTGTCCCTCTCTTCTACACCCACAATTTCTTTAGAATCCTTGGAGCCAGAAGGGACAATGGAGGTTATTTCCCACACACCACACATGTTTAGATCCAGAAGGCACCCTAAAGGCCATAGAGTCCTTATGTTAGAAAAGTAGGCATAGAGATGTGCTCCATGAGGCAGGATTTGAATTCGGGGTCTTCCCAACTCCAAGGCTAGCCCTCATTCAGTCTAACCTCATTGACAGAGGAAGCTGAGGACCAGAGGAGGTGATGTGAGTGGGCCAAGGTCACTGAGCTATCAAGTACGAAGGACATAGTTTGAAAGCCAGATTTCCCAGGACAGAACCCCAGGCTCTGTGACTCCATCCACATCAGATGCCCTTCGCTCTACAGCCTGCACCATACCAGGGCCACATCACAAACACTAGCCAGCTTCCTCTGGACTGTGGACTGCCCACTCCCCCCTGGAGAATGGAAGAGTGGACAGCAGTTGCATTCACCTTACTTACTTTGTACATATTTTATATCTACTGATACGTGGATATGCTGGGAGCCCCTCCCCTCTCTGCTACAGACTGGAAGCTCCAGGAGAGTAGGGCCTGTTTCTTTTTTTCTTTTTTTTTTGGTCTTTGTATGCCCAGCAACATAATCAGCCGTCTGACCACGTGGCAGCTTTAATGCTTGTTGACTGACTGATGGATGGATGGATGGGGATGTAAAAGGAGGGAGCTGGCCTAGGTGGTGTCTAAGGTGACGGTCCCTTCCGTTTGTACTTGCTACGACCTTCTAACACCGGCCGGGACGTTCTCCACCTCGGACAAGCCGGCTGACCCGAGGCACTGGAGCCGGGCTCAGGCTGAGAGTGGGCGGGCGTGGGGCGTGGCCGGGGCTTGGGGCGGGGCTTCAGCACCAAGGGGGGGTGGGACTTGTTTGGGAGTTGAGGGGGGCGGGGCTTCTCCGGGAGTTGGCAGGAGTAGGGCGGGGCCTTAAAAGGGGCGGGGATGGGAAGAGGCGGGTCTCCAAGATGGTCTGTGCGGATTGGCGGTGAGGCGGGGCGTTTCTGCGCGGGGTGGGGGCTTTGGGATCTGGGTCCGGGTCGGAGAGTGGGTTCTCACTCACCGGTCAGGGACTCCATCGCACCGGCCTGTCTAGTGGTCTCCTTGGGGGGAACACCCCCCCCCCCACCCCCCGCGCGCGCGCGTAGCCCTCCTAGCTATGGCAGCCGCTTCCGGGCCGGCCAGGGGTCCGGCCTACCCCCAAGGAGCGCGCGCCCCCTGCGGGCGGAAACGGGCAGTGCACGGGAGCGGAGTTGGGAAGAGCTGGGAGGGGGAGGAGGGAGAGAGAGAAGAGAGAGAAGAACGCTCTGCCGCCCCCTGCAGGGAGGTGGTGATAGTGTCTGACCTGGCAGCCTTGTGCTGCACGTGTGTGTGTGTGTGTGTGTGTGTGCGCGCACGCGCGAGCGCATGGGTTGGTGTCAATTTGTGTGTTCAGGGCTTAAAGTGTGTAGACTCTATATAAGCTAGGAAGACTACTGATCTGGGAAGAATCATGGAACCATGTGAGCTTAGAGCTGGAAGAGATCTTGGGGGTAATCTAACCCAATTCTCTTCTCCCCCCCTCCCTTTTTTTTAACAGATGAGGAAGCTGAGGTCCAGGAGAGATTAAATGATTTGCCCAAGGGCACACGAGGGAGGAAGGTGGCAGAGCCACTACAGGTCCCATGACTAGTGTTCCACTTGCACCAGCTGATCATTAGGACCACCCTCTCATTGTCTCTAGCATATAGCCTGGCTATATTATAGGTAATAAGTAGCAGTCAAGTCAACAAGCATTTATTAAGTGCCAACTATATGCCATGCACATGGGCACATTGGCAGAGATAGGGATTCCAAGCCTAGATTTCCTGCCTCCAAAGGCTGCGCTGACTCACTTCATCTCAATTGATCTTCCCATACATAGCCCTTGGAGGCTGACATAGCCGGTATCATCCTTCTTTTACAAATAAGGAAATTAAGAGCCTTGGAGATAGTTGCGCGGCCTGCTCATAGAACTGCTAAGTGTCAGAGCTGAGACAGAAGTCCTGGTCTCTTGACTGCAGGGCCAATTCTTTCCTCTACAGCTTCCTCAGCTTCAAACTGTGTGTGAGTGTGTGTGTGTGAGTGTGTATGTGTGTGTGTGTATGTGTGCACGCGCGCACTCCAGAGATACTTTTATACTTAGACCCCAGGGGCCAGTGGACCTATAGCGGTGGCGTGTGCATGGGTCTGCAGGGGCACTGGATCCCTGCCTGAAGCCAGCAATGCTGTGGGGTCACCCATAGTCAGCAGCTATAAATATACTCAGAGTTCTGGCCCTGGGCCCCAGTGCCTGGGAGCAAGAGAACCAACTGCTTAGATCTTATGGAAACTACACGGATATGACTCTTACCTGAGATCATAGGACTAAAGGACTTCAAGTTGGAAGGGACTGTAGAAGTACAATGCAATAAGCATTTTTGAAGGACCTATCCTGTACAAGGCACTGTATGCAAAGTTACTGATGTCACAAGGACAGCTGATGCAGTCCCCAGAGGTAAGAAATGTGATGCCAAGGGAGACTGATCGGCTTGTCTAAGCTCCTACTGGGAGCAAGCAGCAGAGTCACAATTTGAACCCAGCTCCACTGACTTGAAATCTAGGGCTCTAGCCACTCTACCATGGTTGCCTCAGTGTCTTTTTCCTACCTCGCTGCCTTCTGTCATCATTTCCTTTTTGCTTTTCTTTGTTCCTCCCTTTGCCCTAGCCATTTGCTTTCTATCGCTGCCCATCTCTTTGTTCTTTCTGTTCTTTATTTTCCCCATTTCCTCTTCCTTTTGTCCACACTGGACCGCCTCCCTGGAGAGTGCCTGCTCTGAAGCTATTTTTTCGGACATCTCCCAGAAACTGGAAGCTGGAAGGAGTCAACTGAAGCCGCCTTGATGTTGCTGTGGGATATGGAACACCTACCCTGCTGCTCCTCGGAGATAGCTGCACATGGGAGCTGAAGGGAGGGGATTTCTAGGTCATCTGTTGGGCTCCTGGTAGCTATAGAGAGCCCCTCCTTATATAAGCCCTTATTACACAGCTTTGTAGCCTGTGGGTATTATTGATTCTGGTTGACTCACTTGCCCTATCCTGGATCCCTGCTGAAGAGAACAGAGGGGACAAGGAATGTGACTAGGCCAAGATGGATGCACTACCCAGTGCTTGAAGGCAAATGGGAGCCGGAGTGACCCTGCCTCTACTCCTAAGTCACCCATCCCAGCATCCAACCGGTTCGCCCACCCCTGGTACTGACCTGGACATGGAAGGAGAATGGATGAGCAAGAGAAAAGGAGGAGATTAGAGGCAAAAAGGAGGGGAGGAGAAGAAGCAGGAGAGTGAGATAGAGGAGTTTCAATATGAAGATGAGGGAATAAAGAGAGAAGGGCCAGGGGAAAAGAGCTAAGAAGTTGTGGTGGGGGGTTTAAAAAGTGGAAGAGGAAATCCAAAGAGACAGAGGAAGTGAAAGGATAATTAAGAAGTAAAAACATCCTCTTGGATGACTAAAAAAGTAGTAAGAGATGGCATGAGAAAAATCCCTTGAAAAATGGCCAAGTGAAGCCCACCCCACCATTCCCCTGTCCCTTGCTTCCTCCATCAACCTCTAGCATTACCCTGGAGTTTCTGGATCTGCTTGGTGAAGGTCTCTGCCTGCTGGGCGCTGGCCAATCGCTCATCCTCCAAGAGTCCTGAAACAGAACGGGAGTGGACTGAGGGAGGCCCCAGGTCCTGAGAACTTCCTGGTTTTGATCAAACCTTCCATCCCTTCCTGCCAGGTTCCCCCTACTTAGGTTTCAAGAGCTTCACCAGATGTGAAGGCCAGGCTTCAGGCCTGTGAGAGGCAGAGAGAGCTTGGGACCCTAGATTCCACTCACCTTGTAGCTCAAGGGAATCATCCTCATGCTGTCCAGCCAGCTCCCTTGTCTCCTCCAGCTCAGCCACTAACTGCAGCACCTGAGCTCTCAGCTCCTCCAGCTCTGTCTCAGTGAGGCTTAGCCCCCGAGGCTTGTCTTCCTGCTGGGACTTCACATCGCTGTCCTTCTGCCCCTTGTTCTCCTTCTTCTCTTCCTCTTCCTCTTCCTCTTCCTCCTCATACAGAGCTGGGAGCAATACTTCCCCTGTGAGACAGACCCCCGCCCCCACACACACAGTATCAGAATCACCTTTTTTTTAGCTGAGGTCTCTCAAATTTGCAACTGATTACACCAGCCAAGGTGACTATGTAGAGATGATGCACTGGTGCTATCTGCAGGTCCCCAGTGCCACCCCACCCCAAATCAATGCCTGTAGAATTGAGGTTCAGGGTATTCTCATCTCTCTCCCTGACCCTTCCTGGAGTTTGCTGACCAGTTTCATTTGAGTGGGGCCTCTCACAATGACATGCTTAAAGGGGCAGGGCGCTTCAAAGCATAAAGCTGAGAACAATGAAGGAAAGCTTGTCCACTGCCACCTGGCTTCTTCTAGTTCTGACTCCTGGAGCTTGGGACAAGTGAATAGAGAATCAGAGAGCTGGAAAGAAATTTAGAGGTTATTGACTTCAAGCCCCATCCAGATCAAGAATCAATTCCCAAGGCATCTGCTTGACCATTGGCCTAGGGAAATTCAGACTTTGTGTAGGAGCCTTTGAAGCCAGCTGGGGTGAAAGTGGCATCTCTCAGGCTCCATACAGGCAAATGTGGGATTGCTACCCAGGTGATATGTATGGGGAGTGCATATAGAGCAAAGCAGCAGAACGCTGGTTGAATGGTAGCCCCAGCAGACTGCAGCCCTCTGGATAAGACTGTGTCTCTTCCACCTAGAGGGAGGGACCTTCCACTCTGATGACTTTCTTCCAACCTTGAAGGTCTAGCTGTGGGGGAAATGTTAGGGTCAAGGCCAGGAGTCCCAGGGGGAGGGAGAGAAGAAATGAAGTAAAAAGTAGGAAAGGAGAAAGAAAAGAAAACATTCTAGGACAAGAAAACTCACCATCCATGGTCTGACCCCAGCGCTCCAGGGACCCCCAGCATTGGCCTTTCTTCCTCTCACAGCCCTCAGTTCCCTCACAGGACCCTGCAGGGGTCACTGGAAATCCTGTGGAAAGAAAAGTATGAGAAGCATAGGAAAGGCTGAGGAGTATACCCACCCTAGTCATGGATGTTTGAATCCTAACGTCAATCCAAGGATCTCCCCATTCCTAGCACTGATGCTCCCCCATTCCCCCAGCTATGGCACCTCTGTTGGTTCCAACTGTTCTACCCTCCCACCCTACTCCCAGCTTTGCTGCTGACCCTGGCCTACCATCCTCCCCATTCTGGCCCAGGTCTCCACCTCTGCTGCTGCCTTCTGCCCCACCCCACCCCCACTGCCATCCCTGCACTTGACTCCCTCTGAATTGCACCCCCCATCCTAATAGAAGTCTTTATCTCTGCTGCTGCTGGCTGCCCCACTCCCAGCTCTGCTGCTAATCCTGACTCTGATTCCCCCCCACCAACACAGGCCCCCACCTTTACTGCTTCCATCTGTTCTAGCCCCCACCCCAGGTCTACTTCTGAGGCTGACTATGACCCCTTCATCTTACTGTCGGTCCCCACTTCTCCTGCTTCTGTCTATCCTACACTCCACATCCAGCCCTGCTGCTGGCTTGGAATCTGTGGCAACTCTCCCCCCACCCTCCGTTCTAACCCGGGTCCCCACATCTGCTGCTTTTGCCTGCCTTACCTGACATCCCAGCTGTGCTGCTGACCCTGACTGTGAATCCCCTCTACAAGAGATTTCTGCTTCTCTCTACCCCACTCCCCACCCCTAGCTCTGCTTCTGACCCTGACTCTGTGAATGTCCCCCCCAACACAGGTCCCCACATCTGCTTCTATCTGCCCCACCCCCAGCTCTGCAACTAACCCTGGCTCTGTGAATCTCTCCCCCAGCCTACCACAGGTCCACATATCTTCTCTCTATCCTTCCTCCCCACCCAGCTTTGCTGCTGACCCTGACCCTGTGAATCACCCCCTTCCCCTGCCAGTTTTAGCTTACATTCCTACATCTGCTGCTTTTTGTCTCCCATGTTTTCAGTTCTACTGTTGACTTTGACTGGAGAGTCAAAACTGACTAGGTCTGCTAAACCCAGTTCTGTTGCTCTGTCTCTCTCTTTCTCTCTATCTCTTTCTGTCTCTTTCTCTCTGTCTCTTCATAAGCCGGGAGAGTGTATATTTAGGAAAGAGAGGAAGATGAGAGAGGAAGCAGAAGATAGAGGAGATGGAGGGAATGGGAGAGACGAAGTGAAGAGGAAAAGCTGCGGGTTAGGGAAGGGGCAATGAAAAGGGGGGTTCTGTTATTTGAACTGAGTAAAATGCCATCATCACCATTCTACCTAATTTTCTACCCCCCCCCCATTATCCACTCTTCACTGTGCTTAGGGCAGGAGGGGGCTGAGAATCTGCACCCACAAAAGGGGACAGAGCCCGGGAAGTAAGGGAGGTGAAGCCACCTTCCAGAGGGGCTGGTGGGACCAGGATGACGGGAGCCTCTCGAGGGAGGATACAGCGGTGGGTCTGGACATGCGGGGAGACGGGGAGAGAGGGATGGGAAGATGGAGACCTCGGCCTGGGGAGGGAGAGAGGGAGGCAGAACTGCGGACCGAGAGGAAGCGGTGAAGGGAGGGGAGAGACTAGGACAGGAGGAGGGGAGGAGAAATGGAGAAGGGCGAGGAGAAGCCAGGTGAACCGCAGCCCTGACCTGAGCACTGGCTGTTCCAGCTCATGGCTCCTGGTCCATCCCCAGCTTCTGTGTCCATGGCCGCAGCCGCTGCCTGTGCAGCTCAGGGATGGAGCCGCAGAGCCTTGGGGAGCAAGGGCGGGAGGAGAAGAGGAGGAGCTGCTGGGGAGGCGTGCAGAAGGCGGGGACCTAGCCCAACCCCAAGGGCTCCCCTCTTCCTTCCATGATTTCCCCCCTCCCCAGCCTACCTGACGCAACCACTGGGGAGCCGGGCGGGGGGAGCTATAGCCAAAGAGTCCTCCCCACCCCCTCACTCTGCGCTGCCTGCCCGGCCTGCTCCTAGGAAGGGTCAAGTGCCTGGCTCGGGTGGGGGCACTTTGACTCTTGCCCACCATAGCCTTGGCCCCAAGGAGGAAGGACAGTACAGGTTCGCTGGCTTGGATGGGCTGCTAGGTTCAGCTGCTTCCGTGGGAGCTCTGCTGTAGGAGAGGGTTCAACACAGCCCCCTCCCCTCCAGTCAGTGAGAAGGGGGTAGGGGGTCTGCCCAGAGGAACTCTGGTACCTGGGAGGCAGAGTAATGGGAGGCCGATCTCCCTGGCTTTGCTGCCCAGGTAAACCAGAGCACTCCTCTAGTATGATGTTTCCCACCGTGGAAAAATCTGCCCTGTATCATCTTAAGCAGAACATGCTCCTCCAAAGTCCGAAGACCCTTGTCCGGCTAGCTCACGGCTCTGGGCTCGTCCTGGCCCGGAGATGCATCCAGGCTAGAGAGGAAGATCTTGCCAACGCAGCTCTCAGGAGTGCTCTTGCCAGACCAAGTGGGGTGGTGTAGAGGCTGGAACGAGACACATGGGGCTGAGGGCAGGTATTTCTGGCCCTCTCTCTTTCCTGGATTCCCCTCTCCCTGCCTCCCATGGATTCTCTAGTCAGTCCATGGGTCTTTAGGCTTTCTAATCTAGCCATGGGTCCCACACACCCCTTTGTTGATGGGATCTAGTTTCCTTATTTATAAACCCTACACTGCCACATTGTTCTTCCACTAAGACGATTGAATTCCACAAGCAATTATTAACTACCTTTCCTCGTAATGGCAACTTTGTTAAGTGCTGAAAATACAGACTGAACGAAGCAGTCCCTGCCCTCAAGGACCTTATGGTCTATGAGAAGGAAACAATATATACTTGGGAGTAAATATGAAACATGGGCAGAGTATGGGGCAGATGACACAGTAGATGGAGTGCTCGGCCTGAAGTCAGGGAGACTTGTCTTCCTGAATTGAAATCTGACCTCCAACACTAGCTGTGTGACCCTGGGCAAGTCACTTAACCCTGTTTGCTTCCGTTCCCTCATCTGTCAAATGAGCTGGAAAAGGAAATGGCAAACCACTCCAGGATTTTTGCCAAGAAAGGCCCAGATGGAGTTATGAAGAGTTGGGCATGACAAAAATGACTAAAGAACAGCAAACATGAAATATACTCGAAGTAACTTCTGGAGGTAAGGACATAGGCCTGACTCTGCAAGGCAGTTTTGTTAGTATTAGAACAGACTTCAGAAGGCACAGTGGAAGAGATGGAAGAGTGGCCCAGGAACAATGCAGGGACAGGGTTGGTACGAGGGACAATGAGTATGAGCTTTGGCCTCAGCAGGTACAAGTCAGAGTCACAGGTATTCTGAATGGACAGAGCAGGAGCGTATTGGCATGCCAGTATAGTAAAAGTATGGTGATTTGATTATCAATTCCAGAGAAGGAGGTAGTGAGCTGGTGGGAGCTGGTGGATATGCACTCAGTGACAGGGCAGATGGCCGGGTCTTAATCTTTTCTGATGGTTAGAGCAGGGATTGGGGGAGTGCAGGCTGGTTATAGAGCTGGGGAAGGCACCTCAGAGGTACTTGACTCTCAGCCAGGTCAGTTTTTTATAGCCAAGGGAGATATATAATTGTCACTGTATATTGTAAGAATCATATACACATAGTATTTGGTTGTTTTTTGTTTGTTTTGGCTTGGATCTGTGTTTTCATTAGTAGGGATCTCTGTCTACAATGTCAACCAATGTACCCCTTAGCTTTAGAGAGGTGCCTGGGACCCAGAGGTTACATGATTTTCTTGGGACCCCACAGTCAGTATGTGTCAGAGGCAGGACCTCAGTCCACATGGTCCTGGCTTTGTAGTCAGTCCTCTCTCCACTCTCCTATACTCCTTTTCCCTGCACCACACACATGCATGTATATATGTGCCATGCTTGTGTTACTGAATATTTTCACATTTATTATCTTATTTCATTCTCCAAACAACCCTGTCAGGTAGGCAGTGCAGACTCTATGTTGCTCATTTTACAGATAATGAGGCCCAGATGAGTCAAATAGAGTCACCCACCCTAGTCACCCAGGGTCACGCACTGGCAGATTCCAGTTGAAAGCCAGGCCTTCCAGCTTCAAGCCCAGGGTACTCTCCACTCTGCCACATGACTTCTCAATTTACTGAGTATACGCCAGGTGCTGATTGCCTCCAGGACTCCACTGCTAGGTTCACCTATAGAAGGAACTGGTAACACAACCAGAAAATGGTGGCAATACAGAAATAGACTCATGAACATAATGACAAAGGTTTTTGTGTCTATAGTCACAGAGACACATGGGAAAAGGAATGTCCCATGGGCTTTTCCAGGTTCCCAGATTCATGAATCACACACTCGCATGTGTATATGGAATCCAGAACCATTTCTAGTGGGAGATGCCTAGAGTTAGGCTTCCAGTGGATAACCGAGAGAGTGTCACCCTAAAGACTCTTCCTTTGCATTGATGGCCTAATTCTATCAGAGCTTCTTCCTCTGCTTGCCCCATCCTAGGGGCTCTTTGTCCCTCTTCAGCAGCTTAGAAACCTGGGAGCATCTCCTGGATCATTACTTTCTGCTGGGGCCACACTCCATAGGACCTTCTCCCCTGCTGCCTCTCCTCCTACCTACCCCTAGCCCACTGCTGCTCAAGGTTCAGAAATATGTTATGGCTCTGATGCAGTCTTTAATATGAAGACACAGCTTCACATGGCTTCATGTACATATAAACAGTCCCAGTCCTTCAGTTTTATACATTTCATACTCTTTGACACTCAGTCTCTGCCAAATACACAAGGTCATTGTTTGTTGCTAGGGTTAAAGAGGCATTGTGAAAGAATTGGATGGGCCAGTCAGTTCTGAAAGCCACAGGCCTTTTTCTTTGGCCTACTTAAGAGAAGGCTATGGAACTCAACTTTTGGTGCTCAAGGAAGCCTGAGGTGGGGAGGGCGGAGGCAACAAGGGGAGGGCACTAGGGAAGCCTATAGCCTCCCCCCCGTCCCCAGCCAGTGCCAGGACTGACACCTTCAAACTAGGGAAGCCCCCCAACCCAGACATCAGCTGGGAAAGACACCCCCAAAGTGGGACTGGGAAGGGCAAGGAAATGACACAACCCAAGTATTGCAAGGGAGTCTTAGCCATGGCCACAAGAGGGAAGCCAGGGTAGGTTTGGAAGAGGCTGTTCTTGGAATTTGGTCCAATGTCCCATCAAGCTCTCATTCAGATTCGTGTCCATCTTCATGTTATTCAGGGAACTCCCCAGTTGGTAGTGTGCAGGGAATTTTGTAGGGAGGCTCCTATTTAGGTGACTCTCATTAGCTTCCCACCCTGAGGTTACAGGCAGGAAGGTGCCAATCTGCTAGGGTTACAGAAGAAGGGCAGGGCATAGGAGGAAGATACTATGGGAGAAGGGAAAGGGAACAGGCATTTATTAATCACCTGCTATGTACCAGGTACCAGGCACTGTTAGGCATTTTACAGATATCTCATTGATCCTTCCAACAACCTGGGGAGGTAGGTGCTAGTATTATCTCCACATTGCAGTTTAGAAAACTAAGGCACACAGAGGTTAAGAGACTTGCCCAGGGTCACACAACTAGTATGTGTCTGAGGCCAGATTTTAATTCAGGTCTTCCTACTCTAATCACTGTACCACCTAGCCATAGCTAGGATATAGACAGTTTGTTGGACTAGAGGCCTGCCTTTAAAAAAAAAAAAAGAGAGAAATTTTGCAGACTAAAACACACACACACACACACACACACACACACACACACACACACAACCCTGATCCCAACCCCTAAACCTCTACTGGATTAATTTCAAACTTATAAATATCATACTTTATTTCTAGAGAAACCTGTCCCACAGAGAGTCGCCTAATTGGGCCCAATAGTCCTAACGTCCAGCTTGTTAACCTGGCTATACTCTCTTTGCCTTAGTCCAGAGACTGGGATGTGTCAGGTTAGCTCTGTGCCTTCCACAATGCAGGGGTCCAGACTTAGTTTGACTAAATTCGTCTTGAGTTTATTCAGTATACTGTGCCTAGAGTTGAGTTCATCTCATCCACCTTGAGCTTTTTGAATTCCTAGGGATCCTCAGAACCAGATAACCTTAATGATGGGGTTTGAGCCTAGGAGATGGGGTCTGTTACTGGCCTGAGCCAAGATTCAGGAATAACAACTTTCTAGCTCACTGCATGTGATACATCTTTGAGGGGCTGGCTTGATGACTAAAGCTGGTACTCAAATCCAGTTCTCTTAAAGATGGAAGCTTATAGATCTGGGTCATTTAGTTCAACTTTCCACTACCCCTTTCTTTTATAAGTCAGGAAACTAAGGCTGGGGGCAGCTGAGCAATTGGTTCACTCTCACAGTTATTTTGGAGGGAAAGCTGGGATTAGAACCCATCTCTTCTGACACCTGGTGCAAATGCCCTACCCACGACACCACACTGCCTCCCAGTGGGATGCCCACAGGGGATGACCTAAACCTGTCATCTCAGTAACCCTCTCAGAGAAGAATTGGTTCTAATAGACTCCATCCTTGTATTCAGGGGCTCATCCTCCTTCCTAATCCCATCTGAGCAGTTCATCCTTCCTATGGATTCATGAAAATCATTCTCCTGACTGTCTTGGCCTCTCACCCCTGCCCCTCAGTTGCTCCCTGCAAGCAGCCTGCCCCTTTTTCATACCAGTACTTTAGCTTCTGCCTGCTGTTTGTCCCCTTAGAATCCTCTTTTGGCTTACTAAATTCTGTCAGTTTCTTATAAAAAAGATCATTGTGAATCGCCGGGAGGGAAACCGGCCCAGGGAAGCACAAGGTCTGATCCTCAACCCTGACCCTCCTCACCCTCAGAGAATGTCGGAGCTAGAAGGGACGGCAAGGCTCATCTAGCGATCCTAGCGCCATTTTACAGTTAAGCAAACTGACTCGTGCCCAGAGTTTAATCTTAAAATGCACTTATCCTGTGCCTGTCTGGCCTTTGTGAAAGAGGCTTTTAGTTATATGGCACAAGATATGTGTGGGGAAACTCTGTACAGTCTGTGCCCCTAAAGTCCTCAGTATCAGGGAACTAGTGGTGGAAGGGACCTCAGAGGCCATGAGACCAACCCTCTCGTTTTACAGATGAAGGAACTAAGCATGCTTTCCCCCAAAATGTCAATAAGAGCAAAGTAAAAACAGGGCTCGTCCGGGATTTGAACCCGGGACCTCTCGCACCCTAAGCGAGAATCATACCCCTAGACCAACGAGCCAGTGATAGAAACAGCTGTCCAGATGTAGTTTTGCCACATCATCAGCATCCAAGTCTGGTAACAGGCGGTTACTCCTTCTCTCCTTCCAGCCTATCTGGCTCTCAGCCCAGGCCTTGGCTGCATTCTGCCTCACTCTTTGAACTTTCCCTCCTCCCCTCCCAGCTTCAGTGCTACAGTCTGGAGATTCATTGCTCTTAGACGCTGGTGTTTGTGTATATATTGGGGTAAGTGGGTGGGTGTGTGGGTGTGTGGGGGGGTCGCAAACCTAATCCATTGGTCAGACAGTAAATGGATTTGTTTCTAAAAGATGTATAGGAACAGAATAAACCCATAACATCCAGCAACTTCTCTAGGATGCCTTTCCTTCACACCTCTAGGAAATGAGCTTCGTTGACATGTTCTGTACTAAATTAAGAACTAAACCTATAAACCGGTGGTTCTCAGACATTTCCTCTCCATCTCTCACCATGCCTCACCCCCAAAACAAACCAACCAACCCCAAGCCCAGCAAGTGCCACTGTGAGCAAGGGACATCTTCCTTTAACCCAAGACATTAAAGACTTAAAATTGCTGAAGGGGAAGTAGGCAGTCATGATTATAAGGGAGAAGCAGGATTAAGAAATATGAAAGTACAGACAGAGAGAATTCGGTCCCATGGAATGAATGTTGGCCGGAAGACTGGGTAGATGCCCAGGGTTCTAGATCATTTCATCTGCCTTAAGTTTCATGTGCCCCATTAGTAATACCTATTCCATCTACATTACAGTGGATTGTTGTGAAAATCAAATATGATAATGTGTATGAAAATGTTCCTGTAAACTATAAGGCAAATTATTATGAAAACAGCACCCTGGAAGAAAATTTCCCAGTAACTTTTACTTGCCTCACCAAGCATTTAATCAGAGAAAGATGGGAAGCCAGTTCAGAATTTATCGTCTTCTTAGATCTGCAGTTGCTTCCTGCAATTTTTGACTCTATCCAACCCTGAACGTTAGCTAACTGACACAGATATTCAGTCAACAAGCAATCAGTCCACTAGCACTTATTAAACACCTGCTGTATGCCAGGCACTGTGCTAAGAACTAGGGATACAAAAAAAAGGTCAAAAAGCTCACCCAAAGAGCTCACAGTCTAATGGGAGAGACAACAGGCAAAAATTATGCACAGACAATATATGCAGGCTAACTTGGGGGTGGTCTCAGAGGGAAATCACTAAGATTAAGGAAGACTTCAAGAAGCTTCTTGCAGAAATTGAGACTTTTGTTCTAAACTCATATGGAGTCCAAACTGATCTTGAAGGTGATTTTTGTTAGTCAATCACATAGCATTTGTTAAGTATCTGTTATGTGCCAGGCACCATGGTAAGAAAGGCAAAGATGTCCCTACTCTTAAGGACCTCACAGTCTGTTGGGGTTAGACTGCATGCAAACATGCAAACAACTATGTGTAAGCAAGATACATACAGGATAAATTAGGGGTGGAATCTGAGAAAAGCACTTCGACGAAGAAGGGCTGGGAATGGCTTCTTGTAGAATGTGACCCTTTAGCCGAGACTTGAAGGAAGCCAGGGGAGAAGCGGGTGAAGAGGAGGGGCACTCCAGGCATAGGGGCTGGCCAGAGGAAAATGCTTGGAGTTTGGAGATGAAGGAACAGGATGTGTGTGAGGAACAGGAAGGAGGTCCATGTCGCTGGATTGCAGAGTGCTTGAAGAGGAGTGAGATGGAAGAAGATTGGAAGGGGAGGAAGGGCTCAAGTTAGAAAGGGCTTTGGAAGCCAGAGGCTTTGATACTTGGTCCTGGAGGCAAAATAACCTCTGTGGCTTTTTATGCTCCCAACCTTGGAGTAAACCTCAGGGGAGAGGGAAGGAATAGCTTTAAGACAAAACTTAGAACAGGCTTATGTCTTAAGTATCCCCCAAATAAGTTCCCAACTCTCAAAGGCATTCAATGTACAAAGTGGAGATCAGCTATAGGCAGGCTATATATTTCCTCCACCACAAAAGAAATACTCCCCAAACCATATCTCCCCACTTTGAGGGTGAACAGACATCTTGATTTCATCTCAGGCCTGCACTGAGTGACTCAGGGCACCATCAGGCACTGTTTTTTATTGCTTTCAGGTTCAGGATGATCCGGTAGCTGTTCTCTTCTTCTCGAAAAAGGGGCATCATCACAGTAAGCACCTCCTACTGGCAGCCAGCACTGACTCAGGAGATCATGAAGTGGCCGCCAGTACTGTAAACATTCATCTCTCCAGATCGCTGGTTGGTGGTTCTAGAGCTGTGCTCAAGGAAGAGGCACAAAAGCAGAAGGCAGCCAGGAACCCAAGCTTGCCTAGTGGACACATGCTCTCTTTGTCATGTGTTCCAGCTGCCATTGCCATTGGGGACAGTGAGGGAACAGGGAATCAAGGAAGAGAAACTCCCTCCTCCCCTTGCTGGAAGTACAGTGGAGAAGCGGGAAGAGTCCCAATGTTCTGTGCCCAAAAGAGGGTGCAGCCTCTCTATGGCTTTTCTTATGGCCTACTGAATAGGGAGCTTCCTCCTGACTCAGTGGACGGTCATCTTCGATACAAGTCCTATCTAGGGGACCAAGGAACAAATCAGGAATTTCTGGGTCACACGTGTACTTTAGCAAGGACCAAAGCCCTTGTCCTCACAGTAGAGAGCAAGAGAGTACACCCAGCTCTCTGGAAAGTATTCCAGCCTGCTCCTGCTACACACACACACACACGCGCGCGCGCCCGTGCGCATGCACGGCATGAGTACACATACACACGTGCACACGCAAACACACATGCACTTATACATACACACTCATGTGCATACACACACATACACAAACACTAAATCCAAGGCTGACTATTTTATTTGGTGTTTGTTAAATTTAGAATAAAACATTTAATGGGTATACAATTTAGATATAAAGAATGATACTATAAGCAAATTAGGAGAGCAAGGAATAGTTTACCTGTCAGATTTATGGAGAAAGGAAGAATTTATGACCAACAAGAGATAGAGAACATTATGAAATGGAAAATGGATAATTTTAATAACATTAAATTAAAAAGGTTTTTCATAAACAAAGCCAATGCAGCCAAGATTAGAAGAGAAGCTGGAAACAATTTTTACAGCCAGTATCTCTAATGAAGGCCTCATTTCTAAAATATATAGCGAACTGAGTCAAATTTATAAGAATGCAAGTCATTCCCCAATTGATAAATGGTCAAAGGATTTGAACAGGTAGTTTTCAGAGGAAGAAATTAAAGCTATCTATAGAAATATAAAAAAATGCTCTGAATCACCGTTGGTTAGAGAAATGCAAATCAAAACAACTCTGAGGTACCACATCATGCCACCACATACGGATTGGCTAACATAACAAAACAGGAAAATGATAAATGTTGGAGAAGATGTGGAAAAATTGGAACACTAATGCATTGCTGGTGTAGTTGTGAACTGATCCAACTAAAACTGCATATCCTTTGACCCAGCAATACTACTTCTAGGTCTATTATCCCAAAGAGATCATAAAACTGGGAAAAGGACCCACATGTACAAAAATATTTATAGCAGCTCATTTTGTGGTGTCCAAGAATTGGAAATTGAGAGGATGCCCATCAATTAGAGAATGGCTGAACAAGTTGTTGTATACGAATGTAATGGAATGCTATTGTTCCATATGAAATGATGAGCAGGCAGACTTCAGAAAAAACCTGGAAAGACTTACATGAACTGATGCTGAGTGAAACGAGCAGAACCAGGAGAACACCATACATAGTAACAGCAATATCGTGTAATGATCAACTGTGATAGACTTAGCTCTTCTCAGCAATGCAAGGATCTAAGACTCTTGATGGAAAGTGCTATCCACATCCAGAAAAAGAACTATGGAATCTGAATGCAGGTCAAAGCAGACTATTTGCTCTCTCTCTCTTTTTTTCTTTCTCATGGTTTTTTCCCATCGGTTCTTATTCTTCTTTACAGCATGACTAATATGAAAATATGTTTAATATGAATGTATATGTTTAGCCTATATCAGACTGTACACCGTCTTGGTGAGGGAGGGGGATAAAATTTAGAACTCAAAATCTTATGGAGGCGAATGTTGAAAATAAGAAATTAAAAATTTTTAAAAAGTAAAACCAAAATTAGTCTAACCTATGTGGGGTAGCTAGCCCCTACTTCATGCCAGGGCTCAGCTTGACTACAAAAGATTGCTCCTAGTACACTCTTTTGAACTTATTCTGCCTTCTGCAACTAATACCATACAAGATGGTCAGCATGTGCATTTTAATGGCTGCTAGATCCAACGTCAGAGGATCTAGTTTGAATCCTGCCACTTACTACCTATGTGACCTTCACAAAAGAATAAACAGGGTTATTTCATTTGTTAAAAAAAGAATAAAACATTTGAGAAAAAAACAATATAGCTTTGTGGGGGGAATGGGAGGTGCTAGCAGCTGGGGCGGATTAACATAGGCCTCTTGTAGGAAATGGTGCTTGAGCTGAGCTTTCACAGCAGTTAGGGATTCTTAAAGGCAAAAATGAGCAGGGAAGGCATTCTAGGGATGGGGGACAGCCTCTGCAAGAGCTCAGAGATGGGAGATACATTGATATATCTTGCTGTAAGGAACAGCAAGAAATACAGTGTGGCTGGACCATAGCGAGTGTGAAGGGGAGTGATGGCTAATAAGCCTGGGCAGGTAGGCTGGAGCCATTGTGAAGGACTTTAACCAGTTAAGTTGTGCAGACATTCACGACTGCTACTACGTGTGCAGGGAGTACTTACACATTTGGAGCTTGAAGCCAGCATCTCCATGAGTCCTTCCCACAGCCTTTTTCTGAGGTTAAAGTTCACTGTTCAGTATTGCTACTGGCCTCCACCTCCAAAAAACATTTGTTTGGTCCTGGAACCTGCAGCCCCTGTGACCACACTCTACCTCCTTTAGAGCCGACTCTTGTCTTCCTCTCTCCCATTCTACCATCCCTGTTGCTAGTGAAGCACTTGCAGACTAGCTGTCTTTGTCATCCCTTGATGTCTATATTATAACAAGAGCAAAGCTCTAGGGTGAGGCCAGGTGGGGTGCTGATAAGATGGGAGAAGGCAGGCCTGGGAGAATGCCTAGGCCCTGGGAGATCTGAGGGTAGTGAACCCTATATTTCCCAAACCATAATGAGTATGGCTGTGGCCCAATTCATGGACCTCCCTGGTGTATCAGGAAGCATCATCAGGCTTGGAGCCTGGCCAGAGGTTCATCTCTGCAGACCAAGGCAGTCCCTGAGAGGGTCTTCCACAGAGCAGTATCAGCCAGAGCGAAGGCAGACTAGCTCAGACAGTGCTCAATTTGAAGTAGAAATGCAAAGGCCTGGAGGGAAAATATATATTTTTTCTTCTCTGAAGACTTCTTTTAGGCTTTTATTTTCTGAAAAACCTTTTGTGGTTGGTTTTTCCTCTGAAATTTTCTGAAACTTTATGTTTCAAAGTATAGCCAACATTATGCTTTTTATGAGCAAACCAAGTTATATATAATACATTGCTATGTCCTTAAAACTAATAAAATTAATTTGGAAAGATCTGAGTAGAGGCCTGGCAATGGACTGTTGTTCAAAACCAGCATGGTTAAGTGTGGACAGGCTCATCTTATCTTCAAAAGGTTGGACACAAGGTGATTGATTTTCTGGCCACAGCAACCATGAAATGAATAAACAAATTATATTTGTTTGTTTTTGAGTTGTGTGTTGTCTGGAATGGAACACTGCCTGTGTAATTATAATGACCAAGTCTGACCTTAGAGCAGAGATGAGGAAATGCATCTCTCTCTCTCCCTCGAGGAATTAGGGGATTATGGGTTTAGAACATCGAATACACCATCAGTATTGGTTGATTGGCTGAACAGCTCTTTTTTATTCTTTGTTACAAGGCATAGTTCACTGGGTAGGAGGGGTTGGATAGAGATATAATTAAAAGTGAGTGTGATATAAAAACCAAAAGATAAGACTACTTTAAAAAAAATTACATTTTCCCATTATTTTCTAGGTGTATGAGAGTGTCATCTGCTCTAGAAACCATCCTATAGATACCCTAGGAAATCCCACGGATGTAGTTTTGAAGTCAAGAAGCAGCCATTGGTTACTCCTCAGGCCTTACTAAGTCCTAGGTGAGTAAATGCTTGTCAGGGTGTCTTTGCATACATCTATCAAACAGCCAAAGGGCAGAGCACTGGGCTGGAGTCAGGAAGAGTCAGCTTCCCAAATTCAAACCTGGCCTCAGATGCTTACTAGCTGTGCGACCTTGGACAAGTCACTTAGCCCTGTTTGCCTTAGTTTCCTCATCTGTAAAATGAGCTGGAGAAGGAAGTGGCAAACCACTCTGGTATCTTTGCTAAGAAAAACCTAAATGGGGTCATGAAGAGTTGGACAGGACTGAAAGAACCGATGAATAACAGATCAGTCAGCAAGCATTTAGTAAGTGCCTACTGCATGCCAGATATTGTGTTCAGTGATGGAGATAGAAAGACAAAAATGAAAGTCTCTTCTTTTATGATGTTCATATGATCTCAAAGACCTTGTTTATTCTATGCATCCGTCCCCCCCAGGAGGTAAGTTCAAGAGTTTGAGTCTTTGTTTAGATTCAAGAAAGAGGATCCTGATTGAAATTCTAGACAGCCCTTACTTTTGTCACAGGGACTGCCACTCCATCCAACCACTCTCATGCTTCTCTAGCTATTCCTTGGGCCTGTCCTAATTTAGCCCCATAGAGAGCACTGGGTGATATCAGTCACCCTGACCAACTTCTTAATGGTTTAAGACAAGAGGCATCTGAGAGAAAATAACCTAGAAGAAAAGTAGAATGACATTGTGGGGACAACAAGGGCAAATTTGAGCCCGATGTAAGGAAAACCATCCTAAACAATGAGAGCCATCCCAGAATGAAATGGGTGGCCTTGGCAGGTCCTGTCTCCATAGAAGGTTTTAGTCTAAGCCTGGATGGGTGGGTAGCAATTGGAGAAGTTGGGCTGGGCATCTTTGATCAGGCTTACATTGGACTGGATAACCTCTGACATCTCTTCCCTCTCTGTCTGAGGTCCCACGGTTCTCTGAGCTCCTGAAACTTTCTTCTCCTTAATCAATCCATCCCCCAGATCTCTTGGGGCCAGAGTGGGGTTGAGGAAAGGGAACCCATGCTCTGCTACTGCCATCAGTCTTTGCTTGGCCATTGGAATACTTAGTTTCCCTAGAATCTCTTGGCTTCGGCATGAACAGAAACCTTCTCCCCCATCTAAGTCCATCTAAGACAAAGATGAGGCTTTTCACAAAGCAACAAAGTAGAAAGTAAATTAAAAGAAATAAGATAACACAAAAACATGTAACAAACTACAGAGAGGATTCTTTCTGATAGAACACGAGCAGTTTTGTCCCTCCCTTGTGCAGAATGGATGACAAATGCAAGACTCACGCATATGAATGTGAGAAAAAGTACATGAGAGTGAATGGCCCAAGAATCATGATGAGGATTTAGAGGGAGGAAATGAAAACATGTTATGCTACTTGATGTGTTGAAATTTAAGTATCGTTACTGAGCAAGTATTCTTGATGCTTAATACTGTTTCTAATAGAACGTTTAATTTCTTAAAACCTGAGAGAGTGCTGCATGAAGACGAATGGAGTTTCTGCCTTATGGGTGAGAGGAAAACGTGGAGCCATCACAAAGGTCAGGTGGTTCCTTCCTGGATAAGCATGGAGGAGGGGTCCCCACTGGCACCAGGGGTGGTTTCATTGACCTGAGGAGAGCTGGGAATGGAAGGATTCAGAATGCAGACTCCACGTAAGGATGTCTGAACCGGAAAGTGCGCTGAGACTCCAGAGGAGAGGAGATAATGGGGAAGTGCCCACATTCCTCTCCAAGGAAATCATCCCCTCAAGTCACACTATTGGGACTGCATCTGTTGGTTTCGTGAATTTATTTTTAAGGTCTGTGATTGACACTCTGGAGGTAGGGATAAAGGAACGTCATGCGAACTGCTCCCTTTTGGAGCAGGCTGGAAAACAGGTTACTGCTTAGAGGAGGCTGGTGGCTCAGTGGATAGAGCACCGGGCCCGGAGTCAAGAAGATCTGAGCTCAAATATGGCCTCTGACACTTACTAGTTGTGTGACCCTGGGCAAGTCACTTCACCCTTTTTGCCTCAGCTTCTTCAACTGTAAAATGAGGCTGATAACAGTACCTACCTTGTAGGGTTGTTGTGAGGGCCAAATGGGATCCTCTTTACAAAGTGCTTGTTGGCACACAGTGGATAGTGTATAAATGCTTCTTCTCTTCCTATCCCCTCTTTGTTCTTTATATGCCTTTTAATAAGACTATACTGTGTCAATGCCTTGCCATCCTTGGTTGTTTTCAACAATCTAGGTCCTTGAGAGACACAGATTCTGATGCTCCCAAGGAGACCTCTAGGTTGGAAGGAAAATAAACCCATAGAGCTATTATCAAGAGACCTTCAAGGTTAAACCTGGTCCTCTGAGCCCAGAACTTCAGTGATAGACCATGGGTTATATTTAGAATTTCATTGACTGGCACAGTGTCTGAAGGAGGCACAACCTTTCCCAGTCTGAAACCCTACCTGACATTATCTCTGAGATCCAACTCTATTGGTTCTCCTGTCTGGATAGTTCTATTCTCTAATTTACTTCTATGCCTAGGCCCATAGCTGAGGCAGATCAGTAGTCAAATCTGGTTCTTCTCGTAGTTGAAATCCAGCATCTTTTCTCTATTATCTGTCCAGCATCTATTCTCTATTAAAACCAGCCATTCTGGAGAACCATTTGGAGCTATGCCCACAGGGCTATATAGCCACATATACCCTTTGACCCAGCAATACCACTGCTAGGTCTACATTCCAATGTTGTAGCAATGACCAACTAAGAGAGACAGCTACTGATAAATACAGTGATCCAAGACACTTCCAAAGGACACATGATGAAAAATGCTGTTCCCCTCCAGAGAAAGAGAACTGATGAACTGATTGCAGATTGAAGCCTATTTTTTTCACTTTCTTTATTTTTCTTGCTTTTTTTGCAAAATGGAAATATGTTTTGCATAACTTCTCATGTATAATTGATATCATCTTGCTTGCCTTCTCGATGGGTAGGGGAGAGGCTGGAGAGAGGGAGAGAGAGAGAGAGAACTTGAAACTTGGAACTCAAAATTAAAAACTGAACATTAAAACTAACATTTGGGCAATTCTTTGGACTTCCTTTTGTGACCCTTAATAATCCCACTGTGTAGCAGGCGCTAGGCTCTTCCTCCTTTTCCCTCCCTCTGACATTGAAGTGATGGGGAAAATCACAGGGTTACGAATCTGAGAGCCCAACCCAAACCTAAACAAGCTCTATCAATCGACAAGCATTATTCAGCACCTCCTAGGTGACTGGGTAGTAGTAGTAAGGGGATTTCATTTTATCAGAGGAGACAGCGTGTATGTATGTCAACTTAAACAGTGACTGCCCTGGCCTGTCCTGCCTGGAAAGGCAGATATGGTCTATTTCATCGTCCCCCCAGGCTTCTCCATTACTCTTAAGGGGTTCTGGAGGTGTCTAGGCTCTCTGTAAGCGGCTCCAGTCCCCACTGAAGGTGTTTGCTCCAGTATAGGGGGTGATCCCTTGCACCCATGTTCTGATTAACCAGTTGGAATAGCTTTTACAAAGGAATATTTACTTCAAAAGGTATAATCATACATATGCAAATTTGCTCCCCAACATGTGGGGCTAAATCTCCCTTTCCCCTTGCACCACCCCAGTCTCTGGAGAAGGGATTAGGCTCATAGAGCAGCTCAGTTCCTACATAGCACAGTTCCAAGTTCCAAGTCCAAAGTCCCTTTGGTCTCAAGTTCCAGCAGCCTGGCTTTTTGAGCAGGGCTTCCCTGCCAGGCCAGCCGACTGCAACATCTGGCCTGCAATCGGGACTCCAAGGCCAGCATGGCTAGAACTCTCAGATCTAGGGGGAATCCCAAAGTGGAAGACAAATAACAGAACAGAAACAAACACCCTCAGGACCATTTCTCAGATCTAGGGTAAAGGTTGGCAGAAAGTATCGCCCCTCCCAGTTTAGTTCATGACATCCACACTGTGGCTGAGCTATGATCTTCATCCTCTGGATGCAGCAAGAGTGGAGAGACTGTCATTCTGGCCTGTTTTGACCACACAGCCAATCAAAGGAGACCATTCCTACCCACGTGGTAGGAAAAGGCAGGATGCTGAGGGACTTCCATGTTGGAAGATCTGGCCACGACCCCCCCACCCATCAGCCTCCTTACATAAGCATAAATGAAATAGATGCAAATTAAGGTTGAAGGGCAAAGACAATAAATTCACTCAGCTCCCCAGCATCTCACTCTGGGCTAGTTCTAATTGCTAGAAAGGCCTTCCTTACTTCAAGGGTAAATCAACCTCTCTGTTAAATCTGAGCCATTGTTTTTAGTTCTCAAGCAAAAACAGATCTAATCACTCCTCCATGGGACATCTCTTCAAGTACTTTAAGACAGCCATGATGCCCTTCCCCACCTTCTAAAGTGTCCCTTCTCCAGGCAAAACATTCCCAGCTCCTTCAGTGATTCTCACACGATGAGGACTCTAACCACTTCACCAGCCTGGTTGCCTTCCTCTGGATAACCTGGATTATCAATGTCTTTCTTAAAATGCAATGCCTGGAGATGAATACAATGGGACCCTTACCTCCTAGCCCTGGACACTTCCTCTTTTAATATAGTCTGATAAGGGCTAACTTTTATATGGCACTTTAAGATTTATAAAGAGCTTTATAAATATGATCCCAGCTGATCCACATAACCATCTTGGGCAGGAACAGGACTTAGGGCCATGAATCATTGAGCTGTGGCAGTTACCAGACTTCTCAACCCACAAACACCAAAGAGCAGGTTAGTGGGAAACTGTGGGATTGAGGTGAGAACAGTTCAGCTCCATCCCTGGAGGTGGCAGAGGTGGTACAGCGGTGGCAGTGGCAGCAGCAGGAAGCTCTTGAGGCTGCTTCCAGAGCTCCATCGTCAGCTGCTTCCCAAGTCCCTGGCTCACATGGTGGGAGGAATCTAGCAGCAGATCAGAGTGGGAATGCACAGAGGCAGGTTCTCTTGCTGTGCCCTGCTTAGATCTGGATTGTGGTCCTGGTTGGCAGTTCTTGGGGGAGGAGGAGCGCTGCTGTGACAGAGCCTGTGGTGACGGTGTAGTAGAAGTAGCTCTGAAAACAGCAGTGCTTGGACCCTAAAGCTTGGGACAAAGTACTCTACTCTACAAGCAGTCATACACTGACGAAAAGCTCAAGGGTCCAGTAGTTGGCTGGGAACATGAACAGGCAGTGAAAACAAGCTCAGACTCAAACTCTAGATTCCTTTTTGGGTGACAAGAAGATCAAAACATACAGCCAGAAGAAGTCAACAAAGTCAAAGAGCCTACATCAAAAGCCTCTAAGAAAAATATGAATTGGTCTCAGGCCAGGGAAGAGCTCAAAAAGGATTTGGAAAAGCAAGTTAGAGAAGTAGAGGAAAAATTGGGACGAGAAATGAGAGTGAAGAAAGATTGGCCTGGAGGCAAAAATGATAAATGACTTGCTCATGGTCATACAGCCAGGGTGACCTGGAGCCCCAGTCTCCCTAACTCCAAGGCCAGCTAGTTTTACAGTATTCTATTCAAGTCACTGATAAAAATGTTAACTAGCCTGAGGCCATATAACAAATGGCATTTTCCCCTTAAGTCATGCCTAGCAATAGATGAAACTGGTAACTAGCAGTATATAATGGGGGCTGGTGACCTTGTGCAAAACTAATGCAGTCCCCACATCTAGAAGCTAGTGGGGAGGTTGGCTCTGGAAAAACTTGAGGACATGTAATAGAAGTTCTTGGGGCAGCTAGGTGGTGCAGTGGATAGAGACGTGACCTGGAGTCAGGAAGATCTGAGTTCAAATCTAGCCCTCAGATACTTACTATTGTGTGACTCTGGATAAGTCACTTAAACCTCTATTTGCCTCAGTTTCCTCAACTGTAAAATCAGGATAGTTATAATAATTTCCAGGGTTGTTGTGTTATTCTAATGAGGTATTTATAAAGAGCTTAGCACAGTGTCTGGCACATAGTAGGCACTATACTAATGCTTATCCCCTTCTTCCATCTCTAATGTGCAGATGTTCTGTAATTAATTCTGGCCTGCTAAGAGACAGACTGTTGACTGGATGGCCTAAGGTACATTCAGAAACCCTGAACAGCCAGGAGGTCCTCGTTCCTGCCTGGATGTGTTCAAGTGGGGAGGGGAAGACCAAACTCTGAGTAGGAAAAGAGTCCTCAGGCTTTTATCTCCTTACGGTGGCCATGTGGTCTGTGAGTGCACTGTGAGTGCACATCTCTGCTCTTATGCCTATCTCTGCTGTATCTATTCTTTCCTGTCATTAGGTGAAGGATGTTCAAGATGGTCAGGAAGTCGTGAGCTTCCAAAGGTCAGAAGAGTGAATCACTAGAAGTCTGTGAGCTGGAGTCCACGCTGGCATTTGCCAGAAACCAGATGGTGCAGAAGGAAATCCAAAGTGATCGGCTTGGCCCAGCCCAGCAGGAACAAAGATGCGCATTCGTCTCTCCATCAGCCATGTCTCATTTGGGAAATGAATTCCATGGGATGAATACTATGTAAAAACTGTGTTAAGCCTGAGCCCGCTCTCCCCAGGGACCAATGTGATATAAGCAATGGTGGGTCCCCTCCCCCAGGTGTTGGGGAAAAATGTTTATAACTTCTATTCTTGTTATAGCTTTCCATAAATATCCTTTTGTAAAAGCTAATTGGTGTTGATTAGTTAAACAGAACCAGGCACTAATTGCTTGCAGTTAGTGGGAAATAGACATTGGAAAGGGAGCTCAAACTGGCAGCATTAGAGAAAGATAGACCCCAACCCCTGAAAGGTACCCCTAGAACTGTGAGGGGCAGATGGAGCCAGGCCTACTCTAGAAGAGCGAGTTCAAAATAATCGAAATATTGGAAAGAAACAGAAAGGAAAAAGAGTCCGAGAGGGGAATGTTTGTCCTTTGAGAAAGGAAGAATACTCTGGAGGTTTTGTCTTGATTTTACACATGGGAGCAATAGGATGGAAAATTGAAGAGAGGGCATAGCTAGCCTTTTCTAAGAAACTGTGATTTCCAGAGCTGATGAGAGCCAGGAAGAGTGACTGAAGGAGATGGAGGGGGCAGAGAGAAGCTGTGGAAGATGGGATTGCGGGGCCTCCACCATCCTGAAGACTGTACATGAGTGAGGATTTGCACATATCCTTGGGGCTGGTTCCTGCCCTCAGTCGGCGTCAGCCACCGCTTACTAAACACAGCTGCCTTCCATTCATAAAAATGCAGGGGTGAGTCAGAGACCTCCTCCAGTCCTTGCTTTGATCAGGAGTCAGTCCACAAGAATAATCTGTGTGTCACTTTCAGTGAGCTCTTAATGATGGTTGGAGCCTCCCTTGGACCTGACCTATTTCTGCTTCTGCCAGATACCGATTCTGACTCCACCTTGGCTCCTCGCTGCCTGCTCTGTTGATACAATATGGGGACATGCCTCCTCTTACCTCTCTCCCTATTCTGACTATAGGAAACCGAGTGTTGTTATTAATAATATATTTTTGATGAGCCTTTAAGAGCAACTCAATGATGCTGGGAGTCTCCTGCAACTTTCACTCATTGGTCCTAGTTCTTCCTTCTGGGACCAAGCAGAACAAATAATAATAATAGCTAACATTTACATAGCACTTTAAGGTTGGCAAAGCACATTATGTGTCAACGTTGACTTATAACAACCTTGTGAAGTAAGTACTAAGGATGAATGGAAAAAAAAGCATTTATTAAGCTCTTCGAATGCGCAAAATACTGTTCTAAGCACCAAGAATACAAACAGAACAGTAGGATAAGGTTGGTCCCTGATCTCAAGGGTTTAAATTCTATTGGAGGAGACAACACACATGGAAAGTTTTAGCTGCAAGTCAGATGAAAAGGTCCCATAGTCCTTAGGGTACAATGTCAAAGCAGATCACAATACCTCTTCTTTAATAGAATTTCCACTGATAAAATCCTATCTGTGGTTCTAATGTCGAACCATTTGCTAGTGCAAAGGACTTTGGTGACAAGAACTTTCTTTTCTGGGTCTTCTGTAGCTGTGGTTGCAGTACCTGCTAGAGCAGTTACCAGTTTGAATCTTTATTGAGTTTTTATTCCTAGCATGATGGCTGATGGCTCAGGGCTAGAAGCATTGCTATTCACAAGGCTCTTGGCTCCATGGTCCTGAGCTATCTCCTTAAGTGTCTGTGGTTTGACTTGCCTGGCCCCTTCTCCACGGAGTTGCTTCCCTAAATGACAACTGTGGAGGCTGGGCTGGAACGACTGAGTGCAATTGGGGATAATGGAGGGGGCTCAGCTGGAAAACTCATTGCTGTGATCTGGCTGGCCAGGGCCAGGTAGAAGAGGACATTAACAATCTGCCTAGACAGTAAGTCCTGTACAATCTGTGAATAATTAGGTACCAAGGTGTGGTGCTGGCCATAGGAGTTTGTTGAAACAGAGAGATTGACTTGGACTTGAGTACTGAGGGAAGGCATCATGGAGGAAGTGGATCTTAAGCAGTGGCCTTGAAGGAATCAGCAAGCAGAAGAGCCTACTGTATTCCAGGCAGGCACTGTGTTAAATGCTAGGGATAGGACAAGATTAAAGTCTGGACCTTTGATTTCATTGGTATAGGGAAATCCTGGATAAAAATATTTATGCCATTCATTGCCAGGCACTGTGCTAGGTTTGGGAATAAAATGAGAGACGACACATAAAGGGGAGTTGGGAAGGGGGGAGGAGGAAGGAGAAAGAAGCAATGGGGCATGTTTTGGAACTGGCCAGGAAGTGAGATGGAGCCCTACATTGGGCCAAGATAAGGGGTGAAAGAATGCCTAACAGAATCCAGGGTGATTCCAGGAATGAAGCCCAAGTTTCCAGTGTCTGTTGTTTGTTGTTCATCCTTTGTTCTCGAGGACCAATAACATCACGAGAGTGGTGTCTTGACTCCCCAGTGAGTTGAATTTAAGTGAGGCAGAACAGAGCAAAGTCATCAGCCATGCTCCCTCCTCCAGAGCCATCATCTTAATTTAGAAAGGACAAGGGCACCCACTGCATTCCGGGCCACCCTCAGATGCCTAGAACACCGAGAGTTCAGTGACCTGGCTGGGCTTACACAGCTAATGTGTGTCAGAGGCAGGATTAGAACACCAGGAATACAGGTGCCGGGGATACAGAATTCAGAATGCTCTCGAGGCATTCGTAGTCTATGGCTGGTGGTGGTGGTAGAAAGACATGTACCTATATAAGCACGTACAAAAGAAATACGTGGTAGTTTAGAGAGGCTTTAGGTAGGATTTAGTTGAGCTTAGAAGAGATGGGTAGGATAGTCCAGGTATGAAAACAGATGAATTCAGGCACCCCTAGAGATGAAAATTCAGCTGGTAGGCAGCAGGCAGTATGGGGCCTCCGTGGAAGTGAGTCCTCTAAGACTTTATCTTGGCTTCTCAAACTCTAGGCCAGCAGGGCAGAAACACCAAGAGGTCCTTCCCAAACTCTAAGTACCAGCCTGCCAGCTAGTTCTGGAGAACAGATATGTCTTAGAGCGCCGGACCGGCTCACAAGTTCCGTACCATATTGGCAGCAGGACCGTGGTTTTCTTTAGCTATGGGAACTCTTAAAGATCACTCACCAATGAGCAGAACCAGGAGAATATTTGTACACAATAATAGACACATTGTGCGATGACTGACTTTGATGGACTTACCTCTTCTCAGCAATGCAGGGACCTAGGACAACTCCAAAAGACGGAAGAAAAGATGGAAAATTCCATCCACATCCAGAGAAAGAAATACGGAGTCTGAATGCAAATCAAACCATACTATTTGCTTTTCTTGTTTCGTTTTTTTTTTCTTTCTCATGGTTCCTCCCATTTGTTCTAATTCTTCTCTACAACACGACTAATGGGAAAATATGTTTAATAATGTATATGTAGAGCCTATATCGGATTGCATGCTGTCTTGGGGAGGGGGGAGGGGAGGAAGGGGAGAAAATTTAAAACTTATGGAAGTGAATGTTGAAAACTAAAAATATTTTTTTTAAAAAAGATCACTCACCAAGTGGACAGGGGTTGCAATCTCCATCAGTGGAATAAGTGTAAACCAACAGAACCATAGGTCTCTAAAGTTATTAAATTAGCAAAGGAACCCGGCAGGGGCAGCATTAATGCCTTCAAATAGTGAGAAACTAGAAATTAAGGGGATGCTCATCAGTTGGGGAGTGGCTGAAGAAGTTGTGGTATATGTGTGTGTGGGATACAACTGTGCAGTAGGAAATGATAAGCAGGATGATTTTAGAAAAATACGGAAAGACTTGCACAAGATAATGCTGAGTGAAATGAGCAGAACTGGGAGAACATATGCAATAACTGCAATATCGCTTGAAGAGTCACTGTGAATTTAGACTAAGCTATTCTGGAGGATAGGCCAGGGCAGCTAGGTGGTGCAGTAGATTAAGTGCTAGGCCTGAAGTCAAGAAGACTTATTTTCATGAGTTCATATGTTGGATTAGCTGTGTGACCCTGGGCAAGTCGCTTACTCTGGTTTGCCTCTGTTTCCTCATCTGTCAAATGAGGAGAAGGAAATGGCAAACCAGTCCAGTATCTCTGCCAAGAAAACCCCAAATGGGGTCACAGAGAGTTGGACACAACTGAAATGACAGAACCACAAAAGCTATTCTTAGTAATATGAATGTTCAAATCAACTATGAAGGACTTATGAAGGAAAATACTATCCACCTCCAGAGAAAGAGCTAATGTGTGGAAGCATGTATTTTATGTTTCTACATATATATATCCATATCAGTGCTGGTTTTCCATAATGCAGGGTTGGGGTGTGGGGAGGGAAGGAAAAAAACTCAGAACACAAAATGTAACACAAAAATAAACTAATTAAAAAAAGGAATAGTGAGAGATAAGGGGAAAGAGAAACAGAAGAGGGCTGGCTTGCAAAAAGTTTGCTTTAGAGCACTGGGCTTTAACATGTCACTGTCGATGCATTGACTCTTCGAAGCCTTTCCTGAGCTGGCCTACAGCCTGGCAGTATTGATCCTGCGGCCCTTGACCCTCCTGTTCAGCCCAGATTCTCATCCTGGTGTGGGGAGCAGGTGATTTGGGGAACATAGAGGGCTCAGGAGAGAGGGCAGCAGCAGGGTGTAGAAGCCCCCTCTGCCACAGCTGAGGTGGGGAAGGGCAGATAGCAGGAAGCCTTGCTGCTGAGCAGGACCTCAAGAGACAGACTGGTGTGGAGTAATGGGAAGGTGGCCTCTAGCGACTTAAAGGGTTGATAAAGGAGCTAGTGAAGAGAGGCCAGTTTGTCTCAACATTTCCCAGGTCCAGGTGATCTCAGGTCTTTCTACTCATGCCCTAACCCCAGCTACAAACTCTCTGACATAAAAAAAAAAAATTAAAAAAAAATTAATGGGCTGCTTCAGGAGATAAAGGAATTCCCCCACCCAAGATCACCAAGCAAAAGTTTGATGATCAATTTGTGGGTATGTGACAGAAGAGATTCTTATTCAAGTCCTGGGTGAATTAGATGGCCTCTAAGGTCCTTTTCAATTCTGACTCTGTGAGAGTAGAGAAACCAAGTATTAACATATGGAATGGCAGTCTGATCTCTACCAACATCCCTACCACTACCATCTTTCTGTTTAGTTGTAAAGGATGAATAACATAATGGACAATTAATTTCCTAACACTCAAACTAGGATGAGATATTTTGAATACAGCAAAATATGCTTCTCATTCAAATTATCCCTGGAAATTGCAAAAAAATGATAAAGGGAAATTTATTGAATAAAGGTATTGATTCCATGTTTTATGCAGGTATGGCTTTTATGTTATCAAGAGGGAGAATTTTGTAAATGTTGAAAATTAAAGAACAATAAAGAATTGCATTAAGTTACAAAAAAAAAAAAACCCAAACTCTCTGACAACACACAAACAGCTCTGGGGATGGGGAGCAAAAAACAAAACAGGAGGATTAGGGAGCTCAGGGGTCCCTAATCCCAAACTTTATCTTCAGGATTTAAGATCCTTACTGATCTTCCAGGGGACCCATAAGTGGCTTTGAGGGACTTTTCAAGGTGGTTTGTGGTAGGGGTGGGGGAACATAATCTATAAGAGGAAGCAAGTAGGTATATCAATCAACAATCTAAGAGCAGGATGTCAGGGGATGAGGAGTTCTACCTGTTCAAAAACATCTCCTCAGTGGGACCGTGGGATGGCCCTCAGTACCACATTGCTCCTGCCTGAGCCTTCCACTTCCAGACGGCTTTCATGGGTTTTGTCTTTTTTGTAGGGACGCCACTGAATGCTGTGGTGCTCATCGCTACACTTCGCTATAAGAAACTGCGCCAGCCACTCAACTATATCTTGGTTAATGTCTCCTTGGCTGGTTTCATCTTCTGCATCATCTCTGTCTTCACTGTCTTCATCTCTAGCTCCCAAGGTTACTTCATCTTTGGCAGCCATGTTTGTGCTATGGAGGCATTCCTGGGCTCCGTGGCAGGTACTGGCAGGGCCCAAATGTTGGGCTCTCCAAAGGTCAGGCTGTTGGGCTTGGGGTACGCTACCAAAGAAGCATATTGGGAAGGAGAATATTGGGGATATTTTGAGTTTTGAGAAGTTAATGAAGCATAAGATGGGGAGGAGGGCAGGAGTCTAGCATGGTTCTTACCAAAATGGGATGTCTATGACCTACACATCTATACACCTATTCTTTTCTCATTCCACCTGTGCCTTCCTCAGACGTTGCTCCTCTATGTCCTAAACTTGGGTGTCCATATATTTGGCTTTCCCTAGATCAAGGGTTCTTTACCTGAGATTCATGTACTCCTCAAGTGGGTCCGTGAACCTGTATGGGAGTCATATCTTTATTTCAATATAACTGGTTTCTTTTGTAATCATATGTATTTTATTTTATGCATTTTAAAAACATCATTCTGAGGTGTCCACAGGCTTCACCAGACTACTAGAAGAACCTGCAACATGCAAAAATCAGTTTAGATCCTCTGTTCCAGACCAAACATCTATTATTTTTCCATCTGCCCTTCCGTGACCCACATACTCAGCTTGTTCTCATGTTTGGCCTCAGGGTTGGTGACAGGCTGGTCTTTGGCCTTCCTTGCCTTTGAGCGTTTCATTGTCATCTGTAAACCTTTTGGCAACTTCCGTTTCAACTCCAAGCATGCAATGATGGTGGTCCTGGCTACTTGGGTCATTGGCATCAGTGTCTCCATCCCACCATTCTTTGGCTGGAGCCGGTGAGAGCAAAGAGGGGTAGAATTGAGCCTGGGAGTCTAAGGCTAGGAGCCAGGGTAATGAGCTAAAATATGATCTGCTCCCACCAGGATTTTCATCCCCTAAAATTTAAAGCTGAATTCAGGTAAAAGTTCAAGAGCTAAGGCCCTACATGGAGGTTGAGGAGGTTCAGATGAGACAAATGAGTACTGAGAATTGTTTTCTGTGAAACTAGTCTATATTATGACTCATACATGGTGAAAACTTGTTCCTGCCCTGAGTTTCTGGATAGCCAGGGTCACAGATCCAACAAGATCCGGAAATCCTGACTTCTCCCTAACACCTAGGGATTAACTTTTTCTTAAAATTACATTTTATTTTCAGTTCTGAATTCTATTCCTCCCTCTGCCCACTTCCCCATCCATTGAGACAGCAAGAAAAACAAAACCCATTACAAATATGTATAGCAAATATGTGGAACATATCCTGGCCTCAGCCACGATGAGCTTTCCTGGAATCGTCTTCCCCAACCATACGATGGATTCCCCTTGCCCACTGCAGGTATATTCCCGAAGGCCTACAGTGTTCGTGTGGCCCTGACTGGTACACCGTAGGCACAAAATACAGCAGCGACTACTACACTTGGTTCCTCTTCATTTTCTGTTTCGTTGTGCCTCTCTCCCTCATCTGCTTCTCCTACTCCCAGCTGCTGGGAGCCCTCAGGGCTGTGAGTACTTGCTTGATCTGAAGATCAAGAAGGGTGGGGGTGCTGCTGGGAGGAGGGCTGGAGTGATGGTCAGGGTGCATGCTTTCTAACATAACTGTGCTGTGAATCCTTGTGGCAGACAGAAGAGTGAGTCCAAAAGTGCTTCGCATGAAGTGTGTGTATCAAGGCAGGAGCTACAAGACTAGGGGAGTGGGAAGGTAGAAGATTATAAGCCAGGTGTGAGAATAATGCGAAGGTAAGATATCAGAGATCACCAGCAGTGACTCCCTCCTGGAACCAATGCCAAAGGTCCTGGGCACACAGAGGTCAAGCCAGAATCTGGGGTGAAAGTCTATGAGAGTGACAAGGCCCCAGGTTCCTGAAGGCCAGAGAGAAGAGAGGTCTAGAGAGGCCTAGGGCTCACACCTCCCATTTTTCCCCAGGTAGCAGCCCAGCAACAAGAATCGGCCACAACACAGAAGGCAGAGCGGGAAGTGAGTCGCATGGTGGTGATGATGGTGGTTTCCTTTTGCCTTTGCTATGTGCCCTATGCTGCCCTGGCCATGTACATGGTCAACAACTGGAACCATGGGCTGGACCTACGGCTTGTCACCATCCCTGCCTTCTCTAAGAGTGCTTGTGTCTATAATCCCATCATCTATTGCTTCATGAACAAGCAGGTAAGGAGGCTCTGCTTCTACTCCAGGCTCCTTCCTTAGGAATATTAGAGCTTCGCTACACCTGTGTGAGTGAACTAAGCCACAGAAACTCTTAGTGGCTTAGGAGACAATTGCTAGCTACAGAAAGGGTAGAGGTCATTATGGCTGAACTTGATGGAGGATGTCCAAGGGATAGCACAAGATTAGTCATAAACAGGTGACTTTGTGAATAGAATGGACAAACTCTCCCTGTCCCTGGTTCTGAATAACAATGTATTCCCCCAAACTTTGTGTGTGACTCTTCTTGAGTCCTTCTAGTCCTCCCACCTCACCAATCTGGCTCCTCTTCCTAGCCCCACGGAGTATGAAGAACCATAGCTCTCCAGGCTCTCATAGGCTATCTAAAAATCTCTTAAGTACTAATGAAGGCAGCCTTGAGTCAAGTTATTTGAAGAAACTGACAGCTCCTGCTCAGCCCTCAATTCCCTCTTGGCTTAGACTTCTCTATGTTCTCTGAAGAGCTGGCTTGAGTCTAAAGAGAAGACCTGCACTAGGCTGGTGTAAAGAAAACTCCCAAATCCCACGAGGCAAAACACACTGGAATATTGCTGGATACCATTTTTTTTTTTTCCCCAAGAATGATTCAGTTTCAATTCAATACTAAAGGAGGTTGGATGGGAACCTACATTCCAGGAGGTGGTGGAAGTTTTACTCAGCCAAAAGCCATCTCCACAGTATGGCCTGGGAGGCTGGTGCCATTCTACGACCAGCTCCTGAGTTTGGCTGTTCCTTTGGGCAGTCTCCAAACTAATCTGGCTTTCTAGGCTGGGAATCTCAGTCTAGAATTGAGTCTCCAGACCAAAGATTCTTATCCCGGGGTTTGCAAACTTGATAACTTCCAATATATTGGTCTCCTAGTAATCCCACACATTTTGTTTTTAGAAACATTTTGCAGATGAAGCACACTACTTTTTACTTTTTTCCCCCCCTAGGTCTTTCACATGACTAATAGGGTAATACGTTTTGCATGATTGAACACATAATCTCTATCAAACTGCTCACTGTCTCAGGGAGAAAAAATTTGGAACTTAGGACCTCAGATCTCGATTAGCCCAAATTGAAATGAAGACAGAAATTTGGATTGGGGAGATGAGCAGTTTCTCTTTTCCATATTAGATCATTTATGTTAGAATTCTAGATTGTTTCCTACTCAGTAGACTGATTTCAATTGTCTTATCCCTCTAGTTCCATGCCTGCATCATGTAGAAAGCCAATGGCGGATGACTCTGAAACATCCAGCTCTCAGAAAACTGAAGTCTCCACTGTTTCTTCCAGCCAAGTGGGACCTAGTTAAGGGATTCCATAGTGGCCCTTACCCAGAGAAACCTGCCTGAGTTTTCCTGTTTCCTCTGCCGAACCTCCTACAAGGTGGTGGCCACATGTGGGGAAGATTGTGGTGGGTGTAGAGTGTCCTTTTTCTTCAAATCCTTCCTACTCTCATGTTAATGAGAGATGGTTAATAGCTCTTCTTGACTAGCTGCCTGCCTAGACTAGTGGTTATCTGGCTGAGTTAAAGTCAGGAATTGCATCAGAGTAGCTTCTATTCTGAAACAATTTCCACATGGAGTTCTGAAAGAATCACTTATTTGCAGTGGCTTGTGGAACTAAATCTCATTCCCTTAACACCGAGTATAGGCTTTTCTCTCAGTTTATCATGGGATCACTGTATCCTGAGATAAACTCCTTTCCTCCTCTGCCTTTACAAGGCCCTGAAAAATGAGGTCTGAAACAGCACATCAGGCACAGGGCAGCGTCCGGCAATAGCTTGTTCATGCTTCCTCCAGGCCAGTCGGTGCTTTAGTAGCTTTTGTTTACCAGAAAGCCCTGAGCCAGCATGAGGTACTTCAAGTACCACCTTTGTTTTTTTTGCTGAGACCTGGATGTTTTATTTACACACTTTGCATTTTATTCAAGAATCCACAATCCCTGGAATAAAAATGGCAGACTAAGCCTATTTATGAAGTTGTCTTTCTTAGGTATGATGATTTTACTAAATGCCTGACCTACAGGAATGGACCTACAGCTCTGAAAAATCTAGGTATCATTATGAAACAATCCAACTGGTATAAATGGAGCATGTGCCTCTGGGAGGTGGCTTGTGATTTGACATCAGGACACAGTAAGCACTCAATATTACCACGGCACACAGCTGGGCCTCATTGTAGCAGTGTAGAGCCGGGGACAGGGAAAATCAGCAAGATTAGTTACAGCTGCAGTGGGAGAGAAAACTGCTTACAAGATTTCAGGAAGGATGTTGTCAAGCTGGTAGATGGCAGCGCCTGAGTGGATGTCGTCAACTTGGGAGTTTCCCTCTTATCCACCCCACTTCCCTTGGCCCCTTCTTTTGGGTGACCTTGATTATCAAGCAAGTATTCACAGTACCAAGTTCTATACCCACCACCTGAAGAGAATATATATATACATATATATATATACACACATATATATGTATACACAGATACAATGAATGTAAACGGTTTTATTGAGAAACAGATAGGAACCTGTTTGCATTACAGAATATAAAACTTGGTTTACACTCCATAAAAAACGAAAACACCCAAATCAAGGAGAACTAGCATTCACAGGATACACACTGTTGGGGTGTGGCCTGTTTGCTCATCAGCTTCATGCTTTCTTGAAACCAAAAATAACCCAGGGGCTTCATGAGGGATTGAAGTAGAATGCACTCTGCTGGGCACCCAGCATGCAGAAATCGCTGCTGCTGTAAGATGCTAAGATTCACTCTTTGGGTGGGTGATTTAAAAACTGGAGCTGGGCTCTGGGCACTGCTGTGTGAACCCTCCCCACACAACTCATGACTGAACTGCATGTAGTAAGCTGAGGCTGGGGCACAGACCACTAGGCATCTTCAGCCAGTTTGGCACAGAAACTGGGGGGTCTAGTAGGGCATAGGACCTCAAATCAGGGGCTGAACCTAATGGATTAAGAGTCACCCACACTAACCAGTCTTTCTAAACATGGCCATGAGAAGATCAAAGTCCTGGCCTTGTTTAGAGTATTCACCCAGTTCTACCTGATGTTATCAAGTTCTATCAAAGGTGTGTTATCTATAAAGATACATGAAGTAATAAAGGATATACGTATACACATACATGTCTTGGTGACCCCAAAACTGCTCACTTGGAACACAAAATGTGTTTTCTTAAGAGGTCTACCTACAATTGAGGTCCCTCAAAAGATGTATAGTTAGTGTTGTATGAAGCAGGGAGGGAGTCTGTGGAGTTGAAGAAGAGTCATTTCTTTGACCATATTTAACTGGAAAACAAAGCCTTTTCCAAATTCCCCTTCTCGTCTAAGAAGGGTTGGCAGCCTGCTTAGCCATGTAAAGTTTTATTTTGGGGGGGTGGGTGGGTGTGGACAATGGCACTCAAACCACACGGTCCCTGCCAGGAAAGCCATCCATTGGGGGTATTCCCATCTCCTCTAGACCTGAGCCAAGGAGTTCCCCTAGCTGACACTTGACTGAGGCCTGGGCAATTTTCATCTAAGAGAAAATGAGAATAAGTGGTTTGCATTTTGAGGTATGAGGATCCCTGGTAAATTCGGCAGCATGTGGTTTTAGGAAACCAGCCCACAAAGATATTGAGAACACTGCAATTGAGATTTTTACTAACACTGTAAGAGGGAAATAAGAATACCCTATCCTACCTAGGGGTGTTTCCAAGCTCAGCAGCTTTCACATGGCGGGTTTATTGGTTTCTCTGCTCCAAACTACGTTCCATTTGAGCACATTTTACCTTGGGGTTCCATAAAAGAAATGCCTTCACTGATCATTTCTCTTGGCAGGTAAAGGCACTTCAATGACATGATTAGAAAGGAGTAAACTGTAACTTTTTGAAGCAGGAGTCACTTGCCCAGTGCTACCACGCTGGCCTGGAGAGCACAGGGCAGGGGATCTGTCACCCGCCTGCCTGCTGGCTGGTCATGCAGCAGATAGTAAAAGATGATTTCAATAGCTGTCATACAAGCCTGCCCTGGGTATTTCAACGAGTAAATCCACATAGACCTCAGAGACAGTGAAGAAACTCGTCTACTTTTCCTTTAGTTCCCCAGCTGTCCCTAGTGACAGATTGGTGAAAGGACAGATCCCACCCACTACATGATTGATTTCTCAAGTCACTGGTCCTAACCCTTTTCAGTCCAGCTGTGCTTGTTAGAATGAGTAAATGCAGCTCCTTCAGCAGAAAAACTGCATCAGGGCAAGCACAGTCCAGGTTTACAAATAAGAATCCTTCCACGCCCAGGACATGATGAAGAGGGTAGGTCAGGTGCTGGAGAGTTAACAAGTCACAACGAACACTTGGGAAATGTCATAGTTTCAGGCAGACGGTGCCACAATGCTGTCTCTTTGATATGACACATGGGGCACATTTTTCTTTTTCCCTCCCCTGGACTTTTCCTTGTTGATCTTAGGCTTTACAAAATTAGTTAGCTAAGTAAAAAGTACAAAAAATTATAGAAAGGGTTGGGGATGGTGATAAACTAATGTGAGCGTGAGGTGAGGATGGGCATCCTTCATTTCATACTCCCAACCAGAAAACAAATACAAAAAAATAAACACAACTTGTTATACATAAAACAAAGTGTAAATCTAAAAAACACAAGTGTCATAATTACAGTTTCTCATCAGAAGCACAGAATGTCCCTCCAGTCCCTTTGGGAGGAGGAAAGGGGACGGGATGTTTTGCTGTTGTGTTTTTTCACTGCTTTAAAGTTTGTAATAACAGTCTCAGTAGCGAAAACGATTTTCATGTGAAACCAGAAGCTGTAAAAAATAAATTACTTTTGAAGAAAAATGGGTTTTGTCTGTCAACAATTCAGAATTCATCATGTCGTACTAAGGCCTCGCCGAAATCTGTGGCTTGGCTGCCCACAAACAAATCGTACTTGTCAACGATCTCCTCCTTAGTAAGTTTGCCATCCTGAAATCAAAGATTACATGTTAGTAAGGTAGATTTTTTCCCACCCCAAGTTCAGAAGCATTAAATCTAAGCAAGATTTAAGATTATGATTCTCTTCCTCACTATAACTAAATGTAAACCCTACCACCACCAGAAAGGAAATAATCAGTAATACGCCTATTCTATAAAGAAAATGAAGTGTGGCAGAGGGAAGTGGGTAGATCAGTTAGAGATGATTTATTTAGCTCAGTGACAGAATTTGCTCAATTGTTATACTGTCTGACCACTATCAAATAGAAATTCGCTTATTAAAACCCCGAGAACACCTCCCACCTTCCTGCCTGTTATCAGTTGCAATTCAGAGTGCTGCTGTTCCTCAACTCAAAGGTTAACAAGAGCCAGAGGACAGATTTCAAACACCTGAACCTCTCAGTGGCACTTTCCTTTTCTCAAGTGACTCTAGAGAGTCAAGACCTTAAAGAAGGGCCTTCTCTGACAAAGACTCCAAGCTAGAAAATTTTGCCCATGAGGCTCTGGTTTGGCTAAGATAAAAGGATGCAAATTTTTGGACTTTTGTGAAGATCTCATCTCAGCCTAACTTAAATAAAACATCCTGGAAGTCTAAATAAAACATTCTGGAAGTCTGATTTTTACTATGGTTGGGAAATCTATTTACTGTTGTGTATTTAAACCTAAGACCTCAAAAGTGTCCAAGGACTGTAAGAGATATTAAAGAAATGCCAATTAACATCGCAGCACACAGGACCTTGACATTCTCTTCCAGAAGCAGTAAAAAGTATATCTGACTTGGAAAAGAAAAGGACAAATTTCATTGAACAGTATATAAAATATCAACAAAAATATTCTACCTTATTTCCTAAAAATATGGGTGACTACAGAAAGGTAGCAATTACTTAGACCAGGCCAGCGGGTGGCATGTTGTGCAGGCCTGTTTTACATCCTCCACTTTTTTTGCAGGGAGCCCCAAATCCTTTCACTGGCTGCAAGTGGCTTACAGGCCTAACTTAGACTCTTAAGGATGCCAATCAAGCAGGTCGTTTTTTTCTTTCTTTCTTTTTAGTTTTTTAACATTCACTTTTATAAAACTGAGTTTTACTTTCCCCTGTTCCCACACACAGCATGCAACCTGATAAAGGCTATACATGTACAATCACATTAAACATATTTCCACATTAGTCACATTGTGAAAGAAGAATCAGAACTAAAAGAGAAAACCATGAGAAATAAACAAACAAACAAAACAGGCTGCTTCGATCTGCATTCAGAATGCATAGTTCTTTCTCTGGATGTGGATAGCGTTTTCCCTCAGTCTCTTGAAACTGTCATAAATCACTGCGCCAAGTGGGTCATTTTTCAGAAAGAGCAGTCTACACAAGCAAGGCACACCTTCACAAGCACTGGACAATGGGAGTCTATCAGGTGTGACCAAGAAGATGGTACTGCCCTCAATTGTCTTTTCAACAAAAATTAAATACTTAACAGGCTCTGCTAAGACTGCTAAAGCCTCAATTATTCTTTATGGCTTTATGGAAATTATTCAGGTAATGGAC
This sequence comes from Phalanger gymnotis, assembly GCA_028646595.1. NCBI lineage: Eukaryota > Metazoa > Chordata > Mammalia > Diprotodontia > Phalangeridae > Phalanger > Phalanger gymnotis. Next base: position 95,524,724 of record CM053623.1, read on the forward strand.
CAGAAATATTCCAAATTATACTGGTGTGGCTAGACTTACCTTGTTCTGGTCTGATTCGTAAACCAAATGCCTGGCCTCAGCTTCAGCATGATCATAGTCAGAAGGCAAGATCCAGTCTTTGGTTTCCTCTTTATCCATCTTCCCATCACGGTTTTTATCTCGGAATTCCACAAATTGCTCACGCTCAGTCTTCACCCACTCTGGCTCATCAGCATTTCCATCGTGGCTATACATGTCACCTGTGTGCACCACAGATACATGTCAGAATTGTACATACGACTTTCAAAAGGCTGTCCCAGTGCCAACCAGACCAGATAACAAAAACTAGCTATTCTGGTCAGAGAAGCCTCAGACATTCTTCAAGTTTCGATACTGCTTTTCCTACTTAACAAGAGTTTGTGTGTAGGATATAAGAATTTTATAGCTGAAAAATAAAAAACAGTGGCAGAACAGTCACTCAAAAAACCTAAAAAGATGAATATGCTTATATAAAGCACTCCCAAAATACCACTCGGAGTGTCAAAGCACCACTGTGAAGCATTTCATTAAATTACAAGAGATTTGTGAAATCTTTGATAGCTGAAGGCAGTGGTGGTCAGAATTGTAGCATATGTTTCCTAATATATGTAGGTGGCATGAAATTATAGGTCTTTCACACTTTTCATGACAGTGACACTGTCCATCAAAACTACCTGTGTGCAGCATTCTATCATATCCAATTAACTTGGACAGATCTAAGCACCATGAAACATCCAACCCTAGTTGTGCTTATAATAAGCACACTACACATCTGTGATTTCATCAATGTGGGTGGTCCTTCCACTAGTACAGGCTGGAACTCAGTCATACCTTCTTTTGGGAGACTTTTACCTCACAGGTAAACAAGTTCTTCTAGCTCCTCCCCAGAAGATCTGAGAGGCTAGCATTATTCCTTTAGGTTGATTGTTTTTTTTTTGGTAGGAACCAGGTAAACCCATATCCCTACACTACCTTTCACCAAATGACTCACCTTACTTCCATTTCTGATCATACATGTATACTTGAAGTAAATGATGGGCCAGCCTTGGAAGCATGAGAGTGTCTATCACACACAAGACGCTTAACTTTCTGGTGGCCCAGGTAACTCTCTAAAACTAAGTTAGAAACAAACTGCTGATCTGCATTAGTCACTGGGTACATGCCAATGCAATTTCAGGTCAGAACACACAAAAAATTGCCTTTTATCACTTTTTGCATTTTGTTCCACAACTGAAAGTATGACTAGGTCCACAAGGAGTCTTTCCATTGTCACTGAGTCACACAGAGCTCTGATTTCTTAGAGCCTCTTTTTATAAAATTTATAATCACAAAGCACCACTAGGAAAGTATTTATCTTAAAAGGAGGAATAGTTGGAGGTTTTTTTTTTTTAAAGCTCTGTGCAATTTCCCAAATGCAAACCAATCAACTCTCTTCCTCTTAATTTAATTTTGGGCCTAATGCACACATATATGTGTATGGGCACAGATATACATATACACACACATATACAATGATATGTATGACTCAGTAGCTCAATGGGTTAGACTTCAATAGCATGTTATGGTCACAACAGGTGTTTCTTCATTTTTTTTTTCTACACAGTTAACCAATTTCTCTTGAATATTCATGGTTTTCATTAAAGAAAGATTTTTGTAGTATTTTTGGGCTTGAAGCAAACAGGATAACATCATCTACCAGAAGCAGCACGTAGAGGGCTATATGGAATCCCTCTTCCATTCGAGACTTTTACAAAAAACTGCCATGATGATGAATACTGCTGAAGAACACACACCTCTGTTTTATGTCTTGCTTGATTTTAAGAACTATTACATCAATAAATGGTACAATCTGTGGTCGATTTATCAAGAAATCTTACACAATTTTAACACATGCACCAAAGATTCCTTATTCGATGAGAGCCCTTAAGGGTACACTTTCTTCTACTGAATCAAATGCTTTTTGGTAAAAATCAATAAATGTGTGCAGGGGGGATCTTGTATTCTTTGCACTTTCAACTCTTCCAGTCCTCTGTATTCACTGCAAAGGTGTGGTAAGGCTATGTGGTACTGGACAGGGCTAAAACTGTCTCCAAACTCCTCTAAGCAAACACAAAATGTTGGCTCAGTCATTTCAGTTGTGTTCAACACCCCCATTTGGGGTTTTTCCACCTCATTTGTAGATGAGGGAACTAAGGCAAACAGGGTAAAGTGACTTGCCCAGGGTCACACAGCTAGTAGGTGTCTGAGGCTGGATTCAAACTCATGAAAATGAGTTTTCCTGACTCTGGGCCCAGTAGTCTATACACTGCAGCACCTAGCTGCCCAGGATGCAGTAATCAGAAGGTTAAGCAATGGTCATTTTCCAAGAGAACTCCTGTTTCTCTGAGGAGCAGTTAAATAGCAACTAGTAGCTCTAACCTTTCTCTGAAATCCTGTACTTGAAGGACCTAATTTGAAAAAAATAATTTTAATGGAGTCAGAATATTCGATATCAACTTTTTCAATTCAAGTGGTTAAAACAAAGGTGTTCTGTTTTCCAATAATATTCAACAAGTGACTTTCCTAATTTCAACAGAAGTGGCAAGAGGCCTCTTCCATTAATGATTTCTTTTAAGTAAGACAGAAACAATAGCTGCTTTGTTAAAGTGTCTTCATGTGCAAAAAAAATGTAGTACAAACCTTTTTTTTACAGTTGTTTTATTTTTTTACAATAAATTTATTTTTTTAGTTTATAACACTCAGTTCCAAAAGATTTTGGGTTCCAAATTTTCTCTCCCCCCCACTCCTCCTCCCATGCCCAATGGCATGTAATCCGATGTAGGTTCTACATACATGTTCACACTGAACTTATTTACAAAATAGTCCAGTTGTAAGGAAGAATTATAACCAATGGAATGAATCATGAGAAAGAAAAAAGAAGGGAAAAAAAGAGAGCAAAAAGTCTGCCTCAATCTGCATTCAGACTCCATAATTCTTTCTCTTGATGTACATAGCTTTTCCATCATGAGTCTTTTGGAGCTGTCTTTGAACCTTGCATTGATGAGAAGAGTCAAGTCTATCAAAGAAAGTCCTCACAGATATCCAGCACAAACCTTTCTAATAGTATTTAAATTGGCAGATGATCTTCATACATAACTCCCTATTCTGTATATCCCAAGTGGAGAAGGTCCCATCAGTTGAGATCCTGAACCTTAAGTTTTTCCTCTTGAAACTAGGTATACTTGGAATGAAGGGCTCAAAACCCTGAAATTTGTGACTTGGGAGACCAAAAAAAGCAGAAAACCATTGTTATTCAGGTTTTGGGAGAGGCAGCGTAGTAGTAGAGTAGATAGAGAACTGGCCTTGGAATCAGGAAGACCTGGGTTCAAATCCTGTTGGACACATACCGGCTGTGTGACCATGGGCAAATCATTTAACTCCTCAGTGCTCTGGAGCAACTCTTTAAGACTCTTAAGTTACGGAAAAGTTGCCAACCTGCATTGTTGAGTTTTTTCATTTAAGAATTCCTTATATTGAATTCCCTATAAAGTCCCCATCAGGTTTTAGCAAGCAGGACCAAACAGTAAAGGCTCAGTACCTAAAAGAGCAAAGCACTACTATATGTAAAAAAGAAATCCACAATTTCCAAGGAAACTTCTACCTTCCAAATCTCTTCATAAACATGGCACTTACTTCCATTGTGCCCTATGCAACCATCCCCAAAAAGCTGCTCTCTCTCCCTCCTTCCTAAGTGGTCAAAAAGTCCTTTATGGAGGATTGGAAGAAAATGACAAAATGTCACAATTACTCAAATAATAGGATTGGATCATCCATTCCACTGCAAAGTCTGAAGAGGTTATTTCTGGAAACATTAAAGCTCATGATAAACTTGCCCAATGCAATTTGAGAAAACTATTGGTATGCCTAACCAGGGCTAAGGTCTCCCCTTCAGAAATGAACTTTGGTTTAAAAGGCAGCATTCTAGGTAAAGCATCGGGAACCTGAAAGTAGCCTGTGAAACTGCTTCATTTAATATGTGAGACTGCACATACCTAGTTAGCACTAGAATAAGGGATTGCTAATTGCTGTTAATGCTGTTAACAAAGGACAAGAAGATTCTACAAAGTATGGAACAAACAGATGGAGTCTCAAACAGCTTATTAGGAGAAGTCAGTTATCTGGCCACAACTCTGTGTAACTGATACCACTGCTATGTGATTCCCATTGCTCTCCTCTGTTCCTTGTTTCATTCTTGGGTCTCCAAAGATGCAAACTGGGCTTACTGTAATTTTTTTCTGTACCTTATGGCAGCGTGATAACTATTATTAAATGTCAATGCACATCTGTTATTGCTAAGACTAGTCCCTACTGCCTTCTTCTTTGCAGGATCTTTTAAAAAAATTGCTAACAACTATGATTGGCCTAAAGGGTAAAACTATTTCTCTAGGTGGACAGAACTCCCAAAGCTCCTCAGCTTTTTTAAGGAAAAACTCTCAGAAGAGGAACTCACCAATATATTCTTCCAGATCAATGAAACCATCAGCATTCTTATCTATGTCCTCCATTGTTTCCTAATGAGGAGAGAGAGGGATAAAGTTACTTTGTATTCGTGAAAACTTGTGGGACAGTGAGATACTCTAACTTCAAGTACACATATGTATAGTTCTTTCCTTGTAACAACCTTCTGAGTTAGACAGTATTATTACCCCATTTTAGGGATGAAAAAACTGACCACCAGAGTAGTTAAACATCTTGCCCACAGTCACACATCCAGAAAGTGCTGGTGCTGGGATATGAATCCAGGTCTCTGGATTCCAAATCTAAACTGCTTTCCACTACAGAAATGAGATTAAGCAAAGATTAAAAAAAGGAGTAAAACTGAGAGGATTCTACATCCCCACCCCCTCCTCTCTACCTATGGTTCTCACAGCTGGTGTTGAGCATCTTCTAAGACCATTAAATATATGGACCTGAAGGCGTGCGATTCAGTCGTTTTTTTCAGTCATGTCAAACTCTTCATGATTCCATTTGGGTGTTCTTGGCAAAGACGCTGGAGCGGTTTGCCGTTTCCTTCTCCAGCTCATTTGACAGATGAGGAAAGTGAGGCAAACAGGGTAAAGTGACTTGTCCAGAGTCACATATCTAGTAAGTATCTGAGGCCAGATTTGAACTCAGGAAGATGAGTGTTCCTGACTCTATTCACTATGCACCTATAGCTGCCCCTTATCTCAATATAGGTAAAATCAACTCCTCTCAGTTTAAAAGAATACAAACATGTGGCTCACAATTACTTGGTAATTAGACAGCCTGTCCAACCTTTGGTAAAAATCACTATTATTTCTCAAGGTATCTGATAATTCTAGGTTTACAACTGATTAAAGGTTATATGGAAAGTAGACCTTGTCCTTTTGCATAGATCACTAACAGGACTTCAAATAACCTGGTAAAAAGTACTATCTAACACATGGTGAAATTAAGGTACACTAAAAAGAAACTGTTCCCTCAAGGTCACAGGAAGTGTCAAAGCTCTGACTTGAAAGACTAATAGCCACACTATACAGAAGACCACTCAGCCAAACACACTGGAAAAGGGAAAGGGAGGAGGGACATACAGCACTAGCGGTATGGAAAGAAGTTTGGTTTATAGTCATGGAATCACCTGGCCCAGCACCCACCTGAACAACTATATCTTTCATGTAGTCGTATTCTTCAGGGTGAAGAAAAGCTGTGAACTCTTCCTTTGTGGCAATGAGATCTCCATCCTTGTCAGCCATTTTGAACCTCCTCTCATCTCTCATCATCATCTGTTTATAGTTAAACCCATCATCAGGGTCTGGATCATCTAGACAATAACAATAGATTATATCCATTAGAATCTAGAGAGAACATAACATACTGGAACAGGAAACACATCAGAGTAAGTACAAACCTCACCAGCCTAAATACCAAAACATATTTTAGGTTGAAGGAAGAGGATAGAAAGGATATCAGGCCCTAACTTTGTATTATTAGCTGCTGGCCAATCTGGAGGCCTAGTTCCTAGACTAACACTGAAGGCTTCATCCTACCATAAACATTCTGCCCACCGAAGAATTGGATTTATAGAGGCCACACGTAAATACGCATGTGTATGGAGCAGAGCGAGGCAACAAAGAGTTTTGCCTTTGGAGTCAGGGGACTTGGGTCATTTACCAATTACTTATTATCACTTAAATGATTTGGACCTCAAGCTTTCTCATCCGTAAAGCATGGAGTTCTAAGGTTCCAACTCCTTCCGGCTTTAGATCCTCTCCAAGTTAAAAGACTAGATTCCAAAGCTAATTTGGCTTTAATCCCAACCCTATAGTTATGTTCTAACTCCTCCATGAGTTCATGTGATAAGATTCCCATATATTGAAAAAGTAAAGACTTATTTAAGCTTGACCCCTCTTCATTTGGAGATGCCATACTTGGTACATTTGGTGTTCTTCCCAAACAGAAAGTTCAAATACTCATGGAACTCCTGGAATCTAACATGGAGAAGTGTGTCTGCCCTTGAAATAAATTCAAGAAGATTTTAACCAGTCTGGATTTGGAACCACCCAGATTTTTAATAAACTGAACTGAAAAAACAGCTGAGTTGAAGAACAACAATTTATTCTCTGTAGATAACAGTGGCTCCCTCTAAACTGAGAAACTATGAAGGAACCACTTTAAATAACAAGAATAAAAGTTTATTCTCTACCTACCACACAGGATTATTGTGAGGATAAAATAAGACGAGAAAAGTGCTGGAACCAAGTCAGGAAGACCTGGATTCCAGTCTTGCCTGATGCTTACTAGCTACATGGTCTGTAAAATGAAGGGGTTGGATAGCTGGCATCTAAGGTCCCTTCTATAATCCTATATATCAGAACACTCTTAAAAGTAAAAGGCATTCCAAAAGTGTAAGGTATTATTATTACAACGCACAAATCAAATTCAATCAGATATGACATCAGTTTTATAAAAAGAACTGTAGGGCTTCACTAGTAATACTGCACTGGCGACCTACTAAAGTAGTTCTGAGCCCAGCTTTTCTATATACTTGGCGTAGAACTGTAAAAATATTACCATTCTATTTTAAGAAAAGAACTTAAAGCTTCATTCTTTAGTGTTAAAACATTCCTTAAGGTCATAGAATTACAGATCCACAGGATCACAGATTTAGAGCTGAAGGAACCTTAGAGGTTATCTAGTATATGACGACCTCCCTCCCCTTTTATTTTACAAATAAAGACACTGAGGCCCAGAGAGATTAAGTAGTGATTGTTCATGGTCACATGGCTAATAATGTGTCAAGCAGAATTTGAACTTAGTTCTTCCCAAGTATAGTACTTTTAACTCTGTATCACTGTCCAAAAAATTTACATTTTCAATGAAAGAAAATGACACTTCATGAAAGACCATTTTAGTAACTACCTTCTTCAAACAGCAAGTCATCCTTTCACTCTTAAACAAATATATAGTAGCAACTATGAAAGAAATATTTGGAAGACACAAGATTAATATTGGATTCTTAGTAAACAATCTTCCATTCCTCCTATGAAGGCTTAAACAAAATCTAAAAGACCGAACTCTGATGTGCAAAAAGTAGGAGAAAAAGGAAGCAAGGATAAATTTAATGTCTACTATTACTCCTTATCTTACCTAGGCAGAGACTTGCCCTACCTGACTTATACAACACCATGGGTAGGACCTAAATCTCTTGCCCTAGGTAGGGTAGATTTCAATATTGATTTATTTTGCTTGTAGCAGAGACAAAGCTTTCTTTCTCTCCCTTAATGAAGTTTATTTCATTATGCCAAACTTCAATTAAAAGGCATTCTTATGTAGTTTTGAACCAAAATTGTTAACCAAAGATTAAAAAAAAAATTTACAAGGCAAAAAAGGACTCCTAATCCCCTAAGAGCCATACCTTCCATACTCCAGGAAGGGATGCCTTATAAAGACATTGTTATTCCCAGCCAGTGCTTCCGAACTGTGTAGCCTATCCACAGAAATACAAATACCCTTTATGTTGAATCATCTTCTCTGTGAGGCTACAGAGCTCTCAAAGGGTGCACATGCGCATACACACACATTCAGTGAAAAAGGTGAGAGTGCACCTCAGACTGAACCACAATTTATCATCATGCCATTTTGCTTAGATCACCAACAGCCTAGTTTCTGCTTAATATTTGCTCTTAATACCAGATAAATCAGAAGACGTCTTCATGCTATCTATCTAGCCAGGCAAGCCATACTTGATGTCTCCCCTTTTGCCCTGAATTTGGAATACACATGTTCTTAAATTAGGTGAAGGGATCTATGCAGTTCTTGGCTATATGCCAAGCATTTGAGAGATTTCCACTTTAGACTTAGGAATGAGAACAAGCTGGTCACAGACATGAAAGCCTCTTTACAAGAAATGCATCCAGTTCCACAATTAACACAAGCAGTTGGTTCTCTAGCAGGAAAAGATCATTACCCAGACATCAGCTGTTAATATGTATGTGTTTGTGTGAAACAGACCACTTTAAAAAAAGAAGCTTGCCTAATTTATAGGCTAAAGATGTAGAAAGGAATGACCACTTCGTATCATCTTGGCAGTTCATATTACCAAAGCAAGGGGGAATTCTCACCTCTTATAACCTTACCTGAATAAAATTCTTAAAACAGCCACCCAGTGTTTAGCAGTAAGCAATCCAAAAAGTATAAATTGCTAACAGGTGGTAAGCAATGTTAAGCCTACCCACCAAGCTAATAGAAAGCAATCAAAAGTACCACTGCTTTGTAAGCACACTTACAAAGCAGTCAAGTAAATTCATGAGCTTGAGAATGTAAGAGGAAGGATCAATCTTCAAAAAGACTTGGTAGAAAATAATCCACAGCAGTTAAATTTTGTCAAGGAAATAAAATGGCCTTATCCCACCCATTTTGTACCTACCTTCTTAATTTCCTCTACTACTTCGCATAGAACCTTGTATATAAAAATGTACTTAAATTTTTTTTATTCTAACTAATTATCAAGAAGATAATGGATGTGAATTTGTTATGTGATGTGAATGTCATTAATCAAATTTCATGAAGAGCTGTAATTTCTTATTTTGAGCCACAACTGCTTATGTGAGGTCTACTGCAAATAAGCCTTTGTAAAGGACATAAAAGAAGAAAAAAGGGTCAGGGGAAAATATACTTGCAGAAGAAACGTTGAACCTGGAGTAACAGCAAAACAAAAACCACATATGCTTAAAATTATTAAGATTTAGGGAAACTAGCTCAGTTTTTGGACTGAAGCTGTTAAAGGCACAGCAAAGTTTTTTACTCTTTCCCTTATTTTGCGACCCTTTTATTTCTTTGATTCAAGACCATGTCAGCCTCTGTTAGGCTGACATCTTGCCCCTTACCCAGGTAAGTGCCATAGGTCACGTTTCTGTACTCATCCCAGGAGATTAAGCCGTCTTGGTTCATGTCAAACTGCTGCCATTGGCGTTCAACATTGTCAGACATGTATTTCTTCTGGGTGTGCTTAAGCCAGGATTTCAGCTCCCCCTCGGTCACAAACCCATCTTTATCCACGTCTATTTTATCTACAATAATTCTACAAGACAAAACAGTTACGTTTCAAGGTGCCGGCTCCACAAGACTTTCGCCCAGACAAGACCTACCTAATATGTAGCCGTAGGTGGCATTTTTATATTCCTCCCAAGAAACGAGGCCGTCCTCATTGAGGTCATGCCCCTTCCACTGTCGCTCTACATCCTCGTAAATCCAGCGCTTTTGTGCAAATTTAATCCAGTCTTTGAGCTCATCCACAGTGACAAACCCGTCCTTGTTGCCATCTATTTTACTTACAATCTTTCTGTAGAAAATGTAGAAAAATCCAGCAAGAGGTTAAAGGATACAAGGTTCTAGAGTTGGCAGTGCTGAATATTGTGACCACATGTGCTGTCCCAAACTACAGCAACAGAAGTAAACTAATGTCTCCAAAGCAACAACACGAGCAGAACAGGCCAGTGCTGTAGTGGGTTAAACAGTCACTTGGTGATTTACTTGGTGATTCACCAAGTAAAGTTACAGTCTACCTCTTCTAGCTAGCACTGGCATCCATAAGGGCGGCCCAGTGTAAGTGGTGGGCCATAGGCCATGAACAGACTATGAGAGTAAATATATGGTTTCTTCTAAGTTCTCCAGACTTTGTGTATATAACACCGTAGTCTCAATATTTATTTACTTATTCTACAGGAAAATTCCCAGTGCTTGGTAAAGCACAACCACTGACATAATTCTTTTTACAATTTACAACACTTTAAGATTTAAAGCAGATTTTGGAGCAGGAGGGGAGAGAAAATATTGGAGAAATAAACAAAATTCTGAAACTCACACCCTCCCCTCCCCAAACCCAAAACAAAAACCACCATTCTGGAATAACGTATCACCCACAAAGTTCAGGTGCATGACAAACCAGGAGAAAAAAATCATTACTGCTACAGTTTAGTCCAGGCAGTGAAAAAGGTACTTACTATAAGATGAGCAGGTTGACTACAGAGTAAGCTGTTAATTTGAGTTTTATGTGTGGCTATAGAGAAAGACAACTTCCAATAAAAATGTGCCCTATGGATATGTAGTCTACTTAGTAAGGACACACACCCTTCAACGTAAGCATGTTAAGCTAGGAGGGGTTAGTGAACCAAGATGCTAAAAGCAAAGTGTAGAAGCTAAAGTGGCCTGTGAAATGGCTTTCTCCCTTTCACTGGTCCTTATTTCCTTCCAAGTTAAACTAGTTTTCAGTGTGGAAATTTCAAAGCCCTGTGTACATTAATTTATCCCTGTTTTATAGGAAGCATTCTGTCCGATCCCCATCACCTGAACAGTTACACACAGCCACCAGCAGGGTACGCCATGTAGCTGACTTATGCCACAGCTCGGTGGCTGGCATCTGAAATACTCTCTCCTTGGTGACACCCACTGTCTTTCCTACTTACCCAGGATTCATCCTATAAAAATATCAGGAAAGAATGGTGGCACTTAGAAGCATTGCCTGTCCCTATGCTGCTGTCAGCCTTACTACAGAGGGTACGACAAGCAAAAACCATAGTCTTCAGCCAAATGTACTTACTAGCTCTTGCTAAAGAACTTTGAAGATGTTTGTGGGGAGTCAAAGGGTCTCAGTTTAAGCCTACCACTCACTAGCTGCGAGACTTTGAGAAAGCCAAAACCTCAAAGGTGATTTCTTTCTGCAAAAAAGGGGCTATCTACATAACCTACATAGAAGGAATAATCAAATTAACAATTTCATTTCATGCACAGTGGAATGGGAGTTAGTAAAAAGGGACTAGACTTGCGATTTAAATGGTGTAAGTACTCTTGGGTGAGGAAATTCCCTCTACCAATGCAAGTGAACAACTCCTTTGAAACCTAGAGTTCTGAGAAAACTGCCCAGAGTGCTGAGAGGTCAAGAGATGCTCAGGCTCATGCCACCTGACATGTAAGGGGGCAGGACTGGGAACCCTGGTCTTTTTAATTTTGAGGCCAGTTCTACCAACTTCAGCACAATGTCTCTCACTTTCATATAAATACTGTTACAACAGTAACTTGCTATTTTGATTGAGGCAAAGTATTATGAAAGTGTTGCCAAAATCTTAAGTACAGCTGTATTATCCCCATAATTAAGCTTTGAACGTTTTCTACAAGAGGACTGAGTGCTGAGCTTAGAATGGTACTGGTTGCCAACATACACCACAGTACAATTAAGAAAAAGTCAGGTCATCATAACCACAGAACAAGTATTGCACCAAACTAAATAAAGGGGCCGTGTACCACCACGGGACAAAGATTCCTGAAATAAGGGTATCACAATTTCAAAGATGGAATTTCTTTCTTGAGACTTGATTCTATTTATATAATCGTTAATAGGACTATCCTAACTGGTTTCTTCATAAAATAAGACTAGTTTTCTTTGTTACAAGGGAGGAGTGTGGCATATGCAGAAAAGGTTGTGATGTAAAAACAAAAGACAAGATTAAATTTCATTTTTTAAAAATCAGGAGTACGAGAAGATGAGGAAGGCCTATTTAAACAAAAAGTTTTAAACTTTGATGGTTATTTTTACAAATTCATAAAGTTAATAATAATGTAAGGATACCAGAGGTCCTTCAAGACCCTGGAAAATTACTTACATAGTTATGGTAAGGTACACCATGCAAATATTTAGACACGAATAAGATTATACTCCTCTCCTTAACTGACTGGCAGCTTTCCATTGCAATTGGTACAAACAAACCCAAAGTGTTTCTCTAAGTTCTATAGGAGTAGGAGCCATTTTTCTATTTAAAAAAACACTGACCCACAAAGAAAAAAAACAGGAAACTCCCTCCCTGCCAAAAAAATTTCAAAGCTTACTTAGAACAAAAAAAAATATTGTATTCATTGACATTTAAGACTACATATACTTCAATTCTCTACTATGGACTGTTTAAGGTAGAACAGGCAAATGGGAAGAGGACAGCAGAAAATGGAGAAGGGGAGAAAGCCAGGGAAAGAAAACCAGGCTCACAGGGTTAAAATCAGCAAAGTGGTTTGTAAAAGAAACTCTTTAAGTGTTGTATAAATGTTAGCTATTATTACAAAGAGATAAAAAAGAGCTGACTTTCACAGAGTAACAACTTCATCTAGTGGCTGTTTGGGGTATTACATTCGTACTTAAATTGACACTACATATTTGCAACAATAAGCATCAAGAGTATTAAACTCTCGCCCCACAAACAGCTCAAAGTTGAGGACCACAGTATATGGTTTATTCAGGTTTTGTTTTTCACTAATATCCTATGACTTCCTTGGGATTCAGTTTCCACACTAGAAGTGAGGGGGCTGGACCAGATGGCCTCTTAGTTTCTTCCAGTTCCCTGTCTAGAATTCTAGGATACTGTATTCTCAACAGGGTTACTCCTGGTTTGGTGATCTTCAAGTCAAAAGATAAGTTTTGTAACCAAAGATGCAGGCAGAGCCATTCTCATGAGAAGAGAACCAAATCTCAAGGCCCTTAATAGTTTTAAGAGTAATACTGGGAAGTGAGTTATATTAATGCAAAGTAGGCTGAGCAGGGCACAAAAAGAAAGTGGAAAATTGTATGGACTGGCAGGTGGGCAAATGCCTGAAGTACAATTTAAAAATATGCTTACCATCTTTCCAAGATTTATAAGATACAAAGTAAACATGCAACTGAACAGGAAACTTTTGTGCAAGTAAACATTCTATTCAACAGCTTTTTCATGTGTGGCACTTGTTCAAACTAAAGTTTATTTTGTGCCATGGACTCTGTTGGCAGTCTGGTGAAGCTTATGGATCCCTTCTCAGAATAAATTTTTATAATAATTGAAGGAAGTGCTAAATTTCAGTGAAAATAAAGATATAAGGTCAGTGAAAATAAAGATGTAGGGTTTTTTCTTATCCAAGTTCACAGAGCAACTGAAATAAGTTAAGAATCTTTGCTTTATAAAGTAAAAACGTTTTACTGCTTTTCCTCATCATTCAAAGATGTATTCCCCTTTCTGTGAACAAGTTTGTGAGGAAGGCTTCAATACCCAACAGAAGTTAATCTTTACACATTCCTCACAAGAAATCCTATAACAAACCACTAGAGTCAAGTATTTTTTGGAAGGTTACATGGGAAAACAGGTGTTTACATCTTAGAAAAATCAACTTATTCATGTAAAGAGTCATGGTTCAATTTAAAACATGCATTCCTTATATTCAATGCAAAACATTTTCTTCTATTTCACTGACCTTCACCTAGGGGATATGTAGTTTTGAGATGGAGAGAATAACTGTTCCTTCCTTCAGGGACAAAAAAACCCCTAAACCTTTTAGCATAGGGAAAAAGATTCCGGAAACAAATATGGTTTAATTAGAATGAAATAACTATCATGCTTAAATAGAAACAGGAATAGTTTTGCAGATTAACACATTTATCCAGAAGAGCTCTCACTAGACAGAAGCAAATAGGTGGCATGATATTTAAAAGGATAACTTCTTCTCTACTGAAGTGTTACCCTGATAAATCCTACCTGGCAGGAAAATTAGTGATAAGCTCTTTTATCTGAGGGCCAATTCAATTAAGATGTAAAAGTTTTAATCACCCAAAGGTAACAGGTAAAATTTTCAGCTCCGGAAAATGCATGAAATTTATCAGTAAGGAGTACAAATTCATTTGCTAGTGAAAACATGGCTCATTCAAGTTTGAAATTTAATGTATATAGCAGAGGATATGCTCCCAAAGGCTATGAACCTGGACTTCTAATAGCTGTTAAACTAAGAGGACAAGGAACTGAAAAAATTCAGGTCCTAAAAAGGAAAAATGACAAATAGAAAGGCTTCCAAAATTACCATGGTCCTGCTGCTCTTATTGTGTCAGTCCTATGTCCTGGCACTAAAAGCTATAATTGTCACAAATCTGAAACCATTAAGAGCACTTTAGCAACAACTGGAAAATCTAGAAGCTAGGAGCTAACAGAAGGCAGTCTTAATGGAAGGCAACGAATCCAAAGTGTAGTTTACTACTCACACAAGAATGTGACCTCAGGTCATACATTGTGTGATGGAATGCTGGCATTAAAACTAATATAAAGAAACAGCATTGTATTAAAATAGTAGAGTACAATGAGAAGCCTTTGGCTGCTCTTCATATTTATGTAAAGATGATTTAGTTTTGCCAATATGTACTGGTATGAAATATTTCATAAAGAGATTTATGGAAGCAGGCTCTCAACCTTTAATGGCATCGGTTCTGTAGCTGAGCTTCAGAGGTTATAGTTAACAAAGATCCAAAGAAGAGAAAAGCTAGAGAAGAAAAAGGAGAATAATGATTTAGATACCCCTCTCAGAGCTAACCCCTTACCCAAGTCGCTCCTTGCTCTCCTCTGGTGTCAGTTGATCAAAGGTCTTTGCCTCTTCTGCACCCAGGAATGCATCATGGTCATAGTCAAAGTTCTGGGCATCATCATGAGGCTTGTCACTGAGCTGAGGCTCATGGTGTACTCTTTCCTTCTTCTCTGTGGGCTTGCTCAAGGCACAGACTGTACATAGGGATAGGCACATGAGAAACTGTCGCAGGTCCATGACTTGATCAGATCTTTAAAAAAGAAAGAAGCAGAGAATTCATATGGTAGTATGGTTTCCTAGTTTTAGTACTAATATGTTCTTATTGTACCAATCTAGGCAAATCACTTAAGTTAGTTTATGTTTTGTTCAGTTTCCCTTCAAAGCATATGGCCTTGGGGAAAGGGGTGGTGGGACAGAATCTGGAACCGATAAAATCCCAAACCAAACCCACAAAGTACATAGGCAAAGTACAGCTACAGTCGAAGGGATAGATCAATTTCTGTTGAAACTCCTAGATCCTTACTATCAATTACCTACTACACCCAGACAATATTTACTAGGTATGAGCTTAAAAAAATTAAATAGGACAGTTCCTTCACTCAAAAAGTTTATACTCGAGTAATGAAAAGAGCTAATGATATGATATGCCGTAACGACTAGAGGTAAGAAGGTTTAGGCGAGGAAAAAAATTGGCTAAAATCATGTAAAGGTCATTCTCCCATTCAACCTTTTCTGAAGCTTTAAAAAGAAAACAATTTCACCTAAATTTGTTGCAGTTTTTCCTCTAGTTTTTATGTCTCAGAGGATCATAGATTTAGATCTGAAAGGGACTTCAAAGTCATCTAATCCAACAAGTAAGGAATCTGAGGCTTAGAGCAGTTGTGATTTCTCTATGGGTCAATCAGTCAAGCGGCTGAGTCAGGATCTGACTCCCCATCTAGTACTTTCTCCACTGGATTTTTCTAACTAGAAAGCAGATTGGCAAACAATTTGAATTATTTCACTAGTACTGAGAATAGGTTTGTGCTCATTCATTCACTCACTCATTCATTACCTCTTCCTCCATTTCAGTAGTGACTAAATGCATGTACTTGAAAGACAACTGACTGGTAGCTGAATGCACAGTATGTGGCATAGACCAAAGGGGAATAAAGTGGCCCACATGGAATGTAAATCTACAACCCTGCCTAATGAATACAGTGCTCTTACCAAAGGACTTTTAATGCATCATACAGGAAGTCATTGGTAGTGGATCTGATATAGGTCCCTCTGACTCTAAAGCATAATTTAAGGCAATGCTTCTTAAACTTTTTCCACTTGTGACCCCTTTAGCATTCTTAAACTGTGGGCCCTGACCTTATATTAAGGGACAGTCACAAAGAACCTATTCTGAAATACAAAAGAGCATTACCACCCCCATTAAATTCTATGGTTTAGCCAAAATTTTGGAACTAGGAGGAGGGAAAAAGGTGTGAGGGAAACTGCGGAAGGGTTGAAAAGGGTTAGCGCCCTAGGAAAAATCAATGGCAGTAGAAGAAATGTAGTTTCCTCCATATCTGAATTTCTGTAATCAACCAACCAACCAACCAACAAGCATTTATTAAGGGCCTATTATGCACCAGGCACTGTGGATTTAAATGCAAAGAATGAAACAATCCCTACACTCAAGGGACTTAACAACACACACACACACACAAAGTAGTCAAATACAAGGTAGTTTGAGAGGGAGGGTTCTAGCAATTGACAGGATCAGAAAAGGTAGTGCTTGAGCTATGTCTTAAAGGAAAACAAGAATTCTATGAGGCAGAGATGAAAATAGAGTCCATTTCAGGCAGAAGGGCCAGCCAGTGCAAAGCTACAGAGATGGGAAATGGAATATCATGTATTAGAAACAGAGTGTAACTAGATCATGGGGGGAAATACATCTAGAATGCTCTCAGTTCTCTAAACTGAATATAAAGTTCCACTGCTTTATCTTGTAGCAATGTATTTTTTTAAGCCAGAAAAAAATAGCTTTTCCCCTAAAAGCAGGTCAAAGGATAAATGGTAAGTATGTTATTTAAAGCCATAGGAAGGAGAAGAAAAGATGGAAGTAAAAGATAACTTACTTTTAAGACAACTTAGGAAGTTGATTGCACTAAGGAATAACCCTGACTCTTCATTAAAGATTTCTAGGTTACCAAACAACAGAAAACAATGTGAAAAAATCTTGGGGGATGGATGCGCAGGAGAAAGAATGAAGAGATTCATCCTAAATTAGCTGAAAGGGCACCCTTAAGCCAATAAAAGTTTTTCATGAAGAGGAGGGTTTCTAGAACAAACACAGGACAACTTAACAAGGTAGATCAAAATTCTTTGCCCAGGTGGTAAAGGAACTCGTTTTTTCCAGATTGAGACAGTAGTTTATATTCTGTATTAACATTATGAAAACTATTTCTTTAAAGTATAACATTATTTCTGTAAAATGGCACTTTTTAAATGACACAGAACTAGTTACACGAGAAATCAAATGATGATACAAATAATAAAGAGAAAAATTCCCCTGAGAATCAATTGATGTTTTTTTTTTTTTAAACCATCTGGCCAAAGTAAATGTTTAGAATAGGCATTTAGAATGAAGGACGATGTTACATTAAGCATTAAGGAAAATTCCCAGGGCAAGAGTCATGATCTCCTAGTACTGGAGACTACACAATTCTGCTAAACAAAAATCCGCCAAGAGCCAAAGAGCAAACTCTACCCCAATGTGGATGATACTCAGGAGATACAAAGTCAGAAGTCAACAGAAGTGCAGGTTTAATAGAGACTTTGACACAGGGCTCATTCTACTCATCACATAAGCAAAGGATTTCAGCTTCAACAAAACTTTTTAATGCTAAACTACGTTCATGAGAAACTGAACACTGTACACTAGTAACTCTTACAAACAACAAGCATTACAGCAGGAATAAATGTTTAAAGCCTACTTAATGATTGGACATGGCCTAGCAGAAAGCTTGCAAGGCTTAACAATTAGTGAAAATTAACAATTCATGTATTGTAATATCTTTTGAGATTTGACATTTTAACTCAGAGGCAGCAGGATATATCAGAATGAGCAATGGATTTAAGAGTCAGATAACTTAGTTATCTTAGATAACTTCAGTGCTCTAACTGCCACTGACTATGATTTTGTATGATGGATAGCCACAAATTTTTGCTTCAGTTTTTCCACTTATAAAAGAAAAGTTACTACTTTGTCTTCTAGAGTAGCAGCCTGGTGTGGTAGAGCACTGGACTAGGAGTCAAAAGACTTGAATTCAAGTCCTAGTTCTGACAATTACTAGCAGTATAACCAGATTGAGAATAATTAAGCCTTTCTGTACCTGCTTCATCTATAAATCGAGACTACTAATAACCTGCACTATATACTTAAGAGTAGAGTTTTGAGTAAAAGGCTTTGTCAACCTTAAAATTGCTATGAAAGGTGACTTATTAGTAAATATACAAGGATATTTTAGGGTCAGTAAGTTCATATGCATTATTATAGAATGTGTTAAATTCTTTGGAAACTAAATGCAAAGAGGAAAGGCCATTATGTGTACAGGAAAATATGCCAAACAGGAAAGCAAAAGCCTGGTTTCCTTTCAACTCTGCCACTAACTATGTGATCCTGAACTAGTCGAAACCTCCCTGGGTCTGTCTCTTTATTGATAAGTGGGAGGGGGTTTGGAGTAGAAAATTCCTCCATCAAAAGACCTCTCCTAGGTCCAAAATGCTATTAATTCAGTGGTGCTTTTTGTGATAGCAAAGAACTGGAAACAAAGTAGGCGTCCACAGACTGAGAAATGGCTAAATTGTCATACATGAAAATTATGGAATATTATTGTTCCGTAACACAGACCATGAGGAACTGAAACATGGAATATATAAACTGATGTAAAATAAAGCCATCAGAATGATGAAAACAATATTCACAAGGGCTACAATGTTAAAACAGAAACAACAAAAGCTGAAAGCTATATAATTGTTATGAACAAACCTGGCCTTAGAAAGGGCAAGACTATGAGAATGGAATGTTGCATATGCTGACAAATGTGATCATGTTTTGGTTGGTTCTGTTGAACTTCCCTTGTACCAAATTCTTTTTTTTTTTTAAAAAAAAAAAGATTTGGTGGGTGGGAATTGGGATATATTTGGAAATAAAAGCAGTTTCATGCATACATATATGTGGAAAGAGGAGGAAAAGGAAAGAGAGAAGAAGAGCTTTAAAGTTTGCAACCTTATTTTATATCTCATTTGATCCTAACAACTCTGTGAACACCTCAAACTTCCACTGAGAGGTTAAGTGACTTGTCTCAAGTCACTAATAAGTGTCTTGGGCAAGATTCAACTCGGGTCTTCCCAACTTCAAGTCCAGCACTCTATCCATTATGTTACCAAACTGCCAATAAAATGAAAATAATATAACCACTTCAACTCTCCAGGCTTATAAGGAAAAAACACTTTGCAAACTTTAAAATGAACTGTATGTCAAGCATGATTCACCTGGGGCAGCTGTGGTGTGTATAACAATTCCCAACCTTTGAGTATGACTATAATCACTTTTAATGTGGGGGGGAAAATCCCTTCAGTTTCACAGTGACTCCTATACATTAAGAAAATGAATAACAGAAAGCTATTATGAATTCAGCAACTTTAAAATCTGTATTTTCATAAATAGAAATAAACTATGTATTTGAAAAACATTAATGCACATTCATGCAAGGATCCCTTGGGATAAATAACGGAATCCTCTCCCTACCCCACCCCAAGGTTTCACAGCCTAGATGCTTGGAATGCTGGTAGCCTGGAAAGAATATGTTACAGGTAAGATTCAGAAGAGTGTTCAAGATCCTGGCTTTGTCACTGACTGTGATTTTGAACTAGTTGCTTGTATCTCTCTGGGTTCCAGGTTTATTTGTAAAATGAGGTGAGGTAATACACACACTACTTTTCTCACAAACATGAGAGAATTAAATGAGATGATGCACAAAACACTTTGTGAACTACAAGTTGGCAGTGATATGGTTATGCTCTTTGTTATCAATATAGTCGACACCAGGATTTGAACCCAATTTGTTAGAGGAAGTTGTTTGTTTCATTACAGGCAAAAATCTTAGTCAACCTCAGAAACTCAGTATGACAAATAAATTCCCTGACTTCATCAAGTGTCTGTCTATATGACAAAAAGAACAAGGACAAGAGGGAGTCTCTGTCAGTCAGAACACTCAATTGTAACCTGGCAGCAGAATCACTTCCAAAGCAAATCAACCAATCAAGACAACTTGAAAGGAAGTACTGACCCAAAGCCTAGTTTCACAGGAGTAAAGAAATTAAAGTAGGAAAAGCATGAATTGGCCAGTTAGGGCTTCATTTGTAGGTTATTACACTTACCTTGGGATGAGGGGTGGAAGGTGAATATGTATATATAGTGCCAGGCACTGTGCCAAGCATTCCCATTTTACAGTTGAGGAAACTGAGACAAAGAAGGATTAAATGACTTGCCCAGGGTCACAAAGCTTTTATTACTACTATCCCAGACTGCATTTGAACTCAGGTTTTCCTGATTCCAGGCCCAGGTCTCCATCCACTGTACCACCTAGCTAGCTGCCTCTCTTATTAAACAGTTGTTAAACCAATTTGTTTTTGATTTAGAAACTAATCCAAAAATTTAGGAGCTAAATTTTCAGCTTTTGAAGAAAGAGCATGTATGTATGTGTGTGCTGTGTTGAATTGTTGAATAAGAAATAGTAAAGGGGTGACCCTTAGTGAAGATCTAAAGAACTCTTTAAAGCTCAGAGAAGGAGCTAAATATATTAGGCCAGCATAGTTCTCTGCCAAAATTCAGTAGAGAGAAAGCAGCCTCAGCAGCCAGATCCCTTCTCTACTACCACCACCACCAATAGATGTAGAAAGCATGCTAAAGCAGACATACAGACTAAGGAGATCTGGTGTTAGAGATTTCCTTCTAAGTTGTTATAATAGCGAAATGTAAAGACATGAACAGGAAGAGAGAAATGCTCTTTTGTAGTTTTAGTTAAGATTACCATCCAAAGACCAGGCAACAACTTAAAATTGTTAGGTGTTATGGTGTGGCAGCCCAAAAAAACTGGTGTTTTTTTGGGCCTCTCTGAAGTTTACAGGATACCTCTGTTCTTAGAACACCTCTTCCTCAGGTCCTGAGGTCTCTCCCATAATTTCCATAATAACCTCCATGCTCTAGGCCTGGAAGAGGGAAAGTGTTGCCTCCCCGGCTAATACCTAAGCTTCCTGCTTATGACATCCAAAAAAAAAAAAAAAAAATCAGATGACCCTGCCCTTCATCCCACAAAACTCATGTTCCTCTCAGGTGGTAATATTGTTCTTCTTGACTGCCCAGAGCTTCCTTCATGAGAGCAGGCCTAATTGCAAGGGTGTTATTTTGTATCCCTTCCTGGGTTTCAGAAGTACTGGAGGTTGCAGGTACTTAATAAACACTTCTTGATCAATTGCTGTGGCTGGTTCTGGAAGTTTATGTAGAGGGGCTTCATTCATTTTGAAAGTAAAGTTGTAAAACCTTATTCCCAGCCCTGGGATTCTCCGTAATATGAAAATAGTTTTTTATTTATTACCTCTGTGACCATGAGTAAAATACTTAACTTCTCTGGGCCTAGGTCTACTCATCCGTAAAATGAGAGGGCTAGACTCGGATCAGGGGATTCTTAACCTTGTTTATATCATGGACTCCCCTTTTGGCAATCTGAAGCCTATGGAGCTCTTCTTAGAATAATGTTTTTAAGTAAATGAAATACTCAATTTCAATTAGAGGTTAATGAAAATAAAGATATATTTTTTCCTCATCCAAGTTTAGACCCCCCCCCCCCCGCCCCATCTAACCACAGAGCTTTTGGGAAGTTGGTCCTTGGACCTTAGTTTAAGAATTGAAGGGCTAGATGGCATGTTGTAGAAGTGGTCTCAGTTTTATGGAGGCTGAGTTGGTTTCCCTTTAAGGGAATGCGGAAAGCCATCGTTAGTGTTACCATTGGTTTGACTTTCTTGCTGACAAGAGACATGAAAGGTCTAGCCTATGAGAAGTTGATGTCTGAGGCTTTAGTTTTAGCAGAATATCCATTGCCCCATGGGAACAATACCCTCCTGACCTTAGGAATTGTAGCCTTTTAATCCTTTTTAGTAAAGTCATTTCATTGCAATTTATGGTCCACCAGTGCCTCATTGTATTCTAATCTTGAGTTTGAGTCACTGGACTGGCCTACCCCAGAATAACCTCTAATAACAGCTCTAAATGTGTGCTATGACCCTACCCAAAACTCCTGCGAAGAATTAGAACCATGATGTCAAACTTAAATAGAAAGTCACCCCGCCCCCCCAACTGTACAAAAGGATCTCAGTGGGCCACATAATGACTTAGAAACCACGTATTTGTTATTTGTGTTCTGCTGTATTTTTTACTATTTTGTCAAATATTTTCCAAATACATTTTAATCTGTTTCTGGTCACTCTGAATGCCTGACGCCTCTGGACTAGAACATGGAGGTTTGGCACTTAGAACTTGTTGAATCCTGCCTTAAAACATGGGACAGTGATAAAAGCACTGGATTTGGAGGTCAGAGAATGTAGTTTCAAATTCCAGCTCTGACACTCATTTTCCATGTGAGCCTAGACAAGTTACCTAACATTCACGGACCTTGGTTTCCTCATCTGTAAAATAAAAGATGGTGGTGGTCTAGATCAAGGCTGTCCAACCATAGGTTTTTATTGAAACAACAGACAATATATTTTGATTTGCCATTTCAGTGAGACCTCAGCTTCATTTACTAAAGCATTTATATAAATTTCTATGCTTGTAGGCAGGTTGCATAAATCACCTGCGGGCCACATTTTGGACAGTCCTGGTCTAGATGACCTGTGGTCTAGGATCCCTTTCAGTTCTGTATAGATGACTCTAAAAAAGACTCCCTATCTCCTTTATCTATCTATAGCATATTATGACATTCGCCCACACATTTACTGATGTGAGTTTTTAACTCTCATCTAAATCAATCATTTTCTCAAACTCTTCCCCATTCATGGATCACTTCACTAGCGCAAAAAGAGAACCTTACTCTAACCTACCATCTTCCCTTCCCTTTTAAATTCCTCAATGGAACTAATGGGAAAAGTAATACTTTTTTAAAAAAAATATATACTAAAGTGCGTTAGATTTAATGTGCCTCACACTAAAAAGCATGGCCAAATTGTCACATTTGAAAAATTAACACCAGCAACTGGAAAAACCTCATGAATCAGTAGTTCTTGGACTATGTTTAAAGTATGCCTGCTTTCAGAAAAATATAAAATATAGAAGACATAGGAAATGTGCGAAAATTCAAGTAGTAATAGTAAGCTTTAATACTAGCTTTACACAGTAAGCTATAATATTTACCTATAATACCTATAATATTTACTGCCCTAACAACACACACCAGGTAAAGAGTGCATTATTTTCATTTTATACACATGATCAAAAAGGTCAAGTGACTTGCTTGCCCAGCTACTAAGTTTTGAAACTAGAATTTGAACACGGAACTTCTGCTTCCAAATGTACGGTCATTTACATTATACCACACTCACTAAAAGTCATACCTCTCTATTACATTCAGTCATTTTTTCAGTCCTGTCCAACTCTTTGTGACCCTTATTTGGGTTTTTCTTGGCAGAGATGCTGGAGTGGTTTGTCATTTCCTTCTCCAGCTCATTTTATAGATGAGGAAAAAGAGGCCAACAGGCTTAAATGACTTGCCCAGGGTCACACAGCTACTAAGTGTCCGAGGCCAGATTTGAACTCAGGAAGATCAGTCTTCCTGACTCCAGGCCAGGTCCTCTGTCCACTGTACCACCTAGCTGTGCTCTCTAGTATATTAGTAATAGCCTAATTTTTACAGTTGATTTTCATGAATTGTTTCAATAGCTGGTAAGTAGAGATTAATGACTTGTAGCATGAAGTTTTATTTATAACAAAATCCAAGGAATTCACTTTCCTTAAAAAAATCTAAATTACCTTATGCTTCTCTTCACTCCCACTTAATCTAGTCATTTGGGGTAAAAGGTTATTTGTTGACAGAATGAGACCAACTGTGACGAAGTGTAATCAGTCAAAATGTGACTTGACTAAACTCAGTAAGTGGAGAGGGAAATGGCAAACTACTCCAGTATCTTTGCCAAGAAAACCCCATGAAGTACTAAAATGAAAAGTGAGATGACACTGGAAGATGAACCCCTCAGGTCAGGTGTCCAATACCCTACTGGGGAAGAGTAGAGGACAACTACAAGTAACCCTGGTACCAATGAAGCCTTTGGGCCAAAGGCTAAAAGAAGTTCAGCTGCAGGGGATGCATCTGGTGACAAAAGGAAAGTCGAATGCTGAAGATAGACAGTGTCATGGAAACAACAAATATGAACTTGGAAAGACTTCAAGAGATACTGGAGGACAGAAGGGCCTGGGGTGCTATGATTTACGGAGTAAGGAGGAGTCAGACACAACTGAACAACAACAAAAAAACCTCTCAATGATACCTTCTAACTACTATTAAAACTTTATTTTTAAATTCAAATTTCTTTTCAGCACTCAATTTCTCTACCTCTTTTCCAACAAGGGGGAAAAAAACTACAACTTGTTACAAGTATCATCAAGCAAAACTAATCTCCCCATTGGCCCATTGCCCATGTTCCCACGCGCCCCTCACCAAAGCCTCATTCTGCGCTGATACCATTACCTCTCTATCTGGAAGTGGGTGATATTTCCTCATGAGTCCTTTGGAATTGTGACTAGTCATTGTGTTGATTGGAGTTCCTAAGTCTTCCAGAGTCATTTGTCTTTTACAATATCATTGATGCTGTATTAAATGTTCTGCTCACTTCACTTTGCGACAATTCGTAAATGTCTTCTCTGGTTCCTCAGAAACTACCCCCTTCATCATTTCTTCCAGCACAATGGTATCCTATCACATTCATACCATAATTTGTTTGGTTATTCCCAACTGATAAGCACCCCCTCAGTTTCCAATTCTTTGCCACCTTGAAAAGAGTTGCTATAGGTATTTTGTAAGTATGGGTCCTTTTCTTCTTTCTTTAATCTCTTTGAAGTTACAGACCTAGTAGTGATATTGCTAGGTGAAAGGATATGTACAGTTTAATAGCTTTTTGGTACAATTAAAATTATCTAAGAAATTTTAATGAGCAAACAATTATTCTAATTGAGAATATACCTAATGTTCAATGCTAAAGCATGGAAGAAGTGAAAATAGTGACAAAACACCTCCTTTCTGAGCTAGATTTGGATGGGAAAGGATTTCCATAATTAGTGAAAGAGCCTTGTTGCATAAAAGTGGACATTTCTTAACAGATTCCAATAACTTTCCCAAACTAAGATGAGCCCAAGAAAGATAAACACTGTAAAAGTCAAATTCATCTAAAATATAAGAGTATAACTTAAAAGGCACTTTTACAAGTATCCCCCCTCTTCCGGTTGGCCCTTTTACTTATCAATCAGGGGAGCAATGCCTGTGGCGAAGATGCCTCCATTCCTGCCATTATCAACACTATCAACCACCTTCTACTGCCAGAGCAGGTAAACCAGCCTAGTCAAAGCAACAAGGTGCCAAGCAAGTCAAGCCATTGCTAACCACCTCAACCACTACAACTACCACTTCTCATATTCAGTAAGTGTGGTGACAACATGTAAGGTCTAGCATTTCCCCAACAGATTCTTTCCTCTCACCTACATCACAGGGAGGCTTTATCTAAGGTAAAGGTGACTCCAAGACCCGACTGGCCTGTATGATTCATTCATTCTGTGACCACAGCTTCCTTTTCTCTTCCTTTCAGAGGCAGCTAGGTGGCACAGTAGATAGAGAGCACTGGGACTGGAATCAATAAGCTGTAGGTTCGAATCCAGTCTCAGACACTTACTAGTTGTGTGACTGGCCAAGTCACTTAACCTCAGTTTCCTCAACTGTAAAACAGGGAGAAATAGTACCTACTTTGTAAGAGTGTTGAGGATTAAATGAGGTAATATTTGTGGAGTGCTTAACAGAGAATCTGGAACATGGAAGGCACTTAATAAATGCTTAATTTCTTCCTTCCTCCTAACCTTCTTCCAGTCAACAAAGTGAGAGTGTCCAAGAGAAGCTGAGTACCACTGTATTCTTACTGAATATCCTTGCTGTATGGGGACAAAGCAAACTTGTGTTAAATATTTAACGACTTTCAAGTGCTTCATTTCATTCTAACATCACCTCAGTGCTGGTGTTATGGCCATTACTGGCCCTGCTCCCAGCCCAACCTAGAAGCCATCATCCAAGTGACACAAACCCTGTGAAGCCCTGCCACCACTCAGGCCAACTGCAAACCCACGGGTCCTGAGTACAGTAGAAACAGATTTGATATCATTAATGGAAATGACACTAAAGAAGATGCATGACCATCTTCTTTGCCACTGTACGCCTTTTCATCTGCCCTGCAGCTCCAACTTCCCCATTAGAATTAATCCTTCAAGAGCAGGGACTGTTTTTCTATTTGTATCCCCAGTGCTTAACGCAGTGTTGTGCACATACTAAGGGCTTAATAAATGCTTTTTCACTGACATAAAAAAAGATGCCTCTGATCCGCCATGTTTTTTAAGTTGTTTTTGTAGCATTCTAGTCTCTCTACTTCAAGAGTTGTAATCTGGGGTCCATGTGCTTGTTTGTAAACATTTTGTTAATTATTTCCATGTAATCAGTTTCCTTTATAGTCCTACGTATTTTATGCATTTAAAAACATTCTAAGAAATGATCCATAGGCTTTATCAGGATGTCAAAAGGCTCCAGATAACACTAAAAAAAAGTTAAGAACCCATGATCCACTTGCTTTTACTCCATATATATCTTTATGATCGAGGACCTAAATAGCTAATAGGATCTAAGAGTGTAAAGCATATTAACAGAATAGTGAAAAATTAAATAGGCCAGACAGTGACTGAATCCATGATCCTGAAACCATTAGCACTAAGATTTGAAATAAGCAACAGACATAAAAACTCATGAGGTCAAATAAAAAAATAAATTCTAGAAAACACATTTTTTTCCCCATCAGCTAAATATATGTAACTTTGCATTATAAGAATAGCCAAACAAAAATACTAACTAAAACAAAAGATAGAAATAACTTAAGTTCAAAAAGTTCTTGTGACCTTGGAAAATCCACATTTTAGTTCTCTACATTATAATTCCAAATGACAAATAATATTTATCTACAATGAACTTTAAGAACCTGACTGAAGTGTCTTTTAAATATTAAGCTGTCCATGAAGTTTGCTGTGATCAATTCAATTCAAAATAATCTCTCTGGCCTCTAAACTCTAATAGGACCTACTATCAATACCACTTTTTAAAATCACATACTACCTTGTGGTGTAGTTATGTATACATGTACATGTCTTATCTCCTATAACAGATTGCATATGACGAGCAAGAACCAGGTCTCATACACCCCTCTACGGATATCCCCACAACACCTGCCTTTGACTTGGCTATGATCCAACAAAAGGTCAATATGTTGTTTCAGCTGTTCTAACTGAATGACATATGCTTTGCTACCATCACTACTGTTTATTTTTAAGTGTTCACATTAACATACAGCACTAAGCTAGGTGCTATGATCCACGGAAGTATAATCTAGGGACTTATGAGCCTGGAAAACATTTTCATCGACCACTACTCCCCTCCCTTTTCCCCTGGTTCTCTACCAACTCTTCCCATATATTTATGATTATGATATAGGAGGGGGTAGAGTGGAAAAAGGACTGTTTAGGGGCTAGATTGTTTCTGTGATCCCAAACAACTTTCTCAGGCTAAAAAACTGAAGGTGTGTATACATCTTATCTGTGGAGAGTTTCCACACAAGAAGTTCCCCACCAAACAGGAATATTTGTACTACCTACTTCATTGGCCTCTTGTAAGGAAAATCCACTGTCGACTGTACTGGATTGAGTTATAATCATTATACACACCATTCTGTTTATTAGGCTCTTAGTAAATATTTGATTACTAATGGGTAAATAAAGAACTACCAGGGTTGTTTAATAGTAACAAAAAGCTAACTTCAAAGCTGCTTAAGAAACCCATTTTAGCAGCCTATGTAAGCATACTCAAATAACAGGAAAAAGTGCTGCTTTAAGAAACTTTAGGCAAATATGCTTTTAGTTTCCCTAACTATATCATCACTCCTGGATAAGAGTCTTAGAAAAATCTTAATAAAGACCACTGATATTCAGCAAAACTCTAATAGTCCTAATTGGTTCTAACAGTGTTACTCGAAGTTCAAACTCATTTCCATTTATGTACAAATATTTTCCTACACATTATACCTGGGGATGTTCTGATATAAAGTCTGACCTCGTAAGTCAAAAAGACCTGGGCCTTAATGGCCAGAAATCTCTCTTTAGCATCATTACTCACAGTTACAGAGTGCACAACTAGGGTAAGTCATTTTACATCTCGATGCCTGCGTGGCAAAAAATTTTGTTCCATTCTTTAAATTCAGAGAGGAATTTACTAGGGAGGTCCTATGAGTCTGTGTGGTGGGAGGAGTGGTGAAAGTGAGCAACAAAGAGTTGTGCAGTAGGACCAAGCCATTTTATTCGGGTGAGATAACCTTAAGGCAAAGACAAATCTTCTCTGGTAGAACAGACGATTAAAACTTTATT
Organism: Phalanger gymnotis; assembly: GCA_028646595.1. Lineage (NCBI taxonomy): Eukaryota > Metazoa > Chordata > Mammalia > Diprotodontia > Phalangeridae > Phalanger > Phalanger gymnotis. The sequence goes on from CM053623.1 coordinate 95,553,345, forward strand.
CTGTTCTCAGCAAAGAGATTTTGGTCAGAATGTTGATCTCACTTTTTTTGGGGGGGGGGGGTTGGGGGGAAGGAAGAGGTAAGGGGCTGGCTCCAGAGGACTACTGCTAAAATGAGTAAGGTGTAAAAGAAAATTATTAAACTTTTAAAAATAATGGGTTCAAATCCAGCTTTAGACACTGATTTTCTGACTAGGGATATAAACTGAAAAGCGGTTGCAATATATACGGAGTGAGAGATTCCTGGGGTAGGACAAGGTTCCCTAAGCCAATGAGATGGGGGGCAGAGAAATCCTTTTACAATATCATCTTATCTGAGTAAACCCTGTAGAGTATATATCTCATTTTATATATAATTGATATACTTGCATGTTCCCAATTTATCTGTTTTGCATATTTATGTAAACATTCCAATTCACTGGGACATATATTTATATATGCCAGTTTATTGGGACGTATGTTTACATACCCCAGTTTGCTGGGATATACGCATTACACACACACTAATATATAACCCAATTACATAGACGGGGAAACTGCACCTCGGATTAGTGACCCTGGCTAAGTCACTGCCTTTAAGGGCTCCTCTGGTCCCTTCCTGCCCTGAAGCTACAAGATTTTAAGACCTGTGCTCAGAGTTCCGTGGGTCATAAGCGTCAGAAGGCAGTTTCAAGGTCAGGTCTTGCCTGACTCCCAAGTCCACCGGCGTGCGTTCAACCTCACATCCTCGCGTTTTCACACCGCCTTTCAGCTCCACTGCTGAGCTCCCGCGTTCATTTGTACAGGAGTCGGGCAGCCCGCTCCCCGACATCTCTCCCACCTGTGGATGCCGTTCAAACAGGCCGGCCTTCGGGCTCGCCGAGTCCGGTGCGGGGTGCACGCCGGTCACTCCCCAGCCTGGCCCGACCCAAGAGCGGAGCAAGGCCGCGGGCAGCGCGTGCCCAAGCCTCGGCTCTTTGAGAGAGGCGGCTTCGGCTCGCCGTCCTCACCCGGACTGTGGCGGGGGTTCTGTCGCCGGCTGACCCGGAGGGCCGGCGGCTTTGCCAACCAGGGGAGTACCTTACTCCCTTCTCTCCCCACGACCCCCTGTGAATAGGCCGGGCCGCTGCTTCCGGGCAGGCCGCCCCCCGCCCTCTCAGACCCGGCCTCGGAGGGAGGCGACCCTGGAGAAGAGGAGCCCTGTGAGGGATGAGGGGCTCCCGGGAAGCCGAGGCGGCCTCGGAGCCTCTGGGCCCAGGCCCCCGAGCCTCGGCGAGCGCCGCAGGACCGGCGGGGGGATCGGGGCACGCTTACCACGCCGGCAGGGCGGGGAGCGAAGCCGTGGGAGGAGAGAAATCTCGGAGACGCCGTCCGTTACCGTGGCCGCCGCCACCGCTGCTGCAGCCGCCGCCGCCGCCGCCGCCGCCTCGCTCCAACCGGTTCGCCTCACGCGCGCACGCACCACCCAACCGGAAGAGAACGCACGCACCGCCCTAGTCCTCGAGGCCGGCTCCATGTGGACCAATCCTCGGAGGTCCCGCCTCCGACGCCCGGCCTCCTCGGGCGGCCATTGGTCCGATGGGCACGTAGCCCCGATTGGCTGGAAAGCGCCACGTCCCCACGAGCCCGCGGAGTGGCGTGGACCCGATTCCCGCCCAACCGCTTTTCCTGGGGCTCGGTTCTCCCCACGGGCTGTACGTTGCTCTTCTGTTCGCTCCCTTCACGAGCCAAGGGACTGGGGTCTTTGCGTGGACGTCCTCGTTCAGCCCCTCCGCCACTGGGGGGATGCACTTTCTTCTCATCAGCAACAAGTAGCATTGACATTGCTTTGCGGTCCTTGGTCCTCCGGTGCCAGCAGCTCTCGCTTTTTATTGTTGGTTAGTCGTTTTCAGTCAAACGTGTCCGACCCCTCGTGATCCCTTTTTGGGGTTTTCTTGACAAAGACACTGCAGTGGTTTGTCGGTTCCTTCTCCAGCACATTTGACAGACGAGGAAACTGAGGCAAACAGGTTTAAGTGACTTGACCAGGGTAACACAGCTACTAAGTGTCTGAGCCTGGCTTTGAACTAAGGGTCTCCTGACTTCAGGGCCAACTCTGTACGTCCACCGTGCCATCTGGCTCCCTCATGCCCTCTCATTTTACAGATGATAAAACAGGCTTGGAGTGGGATAGTGACCTAACCTAAAGTCACACAGCCAAGTAAGAGGCAGTGACCGAATTTGAACCCAGATCCTACCACCCCAAATCTAGTCTCCTTGCTGTTCTTGGAGCCCTCACCTCATTGTATATCCAAGACCTGAGAGATTTATGAAGCATATTCATTTTACTTTATTCCATATTAAGTTCAGAAAGTGTTTATTGAATACTTCTTAAAAGTATTCAATTCAACAAGTATTTATTGAATACTTGGCCCAGCACAAAATCAGTTTGTTGCAAATCCATTACCCGAGAGGCAGAAGCAAAAGAAATAGCTGATGTAATTAGCTCCTATTGTGTCTTTACAGAATACAAGGAACATGTACTCAGTTTGATTTTTAAACCTTTGTAACTTTCCTTTGTTGTTTGTTAGTTTAAACCCCTGGAGTAAGTAACAATGGGAAAAAAAAAATCAACCACTCTGAAGAACCCCAGCTGAGGTGCAAGGTACATATTTATACTTGTTTCCCCCAGACTCCAAGGTGGGAGCCAAGTTGGAAACTTGGCATTGTTACTTTCCCTTTTGTTTATCTCATACCCCAGGTCTTTCTTTCCTTGTAGTAGCAATGAATACCCATACAAAACCTAAGAAAGGATTGGTCGGTTATTATCAGAGACAAGAGGAGAGGGTTAGAAGCATGGTTGCCCTTCAAAATGAGCCCTGATTGAGAACTCCAGATGGAGAAAGAAGAAACAAGTAAGAACTAAGAAAAAGCAGACAGACTACACCCCAGGGCTTGAATATGTATTTTTTTTTAAGGTTGGAGTCCACCCCATATTAAAAGTGCTTCCAGATGTTCAACCCTGACAAGACAGTCCTCTATTCCTCTCCAGGCCCCTCGCTCCCATGATTAAATGCAAAGATGAGTGATAGAGGCAGCAATTCCAGGAATTCAGAAAAAGAAAACTATAGTAATCTTGAGTCATCAAAGAAGATATCATAAGAAGCGAGGGCTTGAATGGAACCTTGAAAGAATTTAATTGACAATTTATTTCCATAGCTATTTATCAAATTTCCACTGTCATAAGAACATTGTTCTGGTTCTAGGAAAGATGCATTTTGGCTGAGGATGGGGATTGCTTCCCTAAAGGTTTAAGTATGTATGTATATGTCTAACACATCCACAAATTACACTAATATTTGTGTTGGAGAGATGTGTAAGCAAATTAGTATGTAAAGTCCACGGTAGGAATTTTCAACTGCGAGAATCATGGTAGCCTTCCTGAAGAAGTTGGCATAGAGTTGATCTTTAAAGGAGTTTGGCCATAGGAGATCATTTCAAGAATAGGGAATAGTATGATAAAAAGCATGGAGTTTCTGGAATGCTTGTTTTATTTTTTTTTCCTTTAAAAACATTATATAATATAAAAATATTAACTTCCATGGAATGGCTGTCTAGAAAAGGGAAGAGAGAGAGATGCTGGGAGAAATTTTAGGGATATAAAAACAAAAGATGTCCACAAAAATCTATTAGTAAAAAAGAAAGCATAGGGTATTTATAGGGGATGGGCAAATAGTCCAGGTGTCTTGGAGCATAGAATGTGTGGAGGGGAATAGCATGAAATAAAAACTGGAAAGGGAAGATGGTACCAGAATGTGGAGGACTTTAAATGACAGGCAAAGAAGTCAGAATTTTACTCCATGTGCAGTACTTACATCCACTTTGGACCCGTAGAACTTGTTTGTACCACCTCCAGATTTTCCTTTTGGCCCAAGTGTGCAAAATCATTAGGGTGTGCTTTCATAGCTGTGGATTGGGGGCCTTCTGTAGCACCAACTACTTTCTCAGACCACATGTAGGTTCAGTGATAACCTCCAACTTCTATCATTGCTTCAAAACTGAGTACCCTCTGGGGAGCTGAGGTTGCACTCCCAAACACAATGCCCCCTTTTCTTGTTCTGTATCATCACATCTTGAAGACAGTCATCTCGCAGTTTGGCTCATCACCACTCATCCAGGACAGCTGGGCTGAGGGTTGGGGAAGGGTTCAGTGCTACTATATTTGTTTGCATTGATGGCATGTGGTGCCCTAGATTGAGTGTTGGGTTAAAAGTCAGAAGCTGGTTCAAATCTCACATCTGTCACTTATCTTTCCGATGCCTGATCTTTTAAAGTGAGGAGGTTCACTTAGGTCCCTTTTACCTCTCAGTCCTAAGACTATAGGCTTTCTAGCAGAGTGACTTCAATCAATAAGTATTTATTAAGTGCCTACGTGTGTTGGACATTATATTAGGGGCTAGGGATACAAATAAAACAATTCCAACTCACAAGGAGTCTACATTCTGATGGGAAAAACAAGGAAATACGGAAGTATAAACAATTACAAAGCAGTTAGGTGGAGAGGGAGGGCTTTAACAGTAGAGGGGAACAAGCTAAGTTTCTCTAAGCAGGTTGTGCTGCTTTTTAATGAAAGGGAGGGATTCATTAAGGTGGAGGTGAGGACGTGTGCATTCTAAGACTGAGGAACAGCCAATACAAAGATACAGAGGCCGAAGTGGGACTGTCCTATGTGGGGAGCAGAGAGGTAGCCAGTTTGGCCATATTGCAGAGTGAGGGAGAGGGCACAATATAGAATAAGGGTTGGGGCCAAATTATGAAGCACTTACAAATTGAAACAGAAGAGTTTATATTTGATTGTAGAGCTGATAGGAAGCTACTGGAGATAATTGAGTAGGACGGTGGCATGATCGGATCTGTGCTTAAGAAAACTTACTTTGGCAACATTGTAGAGGGTAGACTGAAGTGGGGAGAGACTTGAGGCAGAGAGACTTTCAAAGAGAAGGCTATTCAAATAATCTAAGTGAAAGGCAATGAAAGCCTGAGCAGAGGTAGAGAGAGGGGACTGGATTGGAGAAGGGATGTTGTGGAGGTAGAAACCAGACTTGGGTGCTGAGAAGGTCAGGATAATGCCAAGGTTACAAACCCTGGGAGAATAAAAACATGATGTTTCCTTCTACAAAAAGAGAAGTTTGGCAATTTCCCTTTCCCCTTTATTTCTCTAGTTCCCTTCCCTCTTTACCTCGTTTCCAGATTTTTCTCGTAATCTCTCCTGTTCTCTGTCTATACATTTCTGTTTATTCCACATAACCCCCCTTTTGTTTTTAACAAAACTAAGAATATTTCTTTCTAGGGCTTCTAGGATTTTTCTTTTTTCCAATGGGGGAGGAGGTACCTGGGAAGATGGAGTAAAGTATAGGATAACAAAAAAGAAAAGAAAGAGGGTCATCGAGGCATCTTTTTAAAAAAGAAATGTAGAGAAGAGAACAGAGGTCAAAAGGAACCCCAGGACAACTTTGAAAGTCACAGTTTAAATTTATCATATACTTAAAAAGAAAAGCAGGTTGTACATGATAGAGATCTATAGTTTTGTGTATAGGCTTTTCTGTTGTATTATGTATACAGAAATGATTATTTTATGTTTGTTAAGTTCAGATTAAGAATGAAATTTACAAAAAAAAAGAATGGATAAAGAATCTTATAGGGATTTAAAGAGAATTACTTAGTAATTATTATGGCAATTGAAATTAAACTATTCAAATGTAATTAGTTATAAAATAAGTTTGGTTGGCTTCCTCCTTCCCCATTCTCCTAGCCTTTCCTCTATCTCCTCTTTCCCCCTGGTCTTTAGACCTCTGCCTTCCTGTCAACAAGGTAAACAATGAAAACAAGTGAGAATTTCTGGGGACCCCAAAGGCAGACTTAATTTGCGGGATAACTACTGAATTCTAACCTCCATCTCTCAGCCTTACAACCAGGACTCTGAAAGCTGACTGTACTGGTGGAAAGCCCAGGTGTCCTGGATTTCCGTGGGTGCATTTCCCCTTAAAGTCATACCTGTTTCAATCAGTGGGACTAGAAAGAGTGTAAAAATCATCTGGGTTCCCTACGTGGCTTAATATAAGTCAGGGAAGAGCACTGGGTATTCAGGGTATGGCACCCCCTCAGTACTCAGAGGCAAGTTGAGGTAAGGGCAGGAACTACAACGTAGCTGGAACAATTTCTCCATCCAGGAGAGATGCTGCCAAGTAGCTTCTCCAAGAAGAAAGGTTATGCTCACCATGAAGCAATCCTAGCTTTTCTTTTTTTTGGCCACTTTTTCTTCACTATCCATATATAATTCCAGCAGGGAACAAAATACTGAAAATCATATATTTGAAGTGGTAGGGTGAGGGGAAAGGTTGAATGATTTCTCCCCATTTGTGTCTAGAAGGGAGTTCAGATAGTTCCTCTTACAAGTGAATGGTCCAAGGTCAGTCAGAGAGAAGCAAATCAAGTCCCAAGTTTCCTGATTTTCCCAGACTACTGTCTTTTTCACGTCAGACTTGTTTTATGTCTGATGGTGTTTCCATACAGATGCCTTACGCGTCCTTAATATAACTTTAACCTTTCATTTAAAATTTTGAGCTGTTCCAACTCTGAATTGAGCAGCTTGATTCCCTTTTGTCTTTGGAACAATTCCCCATCTCCTCCCCCATTTCCTGTGCTTTTCCTGAAACAATTGCGGTTCATCCTGTAAGTTTATTAGCTGATTCAAGAAGCAAAGAGATGTAATAGATTATTGGACTTGGAGTCAGGCAGCCCTAACTCAGATCACTTGAGCTTTTTTACTTCATTTCCTCATCTTTAAAAAAAAGGGGGGATAAAAATACTAGCAGTACCTGTGCTTCCTGGGACTGTTGCAATGATCACATAACATAATACATGTAAAGCAAATATTTACACATCTGCCTTTTTTAATTCCCTTGGTTTTCCCAAGATATGTGGCAGAAGTTAGATGAATAATCTGTGTTGATAGGAATGTGATGCTATCAGGAGGAGAGATTCCCGTATTGAGTGGGACATCAGAGCAGATGACCTCTAAGACTTCTCCCAGAGCTAGGATTTTATGAACCGCTAATTTCTTTCCATGTGTTTAATTTTTTCTGGGCTCAATTCAATTCAACAAGCATTTATTAAGTGCCTACTATATGCAAGGCACTATGTTAGGCACTGGGGATACGTCAAAGACAAAAACAAAAAGCCCCTGCCCTCAATGAGCTTACATTCTGCCAGAGTATATGACATGTACACAGATAAATAAATAATATATGCATAGTGATTTACAGAGAGAGAAGAAGGGAGAGAGAAAGAAAGGGAGAAAGGAAGAGGAGAGGGGGAAGGGGGGAGGGGGGAGAGGGGGAGAGAGAGAGAAATGAGAACACGTGTGAGTGCACTAATCAGGGGAATTGGGAGGACAGGCTTGTATGTAGCACCTGCTGAGTTGTACTTTGAAGGAAGCTAAGGATTCTAGAAGGTGGAGGTGAAAGGGAGTACATTGCAGATACGGCGAGCTCTATCTGCTTTGTCTGCTTTCTTATCACACCACCTGTACTAAGAAGGCCTTTATGACTTCTTAATTGCCCAGATTGCTTTTCCTTAGTTTTCTCATTAAAGATAGATTGTCAGATTGTCAGAGTAGTTGTGTAGCTTGGCCATTTTAGTATCACTTGTCTGATTTCCATCGTAATTTTTAAAGGGTCTGCCTTGATATTCCTAGTTTTGTACTCCCTTGGGGCAGCTTTGTAATTCATCCTTTCCGTTGCTCTTGGGTTCGTTTCCACCATTGTCATTGCCTTTTGAAACCTAGTTGATTCTAGAGTTCCACGTTTGGTCACTGCCTCTGCCGTTACCTGTCTTCTTTGCCCCACTCTGGTTACCAGTTGTTGTTGCCGATGGACAACTGCAGGTTTCTGTTGCTACTAGCTGCTGCTGTTTCTAGACACCTCTGCTGGGTAACCCCGAATCCCTCCAAGGCCATCAGCCACCTTTTCGGACCGTCGGTACAAAGACAGTTCAGACTGTCTTCCCTGTTGTCGACCACCTTGTTGTTCTGCCAACCATCCCTTTTCCTGTTGCTGTTGAACACCTTCTGCTGCAAAATCCACTGTATGGTCACAGCTGCACTCCCTAATGGGACCAAAAAAGATAGTATAAAAAGTATGCATATCGTGCAAGTAAATATAGCATCTTGAGCAACTGGATTCTTGTTCTGGAAACCGGAGTTTGTAAATAAGAAAGGAGATAATCCTTTGAATGGATGTAAAACAGGGCCACTTATGATAATCTATTCTTGTCACAACTAAAAAATCCTATGTCTAGTCTTTCTTACTGTGGACACCTTGTTATAATAGAGAGATACAATGAAAAGAGTGCCCAATTTGGAGTCAGAAGATCTGAGTTTGAGTCTTAGCTCTGACCTTACTGGCTTCGTGATTTGGGCAAAGCACTTTAACTTTTCCTTCAGCCTCAACTTCCTCAACAGCCTCAACAAAGAATACTTGCATTATCTACGTTTAAAAGGGTTGTTGTGACGAAAGTGCTATGTAAACCTCAATGTTCTAGATGAACATGAGTTGTAGTAGGAAAATAAGTACTATCCTAGGACTGCACTATTGGCCAGAGGTTAGAGCAAGCCAAGATACAGTATTGATGCATCAGCAAGAAATATGACTCAGAAGTCTGAGAAGCGAGTATATATTCTCTGTCTCTCTTATATAATATTGAGTTGCTTTTTAAAAAAAGCCATTCAGTTTTCAGATGAAAAAATTAAAGATATCTATGGTCATATGAAAAAATGCTCTAAATCACTATTGACTAGAGGAAATGCAAATTAAAACAACTCTGAAGTACCACATCACACCTGTCAGATTGGCTAACATGAGAAAACAGGAAAAGGATAAATGTTGGAGAAGATGTGGGAAAATTGGAACACTAATGCATTGTTGGTGGAATTGTGAACTGATCCAATCATTCTGGAGAGCAATTTGGAACTATGCCCAAAGGGCTATAAAACAGCGTATATTCTTTGATCCAGCAATGCCACTTCTAGGTCTGTATCCCAAAGAGATCATAAAAAGGGGAAAAGGATCCACATGTACAAAAATATTTATAGCAGCTCTTTTTGTGGTGGCAAAGAATTGGAAATTAAGGGGATGCCCATCAGTTGGGGAATGACTGAACAAGTTATTGTATATGAATGTAATGGAATACTATTGTTCCATAAGAAATATGGCAGATTTCAGAAATACCTGGAAAGACTTACATGAACTGATGCTGAGTGAAATGAGCAGAAACAGGTGAACATTGTACACAGTAACAGCAACATTATGTGATGACCAACTTTGATAGATTTAGTTCTTCTCCGTAATGCAATGATCTAAGACAATTCCAAAAGACTCATGATAGAAAATGCTGTCTACATCCAGAAAAAACTATGGAGTCAGAATGCAAATTGAAGCATACCATTCTCTCTCTCTCTCTCTCTCTCTGTCTCTTTCTTCTCTTCTCTTTCTCATGGTTTTTCCCTTTTGTCCTGATTCTTCTTTCACAACATGACTAATGTGATGTGGAAATATGTTTAATATGATTGTACATGTATGGCCTATATCAGATTACATGCCATCTTGAGGAGGGGGGAAAATTAGAACTCAAAGTCTTATAAAAATGAATGTTGAAAACTAAAAAAAAATTAAAAATTAAAAGGATACAAATTTTAAAAAAAAAAGCCATCCATCTGTTTTGGGTATCTGGCTTTGCTGCTGGTGCCACATTCTCATAGGATCATAGATATAGAGCCAGAAGGGGCTACTTAGAGATCATCTAGTTCAACTCCCTCGCATTTGACAAATGACAAAAATAAGGCTCATGGGGGTTAGGTGACTTGCCCAATGTAACCCAGGTAGTAACAAAGTTAGAATTCAAAATCAGGTAAAAGGATCATAGACATATATCTAGAAGGGGCCTCAGAAGCTACGTTGGATCCAACCTCCCATTTTATAGATGGAAGAATCAAGATGCCCAGAAAACATCTTGCGCACGGTCAGCAGAAGGCTTTGAACTCAGATCGTCTGACTCCAGAGCCAGCATTCTTTCTACTGACCCACAGAGCCTTCTTGTTCTGCTATCAGTCATTTTGAAGCATTGAGAACCATGATCTTAAATTGAAATGACAGGATGTCAGAAAAGACCATTTAGACCTAGTCTGGAAGAAGAGCACATGTTTCTGTACCTCTCAAACTTGAACAAACAATAGACAACTCAACAAACATTTATTAAATAACTACTCAATAGACACCTGTCAGATAAATGAAATGGTGAATAAGATCTGCTCAGTGAGAAGGGGAAAAGGGGCTGAAGCCACAAGCGTGCAGGCATTCTGCCTCTCCTTCCCCATAACCTTCTCAGATATACTCTTCTCTTCCTCACTCCTGTCCATCCTCCTAACCCCAAGCCTCAACATGACTCTGTGCATCACCATCATTATTTTTTCATCCAGTTTTGTGATTCCATTGATGTGGGGAAACTCCCTCCATCTTTGCTGATCAGCAACTCATCTGTGACTCTCAAGTCTGAACATGACTCGTTCGGAAAATAGCAGTAGCCATTAAAGGAGATGGGACAATAGATTCTGGCTCCATCTTTCCTAACATTCTCCTTTCTTAATGTGGATGTCAAGCAGCCTCAGCTCAGAGGAGTATCTCAGGTGTTCCCCAAGAAAGCCCTTTTGTGAAATCTCAAGGTGTCTCTCTAGGACTCCCAAAGGGATCCAGGTCTCAGAAAAGAGGTAAGGTGGAAGTATTGAATAGAAGGAGGAGGGTTAGGAGTACTTGTTATGGGTTCTGACACTTCAGCAGATGTTTCCAGTGACCAGATATTCTGGGGAAAATCCAGGGTACCATATAGGCCCTAAAAACCTCACTATAATGCCCAGATTGCTGTAAAACCCTTTGACCCAGAAATACCACTACTAGATTTGTATCCTAAAGTGGTTTTTTAAAAAAGAATCTATATATACAAAAATATTTATAGCAACTCTTTTTGTGGTGGCAAACAATGGAAATTGAAGGGGTGTCCATCAATTGGGGAATGGCTAAACAAGTTGTAGTACATGACTGTGATGGTATACCATTGTGCTGGAAGAAATGAGGAGCAAGATGTTTTCAGGAAAACCTGGGAAGACCTATATGAACTGATACCAAGTGAAATGAGCAGAACCAGAGAACATTGTATACAGTAACAGCAATATTGTATGATGATTAACTATGAATGACTTAGCTATTTTCAGCAATACAAAGATCCAAATCGATTCCCAAGGACTTTGGATAAAGTATGCTATCCACCTCCAGAGAAAGAATTGCTAGAGTCTGAATGCACATTGAAGTACGCTCTTTTCTACTTTCTTGCATGTGCTTTTTTTTTTTTTTGTGGCCTATGTTTTCTTTCACGACATGACTAATGGAAATATGTTATACATGACTTCACATGGTTAACTTATATCAAATTGCTTGCCTTCTCAATGAAAGAGAAGTGGAGGAGGGAGGGAGGGAGAGAATTTGGAACTCAAATTTTTTAAAAAGTTAACAATTGTTTTTACATGTAATTGGAAAAAGAATAAAATATTTAAAGCTAAAAAATAAAGGAACCCAACCTCACTATAGCAGAACAATTTTAGTCTAGATAACTTACCTAAGGCTGTGGGCCAAAGCAACACGTGGAGGCGGCCAGGGTGCTAAGGAGAGATAGTGGCTGTAGCCCTGAGGGATTCTCTCTTTCCCACATACTATAAGAGAAAGAGTCTCTCAAGCGAAGCTCTCCTTCGGTTCTTTGAATGCTTTCTTTGGAGGAAGGTTCTTTTTCTAGATTAAAAAACAAAAGTCAAGGAATTTTATTTCCAGGTTAGATCATTCAACCATACAGATAAACCATGTACCTATCTCTCAGTGGCTTGCAAGACTCTTAATCCTCTTTTTTTTTCCTTTTTAAGAAAAAAAATGATTTAGTCTATAAAAATTAACTATTAATATAATTAATTAAATTAACTTTGAAACTGTTTGCTATTTTCTGAAGAGATTCTTACTCCTAGTTACAAAGAGCTAACTGAGCACTCAAGTTTGTGGCTCTTTGGTTGTTTGGTCTTCTAAGGGTAAGGAGAGTTTATATGACCCAAGGGGATATTAGGATCATAGGATTTAGAGCTGAAAGAAAGCTGAAGAATCTAGTCCGATCCCCTTATTCTTATTACAGATGAAACTGTATGTGTGAGGCAATGAATAAGAATGAAAAATAAAGAGGGCATTTGGAAAGAAGGGCCAATGACATCTCAAGGTGGTTTGATTGACATCAGTCAATCATAACTGATTGTTATGGTCCCAGTGATCCCAGCTTGTCTGATGACCCTAAAAACATGAACTTCTCAAAATACCATGATCAAGTTTAAGACTTATTCTTGTTATACTAAACTCTGATGTTAAATGTATCAATCACCATGATTTTTTTTTCCATCCAAACCTGTGATTGACTCCATTCCTATGGAGAAATTCCAGTGTGGAAACTCCCTCCACCAGTGCAGATTGGCAACTCATGACTTAGAGAGTTGCCTGAGGCACTAAGAGTTTAAATGACTTCCTCATGGTCATACAGCTAGTATATCAGAGGCAGGACCTGAACTCAGGTCTTCCTGACTACATGGTTATCACCACCCATGATGTGTTGCCTCTATATAGAGAAGGCTTCTGTGAAGACAGAAGAAACATTGGACAGCCTCAGCTCTGCAAAGCTTATAAATGGATGTTAGAAAAACACTTCCAGATCTCTTACCTGTACTTACCTCTAAATATTTAAAGGTTCCATAATATGACATTCTCAGTATATCCAGAGCAAAATTTAGGAAAGGGCTTATATGCTTGCTGATATAAAGAGAATGTTTGTATATAGTTCAACCAACATATATTATAAACTATTCTAGGAGTTAGAGGAATGCAAAGATGAATAAGGCTGAGGCAATTTATAATCTAGGAATAGGGAGAGAATATATCTATACAAATAGCCATAACACAAAGTGTTCCTGGAGAGGCAAAGGATGAAAGATTACTTCTGGCTGATGTAATCTTTCAGGGAGACTTTATGGGAATTATTTGTCCCTAAGGACAAGGACGATTTTGGTAGGAGAAGATCCTGTGATTGCATTCCAGGCATAGGAATAGAAGAAGTAGGAATGAGCAGAAATAGCAGAGTCTAGAGAGAAGTATGGTGAGATAAGGCTGGAAAAGTAGGATGGAACCAGATTGTGGAGTGCCTTAAATGTTCTCTGAGAATTGTGAGCAGGGCAATCATAATCAGAGGTGTACATTAAGTATATTTCCCTGGCAGTGATTTGTAGGGTAGCTCTCTGTGAGTAAGAAACTTACTGAAGTATTCTTAGTAGGGGACAATAAGGACTTGAATTCTGGTAATAGGAGTACTGGCAGTGGGTATGGAAAGCGGCACCTTAGTTTCTTCATCTGTAAAATGAGAAAGTTGGACTAGATGGCCTCTGAGGTCTCTTTTACCTCTATATCTGTGATTCTGTGACCAATGTGAGTGAACCTGCAAAGGTAGAGTGGACAGGGGCTTGGCAGCTGATTGGAGAAAGAAGGAAGAGACAACGTTGGCTCCATGGTTTCCAGCCAGTGAAATAGAAACTAGCAAAGTTAGGGAGAGAAACAAGTTTCAGGACAAAGATGGTAGAATCCGTTTTAGACGTGGACTTGAAACATTGGTGGAAAATTTAGTAACATATTCCAGAAGACGTTAAGAGTTCAGGCCTGGAGTTTAGGGATGATGTCCACACTGAATATAGAGAATTGGGAGTCATAGAGCTAAGGTGAAGGAATGAGGACAGATGAGCTCATTGAGGAAGAGAATGTATGTTAAGAAATTGAGCATCTGACTCAGAGACTCGGGGATGCCTATATTTAAGAGGTGAGAGGAAAGGAAGCCAAAGAAGGAGAAGTTGAAAAGGTAGGAAGGGAGCCTGAAAGTCAGTGTCACAAAAGCCTAGGAAGGAACTGGTCAAAATGGGATCACATGCTGTGGAGAAGTCAAAGAATGGAAACCTAGGAAAGGCCATTGGATTTGGTGACTAAGAAACCTCTCTTAACCTTAGAAAGAGTCATGTGAGAGGAGTGGAGGCTGGAAGCCAGATTAAAAGGACTGAGGACTAAATAGAGGCAGTTAAACATATACACAGAGGTCTGTATCCTTTTGGCATGGAGGTAACCTTGGCCTCTGGAAGGTTATGCCAATAGAACACAAAGCCCTGGCAGGTCTTACCAAATTGAGAAGCTTTGACTAGGGGCCAGAAAACAGATCATGTGTGTCTGTCTTCTAAGAACCTATCTAAGTTTTGTTTTTTTAATTCTAAACTTAAATAGCTAAAAAAAAAAAAGGAAAAAGAAGGAAGAAAAGCATTTCTATACACAGTAGAACACAAAAAGACAATTGTCTATGAAACTGTGACATTTCATACCACTTTTAAAAAAAAGTATTCTGCAGTTTGCTTTCAAAACTGTACTGTTTGCATGTCCTCACTTTCTTCCTAACATCCTTCTGTTCTCTTCTGGCATTCAGGCTAGCTAAGTTTGGAGACACTCCATTCTAGGTTGCTCTTGGAGAGATGGATTTGGTGGTGGTGGAGGGGGCCAGGGATTGGGGGAGCTACACCAAGTCTCCTAGACAAAATACCAATTCATAATAGGATTGTGATCTTACACTAGAACTATAACCAGTATAGGATGGTCCAGCATTATACAGACAAGTATCTCCTGCCCCCTCCTTAGGTTTCTACCTCCTTCCTCGTTGCTAGGCTTCTAACACCCCCAGGACCACAAGGAGGCCAGGTTCCACTGAAATACTGAGGTGAGCCATCAGATTTGCCTGATAGGCAGCTAAGCATTTGAATTGCAGCTTTGGGTCTCTTTTGAGATTGTACAAGTTGATTGTGCTAAGCTGTGATTTCCCTTCTTTTCTTCCTACATCCCCAACTTGCCACCCTGTTTTGGAGACCAGGTATATTTGGTTGTACTCAGCTGCAAAAGGCCTTTGGGTATATTTGTCCTCATATAGGGGGCCAGACAGAGAAGGAAAAAGGTCGAAGACTCTGACTTTACCAGAAAAGGTTATGGCTTTTACTTGTAATCATAGATGTTGTAACAGCAATGCTACTTGCTGCTACTGTGGCTATGTAAGGCCAATAACACCAGCTCACAGGAGGGCTGCTAGCATGGATTCTTTGATCTGCTTTTCTAAGGAACGCAACTTTAAGAGGTTAACAATCTTACTTTAATTAAACATACATATATCATTCACTTAGTTCAAGGGAAAAAGTCAGCACCCTTAACTTCAAAGAAAACACAAACAGAAATTACAAGCAGAAATTATACAGGGTATTTATTCCTAAAGTCTGGACACATAGGCAATTGATAGCAATGTGGAGTTATTGCATCAAGTTCACATGAATCTTGCAAAGCACATCAACCTTTGCATCACAAATGAATTGAAGATGTTATTTGTTAATATTCCAATTAAATAAAATGTTGTTGAAAATTTCATTCATTTCATTTCTTGAAAATATGCATTTTTGCCTATGTGTTTGGACTTTAGGAACACTCAGTATAAACAGAGCAAAATAACACAAATGAACAGACAGGCTTCTAGCCTTCTGACCAAGACATTATGTACATAGTTACCAGAAAGAGAAGTACTAGCATCTGGGTTTTCCAAAGCTGGGGGGGCTCCTTAATGGCTACCCAGAGTCTCGTTTAGTCAAATCACATGATGCTTTTCCAGTGAGTGAGCACCAAGCAAAATGCTAACCTCAGAGTATATATATACTTTTTCAGAGTCAGAGGACATCGCAACTCAAACCCATGAGACCCAGGCCTTCCAGTGACTTAAGCAGGTCATCAAAGACTCTTGATTGAAACAAAGGCAAGACTCAAAGGCACTTGACTGCCTTAGTGCTGAGAAGTACTCCAAAACAAAAAACAGCAAAAAGTCTCACTCTGCTTGCCATTACAGATGTTAATGAAGTTATAGTTTACTTTTGATTTCACTTGAATACATTTCTTAACATAGATGAGCCAGTTCTTTGGGGTGGAAAAGAATCATAATTGTGGTCTCCAACTGGGTAGGTACTAGAGTCATTGTGATAAGTTGTCATTTTAAAAGGAAAAAGACCTCCATATATAAAATATATATTATAGTAGCAAAGTAGCAAAGAACTGGAAACCAAGTGGTACCATCTATTGAGAAATGGCTAAACAAGTAATGGTATGTGAATGTAATGTAACATAATTACACTGTGAGAAATGATTACATGGGCAACTTCAGAGAAACTTGAGAAGATCTGTATGAACTGATGCAGAGTAGAGCAAGCATTACCAGGATAATAATTGATATTGATAACATTATGAAGAAAAACAACTTTGAAAGATTTGGGAACTCTGATCAATGCAATGGCCAACCACATTATTCCAGAGCATTGATGACGAAGCATGCTACCCAGAGACATGCTAGATTTAAGATACAAAATAAAGCACACATTTCAGGGAGGGGAGGGAGAAAGACATACATTTTTGGATATAGTTAATGTGGGAACTATGCATATTTGGTACAATAAGCTTTGTTTTTCATTTCCTCCCCACCTCCCCTACATGAGAGGATAGGGCTAGGAAAGAAGGAGGAGGAGAGGAGAAGGAAGAAGAAGAGGAGGAAGTCATTGAGGCATCTTTTATTTTTTACATGAAGAGAATGGAAAGAAGGAAAAAAAGATCAGATAAGCAGGACATATTTGAAAGCTAGAAGTTGAAAAAGAAAAGTAAGATATACATAACAGAGATCTGCAGGTTCTTTATAATAATCTTTTTATGTTCTATATATGTATATGGAAATATTCATTTTATTTAGTATTTAAGTTCAGAATAAAAATAAATTTTTACTATAGCCCAAGGAGATTTTTTTTTTAAAAAAGAGGAAGAGGATTAATATATTTTAAAAAGTACTTACAGCAGCTCTTTTTGTAGTAGCAAAGAATTGTAAACTGAGGAGATGCTCATTAACTGAGGAATATTGGGGTATACAAATAGAATACTCTTGTGCTTTAAGAAATGATGAAGAGGATAGTTTCAGAAAATTGTGGGAAGACTTCTATGAACTGATACAAAGTGATGTGGGCAGAACCAAGACAATAATTTATAAATAACAATATTGTAAAAATAATCATATCTGAAAGTCTTTGGAACTCTCATCAACACAATGACTGATCATAATTCTAAAGGACACAATGAAACATACTACCTACCTCCAGATAGAAAAGTGATGGACTTAGAGTAAGGTAGAATCATACTGTCTTTTCTTTCTTTTTTTTAATGGACATGGCTAATGCAGGAAATTTTTTGCATAACTATACATATTTGTATGGGCTTTGCTTTTCTTGCCTTCTCAATGGGTAGGGGAGGGGTTGTTTTAAAAAGTAATTTTTTAGAAAGATCACTTATAAAGGAGCTAATTCATTCCTCTAGATGGTAAATGGTAACGGGTAAAGATATTGAAGAGGTGTGAAGGAGGTGCATCTAAGCACTTTAAGTTAGCTGGGAGGTGGAGTAGTTCATTATTCCAGCAACACACCCTGTGGCGCTTGGAAGAAAGTAGCTGCTCCCTTAGTGCCACACCCCAGTGGAGAAATGTAGTTCCTTGTTTGATGTTCCTTTGTTTCTCCTCCAAGGTTTATCAGAGCCCTCTGCTCTTTTTAATCTATACTATCCTACTAGGTGATCTCATCCTCTCTGGTTGGTTAAAGTATCATCTCTACACAGAATTGATTCTCAGATCTATAAATCTAGACATAGTCTTTATCCTAAACTACAATCCTGAATCAACAACTTCCTTTTGAATATCTTGAGTTGGATGTCCCATAGGGATCTCAGACTCAACATGTCAGAACAGAACTTATTACTTCTCCTCCTACTCTCCATGCCCCCTCCCCCGCCTTCTCAATTTATTTTTTTCTAATTGAAAGCACCAGCTCACACAGCCTCCACTGTCATCCTTAACTCCTCACTTCCAATCAACCCACATATCCAATCTGTCACCAAACCTTGTCTTCTCTACCTTTGCTACATCACTGACATGTGCACTCACAAGCTATCACCCTAGTGTGCCTCATCATCTCTTGCCTGGACTGTTATAGTAGTTTTTTATTTGTTCTCCCTGCCTCAAGTCTCTTCCTGCTATAATTCATCATCTATTCAGCTGCTGAAGTGATTTTTCCAACTCAATAAATTCTAGTCCCACCTTGTTCAAATCTAAATGACTCCGGCTGCCATTTAAAGCTCTTCACAAGTAGGTTCCTTTCTCCTTTTCAGTCTTGTGACCCTTAACTCCTTTCCATCTGTTTGACAATCAGCTACAATGGCCTCCTTTGTTGTTACTAGGTCGGGGAGCTCTATTTCCCATCTCTGGGCTTTTGCACTGCCTGGCTGTCTCCTTATCCTGCAATGTTCTCCCTCCTCACTCCCAATTCTTAATTTCCCAGGTTTCCTTCCAGACTCAGCTCAGATCCCACCTTCTGCTGGAGGCCCTTTCTTGTATTCCTAGTTGCTGGTGCCTCCTCTCTGAGATTACCTTTCATCTACTTTGTACATATCTCGTGTGTACATGTATGTCTGTGTGCTGTCTCCCCATTAGAATATGAGTTTCTTGAAGGCAGGAACTGTGATTTCTTTTCCTTTTCTTTCTCTCTTTGAATTCCCAATGTTTTGCACAGTATGTGGCACGTTATAAGAACTTAATGCTTATTAACTCTCCATGAATGTCATCTTCATACAAGTATTTCAGCTACACATAGCAAATAAGGTCATCTTTGTGCTAAAGTCTGTGTGACATGACACAGCAGAAAGTCTTGGATATAGAGTCAGAAAACCAGAGTTCAAATCCTGGGCCAGTCACTTATTTGGTTTATGCTCTTGGACAATTTACTTAATGTTTCTAGACTTCAGTTTTCTCATCTATAAGACAAAAAAGAGCTGGGCTAGATGACCTCTTAAGTTCCTTCAAGCTCTCTGTTTGTACCGCAGCCTTTTCAGCTTTTAAACTTTTAGCTCCTTGGGGGCAGAGATAGGTGGGTGGATAGTGAGTTGCACTATCACATGCTTATAAAATATTCTGTTTATTCTTAGCTTGTCTCCATTGATTAGATCTAGGTGGGGACAAGAGGTGTTCCAATTAGACCTGAGAATCTGGAGGCATTCCGAACACAACAGAAAGGCTAGGACTAAGTTGGTGGCAATTATTAGGTGGATTTCAGCCTCTGAAATACCACATATGGGGCTTCCGTAAGTAAGGATGACCCCATAAGTCAAGGAGGTCAGAGAATTAAATTATCTCCTTGGTTCCTAGCTGCTGATTTTAGGGCTCGATTCTTTACTTTTGGTGACTTGTTGAATGCAAAGGACACAAAAGAGAGTGAGGGGTCAAAGAGGACTCCAAGTCTTTAAGCCTGCAAGACTAAAAGGAGAGTCATCGAGCTTTTGACAAAACCCTTAAAGTCAGAAAGAGAAACTAGCTTAAGCACCAAGTTCCTCTGTTAGTAGATTCTCAAAACTGTGTGTGTGTGTGTGTGTGTGTGTGTGTGTGTGTGTGTGTGTGTGTATGTGAGAGAGAGACAGAGAAAGAGACAGAATCAGACAGAGACAGAGGGAGAGAGACAGACAGGGAAGGAGGGAAAGAGACAGAAACACAGAGACAGAATCACAGAGAGAGAGAGAGAAGGGGGGGGGGGGGTAGTCCTTGCATTCTGTTTTACCTGAGTTGCTTGTCTGAACATCTCTAGGGACTTCCATGATGTTGGTCCTGATGATCCAGAAAATATTGGCAGGGTCAAAAAAAAGACAAAAGGAAAAAGAAAAAGCATTGAAATTTTATTTCAAACCCGGCTTTCAATAGTGTTCTTCCAAGTGCAAATGCCTTAGGCACAGATATAAATGGAAATAGCTATATTGGTGAGTGTGACCTACTTAAAAAGTGACTAGAGAAGTGAGAAAGCCAGGGGAGAGGGACAGAGAAAAGCTAAGTTTTGTATTTGCTGAGAAGGAGTGGGTACCATCTGCTCATATATCATGAGAATGGAAAAATTTATTCATTTTATCTGTTGTAAAAAGTCTTTTAAAAATTATTTTTTTTTTTGTAAAAACAGCCTTGATTACCATCAAACTGGTACCTCTCTCTCCATGGAAAGAAAATAATAACACAGGGCTTCAATGAAATTAATTTTTCAAATACAAATTTTTATTCATGTTTTGTTGATGCTTCTTACATCACAGTCATTTCTAGATATACTCTCTTCCCCTCTCACTCATTTCATAAGTCTGTCCTTAGGACGAAGAGAAAATAGTGAAGCAGAACTAATGAATATAGCAACTATATTCTATGCAAGGTTCTGCATCCCAACTTTTCACCTCTGCGTGAAAAAGAAGGAAATTCATTTCCTTGTTTTTCCTCTGGGACCAAAATTGTTCGTTATATTAATTTTTAAGACTACTTAATAGATTCAGAAAACAGTGAGTTTTTTTAAACTAATTAAAATTTCAAAGATGGGAGACCATGGACACAGAATATTATATATGCTTTCAGACATGGTGGATCTATTGGTTGTTTTTGTTAGAATGTATTTTCCCCCTTTCTTTTTAAATTTCTTTTCATAAAGGATGATTAGATTGGGGAGGAGAAAGGATAGGATTCTAAAATCATTGTGACATAATTACAAAAGATATAAGTTAAAAAGTTTAAATTTATAAAGCTAATGAAAAAAGCTATATTTGTACAAAAATATTTATAGCACCTCTTTTTTTGTGGTGTCGAAAGAATTGGAAGTTGAGGGGATGCTCATCTACTGGGAAACAGCTGAATAAGTTGTGATATATGACTGTGATGGAATATTATTGCGCTATAAGAAATGACAAGTGGAATGATTTCAGAAAAACCTGGAAATACTTACACGAACTGATGCAAAGTGAAATCAGCAGAACCAGGAGAACATTGTACATTGTAACAGCAATGATGGATGATCAACTGTGAATGACTTAGCTATTCACAGCAATACAGTGATCTAAGACATTCCAAAGGACTCATGATGAAAAATACTATCTATCCACAGCTAGAGAAAGAATTGATGGAGTCTGAATGCATATCAAAGCATACTATTTTTCACTTTATTTTTCATGGTTTTTTTTTTGTTCTGTGTCTTCTTTCACTACATGACTAATGTGGAAATATGTTTTAAAAGATTGCATATGTATAACCTATATAAAAGCTTACCTTCCCAATGAAGAGGAAGGTGAGGGAGGGAGAGAATTTGGAACTCAAAATTTAAAAAAAATGAATATTAAAAATTTTACATGTAATTGGGGAAAAATAAATTATTTTTAAAAAGCCTTATTAAGGGAACAGTGACTTGAAAAACAAACTTTTAAAGACTCTCATATAAGGTTAAACAGTGAGAATAAAAATTTCTAGGAATTTTGCTTTTTAACTTAATAAAATAATTTGCTTTAAAAATTAGCTACATGTTTTTTGTATATTTCTTACCATCATTTTCTTAAACAAACCACACCTGTCAATCTTCCAATGGGCAGACCCAATTTGCTCTTGTGTTGGTTTTCCCAACTAGACATAGTGGCAAAATGATATCAGGCTACCTCCCTTTGCAATCTGTCATACTCCTATTATTTTGACCCAAGGCATAGAGATTTTTGTCCTATTTGAAGGCAAGGACTGTTTTTAATGTCTGTATCTGTATCCCTAGTTCTTAATATGATAGATACATAATAAATACTTGTATTCTGGGGGCTGTGCCCTTGCCTGATTCCCTTTTACCTCTGCCATATCCTCTCCTAAACACTCTTATGAGCAAGACCAAACGATTTATCACAATTTAAATTCTATACAGGTATAGTAAAATATAGTCATTAAACATTCATTAAATGCTTATTCTACATGCCAGCTATTGTGTGTGCTAAGCTCAAGTGCTGACACAAAATTCATCTAAATCTAGCTTGTCACTCAAAATGGTATGTAAAAACCTTCTGTTTTTAGACACCATTAATCAATCACCTGGGCTGATCATTTCAGTCTTGGACTGCCAGGTCCTCTGTTTGAATAGTCTATAGTGTTCTTATTTCCTTCCTGTTTCTATCACCAACCCAAGTTTGGGCTCTCTCTCTAAGAAAAGAGTTTTAAACCATTTTTGTGTCATGGACCCCTTTTGCAGTCTGATGAAACCTATGGAACCCTTCTCAGAATCACGTTTTTAAATGCATAAAATAAAATCTATAAGACTAAAAAGGAAATTTGGTTATATTGAAATACAGTTAGGAAAATATTGAAGAAGAAAAGAGGTTACCATTAAAATGAACCTGCTGAGCTTAAGCCCTGCTCTGAGACCTCCTGTTCGTCAAAGACATAGATGCTCTCCTATCCGATTTCTGAGTGTCTAAGCTGTTGATCCCCCCGCTCTCCAAAAGAAGTCCCCACTATGGATTTTTCATTTCTGTCATCTAGCTGTCTCTCTTAATGATCTCATTCCTGTTCTGTTTTCTTTTTATTTTCTACATTGTTCTCCAGAACACCTGGATTTCCACTCCCTTTTCATTTTGGCCGACCTTGTTACTTTCAGGCAAATACTTTTAATCCATGCTTCCTCTAAAGCTATCTAGTCTTAACATGGATTCTTGGGCAATTAGCAAATGTAGCTTCGGAATTTAAACAGATCACTTAAAACAGGGGTGGGGAACCTGCAGTTTCGAGGCCACATGTGGCCCTCTAGGTCCTCAAGTGCAGCCCTTTGACTGAATCTACTTAGAAGCTACCATCTAGCCAATAGCATATCTAAGGAGAGCAGGAGCTTCTCTTACATATGTAAAAATGTAACAGCAGTGCAGGGAAGCTGTTCCTCCTATGTTCCTATAGTATAAGGCATTTGCTTCTGGGTATGAAAGAACACTCGGAACACATGGAACTCAAAGAGAGATACTGACCTGAAGACAAGACCTGGAGAGAGGCCTGTGCATCAAAATTGTTCCTACAGGGAGCTACATGTACCAAGGAGCAAGAAGGCGTAGAGCTAGTAAGGGAGGCGTGAGTCTGTATGCCTAAAACACATGCAACCTATCCTTTTCTTTCTCCCTTAATCTCTTTATTAATTTGCAAGTTTTTTTTATTTTAAACTTAAATACAAAATAAGAAAAAAGGAAACAAATACTAAAACTAAAATAATATGAAATAAGAAAAGGAAAAAAAAGCATCGTCATGTGCACAGCAGAATATGAGAGTGGATTCAAAATATACAGCAAAACATTTCCAGCGACCTATCTTTTTGCCTGTAGTATGAGTGTTGTGGTCTATATAAGTTCAAGTGGTGGGGAGGGGAAGTGAACTCTTTAAAGCCTTTGAGATTCTTTTCTCGTGAGGAAGGTGGAACTATTTTCTTGACTATGGGCTCAGGTACAAGCTTTTTCTGTATTTTTGTTGTATAAATAAAACCTTTCTAATATTTGGTGTCTATCTGGTTAGCTTGAGTGCTTGAGGCCCCTTCTGAGGAAAGCACAGTAAGCCAGAATCTGACGTTCCCAGGGCATCTATGGGCAGGAGCAGGAGCTGGTGATTTTTTGTGTGATCTTCCAAAACTATACCCATGTCCATGGTGTTAAGGGCTGAAGCCCAGTTGACAACAACAAAGATTATAAGGAAAAGGAGAGTAGATTTATATGCCATTCCAAGTTGAGGGCTGTTAACCTCTCTTCCCCTCCCCTCCGAGCCTCTCCTATTAGAGAGGTGAGGCACTAAGTCAGTAACAGGTCTCCTAACTTCTCTTTCAGATTTTGCCTCTCAAGACCTTCCCTCCTTTGGGGCAAGGTCACTTATTCCACTACACTGACTCAGGACTCTGGAGTTTTAAGCTGAGTTGCCCATGTGATACAAGAAGAAGGTCATAGTGGACTGCAAGGGCTTATGAATTACACAGGATCATAGTGTGAAAATAGAGACTAGTTAGGGTTTCTTAGCAGGTGACTCCTCAGTCACAAGGCACGTTCCCTTATCTCCCTACTGTCAGCCTTAATGGAAGAAAAGAATGGTAGGAGGTGTAATGCACTTACCTAGCTTTTTTCTTGTTCTGGCTCAAGCCTGCTGAACGCTTTGAAGAGGCTTCAGACAGTCCCTTGGCCATAAGAAGCACCAGGCTCTCACTTGGTCCAGCAGGTTGTGGTCTGCTAATTTCGAGCTGGAGAGATTGATCATATGGTAAAGTGAGGTTGCTAGGCTCACATTGTCTTGGGTCTGAAAGGGATTGCCTCTTTATCATGTTATGGGGACCCTAGCCATCAGGAAACACCATTTTCTTTGATGATAACTATGGAGCCCAAAATGTGCTCCATGGAGTGGCCATGCTAGTGGAATCCAGAGATCCTATCTATTTTTCACACCCCAGGCCTGGATTCCTACCTGTGAAATGTGTTGTTCTCACCCAATACTTTTTATCACACTAGAATAATTTTGTGGTATTTCTAAGTAATAAAACTCTGTTTTCTGTTCACATAAATGGAATAATTTCTATTTCTCTGAGGGGAAAACCAACCCCATATTTAGTTGCTTCTTGGTTGTACAAATAGGTTTCTTCAGTTGGTTAGTGACTCTTGATAGATCTCCTGTTGTTGTGTTTGTCCTTTGTTTTCAAAGAGGACCATGGCATCAGGGAAATGATGACACGACTTGCAGTTGACTTCGATTTGCCAGCCTCACTTTCTCCTCCAGAGCCATCTGGGTCCAATGACTAGATATTCATCAGGATGACTGGACATGGCCCAGGATGCAATGGGAGACCCTGGCCCTTTTTAGATCTTTACATTTGTAACCATCCAAAATAAAACAAAACAAAACTGGGGAAGGCTGTCTTCAGTCCACACATGGTAGAGTTACATCATCTAAAATGTTCTCCCTTACAATGACCCGGCTGCTAGAATGTCAGGCTGAATAACCTCTGGGAGCACACTTACCATTTCTGTAGCATTCCCAGGAGGTTTGCTGGGATCCTTGGGGACTAGGCAGTGAGTCACGTGAATTCTCCGATCTTTAGTGGTAATGGACAGTCCCCTCTCCAGAATATACAGCAGCCGGACCCAGAGCTGGAACACAACCTCAGGATGGTCCAAGTGGAGTTTTAGGTAGTAAATTTTTTCGCTAACTGTCCGGACCCTCAGGATACGCTGGGACAAGTCACAAACTTGAAGTTCCACAAACTTTAGTGGGAGAATCCTGGGGACAAGAGAGAAGGGGAAAAATGGAAACTCTTCCACAGAAGAACTCATCCTTTTTTGATAGGGCCATATTCCTAGTCAGTAGGATCAGTGGAACAATGAGGAATTTCTACATGAAATCCCATAAAGTGATCCCCCAAAACAATTCCCCAAAAGAAAGTTACAGGTAACAAAAGGGGAAAAGATGGATAAGAGAGGGGAAGAGAAAGGGCAGAAAGGGAAAAAGAGGGGAGAAGAAAGAAAAGAGAGAGAGAAAATGACAGAAGTGAAAGGGAGGGGAAAATATATGAGAAGGGAAGAAAAAGGTGGAAGAGCAGAGAGAGAAAATAAAAGATCTGAGGGAGAGATAGATGGACAGACAAGGATAGATAGAAAGAGAAGCAAGAGGATTTTGGGGCATAGGCAGTAGCAGGTCAAGACTGTCTAGGAAGGCTCAGAATATGGATTTAGCTAAGCAGGAAAGTCTGCAGATAACACAGTTCTAGGTAGGCAAAGGGACCAAGTCTAGTGAGGTCACACTAGAACAGAGGAAGAAACAACAAGCAATTATGTAAGTTTAGGTAGACCCACAGGGTCCAGAGTCTAGGAACTAAGGGTCATCAAGGACAACACTGGCCCACGGGGTTGGTGAACTTTGATCCCAGGTCAGAGGCTCTCTACCCCCTATTTCATGTAGTCTGCTGGGAGCTCCAACTCTACAAACTTAATTGTGGCTAGAATGTTACAGGACTCTTGGGAGAATCCTGGCTTCCAGAAAAGAAGGACAGTGATGCTGGGATTATCTTACCAAAGGAGCAAAATAGAAGACAGAGTAATATTAGACTTCTTTACTTACTGCTATCATTCCTCATCCCTCTTTCCCCCCTACTTAATAGTATTTTTTTTTTGGTTGAGGGGGGAAGGCAGAGCAATCGGGGTTAAAAGACTTTCCCAAGGTCACACAGCTAGTAAGTGTGTCAGGTGTCTGAGGTCACATTTGAACTCAGGTCCTCCTGGCTCCAGGGCCGGTTCTACTCACCATGCCACCCAGCTGCCCCAGTATTTTATTTTTTCTAATTACATGTAAAGACAGTTTTCAGCATTCATTTTATAAGATTTTGGGTTCCAAATTCTCTTCTCTTCCTCCCTCCCCTCCCTCCTTCCCAAGACAGCATGCAATATGACACAGGCCATACACTCCACAACCCTCTTACCAAAGAAAGTGGTTGGGTTCCAGTATAGGTTACTCCTCCCTCTTCCAACCCCAAAATGTCCCTCCCCACCAGTGAGGGGAAAACTGTCAGAGATGCAGAGGCATGGGCTGATGAGTAGGACTGCCTTTATGGGTGAAGAGCCTAATAATGAGGTTCATTCAATCTGTACTTATCACCCACTGAGGATTCTGGTAGCTGTTATTCACCAAATCTCAGGACATGCTCCTTCCTTCCTCAATAAGGTTAGTGCCTGGCTCATAGTCTTCCCAACCCCTGCTCTCACATTAGGGGGCTTCAACATATATATTGATACTCCCTCAAACACACTCATTTCCTACTTCCTCCTGTTTTCCCTGGCGGCCTTCAATTTTCCACTAAAGCCCTACTTTCTAACCAGAAGCCTTTCCTGGTCTCACTTAATGATTATACCTTCCTTCTGAAATTACTCGAATTTAACCTCTATATAACCTGTTTGTTCATAGCTGTTTGCATATTGTCTTCCCTATTAGACTGTGATTTCCTTGAGAGAAGGTACTGTTTTTGGCCTTTCGTTGTAGTCCTGGTGCCTAACACAATGCACAATTTTTTTTTAAGGTATCCAAATTTTAGGACTGGAAAGGGATACTAGAATTTGTCTAGGCTAGCCCCCTCATCTTACCAATGAGTATGCAAACCCAGAGACCCTTACTCAAGGTCACATAACTTTCCATTTCATCTCATGACAAGGAAGGAAAAATTTCCAATAATTGGAGTCAGTCTCTAGTTAGCTTTCTCTCTCCAGGTGGTCTGTCTTCATACCCCTAGTCCTTTTCCTCATTCACTAGGTCTTTTTTTTTTTCTCCTTACTTGTAAAATGAGGAAGTTAGACTATATAAGTTGTCTTGAAGTTCTGACATTGTAAGTCTAAGTTACTAGACCGGAAACCAGTAGAGCTTCTAGGGATGTCTATGTTTTTTATCTGTGATTCTGGCATAGTGGAAAAAGCATTGGGCCTAGAACTCAAAGACCTAGGTTCACATTCTAGCTTGGCCATTTCCTGGCCGTGCAACCTTGGGGAAATTACTAAAACTCTCAGAGCTTCAGTTTCCCCAAGTATAAACTGAAAGACTTGATCTTTAATGCCCTTCCCAGATCTAACATTCTAAGACTCTGTAATTCAATTTTAGAGCATGTTTCCTCTCAGGCACTCAGTGGTATCCCCTTTCATTCTTTCACCCTCACGACTTTCTTTACCTCTTGAGGGTGATAGTTGGTGCTTCTACTGGACTGATCCACTTTGGAGATTGCCCTTTGGGCCACTTGACTTTGGCCATCAGGAGAATATTGGGAAGAGGAAGGCATGCCACCGAAGAGGTCACACCAAGAGCCACAGTTGTAGATGCGTCATAGATGTTTCTCCAATTCTTTGTGACCTGAAAAGCAGCCCCAAGGGCATGGATCTAAGCATGTAACAAGAAAGGGTAGATGGTACTTTCAACTATCTTGGTTGAATCACTTAATTGAAAGTTAGTTTTGAGCTATCTGCCTTGTAGACAGTTTGTATTGTTGTTAACTCCCCAAGAAAATTTCAGCTCTAAAGTGTTTCCTCAACTATCTAACCTACTTTTGAGTCTCTTAAAATAATTGTTTCATTTGTCCACTTACACAAAGAATTCTTAACCTTTTTTGTGTCATGGATCATTTAATAGTCTGGTGAAGCCTAGGGATCCCTTCTCTGAATCATATTTTTAAATGTTTAAAATGAAATACAGAGGATTACACAAAGGAAACCAAACACCGATGAAAATAAACATGCCATTTTCTTCCTCTATCCAAATCCACAAAAACTATTTACTGACCACATGGGGTGCCATAGTCCCCAGGTTAAGACTCTTGGACCCCTGGTTTAGACTAGTCAAACCTAGGTTCTTGGTCTTTTTATCCGAAGGACTCATCTTTTTTATGAAATTTCATATTCAGGTTGGAGTATTATAAAATTGAAAGCTGTGATTTTGGTAATGACCTTAGTTTGGTCTTATTACCATACTAGTCATACTTTTGTGCTAATGGCCTAGGGCTGGAGGTCAAGATCCAGTTTGATCATTCCCTAGTGTTGACCTCTACCTGAAAGTTCATACCTGGTGCCTTGTACAGCAGAAGTCTTGCAGGTGAGATCGTTGTTCTTTGTATACAAACAAGGTGGCCATGAGACCTAATCCCTTGAGTTTTTTATGCATCCTTGGTCTCCCTTCCCGCCAGGGATTCCAAGGCTCACATAAGTGTCTTACACAAGCCCTGGGTATAATGTTTGGGAGAGGGGGAAAGAATTTGCTTAAATTGCTAGATAAGGGTACCTGAATGAAGTTGCTTTCAAAGACAGCTGAGTTGGGAAACAAGTTATACTCTGGAGAATGAAGCAGTTGGCAGAGTAGCCCTTGTTCTACCCCAAGTCCCACTCCAGGGTCTGGTTCTTCTGCTGCAGGTGGGAGGCCCCTGATGACCATTGTTGCATCAAGGGAATGGTAGGCTTGATAGCATCTTGGGACAACCAATGTCTTTTTTGACTTCCACTGGGGTCTTCCACTTAGAGGAGTTGATGGTAACATGCCTCTTTCTCTGTAGTCAAGGGGCCAATTGTAAGTTCCTGATCTGACCTCCCTCTTCTACTTGCCTAGGGTTTGCTCATCAAGGCCCAGGAAAGTCTGTCAGCTCACAATGGATGACATCACCGAGATAGTGAGTGTAGTATAAGGGAAAAAGTGTTGATGGACTTGGAGTCAAAAGACCTGGGTTCAAGTCCAGGTCTGTGGCTCTGTCTGGGCTATGTGACCAAAGGCAATTCACCTAACCTCTCTGAGCCTCAATTTCTTCACCTTAAAATATTTACATTAACAACCTCAAAGAGCAGTGAATAAACTATTTTGTAAACCTTAAAAATTCCATCTAAACATGAGCTATTATAACTAAAAACCTTGATGCTTTAATAGGAAAGATAAAGAGAGTGGTTCTTTCTTTCTTCCCTATATAATACTTTCTAATCTATCTGAATTCTAAATACCCTAGACTTTCTATGGATGTGGACAGAATTGTCCTCCTTCCAGGATCATGCGGACAATGCAGTGAGTCGCCGTGAAGCATTGCAAGACAAAACCCACCACATCACTGAGGAAGGGACAGATCACTAGACGTGGGTAGTGAGTACAGAATTTACTGGTCACCCCCACCCTGAGTACAGCTGGGAAAAGTCACCCTCAACATGCCAATTCACCCACAAAAACAACACATTTTAGATAGGATCCTCCAAAACAAAAACAGAAACAAAGATTATAATTTACCTCTAGTCTTTCCCTTCCCTATGATATATGTACACTAGCATAATTTCATCCAAATTATCCCATCCCTCAGGTCTCCATGCCTGAAAAGCCCATACATGTTGATGTTTGGGCGAAAACCTCAGCTATCCATTGACCCATACATTGGCATATCAGAAGGAAGGTAAGATTTTGAGATCTCTGGCCAGCATATTGCCTCAATTGGGAATCCAACAGAGAGAGAGGGCTACCACTGGGCCATGGTCTCAGCCCAGAAGAGCACAGAATGGGACTGGTAACAGTATAATGTTTGAGTTCACTATCAAGAACTCCAGCCAGGGAATAAAGTTCAACTATGAAAGCTTGGTGTCACTAGAAAACAAAGGGTAGTGAACAAGCGGAGAAGTCATGCTGTGCCAACCTATTGACAGACTAGATCAGAGAAAAGCTGAGGTTTGCTTTTCTATGAGCAAGACCATATAAAAACCACTCGTGTTGCTAGTTGGGCCCCTTCGGCAAGCAGTGGGGTGAGGGGATATGTACGCATGTCCCACAAAGCTCCTATTGATCTGCTCTGGAGGAGCATAGCAATATAGTGATAATCCAGGTCAGGATTCTGATGAAGCAGAACAGAAAGGTCTGGGTGTTTTTCTTAAGTTACATTAGGTGAAAAGAATCACAAAAGAAGAGAGAACAAATAGAAAGCAGAGCTGCTCAGTTCTCATTTTGTTTCAGTTTTCTTCGCAAAGAAGAATGGCCTTGACACTGGAAATAACAGGAAAAATGACTGACCCATGTACATATGTAGGTAGTAAAAGTGCACCTAACAGCCTCTGATGAATTTAAGTCACCTGGCCCAGAGGAACAACATCTTTGGGTCCTGAAAGAACTGGCAGAGATGATTATTGTCAATGTCATCAGTGGAATTGGAAAGATCAGAAGATTAGAGATGGGTTAATTTTCCAAAAAGGGAAGAGAACAGAGTCTAGAAACTCTAGGGCAGTGAATTTAACTCGAATTCTTAGGAAAATTCAAGAGGAGATCATCCGCGGCTCTGCTTAATTTGAATTCTAAGGGACATGATACCCTCCCAGGATAAGATGATCCCCTGAAATCTCATCACCAAGATGATACTTAATACTTTCCCAACTCCTTTGGCCTCCCCTCCTCTCTCAAAACTTTCCTTTATGGAAGGCTTGGCCTGGACTCTCCAGCTAACCCTTCACTTTCCATCTACAAATTTACTTGGTTTGAACTCCAAGGAATGTGATGCCCCCATGCCAGGTACCCCGTGGTGGTCCACCCTTCTCCCTTTTTCCAACTGCCTTTTGTGTGTTGTCCTCCTCCACTAGATTGTGAGCTCTTTGAGGGCAAGGATCGCCTTTCTTTTTCTTATTTGTATCCCTAGGACTTAACACAGTGCCTAGCACATAGTAGGCTCTTAATAAATGTTTACTGAATTGAATTGAATTGATTGATAAATATCTAGAAATGGAAGCAGGGATTACAAAAAGCCAGTGTGGTAAGCTGGTCAGGATAGCCTAAACTCATTTCTATTTTTTGGACAAGATTATTAAGCTAGTAGCTGAGGGGAATACTGTGGCTATAGTTTACCTAGATTTTAGCAAAATATCTCATATGACTTTTGTGGAAAAGATGGAGAGGTATGGATCAGACAATAATAGGATCCAATGGATTTGGAAGTGATTGAATGGCTGGACTCAAAGATTGATTGTTAACAGTTCAATGTCGGCGTGGCAAGAGATCCCTAGGGGAGTACGTTGAAGGCACTGTGTTTGGCCTTGTACTATTGAATAGTGTTGTCAATGGCTTGGTAAAGATATAAATGGTATGGATGCTCATTACATTTGCAAATGATGCAAATCTGGGAGAGATAGCTACACACTGTGTGTCAGAGTCTAGATCCAAAGAGATCTTGAAAGGCTAGAGTGCTGGGCCGAATCTAATAGGAGAAAATGAAGCAGGGGATAAATGTAAAATCTTGTGCTCAGGTACAAAAAATCAACTTTGCAAATAGTTATCCCTTCCACATCATGGGGGTTGAGGATACAGTGCCCCCAGGAACTGGAAAATCCATGTATAATTTTTTGGCCCTCCCATTGTACCAGAGAAGAAGCCTGAACTATTGTGTATTAAAAGTTAAAATATTTTGATATTATACAATACTATACATATATCTTATGCATTTCTGAGTCTCTAAACTTTTTCTGTGTTGTCTGCTGGCCTTCACCAAAACTCCCCCCAAATTCCCAGTTAATTTCTTGTGCTGCCCTTGATATATTGCAACTGTGATGGGGAAAGTCGTGATGTGGAAGGGATAAAGAGGAGGAAGGCATGGAGAGAATAGCAGTTGTTCTGAAAATAATCTGGGGAATTTTAGTGTGAGTTAGCATATGAATTAGCACGGTGATATGGCAGCCAAGAAGGCTAATGTAATTCTTGGGCTACTTTATGAGTGGCCATATCTTCCAGAAAGAGAGAGGTGTTAATCTTACTGGGATTTTGCCCTCACCAAGCCTCATCTGGAATATTGTGTTCAGTCCTGGGTACCAGAGTCTAAGAAGGACACCGATAAACTGGAGATTGCCCAGAGGAGGGAAGTGAGGATGGTGGCAGTTCTTGAGTACATAATAAATTATCCATTGGAAGAACTGGGGAATTTTTAGCCTAGAGAAGAGAAGACTCAGGAAATACATGATTACTGTCTTTGAGTTTTTGAAGGACTACTGTATTGAAAATGGATCAGATTTGTTCTATTTGGTCCTGGGAGGGAGAACTAACAGCCATAAGTAAAAGCTGCAAAGAAGCAAATTTAGAGTTGATATCAGGAAATATTTCCTAACAATTATAGATGTCCAAAAGTGGAACGTGCTGTCTTAGGGGTGGAGGGTTCTCCTTTCCTTGAAGGTCTTTAAACAGAGGCTGAACAATTGCTTCTTGGGTGTGGTATAGTGGAGATTTCTCTCATGTATGGTTTAGACAAGATGCCCACTGAAGTTCCTTCTGGTTCTTCAATTCTGTGAAGAAGAAACTGGGTTTGAGTATTTTTACCATTTGAGAAAGTAGAAGGCTATCAGAATGGCCTCAATCAGGAGGAGACCCCAATCTGAGCAGGAGAGAGATATTAAATTCATCCTCTTCATTGATAGAGACCCCAGGAGGACAAGCTTCCCTGTGGCACCTAATTCCTTTGAGATGGTGAGCAGCTCCAATCACCTTCAGTCATCCATAGACAAAGAATTTCTGGTTTCCAATTTATGTGTACCAATCCTGGCATCATCCTTCCAGAACGAATGTCCAGTTACTTGTTTCTTAGGACAAGGTAAATAACTACCCTATCCCAGTAAGAAAGGAGGAGAAAAACACATTTTTTTACTTTGTTGTTGTTTTTGAGACCCAGGGTCACACAGCTAGTAAGTATCTGGGGTTGAATTTGAATTCAGATCCTCCTTACTCCAGGACCAGTGCTCGATCTACTGCGCCACCTAGCTGCCCCTAGAAAAACATACTTAAAAAGCATCAGCCAGAGGCGCATCCATCTCATTACCCGATATAGTCACAATAGCTTTCAAGACTAAGGTTTTCCTTCCCCCCGTCCCCAGGAGCTCCTAAAAATAGACAAGCTAAACAGGGCTTCAGAAACGTCTCACACACTTCTGCTTGTCCTGTGCACTATTCCAACGAGTTGTTTCTAGGACAACTCAAGTAGATTTCAATAAAAAATTGCAGGCTGAGGTGAAGCTCCAAAGAGTTCCATTTCTTGGCCACGTCTCTCACAAATAGCATCCTCCCATAACTTTACTTCAAAGTCTGTATTCCTCAGTAAGGCTCTCAACCAGCTCCACATTGGCTACGTAGCTCTAGGGGCTGGCTCTCTGGCAAGCCCCCAGTGACTCTATTAACAATTTATTAAGTATTTATAAGTATTTAAACATTTATAAGTGCTATTATTAATAATAATGAATAGTTCTTCTCAGCAATAATGAATTGGCTCTGCTCAGCAATACAAGGTTCAAAGACAACTCCAAAGTACTCATGATGGAGAGAGCTATCTACATCCAGAGAAAGAACTGTGGAGTGTGAATGCAGATTGAGGCAAACTATTTGGTAATCTTTTTTTTTTTTTTGGTTTTGTTTCTTCTTTCTCATGATTCATTCCACTGGTCATAATTCTTCTTTACAACTTGACTATTGTGTAAATAAGTTTAATATGAAGTTATATGAGAAGATATATGGGATTCTGTGCCTTCTTGGTGGGGAAGGGGGTGGGGGGGAGAGGAAGAAAATCTGGAACTCAAAATCATGCAGAACTGAGTGTTGTAAGCTAAAAATAAAAAATCTTAATTAAAAAAATAATAATGAATAGCTAGCATTTACATAGCACAGTGCTTTACTCATTTGATCCTCAAAACAGCTAAGGGAGGTACGTACTAAATTATCATTATTCTCATTTTATAGATTAGAAGATGGAGGCATACAAAGGTTAAGTGACTTGCCCAACATCACACAACTCATACGTGTCTGAGGCAAGATTCAAACTCAGATCTTCTTCACTTCAAGCACTCTCTGCACTGCATCATCTAACTACTTTATACTATCTTTAAGACATTGTGCTAGCTACTAAGGATAGGTCAGGGGCTCATAACCTTCTTTTGTGTCATGGACCCCTTTGACATTCTAGTGAAACTCCTGGACCCCTTCTCAGAATCACATTTTTAAAAGCATAAAATAAAATCCATAGGATTACAAAGAAATCAATTACATTGAAATAGTTATTAAAATATTTCTTTTAAAAAGCTCACAGAAAAAAACTGATGGAGTCTAAATACAGATTGAAGCATAGTCTTTTTCCTTTTATTCTGTTTCTTCTTTCACAACATGACCAATGTGGCAATATGGTTTACATGATTGTGCATGTATAACATATATCAATGTTTACCTTCTCAATGAAGGAGGAAGGGAGGAAGTGAGGAAGAAAAATCTGGAACTCAAATATCTTTCAAAAAAATGAATATTGAAAATTTTCTTTACATATAATTGGAAAAATAAAATACTATTAAAGA
The DNA here is from genome assembly GCA_028646595.1 of Phalanger gymnotis. Taxonomy (NCBI): domain Eukaryota; kingdom Metazoa; phylum Chordata; class Mammalia; order Diprotodontia; family Phalangeridae; genus Phalanger; species Phalanger gymnotis. The sequence goes on from CM053623.1 coordinate 95,588,253, forward strand.
AAAAAATAAAAGAGTTCGCAGACCCCTGGTTAAGAACCCATGTTATTATTATGTATTTAAAAAGAAAAGCAAATTATACTTCATAGAGACATGCAATATCATAGACAGTTCTCTTTTTCCTGTTCTACTCTGTATATGCAAATGCTTATCCTATTGGCTAAGATAAGAATAAAAATAAAAAATTAATACAATAAAAGGAAACTAGGTGCTTACCAAAAAATATATATATATTTTCAGGATGACATGTCTAAAGGCAATTTCCCTGCCAGACCTCTCTTGGCTATGATCCTTCTGCTGCCTGAGGAACCACAGCCTCTTAGAGACAACAGCCACTTCACCATCACTGTCCAAGGTTCTCCAGGCAGAGTGAGTATATCAATTTACCAGGCTTCTCAAAGAGATGGGGAAGTGGAACCCAAAGAGGTTAAGTGAGTTTCCCACAGTCATATAAATAATAGCACTAGGATTCAAAGCCAGGTCTTCTGAAAAAGAGTCCATAAGCTTCCCCAGAATGCCAAAGGAGTCCATGATACAGAAAGGTTCTGAACCCCTGGCCTAGATGAACATTCGTTTTCCAGCTAGGGAAATTCAAACTCAGTAACATGAAGTGACTTCCCAAATCCTGCTGATTTAGTGGTGGGAAAGAATTGAGGTCTCCTAACTTCCAGGCTACTGCTCTTTGCAGCATGCTTCATTCAACTCAGGCTCGCAGCTTACCTGGCTTCTCTCTGGCCCTTAGTTTCTTCATCTGTAAGATAAAGAGAGGAAGATTCCATGCTTATAAATTTCATTGTAGAAGAGGCCTCACAGGCTGGTTCCTCAAAACTCCTCATTTTATAGAGGTAGAAACCAAGGTCCGATATCTAGGATAGATAATTTGCTCAAGTTATTACAGGCAATGAGTCTCAGGGGCAACAATTGAGATCCTCAAATTCCAACACAAGGGCTCGTTACACTGTACCTTTCTTTTCCAGCTCTAAAATTCTAGCCTTGAATTAAATTCAATAAATATTTACTAATGGTCACATCATGGAAGAATATTATGCTAGGAATAGGAGAATATAGAGTTTGAATACAAAAAGATCCTTGTGGAAAATTGTAGCATATTTGGAAGACAGGATAGATACATGTAATTAATACAAATTGATAAGTGCATAATTAGTTATGTACTTATCAATGATTTAAGGTATGAAGGAAAAAAGGTCATTTATGATTAGGGTGAATCAGGGAGGGCTTCATAGAGGATATGGTAATTAAATTGTATTTTAAAGATTGAGGAAGAAGGAATAAGAGGTTTAGAGGAGGAGAAGGGAGGAAGGTGAGGAAAGGCATTCCAGGCAAAGCAAAAAGTGTGAGCAAGAGTAGAAGTGGAACACCACAGGGCTGTTTGCAGGCAATATAGGATAATTCAGCTTACTTCAAGAATGCATGCCATGGCAACAAAGGAACTCGTTTCCCATAATGCCATGGGCTGAGCCACATGCATAAAAGAGAGTAAATGAGCTTCACCAGAGCTAAGAATGATCAAAGTTATGATGCTCTTAGAGGAAACTCTGAACTGGGGTCATGAACTAAAAAGTGTAAATTATTGAGAAGCTTCCACGATACAAATTTTGATTTGTGAGTCCAGATCTTTGGTAATGGACATGGGAGAGCCTCAACCCTCTGTTGGTACTGTAGGTCAGAATAACCATATAAGTGCCTATAGAAGGTAGATCCCACAATAGGGGAAAGTTGTCTTGATTCTCTATGAGCTTCAGAACAAGCCCTTCCATGCAAATCTCCTCCAGACTAAGACCTGAAAAGAGCCACATAGGGCTGGTGTGCCTCCTGTAGCATCCAGGACCCTGCTCATATCATTGTCCCTTGAAAGTGTCCAACCTCATAGAAGCACATTGCCATTTAGCATCCATTTCAAACCACAAATCTCAAGCCCCAACAGATTTTTGCTTTAATAGCTGACCAGAGGACACAATTCAAAGCAAAAGATATTTAATTCAACAGCATGGTAAAAATCAGTGACAAGAAAGATCGCCCTGTACCTATCAACCACCAGTAGGAGAGGAGGCCTGGAACACATATGGCCAGGAAACACTCTTGGGGGAGGGGGTGGACAGACATATGCAACATATAGGGCTGGGGAATACATATGGACAAGACAACTTTTGCGTTTAAGGTGATATTCTTTCCTGGAACTCTCCTCTTCTTCCAATTCTCCTGGTGGTGGTGGTTGTTGTCTTTCATTCTCAAAGAGGACCAAAATGACACCACTACATTGGGGTCAAGGTACAGTGAGTCCAACTGTGGCTGATCAGACCAATACGAGCTTGGTCAGGAACAAATAGTCCATATGAACATTTGGAGTGGAGAGGTCTCTAAATTTGCACATCTCACGTTTCTTTTGAACTTTTGCAATTCTGCTTTGCTCTTAGAGTACAGAGCCTTCTTTGATGTAGGCACACCATGCTGTGTGGTCCTATGCTGGTGTCTCCCATGTCTCACAATGAATTCGAAAGTTCTTCAGAGAGACCTCGAGAGTATCCTTGTGTCACTTCTTCTGACCTCCATGTGAGTGCTTCCTTGTGTGGGTTCTCTGTAAAATAGTCTTTTAGGCAAATGTACATTTGACATTTGAATAATATGGCCAGCCCATCAGAGTTGTGCTCTCTGCAGTAGAGTTTCGATGCTTGGCCACTGAGCTGGAGAAAGAACTTCAGTGTCTGCCAACTTGTCTTGCTAGGTAATCTTCCTAATCTTCCTAAGACAATTCAGATGGAAGTGATTCAGTTTCCTGGCATGGCGCTGCTAGACTGTCCAGGTTTCACAGGCATACAACAATGAGATGAGCTCAATGACTCTATAGACCTTCAGTTTGGTAGGCTGCCTAATACCTCTTCTCTCCCACACTTTCCTGCAAAGCCTTCCAAACTGCTTCTTGTTTCTGGGAAGAGTTGCTATTGTCCTCTGGCATACCATCTGTTTAGGAGCTGCTCTTTGCTCAGCTGGGTAGGGAGGTATGTTCTTTGTTGAGTTGCTGCAGAAAGCTTCTATCTGGTGGTCTTCTAGTTGCTAAGCTCTAAGGAGTAGGGTGCTATTCAACTTTGAGCTTAGAGTCCCAAGACTCTTTTATGTTTTAGATCCCTGCCTGACACAGCCAGCTAGCTTGGAGAAGTTTTTTTTTTTTTAATTACATTTTTTTTAATCAGCAAAAATTGTCTTCTCTCTCTCCTATCTCATCCTTGCATCACTGCCCAATTAAAAAAAAAACAAACAAACCCTGTTACAAACATGTATAGTCAAGCAAAACAATTTTCTGTGTTAGCCACGTCCAATATATATATATGTAATTCAGTAATGAGTAATGAGGTGGGTAGGATGTTTCATCATTAGTCATCTGGAATTATGGTTGGTCATTATGCTGATCAGTCTTTTGAAGTCTTTATAATACTGTTGTTATTGTATAATTTGTTCGTTTCACAATTGCATCATACAAGTCTTCAGAGGTTTCTCTGAAACCATTCCCTTCACTATTTCTTACAGCATAATAGTATTCAATCATATTGGGTAAGCAGACAATTTTAGGGCATCTTTTCTAGCCCTTCCTCACACCAGGAGTTGAGCAGTGCTATCCTTAAAAGGCTGCTCAAACACCCACGGGGCTACCAAATCCCACTACTGCTTCCAGTTAGAAACAACCCCATGGCCTAGGCCACCTGTGTGCAGGATTGTGACTACAGCTCCCAGTGTATCCGCCCCTACTGCTTCATCACTTGCCTGTCACCACAGGACTTTGAGATAGGTGTAATGGTGAAATGGTATAAGTGATATCTTTTAATTTGTGCGTAAATTGGATTTAAGCGAGGCAGAGTTGCACGAAGTTGACTGACCAACCATTCAATCATATTATATAATTGTAACTTGTTCAGCAATCCCCAACTGATGGACACCCTCCACAGTTTCAATTCATTGCCGCTGCAAAAAGAATTATGAATATTTTTGTACATCTTTATTTAGAGGTTTTTTTGGATTCCCTCCCTCCCCAGGACTGATCCTTCCCTTCATCTATCTTCCCTCTAATTCTCCCTTCTCCCTTTTCCTTCCTATTTCCCTGTTGAGTGAAATGTATTTCTGTACCCAGTTGTGTGTGTATGTGCATTTTTCCTTCCTTTGATCAACTCAGAAGAGAATAAGGTTCAAGTGTCAGCTACTTCTCCCACCTCTTCCTCCTTGTTTGCATAGACTTCTACTTTCCCAGCCCAATTATGTTCAATAATTTCTGCTAACCTTCCTCACCCTTAATATACTCTTCTCCTTCCTTTCCATTCTTCTTGTAAGGTCATCAAGATATAACAGAACTAGTCCCAGGCCTTTTGTCTAATTAGGCTCCCTCTATGAATTCTGACAATGATAGGGTTTAGAGAGGATACATGTCATTTCACCATATTAGAACATAAGCAGTTTATTCTTGTTTGATCCTTTATGATTCTGTTTTCATGTTTCTCTTGACTCTTGTTTTTGAACTTCAAAGTTTCTATGCAACTCTGGTCTTTTTATCAGGAATGCTTCAAGGCCCTCTATTTCACTATTCTCCTGTTGGTTGTACTAAGTTTTACTGGGTAAGTTGTTCATGTCTGCAAGCCTATATCCCTTAGAATACTGTGTTCCAAGTTCTCTGCTCTTTTATAGTGGTGTGGCTCAATTCTGGAGCTGGTTTAGTTCCCTTTCTATTCCAACTATTCCAACTTCTATTCCATTATTATGAGCCTATTCCAACTTCTGTCTTCTGAGAAAACTTTATTCAATGGTGGGAACTGTGAGAAAACTATATTGCACCGTTTGAACCTAGCCCTGTGTGGCTGGAAAGCTGGACCATCTCTACCTGCTGCTTACAGACCCTTAACTAAGGACCTAGGTTATGCTGACCAGAAACCCAGTCAGATCCAAAGATTAATGCAAGGAGTTATCTCACAATAGTACATCTCGAGCAACCCATATGTCTTCTCTGAAAACTGGCTCCATATTGATTAATCAGTTATTGTTTCCGGGTTCCTTTGACTGAATACAGAAACTTGGGGGAAGTGGATACTTCTTTTTCTGATTTCAAGGAATCACATCTGTTCACTCTTCCCCCTCCCAACTTGGAAAGTCCCTAGTCTTTTCTCCAAATAGAAATCTGATTACTTAATGTTGTATTGTTTCCTTTTAGTTAGCTGATCTTATTTGATGAATTGTTTTTAATGTATAAAAGTCTATCGTCTCCAGTTCAAGGTTCAGCCCTGGAAGTGGCCAAGGAAGGAGCTGTTCCCAATTTGTTAGGTAATTGTCATGCATTGCTTAATCAGTTGAAATGCTTGGGTGGATGGTAAATCACGTGTGATCCTTACTGTGGCTCCTCAGTACTTGCATTCTTTCTTTCTGACTGTTTCTAGTATTTTTTTATTTGACATGGAAACTGTGGATTTTAACTATACATGTTTGTAACAGGGTTTGTTTGTTTTTTTTAATTGGACAGTGATGGATGAATGGGGTAGGAGGGAGAGAAGACAATTTTTGCTGATTAAAAAAATAAAATTCAATTAAAAAAAAAAAAGCTCAAGAGCTCCTCCAAGCCAGCTGGCTGGGTGTGTCAGGCAGGAATCTAAATCACAAAAGAGCCTTGGTGCTGTGAGTTCCAGGTTGAATAGATCCCTACCCTATAGAGCTTAGCAACTAAAAGACCACCAGATGGTAGCAGAGAGTAGCCACTCAGCAAAAAACACACCTCCCAACCAGCTCTGCAAAGACAGAAACTCCAAACCAGATGACATGCCAGAGAACGCTAGCAGCTCTTCGTGGAAACGAGTAGCAGTTTTGGAGGAAGAGAAGTGTTCCAGCAGAGAACATCACCTTAACTACAAGAGTTGTCTTGTCCATGTGTATCCTCCAGCCGTCTATGTCGTATATGTATGTCTGCCCCTCCACCCCCAGTATTCCCTGGCCACATGTGTTCCAGGTATATATGTCTCCTCTCCCACCTCTCTGACGGCCAACAGGTGTGGGATGATGTCTCTTGCCACTGATTTTGCCATGCTGTTGAATTAAATACCTTTAATGCTTTGAACTAATGTGTCCTCTGGTTGACTGTTAAAGAAAAAATCTGTTGGGGCTTGTGAGCTCCTCACCACTAGGTGCAGGTCTCTTCCTCAGTCTTTTCTGGATCTGTGACTCAGAACTGAGTGACAGAATTCCCAGCTGACACCTGTTTGTGCAATTTTCACAAGTTTAACTCCCTCTGTGCTGCATTTGGGTCCTCTTCTTGCCCTGGTTCTTAGCCTCCTCTTGCTATAGAATGCTTAGCAGGCACACTCCTTGCCATACCCCATCCCTAGTCTCCTTGGACTTCTGTGTCTCCCTCTGCTAACCTGGGCTGGACAAAAAAAAAAAATGAGTCACATGACTTTTTCCTGGGTTTCCCAATCAAGATTTAGGCTAGTTTATTTCTCAGATCTGTTTGGAAGAATTTGGGGAGGGGGTGGGAGTATAATGTAATTCTTCCAGCTGCTCTGCCATCTTGGCTCCCTGGCTGACTTTAGTTTAAAATCTGTCTTTTAAAGTGTTTCCCCCCAATTGTCATTTTTCAGTCCAAAGTGAGTTATGGATAAGAATTTCCTTTTGACTTCCATAATGCCCCTGGTCCACCTTGCTTAGAAGCAAGATTGAAAAGGGCCCAATGGAGTTGGCAACATTTGTCTTATTTCCTCTCAGCAATCAAATGACTATAGTCTCAACATATTTAATAAAATTCATTAATCTGTTCTATGATTTGTAAGTTTATTCATAGACTCAAAGAATCTCCAAATTGGAAAGGATCTCAGAGGCCATTTAGTCTCACTTATGCCTGAAGAATAATTCTTTTAGCAATACATTCCAGAAATAGTCATCCAGCCTTTTCTCAAAGACCTCCAGTGAGGGGAATCCCCCTACTCAGGCAATCCATTCCACTGTGAGATAACTATTAAGAAATTTTTCCTCATATCAAATTACTTCTAGTTTTTCCCCTTGTCGTCAGATAGAACAAATCTAAAACCTCTTCCTCATGACAATCTTTTGATCATCCCTGAATCTTTTCTTCTCTAGGCTATATATCTCCAATCCTTTTAACTGATCCTGATAGAGGGATTTTAAGTCCTTTCTCCATCCTGGTAACTCTCTTCTGTAGGCTCTCCAACCTATTAATATCTTTTATTAGCTGGTGCCATAGTGGATAGAGTGCTGGGGCTGGAGTCAGGAAGACCTGAGTTCACATCTGGCCTTAGACTGATTCTCCCCAATCTTGTATCTGTGAAATTAACTTTGAAAAGCAAAAGATCCACGTGTAAGAATTTGCATTTGTTCTTATACAATTTAATTTTATTAGATTTGGCTCCATGTTTGTAGTAGGAAGGCCGAATTTATGATCTCAAAAAGGATCATATATATGTGCGTGTATATATATATATATCTGAATGGTTCGAAATCACAAGGTATATAGAATTCTCTAAGCAGAAGGCATCAAAAAATTTATTCAGGGCCCACAGCGACAAATTAGCGAACCAACCTCCCCATTCCAATATTGTGATCACAAGCC
>CM053623.1:95596358-95618005 GCA_028646595.1 Phalanger gymnotis
TGGCCCACAATTTCAGTATCTTTTCCAAGAAAACCCCAAATGGGGTTATGAAGAGTCAGACACAAATGAAACAACTGAACAACAACTTTCTGACTCCACATCTAGTATTCTTTCTACTAAGTCATCCTCTTCCTCAAAATCCTGTGACACTTAGAGATTTTCACCTCTCCTTCCCCTCTCATAATTTCTCGTTTCTCCAGTTCTGGATGAATGGATGAATGAATAAAGCATTTACTGAGCACCTATCATGAGCAAAGCACTATGCTAAGAGGTGGGGTTATAAAAAAGAAAAGACAGTCTCTGTCCTCCAGGAGCTCACTTTCTAATGGAAGAGATAACACACTAGAAATCCTTAGAGTGAAACAACCAAGTGGATGTTAATGCCTCTTCTTTACTGTCATTTCCCCAGAAGGAATTACAATCATATTAATTTCTGAGGCTAAACCATTTATTTAATGGTGCTAAGGACTTGGATGTCAAGAGCATTCTTTTCTTGGTCTCCAGAAGCAGTGGCTGTAGCACCTCCAGAAGCAATTTTCAGAATGTATCTCCATAAATATTGCTTCCCAACATGATGGCTGAGGGTCCTGGGCTGGAAACATTGATATTCCCAAAGCTTTTGTGTTCAGGATACTGGGCTGTCTCTATCAGGGTCTGAGAAGAAGTGATAGTCAAGGTTGTGATAGTTTAACTTGCCTAAAACGTCCTTTTTCCTCTGTCTCCTTCAGGTTGAATTGCTGCTTCAGCTTGACTGGCTTGCTTGTCCTTTGTGTGACAGTTGGCAAGGACAACTGGCCCCTCCAAGACAGGAGCCACCTCTCCAGTTGATGACTCTGAAGACTGGGCTGGAGCAAGGATGGTTGTCCTGGGTAGTGGTGGTGGTGGTGGTGGTGGTGGCGGTGGTGGTGGTGATAGTGGTGGTGGTGGCGGTGGTGATGGTGGTGGTGGTGGTGGTGGTGGCGGTGGTGATGGTGGTGGTGGTGGCGGCGGTGGTGGTGATGGTGGTGGTGGTGGCGGTGGTGGTGGTGATGGTGGTGGCGGCGGTGGTGGCGGTGGTGGTGGCGGCAGTGGTGGCGGTGGCGGCGGCGGTGGTGGCGGCGGTACTACTGATCCCAGAACTCATGCCCCTACCTGTCTGTCGGTGGTAGTTGGTCAGCACTTGGTGCTCATAGTGATGAGGAAGATGGGTCCCTCTCTCCTCAATGTTTGCTGTGAAGGCTGGACTAGAAGTAAGTCTAGTGGTTTAGGGATCACTGCTATTGCTAAGACTTTTAGGCTCAGAGTCCTAAGCTGAATCCATTGGGGTCTGAGGGCACATGTTGGTCAAAGTGATGGTGCTATTTTGATTTGCCTGGCACCTGTTGCCTCCTGTCTCTCCCTCAGGGCGCCTTGTTGCTTCAGATCTTGCCTGCTCTGTCATGATCATGTTGTCTGTGTGTTGGGTGGTGGGGTATTAGTGAGGGGAGAAAGTAGGTCTTGAATAGTGTGAGCTACAATTATAGACCAACAAACATCCATGAACAGCTAGCTCCTTTCATGAACTACTATGATGTAGCACAAGGAGACAATCATAGGGGCACCAATCTAGAGTTAGAAGGAACCTTAAACATTGAGTTCAACGCCCTTGTTTTAAAGATGAGGAGACTGAGGCCCAGAGAGGTTAAGTTACTCGCCTAAAGTCACATATCTGTATGTGCAGGGACCAGGGATTCAAACGCAGGTCTTGTAACTCCAAATCTAACAACCTTAGAGACCTGGGACTAAACTAATCAATGCTATAGCTACTCTATTCTAGATCTACCCTCAACACACACACCATCCACTCTGCCCACAACATTCCTTCTTACCACCACATGCGCTGTTATTAAATGCTCTTTGTCTGATTCCCCCAATAGATAAAGGGTCAAAAGATATGAATAAATCATTCTCAAAAGAAAAATTGCCAAGTATTCACGACAATAGGAAAGAATACTCTAAATCATTAAGAATAAGAGAAATACAAATTTAAAAACCCCTAAGGTGTTACTCATTGCCAATAACTTGGCAAGGATGATCTTAAAAATTGTGAATAGTCAGTGTTGGAGAGGTTTTGGAAACATGGCACACACTAGTCTTTCCTTCCTGGCTAAAACAGAAAGAAGACATGCTATATGTCATCCTCTGGATGGGAAGAGTCCTGGGAATTAAGTTCCAAACCAGGGCCAACATAGGGCCTCTAAATATGGGTCTAGGTTCTTTGCCTTTTCTTGTTCATAGGGGAAGGAATATTGGACTATGCTGTGACCTTGTGAGCCTGAAAGGTCAAGAGAACCAAGCCACCATAGTAGACTCAGAGGGTGGAGCCCATGGCAGATTTTGTTAACAACCTGGCCAGATGAAATATGAAGTCTTAAGTGACCTGTTTGACCCAGCATAGAAGTAGATTGCAAGCAACTAAGAGGGAATTACAGTGACATCCCTTATACTGCATTTGGAAGTGAACTTGGTGGGGCAAATGTTTTGTAGCAACTGATTTTAGGTCGAACCCACTTTCACCAGAGACTGAGGTGGTATAGGCCACAGGGATAGGGAACCTGTGGCCTTGAGACCATACATGGCCTAGTTCTAGGTCCTCAAGTGTGGCCAAATGGATTCAGTCAAAGGGCTGTACTTGAGGACCTAGAGGACCACATGTGACCTTGAGGCCACAAGTTCCCTACCCCCGGTATAGGAGAAAGTTTGTCCCTGGGCATATTGGGAAGAATGATCTGAACTTCTTGCTTTATATTCTGAGTAAATATCCATTTATAATAAAGATTTTTTTTAAAAAAGATGGGTACACTAATGCAATGTTGGGTTCTTCTAAGAACCTTTGTTTTGAGGAAGCATCCCAAGCCAGCCATCCTTCATTCCTCCCTGGCTCTGCTTCTGACTCTACAGACTTCATCACTATACTACCCACCTTTCCCACCCTTGCCCTGCCCCTTTCAGCTTCCTTTGATATGTAGTCTTTCCAGATTAAAATATAAGCTACTTGAGGGCAGAGACTGTCTTTCTTTTTACTTCTATTTGTATACTTGGCATAACGTCTGGCATATAGTAAACACTTCATGAATGCTCGTCAACTGATTAAGCTATGAAGTGTTACAACCATTCTGGAAAGCAATTTGGAATTATGCAAACAAAATGACTAAAATATTTATATCCTTTGACCCAGAGATCTCACTGTTGGCATTTACCCAAAGGATCAATGACAAAAAAAAAGCCCAAGATTCACCAAAACATTTGTAGCAGCTCTTTTCTGTAGTAACAAAAAACCAGAAGCAAAGTATATGGTCATTGGAAAATGGCTAAACAAATTGGGGTGTGTGAATCTAATAAGATATTACTATGCTGTAAGAAACAATGAACATGATGAAAACAGAAAAATACATGATAAACATTTATATGGACTGATAAAGGAGAGTATGCAGAACCAGGTAAATTATATACACAATATCTACAACAATGTAAATGGAAACAACAAGAACAAAACAATGAAAACTGCATGCTGGCAAACTATAAGGGCCAACTTTGGTCCAAAAAAAAAAAAGAATATAACAAGACACTTAGCCCTGCTTCTTTGCAGAACTGACATACCATTGATATGGAATACTGTACCATCAGACTTGATATTTTAGTTAGTTTTGTAGAACTTTTCTCCACTTTTCTTCCTCTTTTAAAAATTCTTTATTAAAAAGATGACTCTCTGGGATGGGATGAGGGGGGAATGGGAAATATGTTACAAATGAGAAATATGAATAAAAATTTATTTTTTAAAAAAAGCATAACTTGGTCCAGTGAAAAGATGCACCAGGGGGCAGCTAGCTGGTGCAGTGAGTAGAACACCAGTCCTGGAACCAGGAGGACCTGAGTTCAAATGCAGCCTCAGACACTTGACACATTTGCCAGCTGTGTGATCTTGGGCAAGTCACTTAATCCCAATGGCCCTGCCTTCCCCCTCCAAAAAAAAAAAAAGAAAGAAACAACAAATTTTATGAAAAAAAGAAAAAGAGATACACCAGTAATCTCATTTTCTGACTTCCTTACATACCCTAACAACAATACTAATGCTGTTGAAGTCAGCCACTTTTAGGTGCTATTGTTTCTCACAGACCCGACAAATGGGGAACATCTCAAGGACTTCCCTGATGCCAAGTTCAAGGCACTACCTAAGTCTCTTCCATCTTTACTGGCAATTCCTTACATTTTTTCTGCCATACTGACAGCTGGGAATAGTCAAATCTGGGTCTCTCAGAGAAGAGGTACAAATCAATGCACCCTTTGTCCCAGATGATGGGATATTCTCAGCATCTCCTTAAGGATGCATGCTGTCCTCCTGACTTCAATTCTCCTAAGTAAGCATGGAAGGAGAGAGATCTAGAATCCTTACTTCTTCTAGGTAAATATGCATCTTACTTGTGCCATACATACCAGTTAAAGTCACAATCATTCATAAAATCTCTTTCTTTGCCAACCTACTACTACTCACTATTTCCTAGACTCTGAACCTTTTGTTATCCAAGGCTGGAGTTCTCTCAGAGTCCTCTAGCACCTATCTGATCACAGTTTAGCTTCAAATGGACACTCAACAATACTTTTTTAAACTTACTTTCCCCAAGAGGCACTACTTGGAAGGGACACTTAAGAGTTCCTCTAGTCCAAACCACACCAAAACAAAAATTTCCTCTGCAACAGGCCCAACAAGTGTTTCTCCTGCCTCTTCTTGAAGACCTGCAGTGATGGGGAACCCATTGACTACTTCCCGAAGCAGCCCTTTTCACTTTTAGGAAGCTCTAATTATTAGGAAGCTTTTCCTCACATCAAACTGAAATCTGCCATTTTGTAACTTCCCCCTCTTGTGCTCCTAATTCTCCCCTCTGAGGCTGAGAACAATTTTTCCTACTTTACAGCCCTTCAAATATTTTCTGCTCATGATAAGGACTTACTCAGATGTTCAAATACACTGAAGCCTCACCAATATAAGAGAACATAGACTTTTTTTTTTACAACATGGGGCAGCCTTGCTTCCCAATCAAGTGGGATTTATTCAGTGGAAGTACAGGAAAAGCCTTGTTCTAACCCTGTTTTGCCTCTGGAATGATTCCATGGTGTGGCCTCCATGACAGTGCTATAGTGAGGTTCTAGTGTAGTGAAGAGGAATGGTCACTCTCTAACTTCTGGGGGTCAGAGTCATCAGTGTCAAAAGACTCTCTTCCTAAGACTGTGGCCGAACTTGATGGGGGGAGGCTGCTAGGGTGCCGAGCCGAGAAAGTGGCTGCAACCCAGAAGGGTTCTCTTGTTCCCAGAGGCCATGGTTCAAAGATTCTGTCCACTTTAGTTTATCTTTGTCATTCGAGTTGTACCCAGAATATTGTTGAATATCCCACTTGTCTTGTTTTTCTCTCGCATATCCTGTGGACCATAAGACCAAGTAAGAAATACAGACTGTTGGGTTGCTCAGTCATACAGATAAGCAGCACCTGTGGATCTTTTTCATATGCTGGAAGATTTTTTAAAAACTTTAATAAACATTTTTTATTTTAAAATGTTTTATTTTTTATGAACTTGGCAAACACCAACCAACACAGACATTCCCATACAAAAAGAAGAAAAAGAGGACTAGATAGGAAACTGTGACTCTATTATGTACTGTTTGTTTTTTAAAATATTAAATTTTATATTAAACACAGTGGTACCTGCGCTGCCCTGATCATCTGTGTCTCCCCTCTGAATTTCCTTATGCTCATTTGAAAAAAAAATGTTTTACATGATAAGAAATTTTAACAGGTGTATGGTGCTTGAAAGTTTGGAAAGCGCTTTGTATATATGATCTATTTGAGCCCCACAACAGCCCGGTGAGCTAGGTTTGTTATCTCAATTTTGCAGCTAGGGAAAACAGAGTTAAAAGAGATTGAGGGACTTGATCTGTGATTACATAAGCCTAGTGTCAGAGGCTGAATTTGAACTCAGGTCTTTTTGACTCTAGCTCCAGCATTTTAGCCGCTGTGCTTAGCTGTTTTTTAAAAGTTCTTAACACTGAGGCTTTCTCTTATCAAAAACAGCTGTTACATGTTTTATTAATTTCCTGTGTTCAAATAAGGCAGCAAGTGGTGCAGTGGAGAGAGTAGCAGGCCTGGGGTCAAGAAGACCTGAGTTCAAAGCCAGTCTCAGACATTTACTAGCTATGTGACCCTGGGCAAATCACTTAACTCCGGTTACCTTAGTTTCCTCATCTGTAAAATGAGTTGGAGAAAAAAATGGCAAACCACTGCAGCATCTCTGCCAAGGAAACTCCAAATGGGGCCACAAAGAGTTGAATTCAATTGAACAACAACAGCTGACAATGTAGGAATTGACACTAATAAAGGAAAAGACCCACCAGGGATGGTGTGGCATTATGTTCTACTTTACCTGAGTTGGATTGGGCATCTCCTTTGATCTCAGTTTCATTGGTTTTACTGCTGGTAGAACTCCTGGAATCCCAAAAGTCAAGCAAAGAGAGAAAGGAAAAATGAAAATCATTAAAATTGTGTTTTGGAGAGGGGAGGTAGTATATGCCTGCAATCCCTGCTTTCAGGGGAGACTGAGGCTTGTAGATCACTTGAATTCTGGAGTTCTGAGCTGCAGGAGGGCTAACACCAATCATGGGAGTCTGATCTCTAAGTTCAGTACCAGTATGGTAAGCCCTCTGGAGTAAGAGCTCACCAGACTACTTAAGGAGGGGGCAATGCCTCCCCCAAACGGACAGGTCAAATCTTCCTTGCTTACCAACAGTGGGATCAGCCTATGAGAGGGCACTGTACGCTTCCATACACTGGGCAAGATAGGGATACCCAATCACCAAAAAAAGAGAAAAAAAAATTTCAAAGCTAGTCTTTGTGTTTTACCAAAGAAGAAATGCTTTAGGCATAGATATAAATATAGAAATAGTAAGTCATGATTATATTTGGTGGGTATGATTCTTCTAAAAATTGCCTAGAGAAAAGATGGGAATGCCAAGGGGGAGTGAGGCAAGGCGGGGAGCCAACCTTTGCCTTTGCTGGGGAATAAGTGGGTACCACTCCATCTGTTCTGGCCTCTGCCTAGGGCGCTTACTTATTATGTGTGTTGTTAGTTGCATATGTCTGGGCCCAAATGCAAAATCTGGCATTTTTGCTATCTGGTGGCCCACGCTGTCAACTACCAGGTGGGCTCAACCAAATACAGAGAAGGGCTTAATTTAAGTCTCTAAAACAATGTTGGTGGGAAAGCTCCACAATTATGCAATGTGTTAAAGGATTTGCTTTTTTAATTAAAATTTTGTAAAATTAGTATTTATTTAGCAGATACCAAAAATAGTCAAAATAGTCAAAAATTGAAGATAGACAATAGCAATGGGAAATACAAAGTAGAGGAAAGAAGGAAGGAAGGAAGGAGGGAGAGAAGAAAAGAGAGAGGGAAGAAAGAGAGAAAGAAAGAAAGAAAGGGAGGGAAAGAAGGAAAGAGGGAAGGAGGAAAAATATGAAGAAGAGTAAGGAATAATATGTAGCAACCTCAAAGGAAAGGAAGATAAAATGAGGGAGGTCACGGGAAAAGAGGAGAAAGAGAGGAATCAGAAAGAGAATGACATCAAGGGAAAAAGTGGGACAGAAAAGAATTTGAAGGAAGGCACAAGCTGGAGAGACAGAAGGCAAGAAAAACATAGATGAAGAAAGGGACAGGAACATTGAATTATAATGGTATGGAATATGAATCAAATGTTTAAATCAAATGATTGCAAATAAAACCCTATAGTGCGTAGAGGGAGGAAGGGGACAAGGGCAAAGGGGTATGCCGAGATGATTGGTGCCCCAAGGACAGATTTGGCTACTTTGCTATTTAAGTCAAGTCTATTTCTGCTCCTCAAACCACCCCCCTTTAGTTTAATTATATAATATTCTGTCTATTATTAAAAAAGTGGCAGACGGGGGGAAAGGTAATGAGGCTGGGTCAGAATAAAACATGGAGAACAGAGAATGATTTCTTGAGGATCCAAGCCTATAAACATTTTTAGACACCTACCATGTGCTAGCCATGGGAATACAAAGATTAAATAGGATTTGGTTCTTGTCCTCATGGAGTTTGCAATCTACTAGGTAGAATATTCTAAGTGTAAGGGGGGAAGCTGTTAGGTAGAAAATTTCTTATGGGCCACATCCCCATCAGCATCAGTTGATGGACATTAATTAAGGATTTCCTCTCCTCTCTCTTTTACATGCTAACAAAGTGTAGTTTATACACTTGCTTAAACGTAGTAATTTTCTATTTAACCAGTGAATTTACTGATTTCCTTTCATGCAGTCCAAGATCTCCGTGGAGTGGGAACTGAGTTTCACTGTGCTGTCTTTTCCTGGGATCGCTGTTGCCAATATTACTATGCATTTCTTTCTGATTAAATTGTTTTGTTTTGACTTAAAAAAATTTTTTTAAAGAGTATTCCAAATACAAATGAGCAGAATGCAAAACAGAATATAATGCATGAGAAGTGAAAACAAAACTCTGGGTAAACTAAGGAAACATTATTTCTAACACAGAAATATTGTCAATTAAGGGTTCACTGACTACTTAATGATAACTATATCTCTTACTCCTCCACTCCTCATCCCTAGGCTCATCAACCAAGCTCCCCACCCACCCCTTTACTAGAGGTTGACATTGACTGCAGGAGAAATTGTCGAGGACTGACTGTGGGTACAAATCACTTACTTTAATCGGTCTTTCTTGGTGGTAAGATCTATAGAGAGATCAGAGAAGATTTCATGTACCCCTGTGGCCCTCAGCAGCATCAGGCTCTCACTTGACTGAGAGATTGATGGGTCATATTTTGTTGACTACATGGAAAAAGAATTACATGGTGAACAAGATTCCTAGTACTGAAGGTATGTGACAGCAAAAGGGACCTTTTTCGCACCTCTGAGGTGCAGAGTTATGAAGGAGTCCAGACATTATATCTATTTTTTTTTAACAATTTGACCTTTAGCTTTACTCTCTGTTTGAGGGCAATGACTTCAGGAGTTAGAATTCCCTCCCTCAGATCAGGAATAAGGAATCAAACCAGAGCAGGCCTTCCTTCTGGTGGTAAAATAATAAGAATTTTGAAAGGAGCTATCAACATGATAATAATTCAAAATAGGAGCCTCACAGCCCTACTGAAAAACATATTTACCTGGCTTCTCCCCTAGAATTTAACAAGAACCTCTTCCTGAATCCCCCAATTCTTATTTTCTCTTTCCTTCTCTGTCCGGAACTCTAGATTTCATTCTTATTCGTATACAGTCATCCCTTCCACATTGTGGGGGTCAGGGGTGCGGTGTCCCTAATGACCTAGAAAATCTGCGTAAAAATTTTTGGCCCTCCCTTCATACCAGAGAAGGTCTGAATTTTTTTCTATTTCTTTTATGGGGTGTTCACAGTATCTTACTGTAAAATTTGAGTTAAGTATTTGGTCATAGGCTATATGTAGGTCAACGTTAAGTAAAAATACCAGCCTTTGTGTGTCATCTGCTGGCTTTTGCATTCTTTTTGCAAACTTTAACTTTTTACTTATTTTAACTTTAAAAAAAGAAATTGTGTGTATTTATGGTATTAAAAGATAAAATATGTTCATATTATACAAACACTATACATATATTTTATGCATTTCTGAGTTTCTAAACGTTTTCTTTGCCTTTGTGGCTTCCACAAAACTCGCCCCAAATTGCTGTTGAATTTCTTAAGTCAGCCTGCAATGAGGAAAGTTGTAATGTGAAAGGGATAACTGTATATTTTGTTATGGTTTATCTATGTACATGGTGTTTTCCCATGTAGAATGTAAGCTCCTTAAGGACAGGGACTTTTTCATTTTTAGTTTTGTATCCTCAGCACACAGTTCAGTGCCTGATACATAGTAGATGCTTCCTAAATGCTTGTTGCATTCAATTTATATTTATAATACTATGATCCTGCTTTTTCTTCTTTCTTCTTTCCTTCCTTCTCTCCTTCCTTCCTTCCCTCCTTCTTTACCTCCCTCCCACTTTCCTTCCTTCCTTCCTTCCTTCCTTCCTTCTTCCTTCCTTCCTTCCTTCCTTCCTTCCTTCTTTCCTTCCTTCCTTCCTTCCTTCCTTCCTTCCTTCCTTCCTTCCTTCCTTCCTTCCTTCCTCCCTTCCTCCCTCCTCTCTCCTTTCCTTTCTTCATCCTATCTCTTGTTTTTTTTTTCTTTCTCTTAACTGACCATAATTTGGAAGTGGTAGGTTTTTTTTTAAAGCTAACATGCCATTAAATTTACTAAAATTTTTATATTTCTTGTTCTTACTTTTAAAAATCAATTAAGTTGAACGTGTGCTTTCTAAAAAAATAATTTTTATTTGTGCATGGACATACATTATCTTTACCTCCTGTGAATCAATTACTCTAACAAAATCAATATATTCAACAAGCTATTATTTATTAATTGACTACTATGTACAGAGCACTATGCTAGGTTCTGGGAGAGATAAAAAATTTTCATGCCACCATCTTGGCTCTGCCCTCAGAGATAAAAAAAAATTAATTAAAACACAAGTCCCTGTCCTCATGAAGTTTGCATTCTAGTGATAAAAAATAAAATTGATAAAAAACTTGATAAAATTGCCCACTCAAGATTTGTTGTATCATCTGTCATTATCAAAGCACTCATAGAAAGACTGCTGGTGGGTAGTTACACACTTGAGGACTGGATACTCTAAACCATCGCCTAATGACTGACCCCCACTTAAAGATTAGGGGAAAAGCACCTTTACTTCTTGCAGAATGGTTGTGCTAGGGGTTTTGGGCACCAAGCAATGATTCACATGGATTCTAGGATCTTTGGTGGTGATGGACAGGCCCTTCTCCAGAATGTTCACCAGTCGAATCCAGAAATGGAAGACAGCTTCAGGGTGTTTGGGATGGAGCTTCATGTAATAGATCTTTTCAGTCACAGTTCTGACCCTCAGGATGCGTTGGGACCTGTCATAGATCATGATCTCCACAAATTTCAGTGGGACAATCCTAAGGGCACAAGTGAAGACACCACCAGAGAGAACTAGTCACTTTAGGTAAAATGAGTCTGTTCTTAACCAGGATATCTCATTTTCTGTTGGCCATTCATTAAATACTGCCTAAGGCCTGGATTCCTTTCATCCATCTGATCAGGTTCCATAAGCAGTCCAGTTCCACAAGTGCCTACTATGTGCCAGGTACTGTGCTAAACACTGAGGGAGTGGCTAGAGATCTAAATACAGTTCTTCTCTGCTTAGAGGAATTCTCTTTAGAAAAAAGTCCATATATACCCTTTGACCTAGCAACACCATTACTATGTCTATATCCCAAAAGAGACCTATATGTATAAAAATATTTATAGCAGCTCTCTTCTTGGAGTAAAGAATTAGAAATTGAGGGGATGTCCATCAATTGGGGAATGACTAGACAAGTTGTGGTATGTGAGTATGATGGAATACTATTGTACTATAAGAAATGCTAATCAGGATGCTCTTAGAAAAATCTGGAAAGACATGGGCTGATACAAAGTGAAATGTACTGTGTTCAAAGTAACAGCAATATCGTAAGATGATCAGCTGCGAAAGACTCAGCTATTCTCACAATACAATGATCCAAGACAGTTCTGAAGGACTTAGGATGAAAAATGCTATCCATTCCCATAGAAAGAACTAGTGGTGTCTGAATACAGATTGAAGCATACTTTTAAAAAATTATTTATTTTTCTCGAATTTTTTTGTCTATGTTTTCTTTCACGACATGACCGCTATGGATATATTTTGCATGACTTCACATGTATAACCTATATTGAATTGCTTATCTTCTCAATGGGGGTGGGGGTGGGGAGGGAGGAAGGAAGAGAATGTGGAATTCTAAAAAATTGTTTTTACATTCAACTGGAGAAAAATAAAATACTTATTTTTTTAAAAAAAGAAAAGAGTCCATAGCATAAATGGAAAGGTCCAACTGCTCAACAAGCCTAGGCCATCTGTGGCTTTAATAATTTAAGAGAAAGACATCAATCTATTTCACTTCATGATAGCAGAGGATGGGCTTCCTAGACAAGGACTAAGGGTGACTGGAGTAGTTAGGGGAGGAGAAAAGGAATAGATTGTCCACATATTACTGTTCTCAAAGCACTTCCTCTTTCTTTAAACTAGCTTCTTAACCTTCTATCCCTTCTTTGTCATCTAAATAATAAACTATTAATATTAATAACAACAATAATGTTATCGTTGTTGATGATGATGTATTTATTATCTTCCTCAGCTCTGCCTAGTTTACTTTAAGACTTGTTCCACCTTCTGCCTGAAGCCTTTCTTAATCCTCCAGTTGCTGGTGTCCTCCCCTCCCCAAGCCATCTTGGATTTATTTTGGAATATATGTTTCATATATACTTATATATATATATACATGCTGATCCCATCACTAGAATTAAGCTCTGTGATGGCAGAGACTGTTTTGCTTTTAAATCATCATATCCCTAAATCTAATATAGTTTCTGGCATATAGCAGTTTAATAAATACAGAAGGAGGAGGGGGAAAAGAGGAAGAGGAGGAGAAGAAAGAGAAGCAGAAGAAGGGAAGAAGGGGAGGAAGAGAAAAAGGAGGAGGAGGAGAAGAAGAAGAAGAAGAAATAACAAAATTGCTCAAATTAAACCCTTGGTGACCATTTGTGTTTTTCTTTTTTCTGTTCCTAGCTGCTGAGTAGCCCCTACACCAGCCATTCAGTCATAAAAGTCCACTTCCAATTCCCTCTCCTTCACATGTTTATTAATTTTACTTATTTTGTTTACCTACTAAGAGTGATAGCTGGTGGATTGATGGGTTTGGTCCATGTTGATAAATGTCCCTGGGGCCAGGTGACCTTAGCCATCAGGAAGATGTTTGGTAGTGGCAGGCTTGGCACTGAGGAGGTCACTCCAAGGACCACAGTTGTGGACCTATCTTCAACATCTACCCAGTTCTCAGTCTTTGTGACCTGAAAATCAATTCCAATGGCAAAGATCAGAGAGGAAGTGAAGCTTGGTGGCTGAAGGAGGAAGGAGTTAGGGAAGGATGAGAGAGAAAAAGGTAATATTAATTGTCAACGATAGATAATTCTTGGAGTTTGGCATATGGCTCCCAGTGTGGCAATGTTTAGGTCTCAATAGACACTGAGTTGGATAGGTAGATCCCACCCAGGCTGCTCCAGATGAATGATTTGGTCCTTTCCTTTCATATTTGTATAAGTCCCCTACACTCCTGCTTAACTAGATGACTCTCTGTCCTCTGCACATGTCTTATACCTTCCCTCACTTTGGTACCTTTCCTCACATTGTTATCTCTGCTTGCATTGTCATCCTTATCTTTTCCCAGACACAACACTCAGTTGTTGAGATCCTATTTATCCCTCCGAAGCCTAGGTTAAGTACCACCTCTCTTCTCTGAGACCTTCTCTGATACCCCCCAAGTTGTTAGTGATATTCCCCTCAAATTTCACAGAACTTTATGCCTCTCACAAACTTATCCCACGATTTTGTGAATCATAGCTATCTGTATGCTTGTGATATACCCCTAATTAGACTGTGAACCCCATGAGGGCAGGGATACAGACTGAACTTTTTGTCTTCCCCAGTCGCTCTCTATATAGTAGATGCTTAATAAATGTTTGTTAAGTTGTATTGTTATTTATCTTTTTATGTATATGTTTTACCTCCCCCCCAACTAGAATGTGAAGTCCCAGGGCAGAAATTGTTTGGTGTGTTTAATAATGGTGTTGCTGCTATAAAAAGGAATGAGGGGCATCATGTTGGTTGAATAGGGAATTCAATTGGAGTAATGAATACTCTCAAGTACTAGGGAATTAGTACTAGGCAATTACTAAGGAATATCTACAAGTTAATTATCTACAGCAAATTTTTAATCCCACACTGGCTTCTCTTGCCAATTAATGCATTTCCAAGGCTGATTTCACTTGTCTGTGGTAACTGAGACCTCTGCCTCGTGACGGCTTTCTACTAAGTAAATTATAGTTACTGTGACCTATCTGCCTCCTTGCTGAAATTCAGTGAAAAATGTGATGAAATTTCTAGGTATGTGTTACCCAATCAATAATAAATCCTAAGCTCTCCCTGCAAAACTTCCCAAGAATAAATCATAAGGGATCTGCCCCCATCAAATATAAATGAAAGCACATTGCCCCTAGTCAATTGATACTGCTTAACTCAACACTCCCAAATACAAGCAATACGCTACCATTCAGGGACTCATCCTGAGTGGGAGCCTTCCAAGCGATGGTGAGTCCTGCCCCAACCCCAACCCTGGAGGTTAATGCACTCATTTTGATAAGTATCCTTAAATAAAGTTTGCAATAGTAGCCTCTTTTCAAGAGTCTTTAAGATCTATCTCACTTTCTCTCTAGCTTCTCACTAAACTTTTCTGGGTAAAAAAGGGTGTGAAATTCATTAGAATTCCCCCCTCCCCCAAACTCCCCCTCCCAAATGCAACAATTGTCACTGGGTGTGAGCTTTGAGAGCACAACTAATTTTAATATTACCTTAAACAAAACATGGTTAGATAGGTAAATCAGCTGCCAAAAAAAAAATGTCCTTTGTTTCAGAGTTCTTTGAGGATGTTTTTTATTTATTTGTGGTGCTGCTGCTACCCTCTGTTAATGAATATGGGTTAGGTATACAAGCTAGCTCCCTTATTTGTTAGCAGATCCACTAGCTGTTTTGTATGACCTGAGGCACATGGATTCAGTTCTCTGGAATTCAGTTTCTTCATCTGTGAAATCAAAGGGTTGTAAGTAGATAATAACTGGTATTTGTGTAGTTCTCATAAATATTAGAGGTGGGATTTGAACACACTTCATCTTCCTGATTCTGAACCCTGAACTCTAGCTTCTACCCCACACTGCCTTCTCAGAATGATGGCTAAGGTTCCTTTGAGTTCTGAAATTCTCATTCTAAATAGTCATTTTCCTACCAATTTGGCACGTTGCTATCAAACATTATGGACACAATCCCCTGGAATCTGTGTGAACACATCTTTGAGCAGGATTATGGTTCCAGGGCTGGAAGTTTTTTGAGGGCAGACACTTACTATAGACACTTGTTGAACTGAACATTAACAAAATCCCATCTCCTCAATCCAGGATTCAGGAGGAGCTTAATCTCAGTAAACCTGGTTTTTTATTTGTAATATGGGAATGATGACGCTTGCACTGCTTACTCCAGAGGGTCATTATACAAAAGCATTTCATAAAGCTTAAAGCATTATCTAAATGTGAGTTATTTTTTTCATCTCCGTGTATTTGAATAGACAGCTGAAGTATCAATAGCCTGAAATTCCACCCTCCATTACCACCCTGGGTAGCTAGGTGGCACAGCAGCTAGAACACTGGTCATAGAATCAGGAAGATCTGAGTTCAAATCCTGCCTCAGATACTTCTTGTTCATCCTTCATTTTTGAAAAGGACAAATGACATCACTGGGTGATGTCTTGACTTGCTCATGAATTAGATTTAATTCATTAATTAGAGGCAGAGCTGTGCAAAGTCATCCACCTCACTGCTGCTTCCTGAGTCATTGAAGTCCAGTGGCAGGACAAAAGTCAAGACTTGGGCAATGGCCCAAGATGCAGTGCATGACCTTGGCACCTTGGATGTCTGACCAAGCTCTAAGTGCTTCACAGTACTTGCTGCCTTCATAGACATTAGGACAAATTATTCTCATCCACCCATTCTGTGAGGGGAAGTCTTCACATGCTTGGGGCGGACATGCTCCTAACTCACCCACAGGTTTGAGGCCCATCAGATACCCTCACACTGGTTTGGCCTGTCTGCTGAGGTGGTTTTACCAGGGTGTGATCATTGCACATGCCACAGCTTCTTGGAGCCACAGGTGAGAGTTGAAAGATAGGTGAACACCAAAAGGGGATGAGCAGCCCTGAAAAGGGCTCTGCAAGCCCTCACACGAGAGGTGCTGGACCTCCTGAATATGCCATATACCCCCTGTGACTCTGGACAAGTCATTTAACTGCTGTCTGCCTCAGTTTTCTCAGCTGTAATGGCAATAATAACGCCAATTACCAAATGATATAACGTTTGTGAAACGGTGTAGTGCCTGCAGGGTACAATAGCAATAACATTATTATTAACATACTGATAAATACTTGTTTCCTTCCTCTCCAATTTCCTTAATTTTACTCTTCTGGAAAAGAAGAATTCAAGCCCTATGTCCTTATAAAGTCTTTCTTTGTTTTACCATCCCACCCCTCATCCTCATCCCCTCTTCTGAACTCATGATACCTGTTGTCAGGTCAACTTATTTAGCATTCCTCCTAGAATCATAGAATCTTGTTACCAAAAGGAACCTTAGTGATCCCACTTATCCAACCTCCTCATATGTAATATCTTACATTTCTATATTAATAAATTATCATCTATGTGTTTTCCTGCCCAAACCAAACTATAAGCATTGAGAGAGCTCTCTTTATACCCCCACTATATAGTGCAATGCCCAATTACACTGTCAGCATGTTTCCTGATGGATTTGACTAAAACTGTACTATACATTTGAAATAACTCTAGACAGTATAAAATGCCTAGAAGTATACCTGCCAAAACAAACCCAGGAACTACATGAGCATAATTATAAAATACTTTCTATACAAATAAAATCAGATTTAAATAATTGGAGAAATATTAATCGTTCATGGGTAGGCAGGGCCAACATAAGAAAAATGACAATTTTATCTAAACTAATTTATATATTCAACACAATCTCAGTTAAATTATGAAATTTTTTTAAAGAATAATAACAAAATTCATTTGGAAGAACAAAAAGTCAAGAATATCAAAGGAAATATGAAAAAAATGCAAAGGAAGGAGGTTTAGGAGTACCCAACCTTAAACTATATTTTATAAGGCAATAATTATCAAATCTTTCTGGTAATGGCTAAGAAATAGAAAGGTAGATAAATGGAATAAAGTAGACATAGAATTTGTAGCAGCAAATAAATATAATAACCTTGTATTTGACAAATGTAAAGACTTAAGATTTGGGGATAAGAATTCATTATTTGGTAAAAAATTTTGTTGGGAAAACTAGAACGCAGTATGGCAGAAAGTGGGCATAGACCAATATCATACACCATTTACTAAGATAAGGTCAAAATGGATACATGAACTAGATAGAAAGAGAGCTATTACAAGAAACTTAGAAAAATATGGAACATATTACTTGTCAGACTTATGGATAGGCAAACAATTTGTAAATAAACAAGAGACAGAAAGCAAAGTTAGGTATAAAATGGGTTATTTCAATGACATTGAATTTAAAAGGTTTTGTACAAATAAAACAAATGTAGCCAAGATAAGAAGGAAAGCAGAAAATTGGGGAAAAATTTTTATAGACAGTTTATCAGATAAAGGTCTTATATCTCAAATATATAGAGGACTTTTCAAATCTATAAGAATATGAATCATTCCCCAATTGATAAACAGTCAAAGGATACAAACAGGCAGTTTTCCAGTGAAGAAATAAAAAAAAATTATAGTCAGATATAAAAATGCTCTAAATCATTGTTGATTGCAATGCAAGCCTTGCAATCAATTATTGAATGCAAATTAAAACAATCTTGAGCTATCATTTTACATTTACCAGATTGACTAAAATGGTTGAAGGGAAAAGTGACAAATGTTGGAGGGGATGTGGAAAAATTGGGACACTAATTCATTGTTGGTGGAACTGTGAACTGATCCAACAATTTTGGAGAGCAATCTGGAATTATACCCAAGAGAGATTAAATTACCTATACCCTTTGACCCAGCAATACCACTACTAGGTCTGTTTCCAAAGATGATTAGGGAAAAAGGAAAAGAATTTATATGTTCTAAAATGTTTATAGCAGCTCTCTTTGTAGTGGCAAAGAACTGGAAATTGCAGGAATGCCCATCAATTGGGGAATGGCTAAACAAGTTGTAGCATATGTTTGTGATAAAATACTACTGTGCTGCAGGAAATGATGAGCTCAGTGATTTTAGAAAAACATGGAAAAACTTACTAATAAAGGACATATGAAGAAAGATGCTATTTGTATCTGGAGAAAGAACTTATAAATAGAAGTATGTATAGAATGATTTTATATATATATATATATATATATATATATATATATATACATATACCTATTTGTGTCTAATGATAGACATCTGGGGAGGGAGATAGGGAAGAAAAAAAGAAATTTACATGATAATTTTGTTATAAATTTGAAAGAAATAGCAAGTTGTGCATAGTAGATTTGAAGTTTCATGAGCAGTCATCTTTTTTTTATTGTACTATGTTATGGAAATGCTTGTTTTATTTCATGAATTAAAAAAAAATTATGTTACACAAACTCATAGGCCTAGGACTCAGGCACATAAGACTTTTAAGACAAATCTAAACCAGTATCCCAAATCCATAATGGTATATTATTTATTTAAGTCAGTAAGGCTCAGTTTTGTGAGTTATACCATGATGACAATTTCCCGCCTGATTTTGAGAAAAAAAAAAGTTCTATGGACCCAAAGAATCAATGCATATCAAGATTGTCCAGCCCTGGCCTTCAGGGAAGATTTTCCAAAACATTTCCAATTGTGGAAGGTAGAATTCAAAGGCATAGCTCTAGCATTGACTTTTAACTGAGTCTTAATCTCATTACCACTCTAGCTATCTCATTTGGGCATGTTTCAGAAGGGTGGGGTGGAGGGGTAGGCAGGGCAAAGACAGAAGGTAGGTACAGAGTGTAGAGATTCAAAACTAAAGAACTTTTTTTCTCAGTAGTTCAGACCTGATGCCCTTATACAGGCAAAACTCTGTAAGTAGTTCAATTATCCTGAGGAGAATTCAGAACCTAACACCATCCTTCCTTCACTCCACCCCCCAGGAATTCCAAAGCTAATATGCATCTTTCAGTCATCTCCTGGGTGTAGGGGTTTGAGAGAGCTCTCCTCTCTCAAAGGAGAGTTGACCTGAAGAACAGGACAAGAGTACCTGGATGAAGTTGCTTTCAAAGACAGCCGAATTGGGGAATAGGTTGAATTCTGGAGAATGAAGCAGCTGGCAGAGTAGACCTTCTTCCACCCCAAGGGCCACTCCAGGATATGGTTCACCAACCATGATGGGTGGAAGGCCCCTAATGTCTGTCATTGGATTCTGGGAAGGGCAGGCTTGATAACATTATAGGTGCCTCACCATGGCCTACCCCGATTGTACAGTTCTAGTATGGTCACTGAGCTCCTGTGCCATCATTACACTCTTGTTATAGGCTGTGTCCATCAGGGCCAGGGCAGAGCTGTCAGCTCACAATGGTATATGGGTGACATCAAGGGACTTGACAGCAATAGGAAGGGGAAAGGAGGATGGGGGAGGAAATGCCAACACCCACCAATGATTAGGAGACTTCTGGGGGGAAAAGTTGGGTGTCCTCTTTGGAAAAGAGATTTGAGTCCAATTCACTTCAACAGGCATTTATTAAATTCTTAAAATATTCAAAGGACAGTGCTGGGTGACGAGATACAAAGACAAAAATAGAACAGTTCATGAAAGGATAGTTTAACATAAAGAAAACTAATGAACACAATTGATTATATCAAAACAAAAGTAACGAAAATCATATGATTATATCAATAGATGCAGAAAAAGCTTTGGACAAAATACAATGATTCTTCCTATTAAAAAACATTCAAAAGCATAGTTATAAAGGATTTTTCCTTAAAATGATAAGAAATATCTACCTAAAACCATCAGCAAGCATTATTTGTAAAGGGAGAAGCTAGAAACCTTCCCAATAAGATCAGGAGTGAAACAAGGATGCCCATTATCACCAATATTATTCAACATTGTATTAGAAATGCTAACAATAGCAATAAGAGAAGAAAAAGAAATTGAAGGAAGAAGAATGGGCAATAAGGTAATACAACTCTCTCTCTTTGTGATAAGATGATATTCTTGGAAAATCCTAGAGATTCAGCTAAAAGAGTTAGTTGAAATAATTAATAATTTTGGCAATGTATCAGGATATAAAATAAACCCACATAAATTGTTAGCATTTCTATATATCACCAACAAAACCCTTCAAGAAGAGATAGTTAGAGATACTCCATTTAAAATAACTGTAGATTGTATAAAATACCTGGGAATATCCCCACCAAGACAAACCCAGGAACTACAAGAACATAATTATAAAACACTTTTTATACAAATAAAGTCAGATTTAAGTAATTGGAGAAATATTCATGGGTAGGTAGAGCCAATATAATAAAAATAACAGTTCTACACAAACTAATCTATTTACTGAATGCCATCCCAATTAAACTACTAAAAATTATACAATTGAGCTAGGAAAAAAATAGTAAAATTCATTGGGAAGAACCAAAGGTCAAGAATATCACAGAATTTAATGGAAAAAAAAAATGTAAAGGAAGGAGATTTAGCAGTACCAGATCTTAAACTATATTATAAGGCAGAAATTATCAAAACTATCTGGTACTTGCTAAGAAATAGAAGAGTAGATCACTAAAACAGAGCAGACAAACAATACATAGTAGTAAACAATTATAGTAATCTTGTGTCTGACAAAGGTAAAGTTTTAAGCTTTGGGAATAAAAATTTACTATTTGGTAAAAATTGTTGGGAAAACTGAAAAGCAGTCTGGCAGAAATTGGGTATAGATCTTACACCATTTACCAAGATGAGGCCAAAATGGATATATGACCTAGGTATAAAGGGAGATATTATAAGACAACTAGAAGAACATGGAACACATTACCTATCAGACTTATGGATAGGAGAAGAATTTATGAATAAACAAAAGATAGAAGGCATTGTGAGATATGAAAATATGATATGTAATTTTCATTACATTAAAATAAAAAAGTATTGTACAAATAAAAAGGTTTTGTACAAATAAAACCAATGTAGCCGAGATTAGAAGGAAGCAGAGGGGCGGAGCCAAGATGGTGACTGGAAAGTAGTAACTGGCGTGAGCTCCCCACCAAGTCCCTCCAAAAATCTATAAAAAAAATGGCTCTGAACCAATTCTAGAACTGCAGAACACACAAAGTGGCAGAGGGAAGCAGGGCTCCAGCCCAGGACAGCCTGGATGGTCTCGGGGTAAGGTCTGTCCTGAACGGAACTCCCAGCCCCCAGCTGAGGGGAGCAGAGCTGAGCCAAGCAGAGCCCAGCGCCCGAGGCGCGGTGCGGCAGACCACAGACCTACGAGACCAGGAGTGGAGCAGAGAGTGCCCTAGCATGCTGAATTACTGAGCTGTGGCATGTACCAGACCTCACAACCCACAAACAGCAAAGACAACACAGAAGGTTAGTGGGAAAAGCTGCAGGACAGGACGGAGTTTGCAGTTCAACTACCACCCCTGAGGCAACGGAGGCGGGGCAGCTTTAGAAATTCAGCTGCAGTTGCTTCTGGCCCCAGGCCCACCTGGTGGGAGGAATTAAGTGGCTGATCAGAGCAGGAGTGCACAGCCTGCTGAAGATTTAAGCCCAGTCCGGGTAGGGGGTTTTTGGGGAAGGAGGAGTGTTGGTGAGGCAGCACATCCACCCAAGCGTGGAACATAGAACTCTTTA
>CM053623.1:95618505-95693641 GCA_028646595.1 Phalanger gymnotis
GGGAGGGCAGACTGGGAAACAGGGCAACCAGAATGTACGCCATCTTGGAGTGGGGGGGGTGGAAATGGGGAGAAAATCTGTAATTCAAACGCATGTGAAAATCAATGCTGAAAACTAAACATATTAAAAATAAATTTAAAAAAAAAGAAGGAAGCAGAAAATTTGGGAAAAAAATTATGGACAGTTTCTTGGATAAAGGTCTCATATCTAAAAGATAGAGAACTTTGTCAAATTTGTAAGAATATGGGTCACTCTCCCAATTGATAAGTGATCAAGGGATACGAACAGGCAATTTTTCAATGAAGAAATCGAAACTATACATAGTCATATAAAAATGCTCCAAATCATTATTGATGAGAAGAAAGCAAATTAAAACAACTTTGAGAAATCATCTCACACCCATTAGATTGGCTAAAATGATAGATGGGGAAAATGACAAATGTTGGAGTGCATGTGGAAAATTGGGACATTAATACACCGTCGGTGGAATTGTGAACTGATCCAACCATTTTGGAGGACAATCTGGAATTATGCCCAAAGAGTTATAAAGTTATGTATACTCTTTGACCCAGAAATACAATTATTAGGTCTGTTTTCCAAAGTGATTAGGAAAAAAAAATGAAAAAAACCTATATGTTCTAAAATATTTATAGCCGCTCTCTTTGTGGTGGCAAAGAACTGGAAATTAAGAGGATGTCCATCAGTTGGGGAATGGCTAAACAAGTTGTGGCCTATGATTGTGATGGAATACTACTGTGCTGTAAGAAATGATCAGCTGGTTGATTTTGGAAAAGCATGAAAAGACTTGCACGAAATAATGAAGAGTGAAGTGAGCAGAACCAAGACAACATTGTGTACAGTAACAGCAACATTGTCCAAAAAAATAATTGTGAACCACCAAGTTATTCTGAGTACTATAAATACTCCAATCAACTACAAAGTACCTGTGAAGGAAGATGCTATTCACCTCCAGAAAAAGAACTAATAAAAAGAAGTATGTATAGTATGGTTTTACATATATTTATAAGTCTGCATCAAATGGTGGTCTTCTCTAGTGTGAGGTGGGGAGGGAGGCAGTTTGGAATTTAAAATGTAACAAAAAATAAATTAAATTAAATAAACAATAATAAAAAAGCCAAAAACAAACCAGTTTCTGTTCTCAAGGAGCTTACTTCCTACTCAGTGGAAACAATGAATACTCAGATAAGTAGATACATAAAGTCCACAAAGTACTTTTGGCAGGGTGGGGTGTTTACAGTGATCCAGGGATCAAGGATGAGAATAGGAATGGCCCCATGTAGGATGTGGGACGTGAGCCAAACCTCAGAGGGGAGTTAAGGGTTCCAAGAGGCAGAAGGCAGGTTGGAGAGAAATTCTGAACATGTGCAAAGGCAATGAGATAGGAAATGGATAGAATGTTGTGCACTTAGAATAGCAAGCAGGGCAATTTGGTTAGAACATAGGGTATGTGAGGTAGGCTAGTGTGAAGTTAGTCAAGAAAGATAAAATGGAGATAGACTATTGTGTAGGGCTTCAAATAACAAGCAAGAAAATTTGTATCCTAAAGGGAAAATACTGAAGCTTTTTTTTAAAAGCAGGAATATAGTTTAGCTTCATGCAACAGGAAAAAAACTGCCCAACTCTGCCTCCAGATGCCATAATGCATTGAAGTATGAATGTCACATGAATTAAAATCTCTTCTATTTAAAGATATACAGGAGAGATAACATAGCAAAGTATCCCCAAAGAATAATTAAGGAAACAATACACCAAATGATTCAGTCATTTGGAATTTGGATTTCTGGGTCACAGCTAAAAGCACAGAAATTATAAACTCCTGGCTAGGAAATAGAGTATATTGAACAAAGACTGGCAAGGATGTATTTGCCTGATGCTTCACCAATCTAATCAAAAGGGCTTTCAAATAAAAAAAGAATGGGAGAGAAAACTGCTGATGTTATCCTCCAACTTAGATCCCATACAAAGTACTTAAATGAAGGAAGAATAACAGTGAGACACCCAAAGGTTCAGAGGAGGACACAAAATACAAGAAAGGAACCTGTAGAAAAAACTTAGGGCCTGAAACACCATATGTTCAAGAGCCCGCAGTCTAAGCAATAAGGGGTGGGGGGGGTTTGAACTGGAAGTCCCGATGCAAGGAAGCAAATTTGACCATCGAACCCACAACTACAATATGGCTCTGGATGGTTACTCACTCATTTGAAAGAAACAGGATAGGTAAAAAGGGTTGGCTGATGTGAGGTGGCATTGCATATTAAGAAGGTATTTTTATGTGAGGAAATCTAGGACCTGGAAGGGGGAAGGATAGCGAAGAGCATTTGAGTAAAGATCATTGGAAGGAAAAATAGAAATAGATGAGGAGTTTGGGAAGTATCACAAGGCTAGCGTGGAAGAAAGGGATAATATGATAGGAGATTTTAATTATCCAGACATCTACAGAATCTGCCTCTCCTCCCACCCCCAATAAGAGGAAATAGTCTTCAGGATCTGATCCTCATTCCTAGGAGGGAATTGTTTAGTGTGGTACAGATTATGTGAATCTTGAGGAAAAGACAAAGTACTCCAGAATTTAGAGAAAAAAAAAAACAAAAAAAAACAAATTTCAAAGGGTTCACAGGAAGTCTAGGTTTTATCTCGTTGTCCAAAATTCTTCAAGAGAAGTCAGCTGAGGAGGAACGAGAAGGTCTCAAGAATGTAGCTCTGAAGGCACAAAAAGAAACAATCCTGGTGAGGAGTAAATTGTCTGAAGAGACTGCTTTGGATGTACAAGGACCTCACCAACAAACAGGTTTTAAACAGCTATAGAAAGAAGATGGAAGCAAGAGGCAACCACAGAACAAAAACAAAAGTGTGGCACAGTTCTGCAGAAATGATACCAGGAGTGTGAAAACTTGTAATGAATGAGCTAAGGGTGGTGAAGAAACCCAAAGACAACCAAAGAAGAAGTGGTTTGTTTTAGATATATTAGGAAAAAAATGAGGATCAAAGAAGATATAGGAACCCTGCTTGTAATGACTCAGAGAAGGCAGAGCTGTTCCATCATTGTTTTACTTGTCTTCTCTGTGAAGGAGAATGTCCTTTGACTAAAAATTATAAAACAAAAAAATAGCTAATGAGAAGTTGATACTCAAGATAAATTAAAATGTGAGAGAATACCAGCTGACCTTGATGACTTAGGGTGATAGATTCAAAGGCCCCTGAGTCCAGTAAGTTCAGTTTACAGATAAAATAACTTAATCCCAGGATCTCACAGCTAGAAGTGCCTTAGATTTGAAATCAGGTCATCCTGACACCTAATTCCTTGGCTTATCCACTAAACCACCTAACTGCCCCAAAAACAGTCCTATTGAAGAGGCATTTTTTTTTTACTTTTTTTTTTTTGAAGGGAGGAAGGCAAGGCAATTGGGGTTAAGTGATTTGCCCAAGGTCAGAGAGCTAGTGTCAAGTGTCTGAGGCCAGATTTGAACTCAGGTCCTCCTGACTCCAGGGCCAGTGCTCTATTCACTGCACCACCTAGATTCCCCTTGAATAGCAATTTTTTACATTTTTTTTTTTACGTGTGTCATGAACCCCTTTGAAAGTTTGGTGAATCCTATGGACTCCTTTTCAGAATAATGTTTTTAAATGTATAAAACAAAATACATAGGATTACAAAGGGATCCAATTATATTGAAATAGGTACCGAAAAAATTTTTATAAAAAGATCTTGGATTCCACCCAGGTTAAGAACTCTGTCTTTAGCTATAACTGGATGTTAGCAAGAAAAAATAAAACTAAATGTTGTCCAATTATAAAGATGAAACTTGATGCCATGGGGAAAAGATTATAAAAAGTATCTACCTTTCTTCATTAATAGACTATGGATTTGGAATGCTGCTTATGCTGTCAAATGCAGTTAATGTACAGATCTCTTTTGAACTGTTTTTGTTTGTTTTTGTTTTTTATCTTTGTTGCAAAGGAAGTTCTCTTGGGTGGTGGTGGACATCTATTTGGCTTCAGGACGCCATATCCAACATATTGCCATTGAACAATTACTTAAAAATTATTCCAAGTCTCCATGTCTTCAAGGGGGGAGACAGAGAATAAAGTGCAACGTTCCCATAAGTAACTGAACAAGTTTTATACTTAATTAATTCCATCAATTCATTGGTCAGCCATGCATACGAACCCCTAATAGATGTGTAGGAAAATTGTGGCATCCTTTTTGAAACATTTGGAATCCTTTCAACAGCATTCATTCTACTTTTGAAAAGTCAGATTTTGATTTTTTGAAGTCAGCAGCAGATGATTTTGGTTAATTTTTAAAGCTCTTTAAAGAAAAACAATTTTCCTATGATTGCAAATGCTCTACCCTCTCCCCCTCCCCCTCCCCCAACTCTTTGATGCTTCACTTACTGTGTGTACTATTGCAATGTGAGTATACTATAAACATTGTTTGTGTGAATATCTGTAGTATAAGTAGAAAAATGTCAATTAAAGCCTTAGGTCAGACTAAGCTACTAAATTGAATTTTAAGAGGGAAAAAAGTTCATGAAATTCACTTCTTTATTATGAACAATATTTTAATATGGAAACTTTACACATAAAATGCTATTTTGGGTACCTTTCCCATTATCTTTATAAATGTGTATTTGAATAGCTTTACATAAATATTTGTACTTGTGTATCATTATGTTCCTGTGATTTCACTGGTTTAGGGAGCTCCTGGTGAGAAATTTCCCTGACCAATGAAGACTGATATTTGGCAGCTCATAGTCTTAGAAATCATGGATCCAATCCCAATCTCTATCCTGTTTCAATCAACCACATGTTCTTCTAACTCTGTAAAACATAGAAGGAAATAGAAGAATGTCCAGATCTTTAAAAAAAAAATTTCAATTTGTGTAATACTACTGTGCTATAAGAAATGATGAAATGGTTGATTTTAGAAAAACACTGATTGTCTCACATGAAGTAATGAAGGGTGGAATGAGAAAAACCAAGAGAACATTGTACACAAAGTTGTTCTAAGAACAACTTTGAATGACTAATTCATTCTGAGTATTGTAAATACTCAAATCAACTACAAAGGACCTATGAAGGAAGATGCTATCCACTTCCAGAGGAAGAACTGATAAATAGAAGTATGTATAATATGGTTTTATATATATCTACATATTTGTGTCTAATGGTAGCCTCCTCTAGGGTGGGGTGAGGAGAGAGGGGAAAAAAAAGTGCACAGCAGAGAATAAAAGAAAACTTAGAAGCAAGCACAAAAAAGCAGGGTAACTTTGAAAATGATGTGTAGTATTTATTACATAGTTGTTCAAAAAAAAAAAACTCTTGGAAATGGAAATTCATAGCTTTATATTAAATCTTCTTTTTATGTTGTGCTATGTACAAGGAAATGCTTTTATTTTGTCTTTTTGCTCTTGAAGGGAAAAGTGCTATGCAAATATGTGGCAGTGGATGACACTTCCAGTTCTAGTTTTTTTTTTTTTTGCACAAAAAACTTGTCCAAATATGTAATAGGTAGCACAATATAACATAATGGATAGGATGTTGAGTTTGGAGTCCAGAAGACCCAAATTCAAATCCTCCTGGACACTTACAGTGTATGACTATAGGTGAATCATTGGTAGAAGGACCAGAATTTTAAATGCCTTGAAAGGTCAAGTTACATTAATTGATACAGTGTATGTTTTTTTTTTTATCCCTAAGGGAAAGAAAACAGAGATAACAGAATAAAAACGTTTATTTCAAAGTAGAATCATAATATCTGCTTTTAATTATTTGCATTTAAAGTGAATTTGCAGAGATAGGACAAATTAAGATAAATTATAGTAAAATTATTTTAAAATTTACATCACTTGATCCGTCTGGTCCTTGTAGTGCTACCCTCTCTGAACCTCCAATTCCAAATTATATGCACTATTAAGATTTGATGGAGAGGTCATGAAGAGTCAGACATAAGTGAAAGAATTCAACAACAATAACAACAAAAAAGAGATGATTAGCAAATACATAGAGAAAGGAAGTGATAAAAAAAATAAGAGATGTCATGATTTCTTCAAGAATCGGCAGTTGGAGGCAGCATGGAATAGCAGATAGAGAAACAGACCTGGTGTTAGGAAGATTTGTATTCAAATCCTACCTCAGATATTTCTACTATTTAGCTGTATGACCCTGGGCAAGTAACTTAACTGTAGTGAGACTCAGCTCTTTATATTTAAAATGGTTGGGTTATATAGTCTCTAAGGTATCTTCCAGCTTTAAAGCTATATTCTTTATTTCCTTTATTTGAGTGTTATTAAACTGATAGGTCAAGGAGATGTAGTTATTATTTATCTCACTTTTAGCAAAATTTCTATTAAGGAATCTCATGCTATTTTTTTTTGTAAATATTGGAGATGTGTGAATCAGATATGCAGTTAGATGGATTGAGAGTTGGTTGAATGTTTAGATTCAAATTAGTTTGAAAGGTTCAATGTCGACACGGCAAGAGGTCTCCTGCAGTGGGTCCAAAGAATCTGTGATTAGTCCTGGTGCCTCTTAACATTTTAATCAACAATTTGGATAAAGACGTAGATGTCTGTCACACTCATCAGATTTGCGGGCGACACAAAATTAGGAGAGAGCATTAGCACACTGGATGACTGTTATCCAAAAAGATCTTGACAGGCTAGAGCATTGGGCTGAATCTAATAAGATGAAATTCAATAGGGATAAATGAAAGTTCGCTTGGGTTCACAAAATCAACTTCCTAAGCATAAGTGGTTTTGACATGGTTAGACAGTAGTTTGTCTGCAAAAGACCTATGGAGTTTTGATATGATTATGGTCAGACCAATAATAATAATTGCTAATGTTTATTTAGTGCTTACTATGTGCCACTTTATAATTATTATCTCATTTGAGAAAACAATCCCGGGAGGTAGGTGCTATTATTATCTCTATACAGATGTGGAAACTGAGGCAAACAGAGGATAAGTGATCTGCTGGGGTCACACAGCTAACAAGTGTCTGAGGTCATATTTGAACTCCTTTCTTGATTTCAGGCCTGGTCTCTATTGCACTGAGCCACCTGGCTGTCCATGGTAGAATAGGCAAGCTCCTTCTGTTTTTCATGGTTTTCTTGCATCACTCTCATTTCTTTTCCCATTTTTTCCTCTACTTCTCATACTTGCTTTTCCAAATTCTTTTTGAGCTCTTCCATGGCCTGAGACCAATTCATATTTTTCTTGGAGGCTTTTGATGTAGGCTCTTTGACTTTGTTGACTTCTAGCTGTATGTTTTGATCTTCTCTGTCACCAAAAAAAAGATTCTATACTCTGAGTCTGAGTCTGCGTCCTTTTTTGCTGCCTGGCCATGTTCCCAGCCAACTACTTGACTCTTAAGCTTTTTGTCAGGGTATGACTGCTTGTAGAGTAGAGAGTGCTTTGTCCCAAGCTTTAAGGGCTGTGCTGCTGTTTTCTGAACTACTTCTACTCCACTGTCACCGCAAGCTCTGCCACACCAGCATTCCTCCTTCCCCAAGAACCGCCAACCAGGATGGCGAGCCAGATCCAAGCAGGGCAAAGCAAGCCCTTCACTCACACTCTGGTCTGCTGCTTGATTCCTCCCACCGTGTGAGCCAGGGACTCCGGAAGCAGCTGATGCTGGAGCTCCACTGCCACACCGCCTCTGCCACCCCCAGGGCTGGTGGCCAGACTGCTCTGTAACCTGATCTAGCAGTTTACCCACTAACCTGCTCTATGGTCTTTGGCATTTATGGGTTGAGAAGTCTGATAACCGCCACAGTTCAATTCATGGCCCTCAGGCCTGCTCTGGACTGACTCCTGGTCTGGTTGGTCCTGGCATGGCCTATGCTGGACTGTGCCCCACTCTGCTCCCAGCACCATGCTATAGACCCTTCCCAGTGACCATCCAGGCCGTCCTGGGCTGGAGCCCTTCTTCCCTTTGCTATTTTTTGGGTTCTACAGCTCTATAATTTGTTCAGAGGCATTTTTCACAGGTGTTTGGAGGGTCCTGGGGGAGAACTTAAGCAAGACCCTGCTTTCCAGCCGCCATCTTGGCTCTGCCCCCACCTCCCCCCAAAAGCTCCTTTTGGACACTACATCAAAGCTTGGCATCCAATACATTTGCCTTGGTGAATCATTTTTTGAGGGAGAGATCAATCACCTCCAATTGCAATGAATTAGACAAGGCGGATTTGGCTACCACCTGGTCTGTGCTCATTTATTATTCCCATTTCTGGACCCTCAAATATTTCCCACCATTTTCATTGGAGACCTGTTACACAATGGTAGGGGGAGGAGGGAATGCACTGTCGCTTGGGAGGGGGGGGGGGTCCTGTCCAGCTCTAGCACCAAGTTCCATGCAGGCAGTAGTCTAGTCCATGCACTAATCAGCCTGCTATCTCTAGGTACCCTCGGCTTGGAATCAGCAAGGCTCAGTTTCCTCATCTGTAAAATGAGTTGCTGGTGGTGGTAGTAGTAGTAGTAGTAGTAACAATAATAGCATTTTACAGCGCTTTACAGTTTGCAAATATATGCTATCTCACTTGATTATCACAACAAGGCTACAAAATAAGGTGCTATTATTATCTTCATTTTACAGATGAGAAAACTGACTCTGAGGGATGTTCAGTGATTTTCCATCAGTCACACAGCTAGCTAGCTAGTGAGCTGGTCAGGCAGGTCTTCCTGACGCTAAGTCCAGGCTTATCCACTGTGCCTTCTACCTGCCTCAGATCATTGAAATAGTGTCAGATGATAAGATACAATCTTATCCTTTGAAGTGGTAAAGCCCATGTGTGCCTACAATTAGGGCAAAAGGAGCGTTTAAGGCCAGAGTGGGGAACCTACGGCCTCAAGGCCACATGTGGCCTTCTAGGTCCTTGGGTGCGGCCTTTTGATTGAGTCCAAGTTTTACAGAATTATTCTTAAGGGGATTTGTTCTGTGGAGTTTGGATTCCCACCCCTGGTTTAAGGAAATAATCCCTCATGCTAGAACAATGTATACACGGACTCCAATAATTTAAAGGAATATGGCTTTGAAAGACTTGAAAACTCTAATTATGACTTCAAAAGACTGGTAATGAAGCAGGCTTTCCACCCTTGGCTGAAAGGGGATATGGACAGGAAGTATAAAATGAGACATCCATTTTCAGACATGGCTGGTTTGTGAGTCTGCTTTGTCTGACTATGCTTATTCGTCAAGTTATTTATCAAAATATTTAATTTTATTTGACTTAATAATAATTTTAATAATTATATATGATCATCTGTAATATATTATAATATAAAATATAATATTGTATTATACAGAATTAATAATTTACTTTAATAAAAAATTGTCAAATTTGTCAAATAAGCAAGAATAGTTTTGGTGTTGTTCAGCTATTTCTTAGTCATGTCTGACTCCATAATTCTTTTTAGGGTTTTCTTGTTAAAAATATTGGAACAGTTTATTATTTCCTTCTCCAGTCATTTTACAGGTGAGGAAACTGAGGCAAAAAGGGTTAAGTGACTTGTCTAGGGTCACACAGCTAGTAAGTGTGTGAGGCCAGATTTGGACTCAGGAAGATGAGTCTTCTTGACTCCAGGCCCGTCATTCTATCCACTGTGCCCCCTAGCTGTCCCCATAGCTTTGATACTATCATGTTAAATATGCATATTATATGTATGTGTATATATACATATATGTGTGTGTATCATTATATATTCATACATTGTGATATGTTATATATTTAATAATATTTATATATGGTCAATCCTGAACATTCATTTAACTTTCCTGACTTCAAGCATTCACTTAGTAGCCTCATTTTCATTTTTACACTAGCAACCATTTGCAGCTACATGCAACAGAGAAAAAAAAATGAGAGACACAATGTGCATAAGTTTTTGGAGTTCCTGATGTTCTACCAGCCACTTCACTGGTTTGTTCACCAGTTGTAGAGTATAGAGCTCCCAGTGTATGTGCTGCACATTTTTATTTTTTGCCTCTAGAACTCAAGTTTTGTGGTGCAATTATGTCCCCAAGCCCAACTGTGCAAAGTCTGTGATGCAGCTTAGTAAAAGAAAAAAAGGTGTTAGACAAACTTCTTGCCAGAATGTCAGCAGTAACTGTTGGCCAAGTTTGGTGTTAACAAATTGATGATTCCTTATGTCCTCAAAAAGGAGGAGAGTATTTATGGTACTGCAGATTTCACATGTTATGAAAAGTGAATGTGTCTGAAATTGATTTTTTCTTTAAATTGAGATGTTGGCACAAAAGGTCACTGGATTCTAGGGAGTCACTAGGTAGAAAAAATGTTTCACATGTTACCAGTTTTATTTTGTGCACTGCATTTTATGGGTTATTTCATGGTTACTGTGTTAGGAAAAATGCATATTATTGGAATTAATGTTTTGTTATAAAGAATTATAGACAGAAAGGCACATTTTCAGCAGTCTCTAGCAAAAGATTAGTTGTCGGTGGTTGTAGGAACCTTACCCCTTGTTTCCCATAGGTTCAATGTATCAGCATTCACGTTTTTGATTTTCATGCTGTTTTCTCAGAACATTACCCTGTGAAAGTTGAGGCCTGACTATGTTTATACAACATTTGTTAAACTATGTAATAGTTCACTGTTTTACACACAATCTTCTTTTTCTGTTCTTTGTATGATGAAATGCTCAGGCTTATTTAAGTTCATAATTAAAACAAAAACTTACTCCTGGGGAAACAGCAATGAGGCACATATCAGGATAAAAGGGCGAGTTTTAATCATAAGGGGCAGCTAGACGACAGAGTGGATAGAGCACTGGGCTCGGAGTCAAATGCAGCTTATTAGTTGTGTGACCTTAGGCAAGTCATTTAAATGCCTTTTGCCTCAGTTTCCACATCTGTAAAATGAGCTAGAGAAGGAAATGGCAAACCGCTCCAATGTCTTTGCCAAGAAAACCCCAAATGAGATCACAAAGAGATGAACACAACTGAACAACAAGAACAATAGGTCATAGGCCAGGCCATGTTAGGGACTGGTTTGCAACCGGATTCACAACCTCGGAGTCGTCCTCTACTCTTCATTCTCCTTCATCGCCATATCCAATCCATTGCCAAATTTTGTCAATTCATTTCTTACATCTGGCCTCTACCCTCCAAATCATGCGGTCACCACTCTGATTTAGGATTTCATTTCCTAGACTATTACAAGAGTCTACTACTCGACCCTAACCCTAACCCTAAATACAGCTACCAAAATGACCTGAACAGCAACAAAGTCTAGACAATCGATAAAATAAACAAACAAAAAAATCCAGCCCTGGCTTGTAGTTTCTGTGGATTCTTGCTAGGTAAATACCCACACCGAGAATTCAACAATTGGCTTCTGTTAGCTGGTTCTAGCTGGCTCCATCACACACCTGGACTAATTGGACTACTAGCTATTACCAGAATTCAAGACCTTATCTCCTACTTCTGGACATTCACACAAACTGGTCCCTGTGTCTGGAATGCAGCATCCCACTTTATTTCCAGCTCTCGCAATCCTTTTCTGCCTTCAAGGCTCAGTTTAGATGCAACTCCTCCACTAGTAGTGTTTTCCTGCCTCAGATTTCTTTGTTTCTCCAATGTCTAGCACAGTGCTTTGTACCATGGTAGAGGCTTAATTTTTTCCTTAAT
This sequence comes from Phalanger gymnotis, assembly GCA_028646595.1. NCBI lineage: Eukaryota > Metazoa > Chordata > Mammalia > Diprotodontia > Phalangeridae > Phalanger > Phalanger gymnotis. Next base: position 95,630,175 of record CM053623.1, read on the forward strand.
TGAATCAGATTGAAGCTTCAGGGAGGCAGGTTTCAAATCAACACAAGAAAAAACTGTCAAACAGTAAAAATGGATTGCCCCTAGAGGTAGCAAGCTCCCCATCACTCAAAGTTTTCAGGCAGAAGCCAGGGATATTGTAGAGAGAATCATCACTCAGTGACATGTTGGATCCCAGAGCTTCTTTCCAGCTCAGGAGTCTAATTGAATAAAGCCTGAAATGTTCCCTTTAAAGCTTACAACTATTGCAAAGTGAAGTGAGTAGAACCAAAAGAACATCGTACATAATAACAGTAATATTATAATGATGACCAACTACAAAAGCCTTAGCTATTCTGATCAATACAATGATAAGTCCGAAGGACTCATGATGAAAAACTGCTATCCACCTTCAGATCTAATGAACTCTGAATGTAGACTAAAACATTGTTCACTGTTTTGGCTTCTTTTTTGCAACATAGCTAATATAGAAATGTTTTGCATGACTTCATATGTATAATGGCTACTATATTGTTTATTTTCTCAGTGGGTAGGGGAGGTGAGAGAGAGAGGGAAAGATTTGGAACTCCAACTTTGTAAAAATGAATGTTAAAAATTTTAAAGTATTTAAAAAAAACTTACGTATAAGTTATCAAGTCTTTTGTTGATCTACCCTAGGCCCATATCACTCTATCTGTGGATACTGTCAATAATATTCTACTATCTTTCTCTCTTTCTCTCCTGTATGTATGTATGCATATATATATATATATATATGTATGTATATGTATATGCATATATACACTTATGTACATATATGTATATGTGTATGTAAAATTATTCTATCCACTGCTAGCAGCTTACCTTCTTAAAACACTGGACTTGTCAGTCAGTCAGTAAATATTTATTGTTCAGTTGTTTTTTAGTCTCGTCTGATTCTTTGTGACCCCATTTGGGGTTTTCTTGGCAAAGATATTGGAGTGATTTGCCATTTCCTTCTCCAATTCTTTTTAAGATGAGGAAACTGAGGCAAACAGTGACTTGACCAGGGTCACACAGCTAGTAAGTGTCTGATGCCAGATTTGAACTCAGGAAGATGAGTTTTCCTGACTCCAGGCCCAGTACTCTCTCCACTAAGCCACCTAACTGCCCCATTTATTCAAAGTCTGCTTTGTACCAAGCACTGTATTGACCACTGGGGATACAAAAAAAGGGGGGCAAAAGACAGTTCCTTTCAACAGTTCACGATCTAATTGTGTGAATAAAACATAAAAAGCTAAAAACAGAGACAAGGGAGAAGGGAACCATGATTAAGTTCAGAGGAGTGCACCTGGGTGGGAAATGAAGAAATGTCTGTTCTGAGTGCCCTCCTTAAATAGAGGATCTAAGAGGAGCTCTCCACTGTCCAGCTCTCCAGCCAGAAGCGGGGAAGGGCCCCAGGGCAGAGGGTATTGAGGAAATATCAAGGCTGATGTGATCTTTCAGGATGATGAGATTCCAATGAAGTGCAAGAGTCCAGCTGGGTGTGAATTGATGCCAGAATAAGACTTCTTCTAAGACCAAACTTAAAGCCCAGAAACCTCCCTCTCCTTAAGCTTCCAAAGCACTTATATGTATCATCTGGCATTCATCAACTCTGCCTTATAAATTGTCTTTTCATATGCACACACTATCTCTCCATCTGTACTGGAAACTATAGGGCAGGGAATAGGTTTGCTATACTTAAGATTACAGGATAGAGTTGAAAGAGATCATTGGAGTGATCTCATCCAATTCCCTCTTTTTACAGATGAAGAAACAGAGGTCTAGAGAGGTTAAATTTCTTACTCAAGACCACGTAGGTTGTAAACAGAGCTGGCATCTGAACCCAGGCACTGGTTCCCAGTTGTTTTCTTCCACAATGCATCACATGAGGTCCATAGGCATTTGTTCAGCTCATTATATCACTATTGCATATCATTCATCTTTAAAAGGGAATAACCACCTGCCCTCTAGTAGATGCTGGGCTCCATGGGAACAGGTGCTTGTCCATATACATTTGTTTTTCCTGACATCGGGGACTGCATACTTATCATCTGTGTGACTCTGAACAAATTACATAATCCTGGCGGCCTCTGTTTCCTCATTTGTAAAATGAGCTGGAGAAGGAAATGGCAAACCATTCTAGTACCTATCAAAACCACAAATGGGGTCATAGAGAGTTAGATACAACTGAAAAATGACTGAACAATAAATGTTTACTAACTGACTGGAAAACCCAGTATTTTAGGAAGGTTCACTGGTGGAGAGGATAGATTTTATATTTACATACATACACATATACGTGTGTGTGAGTGTGTGTGTGTGTGTGTGTGTGTGAAAGAATAAGAAGTTTCTGCTTGGTAAATGTTGGCCATAAAAGCACATACATAGCCAGAGATCTAACCATATTATAGATAGATCTTTACACACATGCATATATGTATCATATTATAGCTATACATATAAATGCATATGTATAAATTATACAATGTATCTGTGTGGAAGGAGAGACAGAAAGGGAGAGGGAAAAAAGAGACAGGGGAGAGGAGGAAGAGAGACAAAGAAAGAGGGGGTGAGGGAGAGGGAGAGAGAGAGAGAGACAGAGAGAGACAGAGAGAAAGAGAGAGAGAGAGAGAGAGAGAGAGAGCTACAGGAAAAGAGGGAGAGAGGGAGACAGATTTGCAAGAAAGTAACATTACTTTCTCCACTTTTTTTTGGCCAGTAGATGGCAATGGAGTTCAGGCTTTAAACTCATTGGTTGCTTGGGTTTTTAGTTGTTTTTTTTTTTTAAATAATCGCTAACATTTATATTTTGTTGTTAAGTCATTTTTCAGTCATGTCCGACTCTGCATGACCCTACTTGGGTTTTTCTCAGCAGAGATACTGAAACAGTTTGCCATTCCCTTCTTCTGTTCATTTTATAGGTGAGGAACTTTATAAATATCTCATTTTGCTCTGTTCAGAACAACCCCGAGAGGTAGGTGCTATTATCCCATTTTAAAGACAAGAGAACTAAGGCAAACATCGGTTAAGTGACTATCCCAGGGTAACAGCTATCATTTGAGGTCACATATGTATCCAGGTCCAATGATCTATCCATTTTAAAGCCTATGTGCCTTGCATAGATACCACATGTGCCTTGCAACATACCACATCCATAATCTTTTATTTCAATGAAAAGATAAAGGCACACTTTCTTGTCTCAAAGTACTTGATGGGTTTTTTTTTTGTTGTATGTGTTATTTTGTGTATTCTTTTCCTGGTTCATTTTAATTCACTATCAATCCTCTTCCAGCACAATAATATTCTAGTTAATGCACCACAGTGTGTTCACCTATTCCCTATAAGCTGGACGGTATACCAGTGCCATGCCAGGAAGCTGAATCTCTTCCATTTGGGTTGTCTTAGGTAGATTCTAAAGATCACCTGGCAGGATGAGAGACCAGTCCTTTCTCGAACTAAACTGCCAAGCATTCAAACCACTGCAGAGAGCAAAACTCCAATGGGCAGGCCATGTTGTTGCAACATATGTTGCAAGATTTAAATCTTGGGGAATTCAGAGAACTTCTTTGTCAGCTCCTCCTTTTACAGATGAAGAACCAAGACCAAGAAAGACTAAGGGACTTGTCACATAGTAATTAGCAGAATCTGAATTTGAGAGTCATCCCCAAATGGAGCACTTTCCATTGTTATCAGGCTGCCCCCTAAAGTAAAATATGCTGCTTCCTCCTTACAGAGGTAGACGGGTATGAAGAAAGAGGTGAAGTCAGAGGTGGGAGACAGGGAGAGGAAGCAAGAGTGGGGGAGAACGGGAAGGAGGGGAAGAGGGAAAAGGGAAGGAAAAGGAAGAGGAGTAAGAGAGAGGGGAGAGAGGGGGAGGGAGATAGAAGACTGGCAAGAGTTTTGTTGAATTGTTTTCCATTCAGATATGACTCTTTGTGACCCCCTTTGGGGTTTTCTTGACAGAGATACTAGTTTGCCATCTCTCCAGGTCATTTTACATATGAGGAAACTGAGGCCAACAGAGTTAAAGTGACTTGCTCAGGGTTACACAGTTGGTAAGTGTCTTAAGGCCAGATAAGAGTAGTTGGTGGTAATTTTGTTTTCTTTGTTTTTTTGGAGGGGGGAAGGCTGGGTGATTGGGGTTAAGTGACTTGCCCAAGATCATACAGCTAGGAAGTATGTCAAGTGTCTGAGGCTGGATTTGAACTCAAGTCTTCCTGACTCCAGAGTCGGTGCTGTTCTCACTGTGCCACCTAGCTGCCCTCTCTGATTTTTGAGGGAAGACAGAATGAAAGGACAACCTAGCCAAGATAGAGAATGTCATCCAACCACAAAAGCAGTGAACCAGGTAGCTTTTGAGGAATAATCAGGAATAGGAAATCGGGAAAAAAAAAATCTGAGATTAATAGGGGCAGACAGATAGATACGACACCATACAAAGAGACAAGCTCTTTAAGAAAAGTTACCAAACAGTTTATACCTTCTGACTCAGGTAGTATTCCACTGCTGGTCATATACTAACCTCCAGGAGCTTCTGTGTATACCTAAATATTCATAGTAGCATTTTCGGAGGTAGCAAAAAATTGAAAAATGAGTGCCCATTGCCTGGGGAATAGCTGGTTGTTGTCCTTTATTCTCCTAGAGGACCAGAATGATATATTAGAGTTGCTATAGTGTGTCCGACTGTGGCTGCTCCAACCAATACAGGCTTGGAATGCTCTACTATAGGTCAGGCACAAATAGTCCATGTGAACATTTGGGGTGGATTCTCTGAATTTGTGCATCTTGATTTCTTTTGAGCTACTTCAGTTCTGCTTAGCTCATGGCGCACAGCACCTTCTCTGAGGTGGGCACATCATGCTGACAGGAAGATTCTAAAGATCACCTGGCAGGATGAGAGACCACTCTTTTCTCGAACTAAACTGCCAAGCATTCGAACTACTGCAGAGAGCAAAACTCCAATGGGCAGGCCATGTTGTTCAATGTATGCTTGCCTAAAAAAGCAAGGCAGGCAATCACATGGTGTTCAAAAGTAATACAAGGACACTTTGAAGTTCTCTCTGAAGAACTTTGGAATTGCTTGTGTGACATGGGAGACACTGGCACAGGACCTAAGACAACCCAAATGGAAGAGATTCAGCTTCCTGGCATGGCACTGGTATACCGTCCAGCTTATAGGGAATAGGTGAACACACTGTGGTGCATTAACTAGAATATTACTGTGCTGGAAGTGGACTGATAGTGAATTAAATGAACCAGGAAAAGAATATACAAAATAACACATACAATAAAAAAAAAAACCTATCAAGTACTTTGAGAGGAGAAAGTGCGGCTTTATCTTTTCATTGAAATAAAAGATTATGGATGTGGTATGTTTCAAATGAGCTCATCTGGTTTGATTTAAGTCTTAGCTGCCCTGGCTATAGATTGGGGAACATGGGGTTAAGTCAAGTCTCTCACCTTCAGCCTATGAGGACCTAGCTCACATGCCACCTTCCTCCTTCTACTGTGCAAAAATTAATCTATGAATTCAGAGAATCTAGATTCAAATCTTGTCTCTGATATTTTCTATTCGACTGTGGACAAATTACTTAACCTCCTTAGGATTGTTTCTTCAGCTGTGTTATGACCGGGTTAGACTAGGTGACCTCTGAGGTCCCTGTAAGCTCTACATGTGACAGCTAGATGGCACAGTGGACAGCATTGGACTTGGAGTAAGGCAAATCTGAGTTCCAATCCTGCCTCAGACACTTACCAGCTGTGTGACCCTGGGAGAATCACTTAACTTCTCTCAGCCTCAGTTTCCTCATCTGTAAAATGAGAATGAGTACCTACCTCAAAGGGCTGTTGTGAGGAACAAGTGAGATAACATATGTAAAGCCCTTCGCAAAACTTAAAGAGATATATAAGGGGCAAGCTAGGTGGTACAGTGAGCAGAGCACCGGCTCTGGAGTCAGGAGGACCTAGTTCAAGTCCAGCCTCACACATTTGACATACTCGCTAGCTGCAAGATCTTGGGCAAATCACTTAACCCCAACTGCCCTGCCTTCTCCCTTCCAAAAAAAAAAAAAAGGAGAGAGATATAAATGCCAACTATTATTATCCGATCCTTTGCTATCTTCCTGCTTCCCTACATGTATTTTGTATATCTCCTGTATTTATTTCTCTATAAAAACTTATATTCTCCCTTTCTCACCTGAAAATACATGCTCTTTGGTTGAGAAAGCAGGGGTTTTTCTCTAGTTATCATATCCCAATTGCCCAACACAAGGCTTACTAAATGCTTATTGCTAGATACTGAAAGAGCTCCTCGATTTTGCTTTTTCTTTCGTTACAAGCAAAGGTTAATTTTTTTGATGGGATGGTGGGGTGTGTGTGTGTGTGTGTGTTTGGTGGGGGGAGGTAGGGAAAGAGGGGATATGACTGGGGGATGCAGAAATGACTGGATTATAAAAACAAAAGTCATCAATAAAACTTAAATAAAACAGCACTGAAGCCACTGGAAAAGGTATATCATCTTTATTGCATTAATTAAAAAAAAATAGTTGAAGCCACATGGTGGCTATTTGTACATCCATCTGGTATCTCCCTGCAGAGTGGGAGCAGGAAAAAAAGCAACCAGGATAGAAAACACAGTCTATACTAGGAACAGGAAATCAAACAGCAGCTGCCCCTCCTCCTCCTAACCTGCTAACCAGACCTGGGAAGTAAGATCCTTCTGAAGGCCAATCAGAACAGTGAGCTCCAGTGACATTTTAGGGAGCAATGATTATCCCTATTCCTCTCCCTTCCCACGAGGGGCAATGCCCGGAGAACTCTTCCTGACCTCTCCTAAGATGGGCAAGGCTCTCTCTGTACCAGCCTCACTCCCAAGTGAGGTCCCTGGCTTCCTTCCCAAGTGAAGGCCCAGCTACCCCTGCTCACAATATCAGTCTACAACTGTTCTTCCCAGAAAGTATTCTTGTCTAGTCTGCTGCACTAATCATACTCTCCAATCATATCACAAATAAGAACGGTGGTGGGGACTGGAGGGAGTGAAGGCCATGAGTTTCAAGGGACATGTTTATTGAACCTCTTCCTCCAAACCAGTCCTAAAATTCAATGAAGGCAAAGGAGGGGTTCTTAATCTCTTTTGTGACATTGCCCCGTATTTCTAATGAAACCTATGGGCCCCTTTTGATGATAGCATTTTTAAATAATTGAAGGAAAGGCAAACTGCCAGTTAAAAGTTAGTGAAAATGAAATTAAATAAAAACCAAAAAAAATTTCCCCATCCAAGTTCACCAACTTGAATGAAATCTGTCCACAGACCCTGGGTCAGGAAACCCTGCCATAGAGGACTGATCTCTCCTCCATCTGTCCAGAGCAAGAAGGAACAGTCAAAAGTCAATGCATTCAAGGTCAGGAAGGCTTTTTAACTCCCTGAGATACTGGACCGTTTGTTCCTTTATGCTGCACAGGCTGGATGCCAGGCCTAGATTCCTGGAACACAATCTGATGATGCTTGAGATGGGTTTAAATTAGATTCTTGGAACAATGTCACCTTTAGATGAAAACCATCATAAGTACGGTCTCACAGCTTTAGTTGGAAGTAAGCGTTTGTCGGGTAGTCCCTTGGGTGGATTAATATTGGCTGTTTGGCTCCTGCTGAGCCAGTGGCTATGGAAGGGATAACCTTCAAGTAACCCCCCCAAAGACTCCATCAGCCTAACGAAGATGGAGAGGAATGACAACAGTATGCCTAGCAGGTAGAGGTTTAGCACGTGCTTCATGGTAGGAAGGCTCTTCAGGAAGGCAGCAAGCAGCTCGAGTCTGTCTTGGACCACTTGATCCTTCAGACCCTGGAGAAGAAAGAGCAGTGAGAATTTAGAGCCACTCTGGAGAGATTGAGACTCCTGCCTCTCAGAACAAGGGCTTCCTAACTTTATTCTTGTCCCTCTGGTCATATGATATTTCTGGATCATATTTTTGATTAACATAAAATGCAGAGGACTATGAAGGAAACCAATCATAACAAAGTAAAGATGTAATTGTTTTTCCCATCCAAATTCATGAACTGCCCCCCCCATCCCAAATCTATTAGGCCCCATTTTAGATTCCAGAATAATAACCGCTGATGTAGAGAGGCTTCAGAGAAAGCATTAAGAAAGAGCTTAATCAATGTGGGTAGTTACCCTCTGCCCAGGGGCACAAAGACCATTTACATGTATATTTTCTGGATTTAGGGAACCTAAATTCAAGAACTACTTAGATCTTAAGGTGAAAAGAGGGCTTGGGAGTTTAATGTACTAATAATCCCTTAATCCTCCATTAAAGTCATTTCACAGTGGCTCATCTGGAGGGGAGGTGACCCTGGGTTCTAGAAAGGTACTGGGAACTTTGAGAGCAGGATTTGCCATTCTTTGTACCAACACTTGGCACCACTATGCCTAGCGCATAGCAGGTGCTTATTAAAGGCTTGTTGACTGACTGGCCAATCTGGAAAGGCCCTGTTTATAAACTATTTAGTTGATGGGACTAGTTAATAGTTAACATTTATAGAGTGCTTTATGTTTGCAAAAATGCTTTATATATGTTATCTCATTTGTTTCTTACAATAACATTGTGAGGTAGGTAGTGCTGGTAATTCTTTATTCCCCAAATTTTTCTAAAAGGAAGCAAAGATTTAAATAGTATTCATACTACTACCACCATCACAACACGGCATGGCAAATGATAGAGGGCCTGCCTTGAAACCAGGAACACGTGGGTTCAAGTCTTGCCTGGGACACATACTAGTGTGTAACCCTGGACAAATCTTTTTACTGCTTGGTACTCTAGGAAGCTCTCCGAGACTCCAAGTTGCAGAGAATGTCCTCACCTGCATTGACAGAGGGTTTTCCTTACCTAAGAGCTCCTATCAATCAATACTAGGGAAACCATAGATCATGTCCCTGGCCCCATACTCTCTCTTCCCATTTCTATAGCACTGAAGGTTTAGAAAGCATTTTTTTTTCACAGCAACCCTGAGATTGGGACTGTATCTGTATATCCATCTGATAGATAAGGAAACTGTAGCTCAGAGATATTATGTTCATGGTCACATAGTTAATAAGTGTAAGAGTCAGAAGATGGAGCTTCACATCTGGACTCCAAATCCAACTATCTAAAATAAAGATGAAATTTGAACTTGAGACTAAGGAGCCCTAATTGTCCTAATCACCCATTTCTGGGGAGAGGGAGAGAGCTTAACAAGCTGATGAGCACTGTTACTAGGGCAGAGATGTACTAGGAAGATGGGCTTAATAGTAGGTAAGCTTCTGAAAGCTCCCTACCCCCATTCCACTAATTAAAGCTTTATTTTGGCTCCTGTCCTAGAAAGGCTGTCATTACCACCTGCACAGGAGAGCTGCAAAGGCCTCAGGCTGGTAGCAATGTGCCGCTGGGGCCAAGAAGGAGGGAGAAAGGAGGAAGAAGCCGATCTTCCAAAGTGGAGCCAAGGCAGGCTGCCCCAGCAAAAACCTATACAGCAACACCAGACCAAATAATGATCAAGAAATCCAATGAGATAGAGGAAGCCTCTCTGGTAGGAAAAAGTTGATGATGTAAAAAAACAAAAGACATAAATAAAAGTTTATTAAATTAAAAAAAAATCCACTGAGAAACCATAGTAAATTATTTCTTCCATCCCAGAACTACACAAAAAGTCATGCAACAGGAAAGTGTTATCGCCAGCATAAGCTAACAAGCCTGAAGCTTCCCAGCTGGACCAGACCTCAGTACAGGCCAAATGGAAATTAATGATTCCCGGAGATAGCAAGAAATAGGACAAAATCAAAAGACTGGGAAAAAAGAGAAGTAAATATGAGATTGCTGATACAAAACTGAGCAGCAAAAATAAAACAGGTCAAGAAGAAAATTTAAGAATCATTGTGCTCCATGAAAACCAAGATTAAAAGAAGATAAAAGCCCGGGCTTTATTTCAAGGTGCATCACTCCTCCCAGGAAAAAAAAAAAGGAGGGCAGTGGAAACAGTTTTTTTTTTAAATGCACCAATGAAAACTGAAGGAAGATCAGAAGGAAGCACAGGGCAGTTTTGAAAGTAACATGTGAGATGTTATGTTTTTTTAAAAATGCAACAGATATACAGATTATAGTAGGCACCTGCAAGCCACCTCACAATTTTTGGACAAGGCCCTGAGGAGCTATGCAACATATCTGTATCCCTAAAAGTTGGATGTCATGTACGGGACTATTCCATCAATGTGGGGGCAGTTAGGTGCAGTGGATAGAAGGACCAGAACACTTAACTAAGTGTGTGACTCTTGTCAAGTCACTTAACTTCTGCCTCAATTTCTTCATCCATAAAATGGCATATAGCATTTACCTCCTAGGGTTTTTGTAAGGATCAGATGAGATAATGTTAGGAACGTGCTACATAAATATTTTTTGTTCAGTTGTGTCCTACTCTTTGTGACACCATTTTGGGTTTTCTAACTAGTCAGTAAGATGAGTCTTCCTGAGTTGACATCTGGCCTCAGACACTTACTGGCTGTGTGATCCTAGGCAAGTCACTTAACCCTGCTGGCCTCAGCTTCCTCATTTGTAAAATGAGCTAGAGAAGGACATGGCAGACTACTCTAGTATCTGCCCAGAAAACCCCAAATGAGGTCAACGAAGTGTTGGACATGACTGAATAAAAAAAAAAGATTGAATTGAATAACAACTCTATCAGCATGGTCTGGAACTTGCGAAAACAGAAACAGAAGACACTGTCCCTGTACAAAGTACAAATTGCCACCATTCTTTTCCCATGAGCCACATGACCCTGGAGGAATTATGGAGATTTTCAGTTTCCTCATCTGTCAGATGGGAAAAATGCATCTCCCTCACAGGGTACTTGTTTTGAAGATCAAATGATACAGCATATGCGAAAAGCATTTTGCAAGCCTTAAAGGATTTCTGGGGCAGTGATAAGGGAAGTGGATTTGAAGTCCGAGGACCTGCATTCATGTCTCAGCTCTGTAGTTTACTACTTCTAGAACCCTAAACAAGCATTTTCTTCCTCTGGGCTTCAGTCTCTTCATCTGTAAAGTCAGGGGGTTGAATCAGATGAACTCTTAAGGTCCTTCTGGCTCTGTATCTATGACCCTTTTGCTTATTCTGATAGTGTTCCCCACTCAAAGTCACTTTTTGCCATTAAGTCTTCCCTGATCAGAGTCAGTAAAAGATTCTATACCTCTCACAATAATAACAGAAGCAGCTCAGTGGTTCAGTGGATACAGCAATGGATCTGGAGTGAGAGATAACTGAGTTCAAATCCAGCCTCAGACACCTAACTAGCTGTATGACCATGGACAAGTCACTTAAACTGTTTACCCCAGTTTTCTCAACTGTAAGATGGGGATAATAATAGTACCCACCTGATAGAATTGTTGTGAGGATGAAATGAGATAATATTTGCAACGAGAACTTAGCACAGTGCCTGGCTCATGGTAGGCACTTCATAAATGCTTTTTCCCTTCCCTTGATAATAACAGCTCACATTTATGTAATTTGTAATGTAATTATGTAATGTATGTATGTAATTATGTAATTTTCGGTCATGTCCAATCAGGAAAACTCACCTTCCTGAGTTCAAATCTGGCCTCAAGACACTTAATAGCTCTGTGGGCAAGTCACTTAACTCAGTTGGCCTCAGTTTCCTCATCTGTAAAATGAGCTGGCGAAAGGAAATGGCAAATCACTCCAATTATTTTTGCCAAGAAAACCCAAAATGGTGTCACAAAGAGTAGGACACAATTGAAAAAAAAATATTTATGTAGCACATTCCTAACATCATCTCATCTGATCCTTACAAAAACCCTAAGAGGTAAATACTATTAGACATTTTATGGATGAAGAAATTGAGGCAGAAGTTAAGTGACTTGACAAGGGTCACACACTTAGTTAAGTGTCTGAGGCTGTATTTGAATTCAGCTCTTCCTCACTCCAGGTCTAGGGCTCTATCTACTTTACAATGAGATCAGAGGATGTGCAGTTGGGACTGGACTTTAAAAGGGCCATCTAGTCAGTCAATTCATCAGGAACTTACTGAGTGCTTACTATGTTTCAGCAACAGAGCCAAGTACTGGACCCACATCCAAGCACAACCACCATATATACCCACCCATGGCCTTCCCCCTCCCTTCCCAAAGTGACAAATTCCTGCCTTCGAAGAGCTTAAATTCTAATGGTAGAAGATACACCTCATATACAGAGTAAATACAAAGTAACATTAGAGGACAAGGCTGTTTGGAGGAGGGGGTGGGGAGAATACCAGGAGAAGCCACTCCCTTATTTCTGAGGAGAAGCTGAGGCCCAAAGAAGGTAAATAACTTGTTTGGGCTCACAGAGTTTTTGACAGCTGGAATTTGAATCCAAGTCTTTGGACTCTATATCCAGCGCTCTAAGAAAGAAAGGAGAAAGAGAGAGGAAAAAAAGGAGGGAGGGAGGGAAGGAGGGAGGAAGAAAGGAAGGAAAAGGAAAGAAAAAAAGGAATGAAGGAAGATAATACTGATAATAGGATAATACTGATAACGCAAAGATAATACTGATCACAGGCTTCAGTTAAAGGTAGTTTTGGTGGGAGACTTTCAAAGCAACCTAACAGTAGTTATTTGTGAGCATGACTATTGGACTAGCTTATCGATAATATAACATTGCTTTCGTTTCTAAAGCTCTAATATTCTCTATCTCCTCTACTATAGTATAAGCTCTGGGAAGATACAAACCACTTTTTAATCCTTTTACCCCTCGGGAGAACCTAGCAGATAGCTGGTTTTTCAACAAATAAAGGACCATAGCCTCAGAGTCAGGAGGCAGCATCTAGTCCTCTTTGAGAGACAAATCACTTGAGCTTCCCCTGTAAAAATGGGAGTATTGTCTCTTCTACCTGGCTTATAGGGTTGCCATTAAGGATGAAGTCTTAAAAGTACTATATGTAAACAAAACATAAATATGGCACATTGTAACTACGAAGTCAGAAGTCATCTGTCACTCATTTAATCCTTAGAAAACCCTTTTACATACATTATCTCACTTGATCCTAATGGCTTAGGCAGTTGGGGACTTCTCAAGTGTCATCTCCATTCTACAGCTGAAAAAACTGAGGCTTAGAAACTTTCAGTGAGTTGCCCAATGTGGCAGAGCTGGTTCTCCAAGACCAAAAGTCTTTTTCACTGTAGCAATGAAAAACGACCAATGTTAAAAAAGAGAATCAAATTTATGGACAGAGACCTGATTCTAAGAAAGAATACCAGATTTGACACTGAGCCTCAAATTTTATTAGGTGTAAAATAGAGATAACCCCGCAATGGGTTGTTATGAAGAAAAAGTTCCATCAAGTGCCATAAAAATGTGAATTATTTCTCACTCCTTGAGAGGTTAGGACATATAAGAGTTTATTTTTAAAAATCCATCCCTAACAGCTCAATCTCACCAAAGTCTCCAGAACAGAGACATGTAAGAGCCAGCATACCTCTCTTGCTTGGGCTAATTCTGGGGCTAGCCACCATTAGTTAAGATAGAAATCCTAGCCCTTAACCGACATTACATCCAGGCACTACAGGGCTTGCTCCTGGCTAGAGGCAGCCAGGTGGCACAGTGGGCCTTGAGTAAGGAAAAACTGCGTTCAAATCTAGCCTCTGACATTTATGCTGTGTGACCCCGGCCAAGTCACTTTACCTATCTCCCTCGGGTTCCCCAACTGTAAAATGGGAAATAATAAAATTAAACACCTACCACCTACCTCACAGGGTTTTTGTAAAGATCAAACGATGATTTTCGTAAAACTGTTAGCACAGTGTCGGGTATCAGGTGCGCTTAATAAATGCTTACTCCTTTCCTGACTTTCCCTAAAAAAAATTCACAATGTGTCTTTAAAAAAAAAAAAGGCAGGAGTCCATGATTGTTTAAGAAAAAAGTTTTTAGGAACAGAGACCGCCCCCCCTCCCCAGACAGGTGAGAGAGGAAGAGCATGGATTTGGACTCGGAGGTCCCGAGTTCTTTCTGACTCTTCTACTTAAGTGTCCCTAAAAAGTCTTGAGCTCAGCCGTGAGTTTGCTCAGCCGTAAAGTGAAGAAATTGGACTAAGCGATGGCTAGGGTGTCTACCAGCTAAATAACTCCTCAGATCCCACAGACCGGAGCCTGATACCCCACGGACTTCATCTCCACGTCCTCATCCCTCAAAGGAGTCACCCGGAGAGAGGCAAAGGGGCCTTTCCCGAGGCAGGCGGCACAGAGGAAGGGAAGGGTTGCTTCACCAGCCCGAACCCCATCCCTGAGCAGAGTGGGGGCAAACCCAGGACCCAGTCCGGGAAAACGTGGCTTACTGGGACGGGGGCAAGGGTTCTTGGCCGTTGGGTCTCGGCCTTGGCCAGTTGCTTTTGGAAGCTGGGAGGTACTTACTGCAACACGGAACGCAGCGAGAGGTGGGGGACGATCGAGGGTCGTGGGCCGCAAGCCCCGAATCCAAGCAGCTGCAGCAGCGAGCGCCAGCCGCGGCAAACAGGTTCCCAGCCTTCTATCCCCAGAAACCTTCGGCTTTATAGCTTCCCCGCCCTGGTCCCGCCCCTTAAAGGGATAGGGCAGATGTAAAGCCCACACTGCAAGTTCGCATACAGTTCTGGAGGTAGACTAGTTTGCCAGAGCCGCCAGAAGGAAAGGGGGTGGGGGGAGGGGAGGGTGTTGGAGGAAGCCTCTACCCCGCTGTCATTTTTCCCAGGACACTGAGATAAGGAGACTACCCCTCCCACTCCGACAAGAGAAGGAGGAGAGAGAGGAAAAGAGTTACACAGAGAGAGATGGAGAGACAGTAAGAGAGACAAGTAAGAAAGAGAGACAGTAAGAGAGAAACAGAGTCAGAGACAGAGAGATGGAAGAGATAATGACAGAGGGAGATGGATGAACAGAATCAGAATAAAAAGAGTCAGAGACAGAGAGACAGACGAGACCAGGATAGAGGAAGTCAGAGAAAGACAAAAGAAAGTGATGGAAGAGAGAGGAGACAGAGACACAGGAGAGACAGAAGAGACAGAGACTGAGAGACACATTTTTATAGTTTCGCTCTCTTCCAGTGTAGGGAAATTGAGGCACAGTAAAGCAAATTTCTCTGAGATCTCTGTAGGACAAACTCAAGGGGCTGCGTGGCTCCACATCTAGCACAATTGAAGGAGAGTCTCTTCCAAGCCAGTTCTTAAAGAACCCTACTCTGCTCTTGGCCTACTTACTCAGCTTACATTTTATGTCATGTTTTAGGGTTTGCAGATCAAGTTACAGACACATTCTTGTCTCATCCTTCTTCCAAGGCTCAGCTCAGGTCCCAACCTTACCTTTTGGGGAAGTGCTCATTCTGTCTCCTTTATTCCTCTGGCGCTTTCTCCTTCTCCTCCCCCCGCCCCCAGCTCGCCCCATTACTTGCCACCACTTTTCGTTATACTCCTAGGACTTAAGTTTCTGGGTTGCTGGCTTTCTTTTGTCTTTACCTTTATATTCCCGGAGTCTGTTGACCCTAATGCCCTTTGAATTGCTCTGACACCTACTGTCTTTCTGACCTAACCAAGCAAGCAAGCCAGCCAAGTATTTCAGAGACTACTACCACTTCCCAGGCTCAGTACTAGGCCTTTGAGATATGGAGACAAATGTCCATAGGGGACTTACTTCTATAGGGGGAGACAATGTTGTTGCTTAGTCTTGTCTGACTCTTCTTGACAAAGATATTGGAGTGGTTTGCCATTTCCTTCTCCAGCTCATTTTATGGATGAGGAAATTGCGGCAAATAGTATTAAGTGACTTGCCCAGAATCACATAGTCAGTAAGTATCTGAGGCTGGATTTGAACTCAAGAAGATGAGTCTTCCTGACTCCAGGCCTGGCACTCTATCCATTTCACCCCCCAGCTGCCCCACCACAACATAAACAAACTTTATTATTGGTAATTAGGGATAAAGATAACTTTGATTGCTCAGGAGGAAGCCAAAAAGCCTCGTGTAGAAGATAGCCCTTGAGATGAGTTTTGAAGGAAACAAGGCTGGCCGAGGCAGGGGAGTCAAGGTGAAGGGCCTCTCCACACCTCCATTTCACAGCATCCTAGACTTAGATCTGGAAAGGACCTTAAAAATTATTGAGTCTAATCCACTCATTTTAAAGATAAGGAAACAGAAGCACAGAAAGACTAAATGAGACCAGGCTCACACTGCTTGTCAGTATAGGAGGCCTAGTTCGAACTTGGGCTTTCTGAATTCTACAATGCTGCCTTTCATCTGTGAAATTCGGAGGTTAGACTCGAGGAAGGACCTCCTAGGTCCCTTCCAGTTCTATAAATCTATGACTCCTGACAGGTTTTCATCTAACCTCTGTCTAAAGACTTCCAATGATGATGAATTCACTACCATCACCATTTTACAGATGAAGAAACTAAGACAGAGACCTTAAAGAATTATTAAGTAGAAGAGTCCAGATTCAGACCCAAATTTTCTGACTCCAAAACCAGCATTCTTTTAACTGTGTGCTCCCCCACAGTGTGCCTTCCTCTGAAGCATCATTGTCTTAGTATGGATAAGGCCTAGGGCTCTCTAAAACTATGCCACTGAAATGGAAGCTCTGGTCTAGCCCATGAAGCTAGGAAAGCATCAAATTCTCTTAGCACAGGTTGTGCGTCTATAATCTGAGGACTCATCCAGAGAATTACCAGTGGGTCTTTCGTATATCTCAAGGGCATGGGATTCTTATCCCTTTTCAGATAATACTGAGATACTGAAACTTGACAGAACCTACATAAACAAATTCTTGGGAGGGGTGTCCTCCATTTTTAAGCGTAGGAGGGGATCCAGAGATCAAAAAATTTAAGAACTGCTGGATCCTTAAGGACCTTTCCAGCTTGAGATCTTATGAACTGCTTGGAAACAGATGAAGAGTAGAATAAATCCTAATCTAGAGAATTCAGCCAGAAATAAAGCTTGCCTTGCTGTTTGTCTGGTTGACAGTTCTGTTCCCACCAGTCCTGGGAAGGGAGTATCCATAACTTTGTCTGAGGCTGGTCAAGGCTGGAACAGGCCTGGGGGTAGGGAGAAGCCCAATTAACTGCAGCTCGACCTTTCCCCTACTTCTCAGTACTCTGTATTGTTAGGTGGGGGAGGAGGCAGAGAGAGGGGGTTGGGAGATGGAATAAGGAAGAAGAATAGAGCTGAGCAGTGCCAGAGTGGAGGTTGAAGTTTAAGAGCTTTCATTTTCCCACTTTCTCCTGATTTTCCCACTCTCCTTTTAGCCCTCCAAGTCCCTTCTTCTTTGCTCATAGTTAGGCCTAGATAGTATGATTTAAAAATGACAATAGTACCTAAGTTAACTTACTTGTTGAATGCCATGCTAATTAAACTATTTTATTACTTTATAGAGCTACAAAAATAATAATAATTGAATCCATCTGAAGAACAAAGGACAAGAATCTCAAAGGAAATAACAAAAAAAAATAGAACACAAGGAGTCCTAAAGTAATTCTTTTGCTCAATATTCCCAGCCCTCCTTTCAAAATTTTGAGGTCTTCTTATGTATATGGAGACATTTAAAATATAGATGACATTTATAAATACACATATTCTTTTTACAGGAAGACATCTTCCTCCGTTTAAAATCTGGCCTCAGATATTTCCTAGCTGTGTGACCCTGGGCAAGTCACTTAACTCGATTTGCCTCAGTTTCCTCATCTGTAAAATGATCTGGAGAAGGAAATGGCAAACCACTCCAGTATCTCTGCCAAAAAAACCCCAAAGCAGGGTCACGAAGAGTCGAGACAGGACTAGAATGACTGAACAACAAATTCTTATTACATTCTTTAAATTTCCTCTGCCCCTCATCCCTCTCCCTAGTCTCCTAGAGTACCATCCCATATAACAATGAATTTTTTTTAAAGAACAAAAGAAAGAGAAAAAGAATCAACTTTGCTGAAAACTTGAAAATACTTACAATGGAAATACACAATGTTCCATATCCCTGGACTTTCCACCTCTGCAAAAAGGCAAGAGGGGGGAAGCTTCTTCTCGCCTCTCTTCTCTCATGTTAGTCATCTACCACAACTAGATTGTTAAGCTTTTTGAGGGCCTGGATGGTCTTTTGCCTCTTTTTGTACTCTCAGCCATTAGCCCAGAGCCTAGCACCTAGTAGGGGCTTTTTATTTGACATGGTTGAATAAATATCTGAGGCCAGTTTCTCTCCCAGATCTTCTTGACTCCAAGTCTTGTCTACTTCACAAGTCTTAACTACTGGACCACCTAACTGCCCAGGTACAGTGGGAAAAGCACTGCTCTGAAGTCAGATATTGTAGTTGAGTCAGTTCAGTCGTGTCTGACTGTTCATGACCCCGCAGAGAGTTTTCTTGGCAAAGATTCTGGAATGGTTTGCCATTTCCTTCTCCAACTCATTTCACAGATAAGGAAACTGAGGCAAACGGGTTAAGTGACCTGTCCAGGGTCACACAACTAGGAAGTATCCGAGGCCAGATTTGAATTCAAAAAGATGAGTCTTCCAGACTGGAGTCAGATGACCCAAGTCAAATCCTGACTCTACATCATACATACCAAGATTCTAGGGCAGGATGTAAGTTCCAAAATGGTTTGTACAGAAACTAAGTTAATTGCTTTACTAGTTTAGAAGGAGAGAATAGTGTGGGATAAGGAAGTCAGGGAAGGGCTTCATGCAGTAGGTGCCATTTGAACTGGACTAGATATAGCCAAGCAGTCCCTATAGGACAACGGAATTGAGGGTGGGGAGGGTGGTACATTTGTGTGCTCCAGGGCAGATTACAGGGTGAGAGCAAATGACAGACACAGGGGACATTCGGTCAAATTTTACTTAGGCATATGGACATAAACTGTCGGATTTTATTTCGGGATGTGGATATAAACTCTCCACCCCTGGCAACTAATTCCCTAAAGAAAAACAGGACCCAGATGTCATCTTGGCACAGTGAAAAGACTCTTGGATCTGGGGAGGACCCCAGTTGGAACCCTGCTTGTCACTGATTCCCTTGGTGACTTTCAACACCTGGACAAATCAGATCACTTTCCTGGGCTCCACTTTCCTAATCGGTAAAAATAAGAGGGATCGAAGCAATTGGATGACTTTTAAAGATTATTTAATGAGCCTGATTACCGAAGCAGCGGATAATTGTCCAATGGAAGATGTATGTCTGTTATCTCCAGACACACCTCCCTGTGCTCCCTGTCCCAGAAATGGGGCTAGCCTCCGGCAAAAATGTGAAGTAATCTCGGTTAATCTTGGCAGACTCACAGTTTTCCCTAGATTGTGCTAACCTCAAGATACTCTAACTTGCCCCCGGGCAGTCCCATTCCTTCAGGGCCTTGCTGAGTATAATAATGATTATCTGTTATACAGCTTTAAGAGCAGGTGAAGCTACCATGTCTCTCTTGAAGCTCATAGACACCCCTTAAAGTAGACATTCGGGTAGTGTGGTGGCATGCATTTGGTGAATGTAGGTTTAAGCCCCAGCTCTGTGACTAACCACCCTTGTGACTTTTATCAAGTTAATACACCTCTCTGGGCCTCAGTTTCCTTATCTATAAAATGAGAGGGCGCGAATACTCTGATCCCTTCTGACTCTTGAATTCAATGATTCCCCATGTTATAGGTGAGTAAAGTCAGGTGGAGAGAGGTTAAAGTGACTCACATAGAGTCACACAATTAGTAAATAGGGATTTAAAACCAAAGCATCTGACTTCACATCATAACTGCCTATGTCAACTATTGACCTGTGTGATCTTGGCTAAGTCACTTCCCTTTAGGCCTCCATTTCCCCATCTGGAGAATGAAGGGCTGGGCAGCTAGGTGGTAGAGTGGATAGAACGCTGGGCCTGGAGTCAGGAAGAATAAGCTTCTTGCGTTCAAATCTGGATTCAGACACTTACTAGCTGTGCGACCTTGGACGAGTCACTTAACCCTGTTGGCCTCAGTTTCCTCATCTGTAAAATGAGTTGAAGAAGGAAATGGCAAATCAGTCTATTATCTTTGCCAAGAAAACCCCAAATGGGGTCACAAAGAGTCAGACAGAAACGAACAACAACAAAAAGCACAAAGAGCTTGGCAAAGTGGGCCCCAAATTCCCTCGCTTTATTGCAGAGGTATGGGACTCAGGGTGCGGAATACTGCCTTATGCTATCAGACACTGTTGATATGTTGATATGTTAGTTTTGCTGAATTACTATCATTCTTTTTTTAAAAAAATCTTTTTTTATTTGAGGGGGGAAGGCAGGGCAATTGGGGCTAAGTGACTTGCCAAGGTCATACAGCTAGTAAGCGTGAAAAGTGTCTGAGGTCGAATTTGAACTCAGGTCCTCCTGACGCTAGGGCCGGTGCTCTACTCACTGCGCCACTTAGCTGCCCCCTATCATTCTTTTTTAAAAAATCTTTGTTTTTACAGATGCTTACTGGTTATAGGACATATATACACATACACACACATATACACATATACACACACACATATATGAAATTGTTCACTTTCATTTACTAGAATATATATAAAAACAAAAGGGCATATGTAAAAACAAAAAGCATTAATAAAAGTAAGAAAATTTTGTTAAAACCTGAAGGGATTGGAGTAGACAATCCCTAATCTCGTTTCCAGCTCTGGCACTCTGGTTCTACTTTACAGGATGCTAGCTAGTTAATCTGGCCAACCAACCTGTATTACACTTTATCTGGTGCTCGTTTGAGAGGATAGTTTATTCCTTCTTCCCCATTATCACCTCAAGTCGTTTTAATCGTGCTTCTTTCGACTCTGAAATTAGCCTCTCCCTCCCCTCCCCCACCCCAGATGTTTCTTCATTCTCACACTCTTGGCAGCACTTTAACTGCCTTCGATAAATGGCGAGAGATCCTAGATTTGGTCATTGGAGAGCATCTCTGAAGACTGCAGAGATCTTTCTAATAGGTCCTACTGGCCTAGTGTGCTCTATGTGACTGTCTCTCTCCCCGGTTGAGGATAAACGACAGGTGGGGAATTCTTCAGTCAGCTTTTCTACCTGGTCTGCTCCAGGGTCAACTGAGTGAGTGTGAATCAGAGTCATGGGCACTGATAACACTAACTTACCAGCACTGTGCATGGGTAAATCGTGCCCTCTCTGAGTCAACTAGGTTATGTGACTATAGACTTGGAGACGGGATGAGGAACTCACAAATTTCCTTTCTTGCTCTGTCCCTGACTCATAGCATGGCTTTGAGATGATCCCTTGCCCTTGAATATAACCAAATGTTTTTTTTTGTTGTTGTTGTTTTGTTTTGCCTTTTTTTTTAAGTACATCAGAAAGCACATTTGAAATAAAAGGGTCTGGGTTCAAATCTTGGCTTTGCCACTCACTCCCTGTGTGACACTGGACAAGTCCGCTTCACCTCTCTGGCTCTCACTTTCCTCACCTGTAAAGGGGATTGAAGTAGATAACCTTTAAGGATCCTCTTAGCTCTCAAGACCCTTTGTTCTTCTAGGCCTTGGTTTCTTCATCTACAAAATGAGGAGGTTGGCCTAAGTCATCAGTGTATATGGTCTCTTCCAGCTCTAAATCCTTAGATCCCACGACCTTCAAGGGGAAGGGTCTTCTTGGATGTACCAGCCATATAGAAAACAGGGGGCAGAATGACAAAACAGGGGCTGCCACCTGGTGTGAGATGGGTGGGGGAGTTCACAAGGGCACCCTCTGTTTCCTGGATGATTCACTGATTAAACTAGAGAACACCAAACCTACCTAGACTTCTTGAGGAGTCACGGGCCCTGACACAATCTCTTACACTTCAGAATACCTCGAGTCCCATTAACTTGAACTTAAAAAACAAATACAACAAGGCAGAAAGAGCCTCAGACCTAGAAGCAGAGGAACCTCAGGAAGATATGTGGAATAACCAGAACCACATAGATGTTAAGAGTCCTGAATACAAAGCCACAGTCCTACACGGGCACAGAGACATTCCTAACAATAATTACAAAGACAACCATGTTAATATAGCATTTGATGGTTTACAAGACACTTTTATCACAACTCTGTAGAGCAAGGATCTTATGTGTTATTATCCCCATCATAGATGAGGAAACCAGGGACTTGGAGGTGAAGAAATTTGCTCATTGCCACAGAACTGGTTAACGTTAGACCTATGACCCACATGCAGGAAGTAATTGTTTTCCGTCTTTTTTTTTTTAAATGTGAGGGCCTTTTCAACAGTTTAAAAAAAAAAGAAAGAGGGAGAGGTGAACTTTCACATGACAGCGTTTGCACTTTTATTGGGAAAATACACAATGATAAAATGCTACTATGAATTTAGCAATGCTTCTAAAGTAAACAGGACCTGTGTATTCTATTAATTAACTATTAAGTTACATGGATTTATTATATTAACTTTTACATTTATTTAAAGGAAGCCTTTGTATTTTATTGTTTCTTTTTTTTGTGGGGGAGAAGCAGGGCAATTGGGGTTAAGTGACTTGCCCAAGGTCACACAGCTAGTAAATGTTAAGCCTTTGTATTTTATTAACCATAACAGCATCTATATACATTTAAAAATGGTTATAGAAATGTGCTTGAGACCTATTATTTGGCTAGTCTACATAAGGAACGTTTGCTTATTTATTACACTGTCATTTCATGAAATAGATTCCCCTTTCAGTAACTCTACAACTGCTCAAGAATTGGCAGCTATAGCATTCCAATAATGCACATAAAAGAAGGGGGTTGAATGAAATGACCTTTAAAATCTCTTCTAGCTGTAAAGTGATGATCCTGATTCCCTCCTCTAAGGCACCTTCGGTCTACTTCTTACACTCATACATACCTGGACAAAGCCATCATAAACCTCAAAGTGCTGTGTCAATGTGAGTTATTACTAATTCCATTATATCTTCTTTGCTGTCTGAAATTCCTGTCATTAGAGACAAACCACTGGATTATGGCCTTGTCTCCAGAAAGCTCCTGTTACACGCAAGGAGTCAGCCAACTGTGTGCCCCTCAGCGAGTCACTCACTAATAAAAGGCAGTTAAGTGGCTCAGTGCACAGAGCGCTGGGCCTGGAGTCAGGAAGACCTGACTTCAAATCTGTCCTCAGACACTTAGTACCTGTGGGACCTGGGCAAGTTACTTAACCTCTGTTTGCCTTAATCCACTGCAGAAGGAAATGGCAAACCACTGCAGTATCTTTGCCAAGGAAACCCCATGGGCAGTATGAGTATGGTCCATGGGGTCACAGAGTTGGACCCGACTGAAAACACAACAAATTACGCACAGGTGAATCAGAAAGTAAAGAAGGGCTAGTCTGTTTTCCCGATCAGTACATCATTAATTTGTCACATTGAGAGTTGTCATTTTCAAAAATAGAAGGTCTGAGAAAGGGCACAGTTTTTAAAGGGGCTGTTGGGTGTAGGAATGTCTGGAACATTTAGGTTGCTGTTTGAGGATGGGGAGGGGAAGGGGGAAATCCAGGTGGACATGGGACAGGAAGAGAGCATCATGAAATCCTCCCTCTTCCTACACACATACACGCAAACATATCTGGTATGTCCAGGAAGGTGCTTCAGAGGAGAGAAGCATGATCAAAACTTTACAGCTAGAACAGACTTGAGAGGTCATCTAGTTCAACCGCCTTTTTTTATAGTTAAGAGAATTGAGACCCTGAGACATAAAGTGAGTGAGTGGCCCAAAGTCACTTACGAAGGAAGTGGAAGAACTGGGATTCCCATCCACCCTTCATGTGGCCGACCTCCAAACGGTTTTCCTAATATGTAAGTCTGAGGACCCCTCTACTCAACTTCAATGGCTTCTCATCACTTCCAGGATAGAATATAAACGCCTTTCTTTGATATATAAAGTTTTTAACACCTGGTTCCAACCTACCTTCTCAGCCTGCTTACATATTGCTCTATAGTCATACTCTATAGTCCATCCAAACTGACTTTGTTATTCCTCAGATGGGCACCACGTTCCTTCTCCCGCCACCATGTTTTTTCCCTCGCTGCCCCCATGTTGGAATGTCCTTCCTCCTCACCTCTAACTCTTGGAATATCTGGTTCCTTCAAGTCAAGCAAACAAACTTGAGGTGGCTCAAGTGCCACCTTCTTCCAGGTCTTTCTTGGTCTTTCCACTAGTTGTTGGTGCCTCCCCCTACCATGTGGTATTTGTTTTGTGTGTTTGTGTTTGTGTATAGTTATACACATTAGAATGTGAATTCCTTGAGGGTAGCCAGCAACTTTGCATCTCAGCGCTTAATGCAGTGGAATAGAACTGCATATATGTTTATACATATGTGCACACACACATAAATATGCGTATATATGTAAACATATTGTACGGTGGATAGAGCTCCAGATTTGGAGTAAGAAAGACCTGGGTTTAGATCCTATCCTGGGCAAGTCACTTACCCAATCTCAGCCTCAGTTTCCTTACCTGTAAAACAGGGCTAATCATAAAACCCACCCCACAAGGGTATTTCAAAAATCAAGTCCAATAACATATGTAAAGTGCTTTGCAAACCCTAAAGTGCTATATAAATGCTAGCTATTATTATATATATATGTATGTTGTATCACTCCTGTGCACATAATTAATCTCCAGGAAGGCAGAGACCATTGAAGTTTTTGCTGTTCACACACACACACACACACACACACACACACACACACACACTTAATAAATACTTGTTAATCGATTGATTGGTTGATTGGTTGAACCCAGCTCTTCTGATTTCAAAAGTGGCAATCTTCCTAGCTGGAAGGCGGCTAAGGGGTCGGGGGCTTGCTGGGGACCAGCTTCATCTACTTTCCAAAATGAGCTTTGACTTGGGCTGGGGGATGGGTGATCTGGCACAATCCTGCAAAGCAATCAGAGCTCTCCCTGACTCTCAGACACACCCTCCCTTCCCCTTCCCACTCCCCCAGCACATAGGCAGAGATTCCAGTGTGGGGCCCATAGGAAGCCCATGATTTGAAATCAATTCAGACTTGCACATCTGGTGTTTTTTCCTCTCCCCCAGCTCCCAGGGTAGTCAGTATTAAGTTGATTTCATTTTCCGAGGGGAAGATTCTCCAAATACACCCAACCCAAACCCTCCTTCCCCATCTCTTTTCCCTTGAAAGTGTGGCTATACTCTGGCACCCTTCCCACCTAATTGGGGCCGGGACTGACTTTAGTTTTTGTACATTTTATTCTCATTCTCAGTGTTCTAGGGGCTGGACAGAGTAAAGCCCAGGATTGGTACATGTGTGTTCTGACTGACGTGGGTTGTTGCTGACTCAGAGTCAGTCTGTAGTCCCGGAAACCTTGGAGGAACGTGCAGATCGTGCAGCCTGAGGGTTCCTGGGGTTGTGTCCAAATTTTCACCTTTGGCCTCCTTTCTTCTGTATGAATCTGATGAGGGGAACCTGTGGAATGCTGAGTTCCACGGCTGGTTTTCCAGCACCTTACATCCCATTATAATCTTTATTTGATTAACACTATTCTCCTTGCTGTTCTTTTAATAAAACACTCATCTCCAGACTTGAGGCATTTTCACTGGCTGTCTCTCTATACCAGAATTTCTTTCCTCGTCGTCTCTGCCTCCTGTCTTCCCTGACTTGCTTCAAATCTCAGCTAAAATCCCCCCTTCTTCTGGAAGCCTTTCTCAGACCCCCTAATTCAAGTGTTTTCCTTTGTTGGTTATTCCCCATTTCTCTTATAGATAACTTGTTTGCCCATGGCCATTTGTGTGTTGTCTCCCTTATTAGAGTCTGAGTTCCCTGAGAGAGAGGGTACTGCCTACCTCTCTTTGTGTCCACAGCACTTAGAATAGTGCCTGACACATAGTAGGCACTTAAGAAATGTTTATTGACATTGTTGAGTCATATTTTTAGTCGAGTCCAACCCATTTGGGGTTTTGTTGGCAAAGATAATGGAATGGTTTATTGATTGGCTGGGTGACAAACCCCAGTTCACTCTGGAAAGAAGCTACTCTCTTCCCTGTTACATTAGCAAGTCAATGGGTTTCTTTCTTTTTGTAGTAAGAGTGCCTGGATCATAAAGTCCAATCTGTGGAACCGGGGAGAGCTTTTGGCCTCCCTGCCTTTCAGAGGGTACTCTGGTTTCAGTCACACCTTTTCTGTTCTGGTTGAAATTGTTCTGGATTGGGGCTACCTTGGGAGAAGGACTAACTAGGAAGGTAGCAGAGGCTGTGGACTAAACTAGACCTCTGGACCCTTTAGTCCTCCAGACCCCTGGAAACTGGAAGCTCAGAACCAATCTGACCTCCTTGGGACCAGAGATGATATACCTATGTGTGTTTATGTGTCTGTGTCTCACTGTGCGTTTCTGTCAAATTGTATACTAGTCTAATTAAGCTAAAGTATTTACATGTCTTAATAAGCCCACCTAATGTATATGTCTTCTAGAGTCTCAGCCTTAGAATAAGAGGAAGTAGGTGAAAGGTCCAGGTTACCAAATTCAATTCTCACCCTGCCCAGCCCCACCCCACCAGAGAACTGAATTAACCCTAGGGGAAGGGAAGGGGAATGCTAGACATTTCCCAGGCTCTCAGTTTCCCACTCTGCCTCTAGGTGCAGAGATCTTGCATCCTGGACAGAATCTGTTAGGGCAATCGTTCAGGGGAGAGTTGACCTCAGATGAATTTTGATACATGGTGGCTGTGTGACTCTAAGTCACTTAATTGTAGTGCTCTAAGACCAGAAGGTGCAAAGAGGGTTTCAACTTGCATTAGCAGAGAAAGTTTACTCACTTAGGACTTCTGTGATCTGAAATCAGAGGTCCAGTCCCCATTTCTATGGCATGATTTATGAAACTATTAAAAACCCAGAGAATACTACCACAATGGCTCTTTCAAAACACATTCCCTTTTAGGGCAGACTTCTGACTCAGTACTGATTTAGTCCTGTTCAAAAGAAATTACAAGCTTTTTCCAGTGGGACTCAGGGCAGAGGTAGATGAATTCCTGATATCTATTCCAGAATCCCCTCTGAAATTTGTAGCAGCCCTGTTTGTGGTGGCAAAGAGCTGGAAACTAAGGGTATGCCCATCAATTGGGGGGATTGCTGAGCAGATTATGGTATATGAATGCAATGGAATATTATTGTGCTATAAGAAATGATGAAAGGGATGGTTTCACAGAAACCTGTGAAGATTATGTGAACAGATGCAGAGTGAATTGAGCAGGAACAAGAGAACAATTTAGAAAATAACAACGATGTTGTAAAGACAAACAACATTCAAAGATGTAAGAACGCTGATCATTGCAATGACCTACTGTAATTTTAGGATACTGATAACAGCATGCTACCCACCTCCTGACAGAGAAGTGATTGACTCAGTAGGGTGCATCATGAGACATATGTTTATTGCACATGGCCAATGTAGGAATTAGTTTTTCTTGCCTATGCATATTTGTTGCAAAAGTTTTATGATTTTTTTAAAAATATGTGTAGGGGAAGGAGGGAAGTAGATAAAAGATGTTGCTTAAATAAAAAATAAAATTAAACCTTAAAAAAGAAAAGAATGAACTATGGTGTCATATTCTATTTCTAACAGTCTATCAACAAAATGCCCATTTTGATAAAAAAATAAGTAATGAAAGAGAAAAAAAGACTCTATGTCACAGCGAAATTGGATTATTCCAATCCCTCCAATCCCAAAAGGCTTTCTCACCTCAAAGCCTTTGCTCCATTCTACCTTCTTTTGAAAATCTCTTCTTGTGTCTTCAGTTGGAGGTGATGTCTCCTTTCCTTGCCTATTTCTAGAACACTTTGTTAGAATCTTTCCTTTGCCATATTCTATCTTGTAATATACTTGTCTGTGTATATGTCAGTTCTGCTCCCCTTCTCAGTTCCTTGATTGTAAATTCTTTGAGTTTAGGGATTGCTGTTTTCATCTTTGTACCCTCAGCACCTAGGACAGTGCTTTGCACTGGGCAATCATTTAGTAATTGTTGAACGTATTGTTTTTCATACTCAAATTCATAGTTATCTGTATTTGTAGAAGAGAGGAGAAGCTCTGGAATAGAATCTTTGGAGAGCATGATGGAGAGACCATCAGAGAATAACAAAAGAATTGCTTAGTTGATCATAGAATAACATGAATTTTTAGTGGCAGAATTTTGTGACTTCCTCTTGCAGTGTTCAGCAAGCTGGAGAAAAGTAATGGAGAAGGCAGATGATAGAGATGATCCAGGGATGAAATTTAACAGAATGTGACTATAAGGAGGAGAAGGAGATATAGGATCCAGCACCTTGTTGAATTGGTTAGCTATAGGGTCAAGATTGTGAAGAGAGGAGAATTAGCCCAGGATGATAATTGGAAAAATAGAAAAGATGAAGGAACTGGAAGTCACAGTGAGATGAAAGAGCAGATTTCAGAGGGATGAGGTAGAGGGAGAGATGAAAAGAGGGAAACTGATCAGAGAGGGGAATTTCAAAGTTCAAGATGATGGAGGTAGAAGAGCTTCAGGTGACTGAGGTCTAAAGTTTGATCATCACTGTAGCTGGCTGAGGCAATGTAGATGCAGATGATAGGAGCTGAGGAAGCTGGTATTTGGAGAAGATGGTATTTGGAGAAGATGGTATTTGAAGAAATATTGATATAAATAGTGAAGTCACCAAGGAGGAAAGGAATAGACAGGCTAGAAAAGACTATTTTCTAGTTTCTGTATTCTTTGAGAAAGGAGGGAAAGTGATCAGGTGGCCACTGGATAATAGCAAGGAGTATCTGCATGGGTGATGTAGATGAGCTTCACAGGAAAATTGTGGCCAAAGGACTACACCTGAGTGATTTTTGGGGGTGGGGTCTGGAAGTAGTTGTAGGGTACAAGGGATATACTGACAGCTCCTCCTTTTGGCAGCCAAGAGAAGAAGCAGATAAAACTGGAAAAGGCAGCAAAGGATAAGGTGTTTCCAGGTTTCTAAGTCAGACTTACCTAAGTGCCAGAAGATGGAAAGAATGTCCAAAGAAGCTATAACTTCTGTCTGAAGGAGTTGTCTACTTCACCTTGTACTGGGTTTTCCTCTTACATTTTTCTGGATCTTAGGCACCAAAGAGAGATGGAAGTGTAGAGTAAGAATAGCCCTAGGAAACTTATGGTACTAATATGCTCTCTGGAGGGACTTTTAAAGGTCCGCATAATGAATGAATGAATGAATGAATGAATGAATGAATGAGTGAGTGAATGAATGAATGAATGAATAAAAGAGTATTTGTTAACTGCTTAGTATGTGTCAAGTACCATATTAAATCCTGGGGAATACAAATACCAAATCCAGAGAGTCCTTGCCCTCAAGGTGCTTATGATATAGGAAAGTCCTCAGTGATAACACTATTAGACCTGTACCCCAAACAGATCGAAGAAGGGAAAAATGGTCCATATATATACAAAAATATTTATAGCCATTCTTTTGGTAGTAGCAAAGAACTGGAAACTAAAGGTGTGTCTGTCAATTGAGGAATGACTGAACTGATTATGATAGGTAAATCAATGGAATATTATTGTGCTATAAGAAATTATGAAAGGGGATGGTTTCAGAGAAACCTGGGAAGACTTGTATGAACAGATGCAGAGTGAAATGAGTAGACACAGGATAACAATTTATACGAGAACAACAATATTTTAAACACAAACAATTTTGAAAGGTTTAGTAAGTTTGATCAACACAATAATTAACCATGATTTCAGAGGAATGATGATGAAGAATGCTACCTACTTCCTGACAGAGAGGTCATGAACTCAACACACAGAATGAGACACATTTTTGGACATGGCCAATGTGGGAATTTGTTTTGCTCAACTATGCATACTTTTAAAAACAGTCTTTTTTCTTTTTCTTCAGTCTACATGGGGTGTGGGAGAGAGAAATAGAAGAGAGAGAAAATAAATTTTTGTTAATTGGAAACAAAATGAAAAACATAAATGAGTGATGGCCAGAGAGGGATATTTTGTTTTGGGAAGTCATAGGGATGATGAGTAGAGCATTAGGAAAGTTGATTTGAATGCCCTTTCCAGTGGCAACGGCATGCTGATTTGATCAGATTCTCAGAGGAAGAGATGGTGGTGGTGGTATGCACAATGTGGAGGGACTGATGTCAAGAAGATAGCCATGTTGGAATGTGAAGCATGTCTGAGGCCAAATATGATGAACCATGTGAATCTGTACATCTGTACTCACTAAGCAGTGTACTCACTGTACTCACTAACCCAGTCCCTCGAGAAGGAATTTGAAAGTTGAGTGGGTTGTCCCTCAAAGCATGGTTTCTGGAGGTCTGGTGGCCATTCAAAGTCTATTTATAGTCTGGCATTGGTCTGTTAGCCAAGTGGCAGAAGTTCATGTTTCTAAAATCCTCATGCTTGATATTACATAATTTCTTTTCTTTTCTTCCATTTTTTTTCCCTCTCTCTTCTCTTTATCTTTGCTTTTATTCAAAGTGCTTTGGGGCTTTCTTTCTTCCATGCATCTAGGGATGCCTATAACACACAAGGAGGAAATGTGGGGTGTCAACTGGACTGAATTGGCCTCCGACCTATGGATAGCTGGAGCCAAACAGAGCAGGCTAGAGACAAGAGAGTCAGGAATCAAACAGAGGTGTAATTTCAAAGTGAGAGAAACAGCTTGAAAGCAAGGAGGCAGAGTAGGCACATGTGCCAGGGCCCTGCCCCTAGTGGGGGGGACCTGCTTTAATATGGCAAAAACTTGATTTATATACTTGTGGCTAGACAAAGAGTCAGATAGTGAGTGTAGTGTAGCAATAATAGTGAGGCACAACAGCAACAGTGAGGCAAACTAGTCTAGTGACAAAAAGTTCATTCATAGCAGGGCTTCATATCTGGGCCTATTGGTGCTTGCCTGAACTCAGGGACCATCAGTTCCAGAAGGTGA
Source organism: Phalanger gymnotis (assembly GCA_028646595.1). NCBI lineage: Eukaryota > Metazoa > Chordata > Mammalia > Diprotodontia > Phalangeridae > Phalanger > Phalanger gymnotis. The sequence continues at coordinate 95,661,086 of CM053623.1, forward strand.
GTGCAAAGGATTGTTGTTATGCCAAGTTCAGGGCACAACTTGCTTGCTGGAAAGCAGTGTGTCTTCTAATTGAAGCATCTCCTAATGGAAAGCATTTGATCATATTATAATGGCTTAGTGGGAATTAATTTACAGAACATGGAAGTAGGGAGTAGTGGATTTGCCTAGCTTCAACAAAGATGTAGTAAGCATTTATTAACCGTATGTGCCAGGCACTGTACTCGGTACTGGGAATACAAATACAAGCAGAAAGACAAAAAATCCCTGATCTCAAGAAACTTACATTCTAATGGGAGAAAACAGCATATAAAAGGAAGCTAAAAGGGGAGGCATGATAAAGGGGAGGGCATTGAAGCCTGGTTGTTGTTGTTGTTCGGTTATTCAGTCAAGTCTGACTTTTTGCCACCCCATGGACCACAACACGTCAGGCCCTTCTATCCTCCACTATCTCTCAAAGTCTGTCCAAGTTCATGCTCATCGTTTCTGTGACACTATCTATCCATCTTATCTTCTGCTGTCTCCTTTTCCTTTTGCTTTCAATCTTTCCCAATATCAGGGTCTTTTCCATCGAGTCCCATCTTCTCATTATGTGGATGAAGCTTTTAAGTTTCTGTATTTCTCCTTCCAATGAATAGTAAGAGTTAATTTTTTTAAGTATTGACTAATTTGATCTCTTTGCTATCTAAGGGGCTCTCAAAAGGGACCCCCCCCAATTCAAAAATGTCAGTTCTGTGAAGCATAACTTTTCTTATAGTCCAACTCTCTCAACCACATATTACTAATGAAAAAAACATAGCTTTGACTATACGGACCTTTGTCGGTAAGGTGTCTCAACTTTTTAGTATGTTCTCCAAATTGCCATAGCTTTCCTTCTAACTTCTTTTTAATTTTATGGCTGCAGTCACCATCTGCAGTGATCTTTGAGCCCAAGAATATAAAATCTGATACTGCTTCCATTTTTTCTCTGTCTATTTGCCAGGAAGTGATGAGACCAGTTTTTTAGATCTTAGTTTTTTTGATGTTAAGCTTCAAACTGGTTTTTACACTTGCTTCTTTTGCCCTCATCAAGAGGCTTCTTAATTCCTTTTCTGTTTTCTGCTATCCATGTGGTATCATCTTCATATCTGATGCATATGCCTGACATTTTGTATGATGTACTCTGCATATAATTTAAATAAATAAGGTGAAAATAAACAACCTCGTTGTATTTCTTTCCCAATCTTGAACCAATCAGTTGTTCCATGTTTGGTTCTGACTGTTGCTTCTCGACTTGCATACAGATTTCCCCGGAGACAAGTAAGATGATCTGGTCCTCCCATCTCTTTGAAGACTTGCCACATTTTGTTGTGATCCACACAAAGTCATAGGTTTTAGTGTAGTTAATAAAGCAGAAGATATTTCTCTGGAACTCTCTTGCTTTCTCCATTCTACAGCAAATGTTGGCAATTTGGTCTCTAGTTCTTCTACCTCTTTGAAAGTCGGCTTGCTCTTCTGGTAATCCTCGGTGCACATATCGCTGAAGTTTAGCTTACAGAGTTTTAAGCATAACTTTGCTGGTATGTGAACTGAGTGCAACTATTTGGTAATTTGAACAATTTTTGGCATTGCCCTGTTTTAGGATTGAGACATAAATTGATCTTTTCCAAACCATTGGTCACTGTTGTGTTTTCCAAACTTTCTGGCATATTGACTTCAGCACTTTAACTGTATCATCTTTTAGGATTTTAAATAGCTTAGCTGGAATTCTGTCACCTTCACTAACTTTATTGTTAGCAATGCTTCCTAAGGCCCACTTGACTTCATTCTCTAGGATGTCTGGCTCTAGATCAGTAACCACACCATTATGGTTGTTGGTGATGTTAAGATCTTTCTGGTATAGTTCTTTTGTGTTTTCTTGCCAACTTTTGTTAATCTCTTCCGCTTCTGTTAAGTCCCTGCTATTTTTTATATTTTATCATGCTCATTTTTTTATATGAAATGTTCCCTTGATATCTCTAATTTTCTTGAAGAAAATGTCCTGTCTTCCCATTCTATTTTTTTCTTCTGTTCCTTTGCATTGCTCATTTAAGAAAACTTTCTTATCTTTCTTTGCTATTCTCTAGAATTCTGCATTCAGTTTGAAAACTGGTTGGCTTGAGTGTTCTCTTTAACATAAAGATTCTAGGAAGAACCAATCAATCAGAGGGAGGAGGAGAGGGTACTTCCATTGTGTAAAAGAGGGTGAAGTGAGCTTCCAAGGTGAAGAGGTTTCCTGAGACATTGTAGGGAAATTCTGGGAGAGTCAGGAAGGAGCCTAGAGAAGAAAAGAAGACATGATATAGAATCAAGAGTTGAATGCAGACTCCATATAAGCCATATTCAGGGATTGCTTGTGATGATGAAAGAAGAAAGGACTGGAGCATAGCACTGAAGTAGTTTCTCCTTACCAACCCCTCCCCCCTTGACCTCTGATACTGAGAATGTTTGATAATTTTCAGTTATAAATGTCCGTCCCCATGGTGAAAATGAAGGGGAGAAAGTGAGGAAGCAGAGAGTGGGACAGAGGGTAGGAGAATTGGAAATTCAAAATTAAACAGAAGGGGCTGTGCTCAAATGCTGGGTTGTTAAAAAAAATTAGGGTTTACTTTCTTTTTCTTTGAGGTGAAAAAGATTTTTTTTTTTTATAAGTTGCTTGCTATTTCACTTTAGAAAATGCATTTAGCCCACATGCTGAGTGAGTTCTTTGGGACTACACTGAGAAAAGAAGCAAGACTGGAACTGAAAGTGGCTGGAGGCATATGAGCCAAAAGAGTTATAAATGACTTTTAAAGAAGTAATCATTCCCCCTAGACTTTAACATAGAATTCAAGGCTCCAGGGAAAGCCTGGAAACTAGTACATCCTCAGGTAGCGACTAATAGCCATCTCAAGGCTAGAACAACAAAGTGTGATTTGTGCATACCCACGGGAGTAAGCTGACACAGCTTGAGCTTTGCTCTCCACCTTGTGGCCAGCACATATATAGCACCCTGATCCAAGCTACACTCCCTAGTAAGGTTAATTCAAAGTGTTTCAAAGAGATCTAGGATGCTGGGGAGTTCGCTAAAGTAACAGTTGTGCTCCGGCAGTGTCCTGAGTCCTTATTGCCCCATTGGTACCACATTAATTATTATGGATAAAGTCCTTGAAAAAGGGGGCTTACTGTGAGAAAAGAAGGTAAAAAAAGACTAGAGAGAAATATTAGAATGTAGAGAGAAGCAAGTTTATTTGCAGAGATATTATTGATTACATCTTTTGGAGGGTGGCCTGAACAGTTTATAGGCAGAGAAATTATTGGCTACTTTTTTGGAAGGTGGCCTGAACACCCATGGGCAGCAGAGATTATAGAGAAGTTCTCAGTTATGCTGGGAACTGGACAAACCTGAGCATGGCAGTGGAAAAACATTGATAGAGTAACTGAAAAGCTTCTGGACTGAGTGAAGGGATTTTTGCACCATGTTGAATTCTTTGGTCTTACATCCTCCCAGAAATGCTCTATAGTGGTGACTGGAGGCTTTCCTCTAAGTCTTTTCACATTTGGTGGGTACTATCCATTAGACAATCAAAAAGGAATTTGAACCATGCATCATACTAAGAGCTAGAGATACAAAGACAAAAGAAAAACAGTCCCTGCCCTCAAGGAGATTACAGTTCAAGGGGGAGACAAGATGTACACAAGAAGCTATAACAGGACAATGGAGATGGACATCTGCTAATTTGGGATGGAGGTCTCCCATAATTCCCTGTTTCAAGTTTCAATCCCAGGGACCCTGACTGACAAACTAGCCCTCCCACACTGAAAGATTGTGGGGAGGAAAAGCCGAGAAGGAAGCAAGAAAAGAGAGCTTGGGAATGGGGGATGTGGAGGAGCCAGAGAGTGGAAGGTGTGGAGATTATGTGAGGACTGGAAGGTAGGATGCCAGAGTCCCAGACCATTTAGTTTGATCATATGAAGCACTAGACATGGGGCAGCTGCATGAGGACTACAGACTGGGATCTATTACTCTGTGTTTCCTTTCTCTCTTTTCATCCTTCTCTTCCAAAAGGAATGAACCTGAAGCTTTCTCCTGGGACAGGAGGTTTATCCTTGTTGATTTTTTTTTTAATTTTGCTTACATCTTGTGTGTCTGACTCTTTGTTACCTTATTTGGGGTCTTCTTGGTAAAGATACTGGAGTGGTTTGCCATTTCCCTTTCCAGCTCAGTAGAAGGAAACTGAGGCCACCAAGGTTAAGTGACTTGCCCAGGGTCACATAGCTAGCAAGTGTCTGAGGCTGGATTTGAACTCATGAAGATGAGTCTTCCTGACTCCAGACTCAGTGTTCTATTCATTGTGCCACCTAGCTGCCCCAAGTTTAGATGGATTGGAGAGGAGGCAGTTAGGGAGAACTTGAGGAAGAGGGAGAGAAAGATTTCAAACTACAATATTTTTGGCAGAGTTTAATTTCAGTGCTACTGAATGTCCCAGTGCAAAGGGGATACTTTCACTGATTCTTCCAGACAATTGTTTCAGCAGTGCCTGTAAGAAATGGGAGGAGGAGTTTTGTTTCCACAGAACTAAAGGTGTACTTCCCCCGCCCCACCCCAGCTTTAGCAGAAACCAGGCCTCATGGTCAGTCAGGTGAGAGGTCAGAGGCTTGTACGAATGCGCATGCTTTTTGAGAAGACAGGGGAATCAGAGAGGCCAAACCAGGTTGAACCAGTTCAAGCTTATCGAGGGTCTAGTCTTGGGCAAGAGTCCAGGCCTACTGATTTGCATAGTTTGCATATGTTAAAGAGGGACCATATGGGAGTAAAGAATGTAGATTAATCCTAAACTCAGACAAGGAAAATCTAATTAACTTCACTTTTGCTTCTGTATCCTTATTATCCTACCTATATAAACTGTATAACCTAGGAAAACTATGTAAAAAATAAAGATTGTAAACTAACCATAACTTTAACAGGAGTGGAGGGAATGGTTATCCCTGCTCCTGCAGCTGTATTGTTGTGTGTTCCAGTGAGCACTATGCCCCTTTTCTCTCCTCTCCCATTCTAGTCCTGAGTTCTTTGGGTGAGAATGTGTCAGTTGCATGGATTTTTCAAAAGCAAAGCAAAGCAATGGACAGCGATCAGGCTTACTTCTTGTTCCTGCCTTGGGGAGTCCTATGATCCCCACTGGGGAGTCCTATGATCCCCACTGTGGTGTTAAGAGGGTGACCACTAGCGATTTCCATGGGCAACCCTGTGGTCTGCACAGCCTCCTTAAGGGGATATCACTTGGGATTTCTGGCCCTGTCTCTGGACCTTTGTGATCTTACCGCCATTCTAAGGGGCCATCACTTGGGTTCTCCTTAGGGTCTGACCCCTAGGAGCCCTGTGATCCCCACAGATTAAGGGGGGCTGTGTTCTCACAATTTGGGGAGGTCCAGTGATCCCCTAAACTGCATTTCTCACATGCCTGAGACTGCTATGCTCAAATGGGCTGGTACCAAGACAGAATATTACCATCTTCTGGGCTTGATTTAAAAGAAAACCATGCCCAAAGGAGAGGTGCCAAGGGCATGGCTAGAGAGAAAGGCATGAGCAAATGGAAGAGGAGCCCAGACTTCAAACAAGATGAGTAAAAGTGACTGACAGTTCCCCTAGTCTTCTCAGCAATCAACAAATCAAGACTCACGGCTGTTGGATATGGAAGACACTTTCACAATAGCTAACAATGTAACCTTGGAGGGGGAGGAACTAGCAGCAGAAGGAACCAGAAAACATTCCAGGTTGTCTATCTGTTATCTGGATATATATATCTGGATACATCTGACTCTGGATACATGATACAGTCTCTAGTCCCACCCACCCCCTTTTAGATCTCCATCTCCCTTTTCATTGTATATTTCTTTGACCCCAAAATAATTATACTAAGATGAAGGCTGAGCTATATCATTCCCCAGCTTAAAGGCTGCCAGTGACACCACTATAAATTTGGGGGGACGGGGATTCTAGAATAAAATGCACAGGTTTAGAAGCCTACCTTGCTTTCCAGTGTTATTTCATCAGACTCCATGATGTTCTCAAAATTCGAACTTGATACACTATCTTCTACCACCAGACTTGTGCGTACAGCATCCCTTATTCCCAGAATGTGCATCCTTCTCATGTCCATTTTTCAGAATTCTTATCTACTTTCAAGACTCAGCTTAGAGACCACCTCCTCGGTGTAGCATTCCCTGATCCCTTCAGCTGAAAGTATTGGCTTCCTCCTCAAATAGTCCTTGAGTAAGTCTCTAGATCTGTTTAAATCTATGGATTATATTTGGATCTGTTGTACACTTCCAGTAGAATGTAAGCTCTTTGAGGGCAGGGGGTGTTTCATTTTTGTCTTTGTGTGTCTAGCACCTGGCACTATATCTTACATAGTAGGCACTCAATGAATGTTTGTTGAATTTACCTGAATTATTATTATTTGTGTATGTGTCTTTTTTTCCTGTGGCTCCTTAAAATTTAGACTGTCTTATTAACCTTTGCATACCCCTTGATAACTGCTTTATAATAGCTCAATAAATGTTGAATTGAATGAGCAATTCGAGATCCCAGTATGGTGGGGTGGGGGTCGGGGTTGAGACTAACACAGAGTGCTGAGGAGAAGCAACAATCACAGTATCAAACCCTGGGGCTGGTAAAAATATTTGTCCTAACACTGAACAGCACAATGTAGATCTCTGCCAATGCTATGCCCCACCATTATCCTCCAAGTGCCCCAAGGTCAGAGGACCTCAATCTTTCACCCCAACAACTACTTTTTGAAATTTCAGTTTGATTGTAAGAACTGTTGGTGTTGTTCATCCTTTTTTGTTGAACTAGACCAATATCACAAATGAGTGATATCTTGCCTTGCACATGAATTGGATTCAAGTAAAGTTGTCAGCCTCATTCTCTCTTCCAGAGTCATTGAGGTCCAGTGGCAGAACAAAGTCAAAACAATTGTCAATGGCCCAGGGTGCAGTGGATGACCTTGGCATTTTCAATGTCTAAGTGTTCCATAGCCCCTGCTACCTTCATGACCATTGGAACAAATTATTCTCATCTGCACATTCCCCTGGGGAAATCTTCACATATTTGGAATAGGCATGTCCCTAACTCACCAATGGGCTTAAAGCCTGTCAGTTACCCTCTAGTTTAGTCTATCTGCAGAGATGGTTTACTGGGGTGTGGTCATTGCACCTACTATAGTTTCTTGGAGCCACAGGTGAGAATTGGGCGACAAGTGGACACCAAAGGTAGATATGAGCAGCCCTGAAAAGGGCTTGGCAAGCCCATACACCAGAGGCACTAGTCCTCCCTAAACACGCCATATACCCCTAAACAATTTCCTTAGACAGAATTTGGGTTCTAGTTCCCTATCCCAAGCTGCAAAGGTACCTTTCATTTCCCCAGGTCTTTGATGAAGGAGGAAAGATGTTTCCAGGCCTCTCAAGCTCAGAAGTAAGTCAGACTAAACATTTCTTTGCCTCTCAATCCTCTTTTTCTTCCCCACACTGACACAGACACCTAAGGGTTCTGGCTTTCTTACTAGCCTCTGAGTTGGGTACCATAGTTTGTGTCTACTCTCTTTGCCAGTCCTCTACAAATGGTTTTCTTTAGCACTGTTTCCTGCTCTATTAGTTTGGATACTTTGGTGTATCAGCCTTGCTATGTCACAACATCTAAGTTTACTAACTTGTCCTTGACAAGGAGCAAAGGATGGAGGTGATGACTTTCCCTAGCTTTTAGGAAAACTATGAATTAGGTAGAAATTATCTTTGGCCCTCCCCATTTTCCCCATTAGGTTCCTAACCCCTCTACTTCCCTAGTATAGCAGGGATGGAAATCCATGCAAGATGTGTGTGTGCCACCAGCAGCTGTCGGGCCAGGCCATCAGAGAGAAAAAGGATGCCACAAAGAGTAAAAAGAAGGCACAGGCCAGGCGGAGAGTACAGCAGAGCTCCATTTATTAAGCTGAGTGAAAGGGCTTACATACTTTTTAGGCAAGCAGATCAATAAGTTCTCATGTGAAACATTTTTTACATTGTGTGATTTCTTTGTGCTTTGTTCCCTTTTTGCTGTAACAATATGTGTTAACAGCCCACAGGTGGTGTTTAGCGTGTGTGTGCCGAGGCAGTTTGGAGAGCCCACATCCTGAGTTATCAGCCCAAGGGCAAGAACAGGCTTCAGGGAAAATCTGGCCTGTATCTTATCCCAGAATGGACTTTCTCAGAGCTGGCCCTCGACATGTGTGGTTGGGCTTAGGAGATCCATTCCATAGAATGTGTGCCTGAGTTCCCCAAGCAACTTCCATGCATGACCCAGTGCTGAAGGACTTGACACTTTGATATGACATAGTAAACGCTGGGTCATCCCTTGGTCTTTCTCTATCCTCTGAAAGTTGTGTCATTTAAAAGAGCAGAGACAGCTTCTGTCTCATTCTCTTCCTTAGGCTCTCCCAGTAGTTTAAAACACTAAACTGGATTTTCACCTTGACTCTGAACTGTCCAAACAATTTCCTTCAGGTCATTGTCTTCTGACCTCATATTCTCCTATTTTTTTGGTCATCTTCACCTCTAAGAAAGCTATAATAGATGTAGAGAGGGTATTTCCTGTAGGGCAGCTGGCAACAACTAAGGATACAGAATCTTCAGACTTTTCAAACTTGAGAGACTTCCTCTAGGCCTGGGCATGTCCATCCAAGATCATCAAGGTTAGTCACCTATAATCCAAACAAGAAACTCGTCAAGCAGAATAGACATCAAAAAGTCTAGGCTCAAATTCAACTAGCTAGGTGCTACCTCTAGCTGCTGCCACTTTCTCCCTCATAGGAATCTATTAAGGAAGAGGTAATTGCTACTCAAGAGAGTGAAAGGAAGGAAGCTGGTACATACTCTCTGTCTGTCTGTCTCTCTCTGTCTTTCATCTTCTTGTTCTTGTTCTCTCTCTTCCTCTCTATTTCTCTCTCTGTTTCTCTCTCTCTCTCTCTCTCTCTCCCCCCCCCTTCTATTCTCAGGGGTTAGGGTAATACCAAGAGACTGCCTAGAGTTTGCTACATAACATCATAATACCAAGCTCTGCCCTCACATTTTCTTTTAATCAAATTTTATTTTTTGCAATTATCAAGCATTTTTTCTTCCTCTGCCTCCCCTTCTCCACTTAAAAAAAAAAGAAAAGAAAAACAAAACCTTCGTAACAAAGAAGCAAACAAATTCCCATATTGGTCATGTCCAAAAATGTGTGTCTCAATCTGTATATTAATTCATCAGCTCTATCAGGAGGTGCATAGCATTGGTCATCATCTGTCCTTTCAAATTATGGTTGATTGTTGCATTCATCAGAGTTAAGTCTTCCAAAATTGTTTATTTTTACAATGTTAACATTATAGTATACCTGGTTATCCCAATTCTGCTTGTTTTATTCTGCATCAGTTCATACAAGTTTTCCCAGGTTTCTCTGAAACTGTCTCTTCGTTTCTTCCAGCACAATAGTCTTTCATCACATTCATATACTGTAATTTGTTTAGCTATTCCCCAATTGGTAGGCATTCCCTTAGTTTCTAATTCTTTACTTCCACAAAGAGAGCTACTACGAATGTTTTGGTCCTTACAGGACTGTTTCTTCTTTTTTTGATCACCTGGGAGTATAGGCGTAGTAGAAGTATTGCTGACTCAAAGGGTATACATAATTCAGTAATTTTGGGGACCTATTTCAAAATCGCTTTCAGAATGGCTTGACCAGTTTCCATCTCCAGCAGCAGTGCATCAATGTGCCTATATTCCTGAAGTCTCTCTGACATTTGTCATTTTCCTTTCTTTTCCATTTTGCCAATTCGATCATTTCCTTCATTTATGAGTGTGCCACCTGGGGTTCAAACACCCTCCTCTCCCTCATTAAATTAGTAAGAGATCTTACCCTCATTCAGCTGACAACTAATCCCTTCCCAGGGATATTTGTATTTTAGTAAGGAACCTTGAAAGCAGAGCCCTAACAACTTTTACTGTCATCCAGGGAAGCCACCCCGAGGAGATGTAGCCTGGCAACTAACTGGTCCTGTAGATGCATCAGTCAGAGCTACTGAAAACTCAGAAAAGAAAGTTCTTGCCAGCAAAGTCCTTGGCACGGATCAGTTTCTACTGATGTGATTTTATCAATGGAGATACATGACCGAAGAGGCATTCTCAATCTGCTGCACTCTAAAGGTCTCTCCATTTGGCTTGCAGCTGAAACCATCCATATGTTGTCTCCTTCTTTAGACCGTGAGCTTCTTGAGGGCAGGGATGGAATTACTTTTCTGTTTGTATCCTCGGAGTTTAGCATAGTGCTTTGCACTTGGTAAGCTCTTAATAAATGTTTCATTCTTTCATTTTAACCCAGTCCACCACTTTCATAGATTGCTTATTATCCTTTAGCAGCATAGAAACAATGGAGCTTAGCGCTTGTTTAACAAGAATAATTAATTAAAATAGGAATCTACCAAATGGTGGGGCTGGAAGAAGCTTACCTCTATCTCCTTCTGCTTCTCTTCCCTGCCTCGCCCCCCCCCCCCACCTCTTGCCACCCACCATTCACTTTTCTTTTCCATTTTGCCTATCCGATCATTTCCTTCATTTATGAGACACACATACAAGCCCCAGGCATGCTACCTGGGGTTGAATTCCACCCTCACTTTATTAGTAAGAGCTCTTCCCCTCTGGAGCTGACAATGAACCCTTCTCAGGGGTAGGACTGGGGAAGAAAGGAGAAAAACAAAAAGATTTCCTAGTTAGGGCTTTGCTTAGAAGACTGTAAGACCTTCCAAAACAAAGGAATGCGTCTAAAATGACTGACTTTAAGGCACTGAGAAATGGTTCAGGGGATTTTGGGGGTAGGAAGCCTTATCTGCTTTTCTCAAATCCCAGAAAGGCCACAACTTACTTCTACAGTTGGCTCTGGTAGAGATCAGGGATGTTGGTTGGAAGGCTTGTGTATGAAAAGTGTCAAAGATGTCTCAGGTGTGGTGGTAAATAATTTATTCGTGTTTGGATGTACAACTGTAAAATGGGCCAGTGGCATTGGTTCTATTTGTTAAAGGCCAAGGAACGGTAGAGGTTAAAACCAGCTTTCTCCCAAGAGTGTGGGGGGGGGGAGTAGGAAGAGAGAGGGGAGAGAAGAATGTGTATGTGTGTGTGTGTGTGTGTGTGTGTGTGTGTGTGTGTGTGTGTGTGTGTGTGGAGAGAGAGAGAAAGAGAGAGAGGGAGGGAGGGAGGGAGAAAGACTGCAGGCAAGGGCTGCAGCCCTATATTTAACTATAACTGAAAGAGAAGAGGACTGATGACAATAGCTAGCATTCATATAACACTTTAAAGTTTTGCACTTTACACATATTATTTCATTTTATCCTCACAATAACCCCTGGAGGTAGGTGCTATTATTATCCCCATTTTATAGATGAAGAAACTGAAGCAGATAGAGATTAAATGACTTGCCTATGGTTGCACAGCTCTTAATGTCTGAGGCCACATTTGAACTCTGGTCTTCTCAACTGGGTTCGGCTGGGCTCTATTCCCTGTCCTACCTAGCTGCCTCCATTAGGTGGGAAAACAGAGATACTATGACAAAGAAATTTTTTTTTAAGGGATACATACAGCAAAGAACCTTCAAGGCACTAGAAATAAAGGAGAACTCTATCCCAAGTGGCTAGTTGACCAGGAGGTATCTGATCTCTCCTGTTGGTGCCCCACACTGAAAGGGAGACACTAAGGTTAAAACATAGAAATCTGAGCACATAAATGAAGGGGGTTGATCAGATAATTTACTGTCTTGTTTTTGGTTTGGGCTCTGTATGTTTGCCTCATTTAACACTGATCTATTGTACATGCTCTTTTATTTAACATTATAAAAATAGAAGGTGGTTTCCTCCTTCTCTTCCCTTCACCTACCCAGAGCTCATTATTCTTGCTTGTTTTCATTTACTTGTCTAGTTAGACATCTAGTGGCCAAGAACTATAAAACATGAGAAAATAAAATCTGGGTTTGGGGTTTGGGGTTTGGGGCAACAAGCCAAGATTCCAGGTTCAAGCTCACCTAGCCAAGCCCTACCTCATTGTCTCATGGAAAATTTATTAAGGAAGAACTACTTGCCATACAGGAGACTGGAAGGAAGAAAGGATAGAAGTTGTTCTCTCGTGTGTGTGTGTGTGTGTGTGTGTGTGTGTGTGTGTGTGTGTGTGTGTGTGTGTGTGTGAGAGAGCGAGAGCAAGAGCGAGAGCGAGAGCGAGAGCGAGAGAGAGAGAGAGAGAGAGAGAGAGAGAGAGAGAGAATGAACAGAGAGAGAATAATTCATTTGGGGCAATCCAGGATGGATAGACTATGTGACACGGCAGCCAAAAATTCCTAATGTGATCATGAGCTGAATTAATAAAGGCATAGTCAGGGAGAATTAGCCTGATTTAGTGAACAGAAAGCGGTCCTTGGAGCCAGAGCTGGATGGAAGAGGCAAGTTGGCATAGTGGATAGAGGGCTGGACTTACGGTCAGGAAGATCCAAGTTCTCAGAGATTTACTAGTTGTGTTACTGGAGACCAGTCACTTAACCTCTTAGTACCCCAGACAACTCTAATAGACTCTAGTTACCAATCTGCAAGGGAAGAGGAAGTCTCCTTATCAAAAATTCCCTATGCCAATGAACTCTCAGATCTAATCCAAATTTTTTTTTAAAAAAAATAAGGACATAATGTCCAGCATAAGGGAGATGATAACAACATAAAAGCAAGTGGAGGACTTTAATAATTGCAATTATCTATGCTAAACTGAAAAGTTTTTGTGTAAACAAAGCTAATGCAACAAAGATTAGGAGGGAAGCAGAAAACTGGGAGAAAATCTTTACGACCAATGTCTCTGATAAAGGCCTCATATCTAAAATATACAAGGAACTGAGCCAAATTTATAGGAATAAAAGTCATTCCCCAATTGAGAAATGGTCAAAGGCTATGAACAGGCAGTTTTCAGAGGAAGAAATTAAAGATATCTATAGGCATATGAAAAAATGCTCTAAATCACTGCTGATTAGAGAAATGCAAATCAAAACAACTCTTAGGTACCACATGTCTCCTGTCAGATTAGCTAACATGACAAAACAGGAAAATGATAAATGCTGCAGAGGATGTGAGAAAATTAGAATATTAATACATTGTTGGTGGAGTTGTGAACAGATCTAGCCATTTTGGAGAGCAATTTGGAACTATGCCCAAAGGGCTATAAAATATGCATACCCTTTGACCCCAACAATACCACTCCTAGGGCTATATCCCAAAGAGATCACACAAGTGGGAAAGGGACCTATATGTACAAAAATATTTATAGCTGCTCTTTTTGTGGTGGCAAAGAATTGGAAATCAAGGGCATGCCCATCAATTGGGGAATGGATGAACAAGTTGTGGTATATGAAGGTAATGGAATACTATTGTGCTGTAAGAAATGGAGAAGACACGGACTTCATAATAACTTGGAAAGAACTACATGATCTGATGCTGAGTGAGAGGAACACAACCAGGGCAATGTTATACACAACCACAAACATATTGATTCTGTGATGACTAACTTTGATAGACTTGGCTCTCCTCAGCAATACAAGGCTCAAAGACAGCTCCAAAGGACTCATGATGGAAAAAGCTAACTACATCCAGAGAAAAAACTGTGGAGTTGGAATGCAGATTGAGGCAAACTATTTGATCTCTCTCTCTCTTTTTTTTTTGATTTTGTTTCTTCTCTCTCGTGATTCATTCCATTGGTCATAAATCTTTGCAACTTGAAAAAAAAATAATTGCAATTATCTTCAAAGAATTTTTTTTAAAAATTATTTTACTTTCAATTAATAAGCATTTATTTTTTTTTCTCCCTCCCAGCACACTCCCTTTGGAACGACAACAAAAAAGCAAAATCCTTTTAATAAATAAACAAGCAAACAATTTCCCACATTGATAACCTCTAAGGATATGTGTATCATTGTGCACACTGAGTCCATCATATTTCTGTCAGGAGGCAAGCAGTATACTTTATCCTCAGCCCTTCAGAACCATGGTTGGTAATAACATTCATCAGAGTTCCCAAGTCTTTCTAAGTTTTTGTCTTTACAGTGGTAACATTACACACTGGCTCTCTCTCCCAGAAGCAAATCCTTTAGGGTTGTAGGGGTAAACCTGGGTGGGGTGAAGCAGTGTTGCATTAACAAGTTTATGGAGTCTGCACATGCAACAGACACCCATTACTCAATGGTTTTATAGTATAAATTGTTCTCCTGGTTCTGCTCACTTTACTTTGTATCTGTTCTTACCAGTCTTCCCAGGCTTCTCCTGAAACTATCTTCTTTATTTCCTATAGCAAAAGAGTATTCTATTATATTCATATACCACAATGTGTTCAGTCACTCCTCAAGTGACTGGCATCACTTTAATTTCCAGTTCTTTGTCACTATAAAAAGAGCTGGAAATGTTGTGCTAAAAAAAGCCCAGGAGACCCCAATATAAATTTAGATGTGGATTTATTGACGTGGGTGACTGTTCGGAGTAATTACTCAAATCTAACAGCCCTGAGCAAAGGGAGAGACAGAATATTTAAAGGGACAGAACACAATTAGATTTCCGTGGAGATGGGGACGCAAACAGCGGGACAAGCTGAGGCAGGATCATTTTTGTGGAGAAGGGAGTACAAACAGTAGAGTGAGCTGCGGCAAGATGGAGAAACTGAAAGGTGGAGTAGGGCATAACATTCCCCACTTTCTTTTCAAAGTGTGTCAATTCTTTGACACATTCTCAGGGCATCTGTCACAAGAATCAGGGGGACTGGGATTTGCAAATCGGTAATGGAGATCCCTAATCAATAGCAGTTTAACAGAGTTTATGCGGGACTTGACAAATTGCAGAAAACGATTAATGAGGCAGGTGCCCACAACCAGAGCTATAATGAAGAGGAGGAGGGGGGCCAGCCAGGGTCATCACCAGGATAGTGAGCCAAGGGGATCTGCAGAACAGGGACTGATACCAGTTCTCAGAGTTTTCCAGCTCCTTCTGTCTATTGGCAATATTTTGGCATACCAACCTCAGGCTTTCCAGCACCACCCCAGAGTTGTTCACATAGAAACAACAAGCCTCTCCTAGGGCCATGTATAGGCCACCCTGCTTGAGAAAAAGAAGGTCAAGGCCTCTGCGGTTCTGGAGGGCCACCTCTGCCAACGAGTCCACTTGTTTTTCTAGGACTGAGATGGACTGCTCTATGTGGGAGAGGTCAGTGTTTACCTGTGCACTTAAGGCCTTATAGCTGAGATCCCCTTTGACTAGGGCTGACGTTCCAGTGATGGCAGAGCCCACAAGCCCCAGGCCCACTAAGATGGGGATGAGGAGTGGTATTGCTCACCTTTGGCGGTAATTTGGTTTCCCTTTGGGGGAAAAATGGCGCCAGCCTTTCTCACCCAGGAGGAGGGAAACCTGGGGAATTATGGCCACCAAGATGCACAGGGGGCCCTCCAGGCCTGGTTGGTGTCTGAGGAACACAGTAGCAGAGACACACTGGGTAAGGCCGTGGTGACATGCCCACCAGGCTCCTGGAGGGGCCTGGAAGTAGTCTGAGCTGGAGGCCTGAATCTCCTGAATTTGTTTGCAAATGGAGCCATACTGAGAACTGGATAAAGTGGTGTTAGATATCCCCAAGGGTGAGCCATGGTTGGTTCCACTCACAGTTCTCCGTGTTGGAGGTAGGGGTGACGGAGGCATTTAGTGCCACCACTACATAGTAAGGAGGTTGAGGCTTAACACAGATCCAACAATTTTTGTCCAGTACATGGTTAGAACTGCTAAGTGTCTTATGAACAGCCGATAAAAGGGCAAGCAAGGAAACCTGATAGGTATGGGGTTCCTGAGTAATAGGTGTTAAGGCAGGGATGGCTAAGTTCCCTAATGGGGCAGGGGTGGCCAGGTCCCCTATTTGGCCAAGGTGATGGGGACCTGGTAAAGGTTTCTTGGTCATAGTCAGGGTCACCACCTCTCCCACATGTGGCAACCCCTTGGTCACCCAAGGGATAATAATGAATCCCAGTACCCGAGAGATCGGGCCTCTCTAGGCAGGGTTGAAAGGATTTAGGACAATAAGATCGAGTTTGGGGTGCCAGGGGTCGGACTTGATTATCCGGATATGGAGTAACGAGTCCGAGGGTTGGTTCAAGCCCCTAATGCTGCCCAGTAGGACACACAGGGAGTCACTAAGGTAAGTTGACGGAAGGTTGTAGGCTGTAATACAAGGGCAGTCACATGTGGTTGGGCATCCTGAAGTAGAACAAAGCAGGTAGCCTGCTTCTGCTGGTGGGCCCTCAAAAAGGGTATTGAAGGGGAGATGTATGTCTTCGTGACTTTGGAAAGTCTAGGACTGTTTGTTTCCTGTAGTGATTACCCAAGTAGAACTTAGCTTGGGAGCCTGGGGATTGCCAGGGACCATGGAAGGGGTTAATAGGAAGGTTAAGGAGGAGATCAGAACAGTCTTAGCTTTAGGGGGTCGTTGAGGGGCTCTGCCTTTCATTGTGTGGATGTAGCTGCTTTCACACGGCTGTGGTGGAGCCAGACAGGAATGGAATTAACATTGAATGCAGATGGGGTGGTCAGGATGACAGTGTAAGGGTCCTTCCACTTAGGCTCAAGACCAGAGGCTGTATGTTTTCAGATTAGGACAGAGTCCCCAGGCTGGAAGCGGTGGAGGTGGTCAGAAGTTGGAGTAGGCGGGTCTTCGTGGACAGATTTATGAAGCTGAGACTGGGTATGTTGCAGACCCTGTAGGAACTTAATGAGGGAAGCAATAATAGGAGGGGGCTGGCCAAAAAGAATTTTGGAAGGGCCAAACCTAGTTTATTAGGGGTGCATCGGCTGCAGAGCAAGGTCAGAGGGAGTAGAGTGACCCAGTTCTCCTGGATTTCCAGTTCAAGTTTAGATAGAAACTCTTTAAGGGTACGGTTTGCTCATTCAACCTGATCAGAGCTCTGGGGCCGTGGGTACACCTCAAGATACTTTGGCAACAAAGCTGGAGCCATTATCTGAGCCAACGCTAGGGGAAAGGCCGAAATTGGGATCAATTCATTCAAGAGTTTCT
Source organism: Phalanger gymnotis (assembly GCA_028646595.1). Lineage (NCBI taxonomy): Eukaryota > Metazoa > Chordata > Mammalia > Diprotodontia > Phalangeridae > Phalanger > Phalanger gymnotis. The sequence continues at coordinate 95,678,210 of CM053623.1, forward strand.
TTACAACCATCAGGGCTATCTCTTTCTTCAGTAAAGACCAAAAGTCATTTAAAACCTGCTGCTGGTGGTTTGACTTCAGCAAAATCCATTTCCCAATGCTCCCCTGGTTGTGCCCCGAAGCCCCACCCCCAGTGGAGCTGCCTTTATCTGTTTTGTGTTCACTTGGGCGCAGGACCGCATCTGGTGACTGTGCTGGTAAGGATGTTGTCTAGGTGAGGGATGTAATATCTGTCCCTGAGTAGCTTCCCCCCCAAGAGTGTGATCTGATGGAGTCTTCCCACCCAATCCCTCCCCAAGACCTCAGGAATAAAAGTTTGGCCATTTCCCAAAACTCACCACCCGGATTCCTTCTTCCCCGCCTTTTTTCTTTTGGCCATGAAGGAATCATCTGAAGGTGAATAGGAGAGAGGAGGGGTGGCCGAAGGGAGGAGGTGTGAAACAAAAAGAAGGGGGGTGGCTTCTGAGAGGGGTGCTGCCCGGGCAGCAGCATCGGGCTATGCAGTTGCCAATTGCTTCAGGGGAGTCGCCAAGTTGATGGCCCGGGCAGTGGATAAGAGAAACTTGAGAGGGAAGCCAAATAGAGTCCAGGAGGGCGAGGATCTCCCCGCTGCCTCCGACTGTCGGAAGATGTGAGGGGGCCTGTTCTTTGTAAATAGACAGAAAAATAGTCAGAGTCAGGAAGGAGTGTGGCAGGGTTAAAGGCAGAAGACTTAGAAAGGGTAGGGCAGTGTGTTGGTAAGCAAAATGGACTCCTTAGCACTTAGTTCAAAGGGTACCTTTGAGGAGTTTGGCTTTTGTTTGCTTTGAGTGATTCAGCTATTTCATTGAATCTTGCTAAGTGCTAAGCCCCAGGCCCAAAGCCCTATTAGGTGTATAACCTATGTGGGTGTGGATTGATGACTGAGGTGGGGCCCAAGGTGGGGCTGGCTAAGGGGAGATGTTGACTCCAGAGCCCACCAGGCGACCTGGAAGCAAGAGCCAACCGGGAAGTAGAGCCGACCCATGTGTGGACCAAGGAGTGCTGAGCAAGGACTTGAGGCCAGTGGATAATCGTCTTACCAGAGAAGGGAAGCATGAATATGATTTGGTTTAATACCATCATGTTTTTCTGTGGCCTCCTGGTTACTCTTGTGAGGTGGACTTATTGGGCCTGGAAGATTTTGATCAAAATATCAAAATGGGGAGGCTGGTTTGTGGGTCGGTTACTTTGGAGCCTGAATAAATGCTTTAATCCTTCTGCCTTCTGCTTAGAGAATTCATTATATCCTGTGGTTCTGAACCGTTCAGACATATATATGATTCTCTTTGAAATCATAAATTCTACCTTCTTTTTTTTTTTTTCATAAATTCTACCTTCTTACTACAGGCAGGGGCTGATCTGCCACAAAAAGATGAAAGGGCTTAGTGATGTCAGGGAGAGCAAATGTAGGGGCGGAGGCAAGGGCCCTTTTCAGGGGGTCAAGGGAGTTTTTTGTTCTGCTGCGTCCAGACTAGAGGGCCAGACCCAGCAGTAGAAGAGTAAAAGGGTTTAGCAAGGTCAGCAAACCCAAGGATCCAGCAGTTCACGCACCTGCTTCTTGGTTGTAGGAACAGGAATGTTTAGGATGGCCTGGATAGGAGCTTGAGAAAGAGAGATTTCTGGCCTCGAGGCTGTACCCAAGGTAGAAAACAGAGGTGCAACAGATCTGCGTGGTAGCCGAGGGAATTTAAAAGAGACAAGAGAGAGTGAGTAGCTTGAAAGCAACCACCCTCAGTGGATGTAACTAACAAGAGATCATTAACATACTGAATGAGGGAGTAAGAAGGGTTAGATTCCCAGAAAGGCAAGAGGTTCAGGTGGAGGGCTTCATAAAAGAGGGTGGGGGAATTTTTGAAACCCTGAGGCAACCTTGTCCAGGTCAGCTGGCTAGAGAAGCCAGAAAAAGGGTTGACTCAGGTAAAAGCAAAAAGGGGATGGCTTGCAGGAGCCAAAGGAATGAAGAAGAAAGCGTCCTTAAGGTCCAAGATAGTGTACATGGTGTGGGTGGGTGGCAAGAGGCTGAGGAGGGTGTAAGGATGGTTTATTGACCTGCCAAAGGTCTTGCACTGGCCGAAAGTCAGAAGTGCCAGGCTTTTTAACAGGAAGCAGAGGAGTGTTCCAGGGGGACTGGCACGGGACAAGATTGCCGGCCTCCTTGAGGCGAGAAATATGGAGAGCTACTGAGGAAAGAGAACAAATCTGGAGGCTAGAAAAGCAGTTTTGGTCCTGGGGGAGGGTCACTGGAGGAGAGAAAAGCAGAGAGCTATGCCCCTGTGGGCTTCAGAAGGCATGGGATACTGAAGAATGGAAACTGGAGAGGCTATAGCTAGAAGCCAGGAGGGTTAGATTCAGCCCAAACCCCAGGGACCATGGAAAAAAGGTGGTCCAGGTTGGGGCTGGCAGAAGCTGACTCTGTTGGCTCATGAAAGAGGAACTCAGCACAAGAAGGGCAGGTGGGGGGGCAACAGGAGGGGAGGTCAGGGTTAGGTCCAGGGAGGCTGACTCACCATGGTATCACAACTTGACAATAATAGCAGGTTTTTTTTTTGACAAAATACCTTTTCTTTTTAAAGCTTTTACCTGGACCTAACAATCAAATTTTAATTTTTAAAACAACATCCTAAAAGCCAATTGTTAAAAATTAGTCCTACTGACTTTAAAAGCCAAGTTCAGAGGTCAGCTAGTTTCTGACTCCACTGTTCTCTTTTCTTTCAGTAAAAACTTCAACTTCCAGGCTTTTCCCAACTTATTGTACAAATAGGGATCCCAGTACTGCTTATTCATTTCAGTTTCCTCATCTGTAAAATGAGCTGGAGAAGGAAATGACAAACCACTCCAGTATCTCTGCCAAGAAAACCCCAAATCGGGTCATGAAGAGTTGGATACAACTGAAACAACTAAGCAATAACAAAATTGTGTGTATATATGTAAATGTATGTATATATGTGTGTATACACACATACACATCTCTCTAGCTCTCTATACCTGACCCTTGAGTACCTTTCCTCTCTGTCAGGAGATAGGCACAATGTTTCATCATGGGTCCTCTGGAATCATGATTAGTCATTGTGTTGATTGTGGATTTTGAATTTTTCAAAGTTGTCTTTACAATATTGCTATTATTACAATAGTTGTTCTGATTCTGTCTAATTTACTCTGCATCCGTTCATACAAGTTTTCCAAGTATTTCTTAAACTCTCTTCAATTCTGATGGCACAATAATATTTCATGATTCTACTACCACGGTAGTATTCCATTTATATACCATAACTTGTTCAGCCATTCCCCAATCAATGGATACCCCCTCAATTTCTAGTTCTTTGCTACCACAGAAAGAACTGTTATAAATATTTTTAGGTCCTAAATATTTATAGGTTCTTTTCCTTCTTTGTTGTCTTTGTGGTATAGATGCAGTAGTAGTATCTCTGGGTCAAAGGGGATGTGTAGTTTAATAACTCTTGGGATATAGTTCCAAATCAGCATTTAATTTCAGTTGTTACATTGTTGCCCTCTCTGTTTACATTGTTGTGGTCATTGTGTAGATTGTTTTCCTGGTTTTACTTACTTCACCTTATATCATTTCATATAAGGCTTCACATGCTTCTCTATGGACATTCATTTTCTGAGTCATTCCCCAGTTGATGGGCACCTGATAAATTCTATGTTTTTATCACTCTCGATAAATAAATAAATACATAAATACATAAATAAATAAATATGGTATTAGAAGAAACAATAAGGGGGATTGCTACTTGGGATTTAACACTGACTGATCAAAAGAAGGTTGGTTAAGAGGAAGGGAACCAGAACTTTCTCAGGGAAATGACCATGCCATTTCAGAATTCACTTAGAGTTAAAGGAAGTAATGCTATTTACAGGCATAGTTATATTCCTGACTTTAGGAAATCAAATTTCAATAGAGTTTGGAAAAATTTAAGAACAATCCAATGTGTTTATTATTTTAAAGTCTATTTTATTTTAAATTAAGAAACACATCTTTACTCCCTCTCTACCTCCTCACTGGAAAAATTTAAAGATGAACAAAAATGTACCAGTAAACATTTATTATTATTTTTGAAAGTTTTATTTTATTTTAAATTAACAAATACATCTTTTCTCTCCCTCCTCTTTTTCCATTTCCCCATTGGAAAAAAAAGAACACACTGTACCAATAACCATTTATTAAGTGCAGACAAACCGTGTGTACTAGTCACTGTATTAAGTATTGGAGACAGAGACAAAAGGAAAAATAGGCCTTGCCATCAATGAGCTTACATTCCACTAGAGAAATAATAGGTATGATTTCATGTCCCAGAGCCTCTACCAGGGAAGACAGCTCAGCAAGTTAAGGAAGCCTGGCCAAAAAAAAAAAATTCTGACAATATCATGGAAAAACGATCCCTTTGAAGGAGAAAGGGTGGTGCGTCAGCAGCTTGGAGGCCTTGCAGCTGACTGTTTATAGCTTCATAGCAGAACTGCCCTAGGGACTCTGGGACACAGGCTTGGCAGACAAGCGGCCTCCTCCCACTTGGTCCAGCTACAGCCAGGTCTGTAGATTGGTTACTGGCCTAGCTCTCTGGATGACCCAGTGCTGATGATTCCGATCTGATTCTTCTTTGCTTCAGTGGGGACACACGGCAGACTGGTAGTTACTGGGTGTTGTTATAGTGAAGCGCCCCTAAGGCATTCAGCTTCTGCAAACACCCCATGGTCACCCTGTCCTTGTGTATATCTCTTTTTGATTTCAGCCATGGTAGAAGGAGATAATTTTTTTTTTCTTGTTCTTAAGAGAGTGGGAATACCTTGTAGGGGACTGCATTGAACTATGTACGTCTCTATAGGTAGCAGGATGGAGTTAGGGGAAGCTGGTATAAGTTGGCCAGGTTCCTGGACACAATATCTGCCAGTGAACACAAGCTCTAAAGTAGTCTGCCTGTATTGGATCCAAGAGAATGATTTTGGCATACTCATACTAGGGGAAGCTAGGTGGCTTAGTAGATAGAGCTCTAGGGTGGGAGTTAGGAAGACCTGAGTTTAAATCTGACCTTGGACACTATCTGTGTGACCCTGGGCATAACCTCTGTTTGCCTCAGTTTCCTAATCTGTAAAATGGGGATAATAATAGCACCTACCTCCCAGAGTTACTGTAAGGATAAAATGAGCTAATATTTATAAAGTACATGGCGGAGTGCCTAGAACAAAGTAGGGGCTTATATAAATGTTAGTTCTTAATTATTATTATTATGAGACCCAATCCCTTTCCTACTATCTCCAGTGACAGCTACCAAGGAATCTAATCTAATCCAATCCAATAAATATTTATTAAGTGCCTGCTATGTATTAGGCACTGTGCTAAACGCTGGGGAAATATTTAATAAAGACAGTCCTTATCCTCAAGGAGCTTACAATCTAATGGAGGGGGAAGACAACATACAAAAGGAAGCAGAAAAAGTGGAGGAGCAGTTGGCAGGGGTACCCACCACAGAGGCATCTGCTCCCTGGAGTTGAAATCAGGCAGGGCAACAGACACAGAGTAGAGGGAGAAGCAGTATCTTTATGGGGGACGTCTAAAGAATTAAATGTAGCTGCAAAGGGACTTCCCTGAAAAACTCTAGTTTTAAAAAGATGCACAAAAGATGAAAGAGTGAACTCTTAAACAAGCAGCACAGAACTGTGAGACAGTCAGGAAGCCTGAAGCCCAGGCTGAGCTGATGCCAGGGGTGTGCTGAGCCAGCTCATACTGGCTTCAGAGGACTGACTGTTACCTTTTCAGTGTAGGCATTTACACCTCAAAAACTGGCAAATGCTACAAAACAGGGTCAGATTTTGTTGTTTTGTTGATTATCTAGACTCAAGAAAGTTATGGAGAAAATGTTAAACTTCAAAATGTGTTCAGTGTACGTTATTTTTTCTGGAGAGTTTATGGTAGCATATATAACAAACATATATACACACATACACCATACACACACATTTATATATCATACCCACATACATATAATATGCACATACACATATCATTACCCTATTGGTTATGGCTTACAAAAATGCTGAGAACAACAAAAAGGGGCTTTGAAAAAGTCATTTTCGGGAAAAAAAAATAACAAGATAGCGATGAGGTTAGGGAACTATATGTTTTTAGGGGTGCTTAAGACCCCGAAATACCAACATGCCAGGTCCTGCTCAAATGAATTCGACTCAAGACTGCTCACAGCCAAAGAAAAACAAAGTTCATTACAGATTCGCCATACTGGGTTGTCTTAAGAAATCTCACTATTTCTGACGCTCGTTTTCACAGGTGGGCCAGATTCAATTTGAGGTAGACCGAATCTGAGCCCCTTCATGGAAGCAAGATGAAACTCGTAAACAGAAATATTGTGGGAGGGATCTAGGGTGGTCCTGGGGTGATGGGAGGAGGGGTTTAGGGAGGGTCTTGAGGAGGAGTCTAAGGAGGAGCTTGATGGGACTGGGTTGAGATCAGACTCCAGGAACCAAGAGAATGGGATTAAGGGTGGGAAGTAACTAAAGTCAACCTGGAGATGACAGACAATAGAGGGCTAGGGTAACAGACTTGGGTGTAGGTCTTTTGATAGGATCAAGGGTGAGAAGTAGCTGGACAATTGGAGGGCTAGGCTAGGCTACGATTAACCTAGAGATTTGGGCCTAGCGAAAATGAGAGGCTCATGGCCTCAGGCCAATGCTTCATTTCAAGGAGGATTCAAGGGGGCTCCCTGATCCTGTACTCCATCAATAGGATAAGACTACACATTGAGGGAGATGGTGTAATGTTAGCAGATAATAAGAAAACAAATAAACTAACAAACTTGTGTTTTGTTTCTTCTCTATCTGGAGAATATTTTCCAAACTTGAAACCTTAGAAGAAATGCAGTTAACGAGGAAATTAAAATTCAAGACAAATGAGGCCTAAGTAAGAAAGAAACTTACTTTGATACTTCAGGGTTTTTTCATTTCATTGGCATGGGTATTCCTTCCCCACTGATGAGGATCTCAACCCCAGGAAACCTTATTTTAGGGGTGAGCTTGCCTCTGGCCAAACCCTTGGTAGTTTTTGTTAAATAGTGGCACAAAATGAGACGCTCATAAGTCATTTGACAGTTGACTAAATGAGATTTACTTAGCCATAGCAGAAGGATATTCCATGAGGACATTGAGGCATTGAGGACACATCCGGTTGATTCAGCAAAGTAGAAGAGTTGTCCACTGTGACCTACCAGGCAAATATCAATTTTGCCTGGAGCTCTTTGTGGATGTTTTATACCACCATGACCAGGGAGTGATATCAAAAGTATGAACCTTTGGTCCCTTTGGGCAGCTAGGTGGTACAGGGGATAGAGTACTGGGCCTGGAAGAAGGCTCATTTTCTTGAGTTCAAATCTGGTTTTAGACACTTATTAGCTGTGTGACCCTGGGCAAGTCATGTAACCCCATTAGCCTCAGTTTCCTCATCTATAAAATGAGTTGGAGAAAGAAATGACAAACCATTCCAGTATCTTGGCTAAGAAAACTCCAAATATGGCAAAAAAAAAAAAAAAGAGTCAGGCATGACTCAATCACCACAACATTGGTCCCTTAAGTCAATCAGATCCCAAGGGTGGTTTCAATACCTTTTAGGTAAAAACCAGCCCAACCTGTTTGGGGAAAGGGTGAAAGGAGTTAGGATATTGCTCCTACTATGCCTTAGAAGAAAGTGTTGGTGAGTTGCTATGGCCACATTATCACTTGCTGACCACTTTTCTGATGATGAATCAGTCAATCTTTGGTGAGGGCGGTTCTCCAACAACAGCCACACAAGCCACCAGCAGGTCCATACTCATAGCCTTCCCATCTTGGTAGAACCTATCAGAGCTTATGTTCACTAGCAACCCAATGGAACCCAAACTCATCACTTCTGATGAGGTACTGGAGTTGGACTTTAGTTGAGGAAGGAAGGAAACAAGCATTTATTAAGTATCTACTATGTACCAGGTACTATACTAAATTGGAGTTCAATTAGTATCCACTGCAGCTAGGTGGTGAAGTGGAGAGACCTCGGTACCTGAAGTCAGGAAAACCTGAGTTCAAATCCTGCCTCAGACACTTACCAGCCATGAGACCCTGGGCAAGTCATTTAGCCCCGTTTGCCTTAGTTTCCTGTTCTGTAAAATGGGGATAATAATAGCCCTTACTCTCAGGGTTGTTGTGAGGATCAACTGAGGTAATAATAGTAAAGTGCTTAGCACAGCCCGACGCATAGTTAAGTGCTATATAAATGTTAGCTATTATTAAGTCATGTAAAAATTTATACTCCTCTATTTACATACATTTGCTAAATCATCCCCCAGTTGATGGGCATCTGACAAATAACTTTTTCTAAAGTTTCCTATTGACAGTTTAAAAAAAATGTGTTCTAAATTCTCTCCTTCCCTCAGCACTCCCCACCTTTCCTGCACTGAGAAGGTGAGCAATATGATGTCAATTATACATGTGAAGTCATGCAAAACATATTTCCATTTTGCCATGTAGCAAAAGAAAACACAGACCAAAACAAACAAACAGAAATAATAAAGGCACTTTTAAAAAGCCTGCTTCAATGCATTCATATTCCACCAGCTCTTTCTCTGGAGGCGGACAGCATTTTTCATCATGTCCTTTGGAATTACCTTGGATCATTGTATTGCTGAGAATAGCTACATCATTCACAGTTGGTCATTGAACAAGATTGCTCTTACAACGTGTGATGTTCTCTCTTCATTCTGTATCAGTTCATGTAAGTCTTTCCAGGTTTTTCTGAAAGCATTCTGCTCGGCATTTCTTATAGCACAACGGTACTCCAGCACAATCAATATTCCCTCAATTTCCAATTCTTTGCCACCACAAAAAGAGCTGTTATAAATATTTTTTTGTTCATTTAGGTCCTTTTTCTTTGATCTCTTTAGGGTACAGACGTGGTATTAACCTAGTATTGCTGGATCAAAGAGTATAAACAATTTTATAGCCCTTTGGGCATAGTTCCAAATTTCTCTCCAGAATGGTTAGATTGGTTCACAATTCTACCAACAGCACATCAGTGTCCCAATTTTTCCACATCTCCTCCAACATTTGTCATTTCCATCATATTAGCCAATCTGATAGGTATGAGGTAGTACCTCAGAGTTGTTTTAATGTGCATTTCTCTAATCAATAGTGATTTAGAATATTTTTTATATGACTGTAGATAGCTTTGGTTTCTTCTTCTGAAAACTGCCTGTTCATGTCCTTTGACCAGTTTTTTCTGGGGGGAAGGCAGGGCAATTGGGATTAAGTGACTTACCCAAAGTCACACAGCTAGTAACTATGTCAAGTTTGTCTGAGGCCACATTTGAACTCAGATTCTCTTGATTCCAGGGCTGGTGCTCTATTCACTGCACCACCTAGCTGCTCCCTCTGACCATTTTTCAATTGAGGAATGGCTCTTTTAAAAATTTGGCTCAGTTTCCTATATGAGAAATGAGGCCTTTATCAGAAATGCTTGCTGTAAAAAATTTGTTTTCCCGGTTTCCTCCTTTCCTTCTAATTTTGACTGCATTGGTTTTGTTGTGCAAAACCTTTTAATTTCATGCAATCGAAATTATCCACTTTTACTTCCCATGATCCTCTTTATCTCTTGTTTGGTCAACTCTTCCCTTATCCATAGATCTGACAAGTCAAATTGTCCATGCTCCCTGACTTTGCTTATGATGTCACCCTTTATGTCTAAATCATGTGCCTATTTTGACATTATCTTGGTATACAATGTGACATGTTGGTCTATTTCTTCCAAACTGCTTTAATTTTCCCAGAAATTTTTTGTCAAATAGTGAGTTCTTGCCTCCAAAGCTTGGATCTTTGGATTTTACTGGATTACTACAGTTATTTACAACTGTATTGTGTCCCTAATCTATTCCAAAGATCCACTATTTTATTTCTTAGCAAGGACCAGCTTGTTTTTATGATTACCACTTTGAAGTATAGTTCAAGTGTTACCTTGGAGAAGTCATTTAACCCTAATTGCCTCTACGCCATCCCCGCAAAAAGAACAATCCCCAAAAAGAAATATAGTTTGAAATCTGGTAATACTAAGCTCCCTTCCTTTACATTTTTATTGATTCCGTTGATATTCTTGACCTTTTGTTCTTCCAGATGAAATTTTTTTTAGCTCTATAAAATAATTCTTTGGTAGTTTGATTGGTGTGGCACTGGATAAGTGAATTAATTTACATAGAATTATCATTTTATTATATTGGCTTGGCCTACCCATAAGCAATGCATTTTCCTCCAATTGTTTAGATCTGTCTTTATTTATGTGAAAAGTGTTTTATAACTGTGTTCTTAGAGTCCCTGGGTTTGTCTTGGCAGGTGGACTCCCAAGTATTTTATAATGTCTGAAATGATTCTCAATGGAATTTCTCTATCTCTTCCTGCTGGGTTTTGTTGGCAATACATCATCTGATAAATTCTCGATGTGTTTTGTGAACAATTTAATCTCTTAGAAAGCTGAATGAAGAAAAAAAACTGTTTAAGATGTCCATATTTCTAGATGAATTACATCCTAGGGTACTGAATAAACTTAAATAATAAGAGAACTACTAAAAATCTTTGAAGAATCATGGCAAATGGAAGATGGGCCAGATGAATATAGACAAATTTTCTAATTTTCAAAAGGCGGAGACAGGGTAGATTCTGAAAACTACAGAATGATGAGCTTTCTGTTAATCTTTGGCAAAATTCAAGAACGGAAATAGAGAGCACTTAAAAAGGAGAGATAGTACTTACAGAGTACCCAGGACCTCCTTCACCCATAGATACCCCACTTAGCTATTTTGGATTTGACAAACTGTATGGACTAGAATTTTCCTGAAACCATATATCATTAGCCTCTATACATGTGTTACCTTTACTAATGAGTCAGATGACACTCAGTTCATAATAAATAGCTTGTAGCTACTGGTTTAATTTGTTTAAATAGTTTGTAATGACAGTAACAACAAAATATTACGCTCCCAAATCTTAAGTTCACTCTTCCACAAACACACACACACACACACACACACACACACACACACAATTGTTCAGTTGTTTCAGTCATGTCTGACTCTTCATGACTCCAATTGGGGTTTCCTTGGCAAAGATACTGCAGTGGTTTGCCATTTCCTTCTCCAGCTCATTTTACAGATAAGGAAACTGAGGTGTTTAACTGGGGTTAAATGACTTGCCCAAGGTCACACAGCTAGTAAGTATCTGAGGCTGGATTTGAACTTAGATCTCTCTGACTCTTGGCCTGGTCCTCTATCCACTGTGCCACCTCATTGCCTTTATACATAGCCAAGGCACTGAATGAGGAGTTGTACACAGAGGGAACATATGTGACTAGGGTGCATACATGGAGGGGCAACCCATACCTCCAACACCAAAAGGATACCGATGTCTTCTTTCGATGTCCTCATCCTTCATCTTAACCAGCTTTTGGGGAGTTCTGTGGATAATAAGCTTTCCCGCTATGAAAGACCATTTCAATTTTCATAGCCTTCTCTTTCAATCCAAAATGAGGCTATTACGCCTCATTTATAGTCCTTAGATGAGGTACTATCTTTAAAACTACCTTCCATTCTATCCTCCATCTATGGTAGATGCTATGCTATGTAAGTTTCACATCTATAATGGGAACTACAATCTGAGGTAAATATTTAACAAAACCATGGAGCCATCCAAAAATGCAGTACATATTTCTAAGTTTAATATGCATTATTCACATGTTCCCCACCATTTTCTTAAGGGTAGACAATCAATAAAACAACATTTATAGCATTTGTCAATTTCTGAGGTTTAAATGCTCACAATGAGAACTTAACAATCAACTCTTAAGACTGGGCTGGCTCCAATACACCCTTGGCTACAGCTCTCCTTACCCAGCCTTCCTAGTCAATAACTCATTTCTTTTCTTTTTTAACTAATTAATTTATCTTTAGTTTAAACATTCAGTTCCACAAGCTTTTGAGTTTTAAGTTTTATCCCTTTCCCTCCCTTCCTCCCTCCCCAAGACAGCACGCAGTCTGATATGGGCTCTGCATATACATTCACATTAAACACATTTTCACATTAGTCATGTTGCAAAGAAGAATTATAACCAACGACAAGAGAAAGAAGAAACAAAACAAAACAAAAGAAAGCAAATAGTATGCTTCAATCTACATTCAGGCTCCATAATTCTTTCTCTGGATGTGGACAGCATTTTCCATCATGAGCCTTTTGGAGTTGTCTTAGAGCCTTGCATTGCTGAGAAGAGCCAAGTCTATCAAAGTTAGTCATTGCACAATGTGGCTGTTACTGTGTATAATGTTCTAATGGTTCTGCTCCCCTCACTCAGTATCAGTTCATATAAGTCTTTACAGGTTTTTCTGAAGTCTGCCTGCTCATCATTTCTTTTAGCACAATAGTATTCTATTATATTCATATACCGCAACTTGTTCAGCCATTCCCAATTGATGGGCATCACCTTAATTTCCAGTTCTTTGCCACCACAAAAAGAGCTGCTACACATATTTTTGTACATGTGGGTCCTTTTCCCATTTATATAATCTCTTTGGGATACGGCCCTAGAACAGTGACTCTTTTCTTCAGCTGAACTGAACCAGAAGGTTCAAGGACCTAATCTGAGATCAGTTTTGCTCTTTGAACTCTCTCTAACCTTTTTCTCCACTCTTTTTAAGATTTTAAATGAACTAGTGTTACATAAATATGAGCTATAGTTATTATTATTGCCTTCTCTCAGTTCAGCTATCACGATGATTTTTAAAAAAACTCTTTAGGTCCTTTCATATCTCCTGACTGAGGTAAATATGTCCAGGGTGTTACTTCCTAAGGTATTAAGTTCTGTTGTGGTAAAGAAGCCATTTTAACTTCTTCCCAACATGACCCCTCAAACCTTTGCAAAAAAGCCACCACTTTTCTGGTTAGAAAAGGCTAAAAAACTGTTGAACTTTGTCTCAACCTTTTCCCCAGCAACAAATCATAGCCTGGCTTCTCGTAGTTCTCCCTCAATTTAGTAGAAGCCTGGATGAGTTCATGAACAAGTCATGCCAAACTAAACCCATTTCCTTTTTTGGAGTGGTAAGTTAGGGGAATTCCACAGATAGTTTATATAGATTTCAAAAAGGCATTTGACAAAGTTTCTTGTAGACGAAATGGAAAAATGTGAGCTGGATATAATATAGCAGGATGGATTAAAAAATGAGACCAAAAGAATGTTCATTAATAGATCAACATCCAACTAGAGGTGAATTTTTAGTAGCATTTCATCATTTCAGAACTTGGTACCATTTTCATCAACATTTCTACCCATGACTTGAATGAAAACATAGAAGGCATAGGTGCCAAATTTGAAAATGGAATAAAGCTGAGAAAGCTAAGGTGTTGTACGACACAATTAGAATTCAAAAAGATTTTGACAGCTGGAACCAAGGGCTGAAACTAACAAGAGGAAATATATTAAGGAGTAAAATCCTACCCTTAGGCTTACAAGGTCAAGCATACCACTGAGGAGAGAGTGACCCAGCAGTTCTTGTGGAAGAGGTAGGGTGGAAGGAGTCTCAGTGGGCATCAAATTCACTAAGATTCAACAGTTTGATGTGGCTGTCATAAAAAAAACCAAAACTGATTTGCATATGTTAAAGAGGAAAGGTAGGGAAATAAAGAATGTAGATTAATCCTAACCCAGACAAGGAAGATGGAACTAATTAACTTCACTTTTGCTTCTGTATCCTTAGTATCCTATGTAAACTGTATAACTTAAGAAAAATATGTAAAAAAGTAAAGAATATAAACTAACCATAACTCTAACAGGGGTGGAGGAGCTGGTTACCCTCACTCCTGCTACTGTATGGGTATGGGTGTGAGTGTTCCTATTGAGTATTGCACCAGCTCTCTTGAGGAATGTAATGACTGTCTTCCTCTGCCCACTTGGGTCTTTTGGGTTCTTTGGGTGAGAATGGACAAATCATATGAATCTTCCTAAGGTTATGCTACCAGGAAAGCAATGAGCTGTGGAAACATGTCTCAGGCTTACTTCCTGACCCTGCCTTGGGGAGTCCTGTGATCCCCACAGTGGTGTTAAGGGGCAACCACTTGGGTCCTCCTCAGGAACCCTGTGATCTGCACAGCCTTCTTAAGGGGCCATCACTTGGGTCTTCTGGCCCTGTCTTGGGAGCTTTGTGATCTTACCACTGTCTTAAGGGGCCATCACTTTGGCCTTCCTCAGGGTCTGACCCTGCCTAGGGAGGTCCTGTGATCTCCACAATTAGAAGTGGGGCTACCACTTGGCTTTCCTCTGGGAGTCCTGTGGTCTGCACAGCCTTCCTTAGGGGTTATCACATGGTTCTTCCTCAGGGTCTGACCCTGCCTAGGGAGGTCCTGTGATCCCCATAGACTAAGGCACCATCATATGGTTCTTCCTCAGGGATTTGGCCCTGCCCAGGAAGTCCTGTGATCCCCAAAACCACATTTCTCACACTGGGACAGCAATCGGTCAATATTTAAAGGAATTAACTGATTTTTCATTGGAAGGACAAATACTGAAGCTTAAATACTTTGACCACATAATGAAGAGACAAGACTCATTGGAAAAGACTGATACTTGGAAAGATTGAAGACAAAAGGAGGAGGGGACAACAGAGGATGAGATGGAGAGATAGCATCATGGAAGCAACAAGCATGAACTAGGACAGACATTAGAAGATAGTGATTCACAGGGTCATGAAGAGTAGGACACAAATGAACAACTGAACAAGATCACAGGATTTGGAGCTGAAAAGGACCTTAGAGATCATCTAATCCAATCAACTCATTTTGTATGAAATGAGGTCCCAGTCTTTAGTCTGCACAGTGTGAGCTGCCTGGTGTCAAACTGTGTGGAGACTTTGTGAGCCTGCTTTGAAATATGTACAACTGGCCAAGATGGCCGCATGAAAACAGCGTCTTGCCGGAGCTCTCTCACAAGTGATTCTGAGCAGATTTGAGAGAGTTAGAAATTGCGAGCAGTCTGACTGGGGAAAATTTCCCAGACGGGAGAATCTGAAAGGCTGAAGGAACAACTCTGTAGGCTAGGAGAGCGCTCAGCCTGCGGAGCTGCCCCAGACGGGACCAAAGCAGAAGCGGCTGGCCGGAAAACCCATGTGGGAGACAGGCTGTGAGAAAGCAGGGCGCCTGAAACCAGCGCAGATCCCCAGGCCTCCCAACACAGGACGGCACTCTGGAAGTGAGGAGAGGCAGCGCAACGCCACCGACTGTGAGATACCAGCTCCTGAGGCTTGCAGCCCAAAGGTTTCAAACGCTTCTTGAGCTTCCGGGAGACATAAACGGCTCTAATCCCCCCCCTCCCCACCCAGAGAATTCCTCAGGGG
>CM053623.1:95694141-95751370 GCA_028646595.1 Phalanger gymnotis
CGCCCACAGGGGTTTCACACCTGATAGGGCTTTGGGCCTGGGGCTTAGCGTTTAACAGGTGAAAGTACTTTCACCATAAACAAAAGCCAAACTCCTTAAGCACACCCGTTAAACTAAGCCCATTTTGCCTTACTGGCACAGAAACTCAGTTTATTCACCTGTAAAATGGGGACAACAATACTCTGAGGCAGCTAGATGGTATGCATCACCTTCAACAACAATAATAAATAGCTAGCATTTCCATCGTGACTCCAGATTTACAAAGCACTTGAGCATTCGAGTTAAGCTGTGCTAATTTATTCGATGCGCACGGCAACCCTGTGAGTATTGTCCCTATTTTATGGATTAGGAAACTGAGACAGAAAGTTTGAGTGATTTTTGCCTAGCATCACCCAGCTAATTATGTGTCTGAGGCATGATTTGAACTCAGGTATTTCTTACTCCCCAAATTTTCACCACCTAGTTGTCTCACCAACAAGTGTACTAGCTATATGACCCTAGGAAAGTCACTCAACTTTATTCTCAGTTTCCTTATCCAAAAACTTGAGACAACAATCACACCTACCTCATACAGTTGTCATGAAAATCAAATGAGCTAGTATATATATGTGTATATATATATACACACACACACATATATAATCCTTTAAAGACCTCAGAGACCTTATAGCCCTTATAACCTTAAAGACCATATAAATGCTATTATCATATTAATTTTAAGTAATACTTTATAATTAGTACTACTACTATTTACTACTACATGTATTACCTACTTCACAAGATTGCTGTTCAGTTGTGTCTGATTCTTCATGACCCCATTTGGGGTTTTCTTGGCAAAGATCCTGGAGCGGTTTGCTATTTTCTTCTCTAGCTCATTTGACAGATGAGGAAACTGAGGTCAACAGGGTTAAGTGACTTGCCCAGGGTCATACTGCTAAGTATGTGTCTGAGGCTAGATTTGAAGTCAGGTCTTCCTGATTCCAGCGCCTTCACAAGATTACTGGACTCCAACCCAGGCCTCCAAATGCAGGTATAGCTTTACCAATTACCAGCTTTATTTGGCTTTGATTCTGGTGGTGAAAGCCCCCATACCCTTGGAGGGCTCCTTCTCTCCTGCTGCAGAGCCCTGTCCTGCAGGCAGAAATGGCCTGGGAACTCTCAGTTGGAACATTAGGCTACTGATGCAATGAAAGCCAGGGGATGTTATGCTATTTGGTAGTGTCAGGGACTTTCAGTGAAGGAAAAGTGTGTTGTTTGCACATTACTTCATTTTTTTTCCCATATGGGGCTGAGCTAGGGAGTAAGTGGGAAAGGGGATGGGGTGGGGCAGGGCATGACTAGAATGGAGCTACTACTCAGGGAAGGCTTTCCTTTGCCACCCATTGCCAACAAATAAGGGCAGCTAGGTGGCATACTACATAATGTGCCAGGTCTGGAGTCAGGAAGATTCTTCCTGAGTTCAAATCCAGCCTCTGACACTTACCAGCTGTGTGACTCTGGGCAGTCACTTAACCTTGTTTGCCTCAGTTTCCTCATTTGTAAAATAAGCTAGAGAAGGAAATGGCAAACCACTTCTGCATCCTTGTGAAGAAAACCCCAAATCGGGTCAGGAAGAGTCAGAAACAACTGAATAAGCCAGCAAATGGTCAGAGCCTTTTCAGAATGCAAAAGTAGAATGAAGGGGCTGGAATAGTCTTTTAGGTCCCTTCCAGCTCTGAACTGATTCTTCTACCATGTGGGCCATGCATGTAATGAGCTGTTGGTTTTTTGGAACAGTTTCCCTAGAGTCTAAGACAGGGGTGGAGAACCTGTGGCCTTGAGGCCACATGTGGCCTTTTAGGGCCTTGGATGAAGCCTTTTGACAGAGTCCAAGTTTTACAGAACAAACCCTTTTCTTAAGGGGATTTGTTTGGTGAAGTCTGGATTCCATCCAAGTTTGGATTCCAGGTCGAAAGTTTCCCACCCCTGCTTTAGGAGAAGAGGTCCTACACCATGATGGATTCCCATATCCTCCGGTATTGTGCATCAGGATTGAAGTGACAGGTTGCCAGACCTCATCCTTATTTTGTATGCAAAAGAGCAGAATAAGGAAAGAGAGTATTTAAGCAAATGAGGTCCTGGAACTAGAGGAAGGAGGTGGTACTGAGAGGCAAGAAGGCAAACAGCAAAATTGCAGGGGAGGAAGGGGCGTCTAGGTTCCTGTGCCTCTACCATCAACCTCAACTCAGTCCTTGAGTTCAGATACCTGGTTTGGCCTGTGAAATGAGTCACAGGTGTGCAGGCCTTTAAGCCTCTAATCTCCCAGCACATCTGCTTTTCTCCACAGCCTGGCCTCCCTCACCTTAATACGTTCATGCTGCAGATGGCCAGCTCCCAGTACCAGAGATCCGGCATTGTCGGGGACAGCCACCACAATCTTCAGCTTCACTATTTTCCCTTCTAGATTTCTGAGTCCTACCTCCTCCAGTCTCTGCAAAGCTCTGCTTTTTCTTGTTTTCCCCCTTTCTTCCCTCGGCCTCAGTTTCTGGGCTGTTCATTTCGAGGTCTTCTCCCTGCCCCCCATCTTTTTTGCACATATAATACTTTCTAATTTTCTTTTTTCTTAACAACCAACGCCAAATAAGATCGGCATTTCCACATACAGAACAGAACAGTAAGAGAAGGTTGTATATGAAGCTATGAATCTCCATGGTGAACAGCTTGCTTTTCTTTTTAAGCATATAATAAATTCAATGGTCTATTTTCAAAGCTGCTCACAGTCCCCTTTCCCTTCCTCCCCACCCCCCACTCCCTACAATCCTAGTGTGAAAGGGGGAGGATAGGCTAAAGAAACATGAGTGCTAAGAAACTGGAGAAATGGAAATTCAAGGCTTGGGTTTGACTTCGCATTGGCCCTTGGCTTTATTTCTCGATCTTATTAGAGCCACCCAGGTGGTATAGTAGATAGAGAGTTAGGCCTGGAGTCTGGGAGACTTGAGTTCAAATCCTACCTCATTCACTTCTACTATCAGCTGTGTGACTCTGGGCAAGTCACTCAATGCCTGCCTCAGTTTCCTCATCTGTAAAATGGGGAATGACAATACCTTCTAACTTCCAGGACTGTTATGAGAATCAAATGAGATAATATTGTAAAGCATTTAGCAGAGTGTCTAGCACATAGTAGGTGCTTAATAAATTCCTATTTCTTTCCTTATTTCTCTGTCCTATGCTGTTTAGAAAGTCAGAGAGGTGTTAAGCGCTTCTGGATATTCCCATATTTGCCCATCTAATAATATATTTCCCCAAATTTGACCTGATCTGCATTTCTCTGGAAATTCTTCTGCCTACTATTAAGCTCTTGTTTACACCATTCTTTCTGTAATCACTGAGTTTCTTTGTTTACCACACTAAGACTTCAGTGTGCAATCTTCCCTAAATTATTCTGTTAACACTATTTATTAGACTGTCACTGTATATAGCCCTAAACTACTATGTCGACACTGCTTACTCCAATCTTTTCCAGCTCTTCCCACCTTTTCTTCCCTGGGAAGTAAGTGTGAGTGTGTGTGTGTGTGTGTGTGTGTGTGTGTGTGTGTGTGTGTAAGAGGGAGGCAGAGGAGAGAGAAAAGAGAAGAGAGACAAAGAGAGAAGACAGGGAGAGAAAGAGGAGGGTGAGAGTGGGAGAAAGAGGAAGGACACAGAGAAAGAGAAGAGGAGAGAGTGAAGGGGAGAGAGAGAAAAGGAAAGAGAAGAGTGAGGGGAGAAAGATGAAGATAGAGAAATACAGAGAAAAGAGAAGGAGAAAGAATGAGGGACTGAGAGAAAAGGAAAAGAGAGGAGGAGATGGAGAGAAGAGAGGAGAGAAGGAGAGAGACAGAGAAAAGAAAGAAAACAGAAGGAGAAAGACTGAGAGGAGAAAAAAAGGAGAAAGAATGAGAGTGAGAGAAAGAGAGAAGAGTAGACAGAGAGAAGAGAGGAGAGAAAGATGGAGAGAGGCAGAGAAGAAAGAGAAGAGAAGGAAAAAGACAGAGAGAGAGAGGAGAGGAGAAAAAGGGGAGAAAGAATGACAGTGAGAGAAAGAGAGGAGACGAGTGGAGAGAGAGAAGAGAGAGAGAAAGAATGAGAGATAGAGAAGAGAGGAGAAAAGAGATGGAGAGAGGAGAAACAGACAGACAAATACAGAGAGAAAAAGAGTTGGAGCTCAGGCCCTTCATTCAGGCTTCTATAGTGATATTTCAATAAAATCAATGCTAGCCTTTTTTTTTTTTTCCCAAAGAGAAAATGACTTCTTGGAATAGGCTCCAAGAGTAGGGATTTCTGCTGAGTCAGAGCTGAAAAAAATTGAATGTTGGAAGTTATGTAGGGATGGCCCCCAAGGTCACACCAGACTTCATGATTCTAGGAAATATTCGTTAACACTTAGGATTTAAGAAGAACAAGTTGGGCCTGGTTAAGCTTTACCAATACCTATAGTTCTGTGCAGTATGAGTGAGGGGACCTGGTCTATGACACTAGGGGGTCAAAAGGTTTAGAGTTTCAGTTTTGGCTTTGCCATTTACTCCATCTGGAGTTTAGTGAAGTGAAAACTTCCTCTCCCTGTCTTCTCCTCTGCAGAATGAGGGCTATAGAGTAGAGCGGGTGTGTCAAACTCAAATAAAAATGAGGGCCATTAAATCGTGCATAAGGATCCTGGTGGGCTGTAAGTTGACTTTGAAAGCCACGTGTTTATACATTTCCTTTTTTATTACCACACCAGCATATTCAAATCAGATAGGAACTACATTTTAATCTGGTTCTGGCTGCCCTGGGAAGTGTTGTGGGCCATGAGTCCCTTGGCCACATGTGTGATACTTTGGGATGAAGGATTTTGTTCACCTCTTAGGTCCTGTGATTCTGACTTTTTTTCAGTTTCTATTTATTTTATTTGTAACTGATGGACTAAAACGGGCATTTCCATAACACACTACAATAAGAAAGATGACTGCATACGAAATAGCAAATGTGATTTGATTTTAAGTAAGAAAGAGGAAGAACAATTGAGAAACCAGATGAATAACTCTTTTCCTCAGCACCAGTTAAGTGGCTCCCAGTCCTACATCCTGTAGTCAGAGGACAGGTATCTGAATTCCCCTTTTATTCATATTACTTAAGTAGTGGTGGGTCAGTCACTAAAGTTTTCTGGGATTCATTTTTCTCATTTGTAAAACAATAAAGTTCAACTAGACGGTCTCTAAGGTCACTTAAGTAGCCCTGGGTAAGTTATTAAACATTCCTGGTCCTCACTTTCCACATCTGTAAAATAGGTGGAATTGGACTCTGAGGTCTCTTTTAGAGCTATGCTCCTAAGATTATTTCATTCAACAAATATATGATTACAGAGGCTTGAGCCTTTATTTAAACCAAGTATCTCTCCTGGAACTGTTTCTTTTTCTTTAAAAAAAAAAAACCAAATAGTTCCCCTAGTAGCAGTAATATAATATGTGTGTAAATAGCAATTCACAGCAACATTTTCCATTTTATGACTAATTCCTTGGGGGCACCCAAGATTATTTTGTTAAATTGGAATTGTTACCATGAACACATTGCAAGAAATTACATTTATAGTCTAAGGGATCTGAAGATGAGTGTCTCTATACATAGTCCTTTAAAGAATGTTTTGAACTCAGCTGGGGAAGGAAGGTGATGTTTTCAACTACCCAGTTCCTTTTCTGAGTATTATTTTGGTGGCTGGTTCAGGGGGTTTGGTGGAACTGGAAGGGAACTGGAAGATTTCCGAGGGGGAGGAAAAGTTCAAAGATAAATTGCTACTTGATGGGAGAACTGAGGAAGTAGAAAAAGTTCAGGGGGCCATTGGACTGGTATTGGGGGCCTGGGAGAGAGTACCAGCTTTATCAAGGACACAGTGAACTTTGTGACGCAGTAAACTTGCTGGAGCTCCTTTTCTATATCTTTAAAATTGGAATGATAAACCCCAGCTCTGTATAACCTTTGGGATTGCTGTAAGACTCGAAGAAGGCAAAGTACCTCTTACAACTGTAACAAACCACACTCACAATCAAATGAGGCAAAGTACCTTGCAACTGTATATATATACATTTGTTGTTGTTTCAGCAGTGTCTGTCTCTTCATGACCCCATTTGGGGTTTTCTTAGCAGAGATACAGGAATGGTTTGCCATTTCCTTCTCTAGCTCATTTGACAGATGAGGAAACTGGGGGCCAACAAAAGTTGAATGACTTGCCCAAAGTCACACAATTAGTAAGTGTCTGAGGCTGGATTTGAACTCAGGAAGATGAGTCACTCTCCACCCAGTACTCTACTGTGCCACTTAGCTGCTCCTACATGCATACACAACATATATATATATACACACAAACAACACAGACACATACATATGCAACTATGTGAGTGGATATATATTATATGTGTGTGTATTTTGTTTGTATATATATATATATATATATATATATATATATATATATATATATAGGCATATAGTCATCTCTCTCTGCAGCTGATAGCATAGTGGATAGAATGCTGAACCTGGAGTCAGGAAGATTTGGGTTCAAATGCTGCCTCAATCAATTGTTAGCTCTACAACCATGGGCAAGTCACTTAACCTCTGCTTGCCTCAGCTTCCTCATCTGTAGAATGGGGATAATAATAGCACCTCCCTCCCAGGTTTGTAGTGAGGATAAAATGAGATCTTTGCAAAGTACTTTGCTAACTTTAAAAAACTGTAAATATTAGCTATTGCATATATATCTATCTATTTAAATTATAAACTATATACACATGGTTCTTTACATTTTGGAGGTACTTGGCCTCATTTGATTCTCATACACACATATATGTAATTATCATTTCTCCCTGCTCTGAACTCCTGTTCATTGTCTCTCCTATATTCATTTGGTGAATTTGCTACCTTGTATTATATTTTGTCTTTTGGGGTACATTTTCTGTTTCCCAACTGGACCATTAGTTTCTTGATGCCAAGAATGATGTCCTATACATTTTCATGTTCAAAACCTAGCATGTGGTCTTGTATAGAGCAGGCATTAAATAATGTTTGCAGAGCCACAGTGATTCAATAGAGGAAACTGTGCCTACTGCCTTTCCCTTTTTCCTACTTGAGTTCAATTAACCAATATTTATTGAGTAGGTAGTAGGCACTCCCTGCACTAAAGTTATGCACTGGCATCTCACAGTGGCATTGAGACAACCTCGGAATCTTGAAAGCTGTGCCTGTGTGGCACCAACTCTGCCATGTCATTTGTTGTCGCTCAGTCACATCCAACTCTTCGTGACCCTGTGGACCAACACTGTCCGTGAGAATTTCTTGGCAAAGATGCTGGAGTGGCTGGCCATTTCCTTTTCCAGTGGATTAAGACAAACATAGGTAAAGTGACTTGCCCAGTTAGTGTCTGAGGTTGGATTTGAACTAGGGTCTTCCCGATTCCAGGTCCAGTGGGCCATCTAGCTGCATCCTGCCATGTCCTACCAAGCTAGAAAGGTTTATAATGTGGGCTGGCAACGAATTGCATTTCCGCTGTCTGATAACCGCTCTAGCCGTATCTGGAGAGGCCACCACCAGATGAGCCAAAGTTCAGACAATTTTTCCACGATAACAACTCTCAAGACCGAAGATGATGATAAAACTAGCATTTCTACAGCACTTCTGGATTTGCAAAGAGTTTGACATCTGTTCTCTCCTTTGACCCTCAGATCAACTCTGTGAGAAGGATGCTGTTATTGTCCTCTTTTTACAGATGTTGAGACTGAGGCTGAGAGAGACTAAGTGACTTGCCCAAGGTCATACAGCTAACAAGTGACTGAGGAAGGATTTGAACTGAGGTCTTCCTAACTCCAGGCCCAGGGTTCTCTGCATTGGGCCATCTGGTTGCTTCATCAACTGAGTCATAAAGAGGCTGCCATCTTCCACAAAGGGGGAGTGCCCATCCATACCAAGTAAATGGCAGTTCTTCGAAGTAAGCAAAACAAAAGAAACACAAGTGGTCCCAGCTCTCAAAAAGCCTACTGTAGTTTATCTGCAGCTCCATGAGTGGTAAAGGAGGTTTTTGACCAATCACCTCCTCCATTCAGCCTTAGAAGTAGAGCAGAGGAGTCAAACAATAAGGCCAAAGGGTCCCATGCCATAGCAACCTTCCTTAGTGCCAGGCCAGAACCAGATCAAAATGTAATTGGTAAATATTTAACAAAACAAATAAAAATACAATGGAATGTAGCCAATGTTAATATGTGATTTTCTAAGTCAATATACAAACCCCACCCTCCACACCCTCAGGGAACCTCAAGTAAGATTTAGTGTCCCTATCTGAGTTTGAAAGCTGCACCCCCCCCATCCTAGGCCTCAAGCCTCTACTGAGGCAGCATCCCCCACCCCACTTTAAGGTTGGAGGAGCTCTTCTTACATTAATTTCTAAACCTACAATGGAATCCTAATTCCAGTGCCTGCTTGGAGGACCCACTTCTCTAACTTCTCCCTGTATCCTAGGAATTAAGAGGTGGAAGAGATCTAAGAGATCATTTAGTCCATCCCCTTCTTTTGTTGCTGGAGAAACTGAGAGAGCAGGGAAATGGATTTGCTCTGTTAGCGAGTAGCACTTAGGATTTTACCCCAAGTAGTCTGCCTCCAAAACCAAGAGAATGTAAACTCTTCGATAGCAGGGACCTTCTCATTTTTTATGTTAATAATAGTAATAAGAACTAGCATTTCTATAGCACTTTAAAGTTTTCAAAGAGTTTTGCAAATATCTCAATTTATTCTCAAAACATGCTCAGTCGTTTTCAGTAGTGTCCGACTCTTGCAGACCCCATTTGGGGTTTTCTTGGCAAAGATACTGGAGCGGGTTGCCATTTCTTTCTCCAGGTCATTTTACAGATGAGGAAACTGAGGCAAACAGGGTTAAGTGACTTGTCCAGGGTGACACAACCAGTATAGCATCTCTAGTGCTTGACATATAGTGGGCATTTAATTGCTTGTCTGTTGATATCACATAACCGAATACTCTAAACCTCAAAGAGTTTACTTAGGAGAGGAAAGCAAAGGATCAGAGTGTTATCTACCAGAGTTGAAGAGATCTTGGAGGCTAGCAAGACCAATCTTGCATGTTACAGAATAGAAAACTGAAGCTCACTGAAACCAAGGTTTAGTTGACTTGCCCAAGGTTACAAAGCTAATAAGCTTCAGAGGCAATTTTTTAACCCAAGTCGTCCGATATAAAATCAGAAATAGAAAGCGGATGTAAAATAAAATCGCTTCCATCCTGACGGGGGCGGGGGTTTCCTTAATTTCTAGGGTAGTCGGATGTAGCAGCAGTTCCCAAAGCCTGGCTTGCCTCATCCTTATTCCCCGAACACCCCCGAGCGTCCAGCCCCAATCAAAACCTCCAGATTGAATGAGAGAGAGAGAGAGAGAGAGAGAGAGAGAGAGAGAGAGAGAGAGAGAGAGAGAGAGAGAGAGAGAGACACTGTGTGTATGTGTATGTGTGTGTGTGTGCGCGCACATGCTCCCTCCACGCCCCCATAATCACTATGCAATCACCTAGGTAACTTTCCTTTCCCCAAAGTGGAGGAGGGAATATAAAGAACGATGAAATACAATTCAGGTTTATCAAAAATAGAAAGCAACACCTCTCTCAAATGCCAAAGACATGCCCTTCTGTCCCTGGGGTCGGTTGAAAGACGGCCAAAAAAGGGGAAAGGGACCAAGAGGTGAGATCTAGGTTTCCTTGGTTGAGAGAGGAAGGAGTTCTGAGCTTGTAAGAAGTGCAGAACGGGGCCAGCCAAAGTAAGGTGAGCCCCACTTTCTGCCCCGAGAAAGCTAGAGAGCCATCATCCTTGGGTTCTCCTTTCCCCAGTTCTGACCCTGGGTCCCGGTCCTCCATATCCGTGCGCTGCTTTCCCTTCAGAGATGCCGGGAAAGAAATCCTGCAGCCGGACTCTGGACATGCATCCCTTCTCGGGGAGCCCCTTCCTCTCCCCGCCCCACTTCTCTGGGCCTCCGCCCCTCCCCGCCGGGGCCCCGCCCCTTCCCCGGGCCCGGGGATTTGGCGGGGGCTCCTCTCCCCGCCCCGGGACGGGAGGCGGAGAGGCAGCTGCCGCCGCATGGAGGTACCGCTGCTGCAGCCGCCACCGCCCCGGCACGGGCCGGGGCCGGGGTCGCTGCAGGGAGGCGGAGCCGCGGCGGCCGTTCCGGAGCCTGGAGCCCGGGGACAGCATCCAGGACACGAGACGGCGGCGCAGCGGTACAGTGCCCGCCTGCTGCAGGCTGGCTACGAGCCTGAGAGGTGACGCCCGGGGCGGGGCTTGAGGTGGGGGGCGCGAGCTCGGCCCTAGAGATCAGGAAGGGACCCACCACCTGGGGTGGAGGCGGTCTGGGAATTACCTCCTATGCTGTTACCATCATCTTCATTCCCCACTTCCTCCTATGGCACGGCTCTGTCAGCACACTTTGGATGGGGATGCAAATATAGGATTCTGTAGGGGTCGGGGCAGGTGTGGTGGGCCATTTTACTCTAACTCCCCTTCCTTCCTTGTCCAGAGCGGGTAGGGGGCTGCAGACATGTAGAGTGGGCGAAGCCCCACCTTGACCGGCTTCCCAGCCGTATCTATATAGAGCAAACTTTCTTCAGAGCTCTTTGGCCACCCTTTACCCAGACCCATTCTCAAAACTGGGTTTGTTTAGTAAAGAAGGGTATCAAGGGCAGCAGACCCTGGTCTGCTGGGTTTGACTTTGGCAGAGGGGACACGGGGAAGGTGGCAGATGGATGGGCATTGTCCTCTCTTCACCCTGCACCTCCTCCAATCAACAGGTATGATTGGGGCTGGAAGCCAAGCATATGCCGGCGCTTTATGAGTATTTGCTGCTGTTAACGATTACCTGAGGAGGAAAGCAGCCAGGGTCCTTCCGTAAAGGGGTGGGGGAGTCGCTGGAAAGAAAGGAACCTGGGACCTGGCAGAGCTGGATTGTAAAGGAGACAGCAGCTAATCTATGGATTTTATCTGCAGCCTGAAATGAAAACCCTACTGGTTGTCCTTCCTCTCCAAAGGATTTGGACTCCTTTGCCGGCTCCATCTGCTGGTGCTCAGCAGCTTGGGGAGGTGACCCTGGCAGCTGGATTGGGGAGGGGGGGGTCCTCTGGGGGAATTAGCCATGTAGCTCTGGCTCGGGGACTGCGTGCTTATGTAAGAACTTTTAACAGCTTAACCTCTAGTGCGTTCCCCTCCCCCAAATGGACAAGTAGCCTCAGGCTGTCACATTCAGCACCCCCCCCACCTTGGATGATCTGACCCAGGACATCTTCCCCTAGGAAATCCTGTTAATAAAAGCCCTGGGGTGGGGGGGGAGATGGGGAGGAGCCACTTACTGGGGCGAGGGGTGATTGGAAACTTTATGTGCACAGAAGTGTAACTGCTTCTACAGAAAGCAGATTTGATACCTATTTCTGGTACTGAATGTAAAGTAAGGGATGAGAGTTGAGTTCTGGGGGAATTATAATAATTGTTATTATCATTACTTAATGTAATAACCCAGTTCTGCAATGGCTTAATATTTGCAGATGCTTTCCTTTCAGCTATGGCAGAGGCAGTGCTTGGTATTATTAACCACCTACAATCCACAGGAGGAAACTGAGTCTCAGAGAGGGGCACTGATTTTTCCCAAGGTCACACAGCTAGTATATGGCAGAAACAGGATTGAAAGCAGAATCTTTGGACTTCAAGGCCAGCACTAATTTCCATAGTCCACATTTCTGGGTTCAGGTTAAGGCCTTTCTGAGAGATACCATTTTGCCCTGAAGGAGGAAATTTTTCCTACAAGAGAATGTTTCATTCTTCCAGAAAGAACATCCATAGCTCTAGCTTCCACACCAGGAACTGCTGAATTGGTTCCAAGCTCTCCCCTTTGCTCCAGCCCAACATACACTTTAGGACAGGGTTAGGGAGCCCTGGGGCCTCCTCAAAGCCACATATGGTCCTCTAGGTCCTCAAGTGCAGCCCTTTGTCTATTTGGATTCAGTCAGAGGGCCAAATGTGGCCTTGAAGCTGCAGGTTCCCCACCCCTGCTTTAGGAGAAAGGGTGAAAGCTTCCTCTTTGAGAAGCACTTTAGGGAAGCTAGTGATGGCTTTAGTCATTGACCCTGGGACTGAATTCCCACTCTGCTGCCTAGTATTTCTGTGTCACTGGGTAAAATAATAGCTAACAGTCATATATAGCTCTAGGGTTTACAAAGTACTTTACTTATATAATCTCATTTGATTCTTACAGTAGCCTTGTGAAGTAGGTGCTATTATTATCCCTGTTTTGTAGATGAGGTCACCGAGATTGAGAGGTTAAATGATTTGTCCAGGGCCACAAGGCTGGTAATAAGTGATTGGGGCACAATTTGAACTCAGTTCTTCCTAACTCCAAGTCCAGGGGGCTGAATTAAATGATCCCTAAGGTTCATTCCAGCATTCTCTGCCCCAAGGAGTTGGCTGAAGCCAACAGAGTGTTCCCTAGATAGTACTTCTTTCCCAAGCCAGGCTCCTAAGCCAGTCTATCCTGGGAACAGGGCTGGAGAAAGGCTCTCTCTTACTGCTTTACCCCAGCCATTAACTAGTAGGAGAACCATGGGCTGGGTGATCTTGATTTCCCTTTCCCAACGAGGAAGCAGTTGGAGAAGGTCAGGAAGGAGGAGGAGGGAACATCATGGATTAGCAGGGTTAGTAGAAGAGGGAAGGAATATACCACAAGTTTAGAGTAGTCCAGCAGCTTAGAGTAATGAGCAGCCTCTGACCCTTTAATTAGTCAGGTTGCTGGGCTAGGGCCAGGGAGATGAGGGCTGTTTCAAGATGTTGGTAGTAATTTTTGTTGTCGTTCAGTTGTGCAGTGACTCCCATTTGGGGTTTTCTTGTCAGAGATACTGAAGTGGTTTACCATTTCCTTCTGCAGCTCATTTTACAGATGAGGAAACTGAGGCAAACAAGGTTAAGTGACTTGCCCAGGTTCACACAGCTAGTAAGTGTCTGAGGCTGGATCTAAACTCAGGGAGAGGAGTCTTCCTGACTCCAGGCCTATCACTCTGTCTACTATGCCACCAAGCTGCCCTGGCTTTGGTAGTAAAGGGAGGAAGGAATCTGTGGGGCACTAAGTAGTCAAATATTCCTGATTTTGGAGTGGCCTTCCTCTTTATAGTAGAATACTGGGTCAGAGGCAATTCACTTCATCGAGACTCAAAAAACCCCATTTATTAAAGGACTATGATGTAGGGTGGAAGGTAGACAGTCAGCTTGACTTCAAAATCTAAAGACCTGGGTTCAAGTCCTGCCTCTGACAGGAACTGGGCAAGCCACTTAACCTTTAAATGCCTTTCAGACAATTTTTTATAAAGAACTATTGCCTCATCTGCACTAGTAGAGGGAGTTTTCCCACGAGAAGAGTCCCTACACCAGTGAAATTAGAGGTTGGACAAGTCAACACATCAGTCTATAATGTTCCAATACCTGGGCTAGGCATTGGGGATCATAAAGATTCCCTCCCCAAGGTTCCTACCCTTAAGGTTTTTTTGTTCTAATAATGAAGGCATGAAGAAAGACGTCTTCTTGGGTTAATCCTAGGCAAGAACCAGAACCCTGGCATTCTCTTTATTAGCCCAAGCCGAACTTTGCTGTACTCTCGTCTTATAGAAATATCTGGAAACCCACCATGCCCTAGAAGGAAGAATGGCCTGTAGCTGGCCACTCAAATGGGAAGAGTTGGGGATTGAGCAGAAGGCATGTCATGCTCTGTGTACACTCCATCCAGTCACAGGTGGCTAGGTGGGAATACGAGGTTTCTAGGTGCTACCAACCCCTAGAGCTACAGCTGGTAGCCTTGGTTCCAGTTTCAGAGCCTAGAAAGTACTTCAGATCACGTATTCCACCCTTTCATTTTACAGATAAGGACAAAAAGAGGTCCATAGAAGTTAGAGGATATAAAAAATAAAAGAAGCGAAAGGATTTGTCCAAGCAAAGCACTGAGCCTACAGTAAAGAAGATCCAAATTCAAATGCTAGCTGTGTGACCTTGGGCAAGTCACTTAACTTTTTTTGCCTCAGTTTCCTTATCTGTAAAATGGGGATAATAATGGCACTTAACCTTCCAGAGTTGTTGTAAAGGGCAAATGAGATAATAATTGTAAAATGCTTAGTGCAGTGCCCTGGCATAGAGTAATCCTTATTAAAGTTAGGTATTACTATTATCATGATCTCTAAAATGGGGATAAACAGGGTTGTTGTGAGGATCAAATGAGATGATGATTGTAACATAGTGCCTGGTATATAATAAATGCAACATAGACGTTAGCTATTATTATTCTTATTATGCTGGCAGTAAGTAGCTGAACCAGAATTTGAACCCAGATCCTTTGACTCTATACCCAGTAATTTTTTTCCTATGATACCTCTAAAGACAACGCCACTACCCAGCCCTTCTGAGTAGATATCCTTTCTCCTTTCCCCTAGTGGCAGAAGCTTAGGTGTCCTTGGCTCTCAGCCTGGTCTTGGCCCTTGACCTGACAATCACCAGCATAGATCACTGGGCTCCCAGAAGCAAACTTCTTGACCCAAGCAATCAGAATATGTGAGCTATGGCCTTGATAGTTCTGGGAAACCTGTATTGTCTACTGCCTGAAGTGAAGGTGGTAAGACACCTGTGAGATTCTCAACCTCACAGGCCCTCCTGTTTCCTCAGCTGTGAACTGTGGCTGCTTTCCATTTCCAGTTATCTATGATCTAATTAGGCTTTGGGTGCCCTCAGTATCTAGGACCAACTCCGAACAACTTTCTCCAATCCACTCTGACCTTGCACATGATGGTAGGTATGTTTTCCCAGCAGATTCCCTGGAGGTGTCATTAATGGGAGGCTGGGCATCCCAGAGAGGATCCCAGGTTGGCGGCCAAGACTCCCCTAGAGAACCTTCTGCCATCACACTATCACCACACTAGCACAGAGTAAACAAAACCCAGGGCCTCCCAGGGATGGAGATCTGTGTTAGGCAGGTGCAAAAGAGACCAGCAACCTACCTACCCCTTCACTGGGGGCTGAAGTGTGATGCCCAGGACTGTTCTGAATATGCCCAGGCCAACCTCATGCCCATGTCCTGGGCCTGAGTCCTTTCTGCCGTTTCTTCTACTTCCAAAACACATCATAGATTTTGAACTGAAAGACACAATCTAGTCCAACCCCATATTTCTCAAAGAGAATGAGGTCCAGGGAATGTAAGTGACTTCAGATATTATACAAGTAGTAACAGAACAAAGGTTTGAACTAGGCACTCTCTACCTTCAAGGTGAGAGGCTGGGGAGAAGAGTAAAGGTGATCATCTGGTTGATTTTGAGGCTAGAAACCCTAACATGAGAGACCTGGCCCTGGAGTCCAGAGGATCTGGGTCTAAATTTTCTTTCTTGTTCAGTATTAGCTGTTTGTTCATAAGTCACAGAGAAGGTTCCCAATGCATCAGTAGGAGACCCCGAGCTGGAATGTACCTACTCAGAAGAAAACCACAAGTCAGGCCAATTAGACAAGAAGCCTAGCGATGAGTCACCTTGGATTTGCTCTCTTTCTGAGAATTAAGGGGTAGCACTGGTTCACGTGGCCACAGTGTGCAGTAGAAGCCAAGTAATGCCTTTAGAGTCAGGTTAAAATCCCAGGCCTAGTGACTCTTCCTACCTGCGGGACCGTGGGCAAATTGCTTCATTCCCCAGAAAGGGTTGCATTTGGAGGTCTCTTCCAGCTCTATTAATAGTTGGCAATTATAGAGCTCTTTAAGGTGTGCAGAGCTCTATCTCACAACCACCTTGGGAGGGAGGTGCTATTATCACCCCCACTTTACATTTGGAAACCGAGGCAGGAAGTGGTTAAGTATCTGAAGCCAAATTGGAATTCAGGTCTTACTTATTCCAGGTCCCCGTTCTAGATTTGATGCATAATTTGACATTTCCTGTATGTGATGATCTCTTCCTACAGTATTCTAATATAAGAAGGAAGGCCACTTCAAAATCAGAAATGTTTAATTAAAGGCCCAGGCTTCAGGCTTATTCCCCAATCCCTCTCCCCCATCCTAACTCAGATGCCTCCCACCCCCACCCCCACCCCCATCATCCCGCCGCCCTGCCTGGTGACACTGCATTTTACCCCGGGGCTGAAGCAGCTTCAGGGTCGAGATGTGTGAGCTCTGCAGCCCCCTATGGGCAGTGCCTGAGAGTAGCTGCCCTAGTTGCCCCACCCAAGTCCAAAAGGGTCCGGTCCAGAGCGTCGCCGCGGATCCGGGAGCTGAGCTCATTCTCCAGACCCGCGGGGACTCCGGGGCTGCGGGGTGGCTCGGTCCGGGGGAAGGATGAGACCCGACTAGAGAGGCCCCCGGCGGGAGTGGGGGCGAGCGTTGGGTAGGCTGGGTTTGGCCAAGCAGCCCCGCGCAGAGGGGGGGGGGTGGCGGCCGGGCGCACTAGGAGGGGGCTGGGGAGGTGGGTCTGGACGAGGGGCGGTGGAGGGGGCGTGTCCCAGGCGCTAGCTCGGCCCCTTCCTCTAAGCCTTCCTCCTCCCCCGCGCTTCCCTCCGGGCCGCCCCCTCCTCCTCCTCCTCCTGCTTTTCTCCCCTCCCCTCCCCAGCGCGCCCTCCTTGCGCCCCCGGGCCCGGGCTGTGCGCGCGCCTCTCGGAGCCTGGCCTCGCAGCCCGGGGCTTCTTTGTGCGGCGCGGCCCGGATCGCGGAGCCGCGAGGGAGGGCGGGAGGGCGGCGGCCCGAGTCCGCCCAGCCGCCGCAGGCAGCCCCGCCGCAGCCCCCGGCCCGGGCGGGAGGGCACGGCCGCGCGCGCTCGGGGCGTTGATGCCGGCTCTCCGTGCCTCTCAGCAGCATGGCGGACTACCTGATCAGCGGCGGCACCGGCTACGTGCCCGAGGACGGGCTCACGGCGCAGCAGCTCTTCGCCATCGCCGACGGCCTCACCTACAAGTAAGTCCGCGCGCGCCGCGGGCCTCGGAGCCGGCGTGCCCGCGCCCCCTCCCCCCGGGACCTCCCTTCCGCGCCGCCGCAGAGCAGACCCCCCCCCCGTCCCCCCCCATCCGAGCGGGGGTCCTCCTGCCGCTGCCCGCTCGCCGGCCCGCGGCGCGGGGGGCCGGGGAAGGAGGGGCGCGCCGAGCCGCATCCCTGCCGACATGTGCCTCCCACCCCTTCCCCGAAAACCCTCCTTCCCGCTCGTTGCCACCCGGGTCAGCCGGTACTTTGGCAGCACCTACTACGTGCGAGCGAGGTGCTGCGCCCTCCATATGGCACGGATACACAGGTGGCAGCGAGTCTGCAGGCCGGGGGGGCGGGTTCCGGAGACCCCCGAGGCTCGTCGGACTCGAGGACCCCCGTGCCCGGGCCGATCCGGAGGGATAGTCTCCTCCTCCTGGGGGTTTCTGGGGTAGTTGTGGAAGGGACAGTGGTAGTGACCGAGCGCAGGGCCCCAACGGTGCCTCCCTCCCTGGATATCCAGGCTCCCAGCTCCGCCGTGGGCATTTCAGCCCCCAAGCCTGGCGGTCGGTGGAGGGGCCCCGGGAGCCCAGATAAGGAAGCCGCCCAGGTAATTATCCTCGGCTGGAGGGGAAGGGGCTGCAGGGTGGAGTTGCCTCCCTCTCCGGGTGGCCTCCTTATCCACCTATCCCAGCTGCTAACGCAGCCCCACAGGTTGGCCCTGGTGCTCACTTTGACGTGCACACTTTTGTCCCCAAATTTCCCTTGGCCTTCTCCGGGATTTGGGGGTGTGGGGGAAGGGAGCAGCTTCCTCTTGGTCTGCGGCTCTTTTTTGTTCCCCAGGCCCAATTCCAGCTGCCTGGCTGGCCGCAGGCCTGGCACTAGCCCTGGATCCTGGCTGCAGGGCCGGGCACATGCCAGACAGAAGCATTGGAGCCTGGGGCCGAAGTCACTCACAAGCCAAGTGGTCTCCTCTCACCCTCCTGCCAATCCAGTCCCCTCTTCTGCCTGGTAGTCCTGGTGAACACCAGAACTTTATTTTCATCATTGGGGATGGGGTTAAGCGACCCTCAGAACAGGTTTAAAAATATCCTCCCTGGCTGAGTGCTTGGAGGGGGTCCCGATCCCCTCTATGGGGGAATCGTGAGCTCAAAGGCATCTCCAGTCCTCTGCATAGTGCCGGGTAGCCTTCCTTTAATTGGTGCAATGGGAAGAGTTGTGGTTTGGAGTCAGAGTCCTTGGGTTCAATTCCTGGCCCTGAAACCCTTACCTGATCCTGGGGAAAGTCACTCTTTGTGCCTTACTTTCATACTCAGTCAAGTGGACTAAGTGACCTTTAAGGCCCTTTTCACATCTAAGTCTCTGATTTTGTCATTCTAACTTCACCAGCCTCGGTAGGGAATGTTAAGTGCTGGGAACTTGGGTCCTGTTGTCAGCTGATGTGATGGATAGAGGGAGTACTGGGCTTTGAGTCAGGACTGCCTGGGCTCAGACCCTTAATAGCTATGGGACTTCCTTAAGATGAGGGGAATAGACTTAGGTGGGCTCCAATGTCCCACAGATCTCAGTCTAAGTTCTGGGCTCTTTGTGTTGTTGAGAAGATGGATGGGATAGACCTGAACTGAGAGGTAGTAGAGACTGGAAAATCCTGATACCTTCATTAGGGTTTTTCCCTTCCCTAGATCCTCAAGAAACTTGAGAGTTCCCCTCCCTTGTTCCTTCATTCCCAGCTTATCTTGTGTCTTTGTTGAAAACAGTCAGGAGAACTAAGGCTTAAATAGCGGAAGGGTCTGAACTTGACACCCTAGGAGACAGCCTAGGAAAAAAATTTGCAGGAGATGCAGATGAGAATGGTTGGTTTGGGGGTTTGGGGGACCCTGTCAGCTCACCAGCTTCCTTTTCCAGTTTACTGTAGCCACAGTACCTGAAAGTCTGGATTTGAGGGAGTTTTACGCCAGGTGACTGTGGAAAGGGTGCCTGTTTCTTTCTTCTGATGTGGCATCTCTCTCAGACGTGGCTTGACTTGGGCCACTTTGCTAAGCACTGTGGGGAGTGCCTGGGGTGGGGGTGGGGGGCCATTGCTTTTGGGTGTGTTTGGCAGGCTGTGTACTCTGTTAGGTTTGTACTGCCTAGGGCCCTGGGGCTATTTGGCTTAGTAGCTGTTCTCTCTAACTTAAGAAATTATACCCTTTGGGGCAAATTACCCCCGCTGCTCAACCCCTAAGCCTTGGCACTCTGCTCTCTGCCCCACCTTTCCTGAACCATCTCCAGCCAATAAAATCCCATCTGAAATGATCCCCAGTCTTTCTTTCAATCCATGTTCTTGTTAAAACACTTAAAACTTCCTTGATATAAATAACTATGATTGTATTCTGATGACTACATTTTCTTGGGACTGAAAGCATTTCCATATTCCATTTAGACCCCTGCTCTTTTATACCCAGGTTCAAGTTGCATTAGTCATTTTTATAAACTCTCAGGGTCCCCTGGCTATTCACTCAGCCTATGAATTACCCAAAGCTGCTGATCTGCTTAGGTGATGGGAGCTTTCCCCGGTACAGGGAGTTCCCCACACAGGATGAAATCACAGATTTAGACCAAAAAAATATATCTATTGACATAGTCCTAGAGGGCATAAAAGTTGTTCTCAAGTAAGCTCTTGGGTCTTTTTTTTTCCCATTCCCGTATTGTATGGGGAAAAGAATAAGGGTGGTACCATCTATACATGGTGGCATGGGATATTTTTCATGCACTGGCCACTCCTTCCTATGGCATTCCACATAGCACCCTCCTCCATTTAGTAGGAATTCCATAAATTCAACTGACTAGGAAACAATAAACAATAAATATTTATTGACTGCGTCAGCCTGGGATCAATCAACAAGCATTTATTAAGCACCTAACTGTGTATCAGGCAAAAGGGAAACAGTCCTGGGCCTTACAAGATGTTGGACTTGGCATTCCCTGCGGCCTAATGGGACTTAGGAGGGAGAGGACAGAGTGACTGCTGCCAGCTGTGAATGCCACCTCACCTTTCTAGTTCTTGGCATCCATTCTCTGGGCATGGGCCATAAGATTAGAGGAGCTGGGGTCCAGAGGGCCTCGTTCTTGTTTTGTTGACATTAGTAATATTAAGGAAGCCTTTCATTTGAAAAGGGCTTTCTTTTCTTCTTGCCTTCACTCCCCATTTAGTAATCCTAGCTTATCTGTATCTCCACAGTGATTTCCTGATCCTGCCAGGATTCATAGACTTCACGGCCGATGAGGTGGTAAGTGCCTCTTTCTTTGTGGGCTTACTGTATTGCTTTTGGTGTGAGAGTAGGAGATGCTTAGAGCTTCCCCACTTGGTTTCTCTTACAGAGGGAAAGGGGTGCCTTCATCCATATGTTAAGGCTTAGGTCTCCTAAGGACTCCACCATCTACCCTCCTTGGAGCCTGTCCAGGGGGCTTTTGTCTTTGGTTTTAAAGGCTTTCATCTTTCCTTCCTTTCCAGACTTCTCTTAATCCCTGCCATTCAGCCTCCTGGACCTTCCTGGGTCCCTGAACGAGTTTGGCTCCTCACATCCAGAGAGATCTACTTATTTAAACCCTAATTACCTGTGCCCTTTCTTCATTGTTACCATCGTTACTTCATTGTCTGGACCTGGCCCTGACTTCTCTTTTGTCCTGCTAACCTAAGTCTTAATGAATGCCAGACCATAAGAGTATACTTTTTTCTCCGAAGTTTATTTACAGGGAAAAAGAGAATATACAAATTCAAACATAGTATACCATGGTAAGAAAATTAGGCAGAAGCAATGTGCCATAGGCTAGCGTGCTAGTTTGGGAGCCAAGAACCCCTTCATTTAAGTCCTGTCTCTGATACATACTTATCCACTTAGCCCCCAGCAACTCTAAAATTAATGCGTTTCAGAGAAGTTTTATATCTCAGTTTTTTTGGGAGGCAATCAGTGTTAAGTGATTTGCCCAAGGTTACACAGTCAATAAATTTGTGAGGTCAGATTTGAACCCAGGTCCTCCTAACTCCAGGACTGGTGCTCCATCCACTGCACCACCTAGCTGCCCCTATCTGTTTTGATAGAGGTTCTCCCCAAACCAATGGAATCACAAGTCTGGTTAAAGGGAAAAAAAAAAGGCAATTAATTAGATGCATTGAATGGAAGCTCCCCAGTCCTCACTAGATGGTATCTGTTTCTTGAGTTATTCTGCAGCTCCCCAGCCTCCTTGTTTTTCAAGAGAACTGTCATGGAAAAGAGAGCCAGATTTGTAGTAGAAAATTTAAATTCTATCCTGCCCCTTAACTCCTAGCTCATTGACCATAGGAAAGGGATTTAATCTCTTGTTCTGAATTTCTTTGTCTATAAAATAATGGTAGTAGATTAGAAGATTTCTTTAAATCCCGTGATAGAGCTGTCAGGTAAGTCATTCTGAGATGATCAGCCTTACCTGGGCTCCTTTGATTAAACTTTTTTGGAGGTCCAAACCTTGATTGAACTCATTAGAACCTTCCAATCTCAAATTCAATCTTAACTGATTAGGAAATTTCCTGATGAGTGATTGAGAGGTGAGGTTTTTTTTACTCCGGTCCTTACAACCAGTAATTAATGGATGCCTGACTAAGTCCTTCCCACACCAGTAGCCAAGGAAGGAAATACAAATGTGTATCTGGTGAGCTAACCCCCGCCCCCACACACACACTTAGAATAAGTCCACCAGATACATAGATCACTTACCCACAAAGTTATTCAAAGACAGAAGTCCACACCTAACACTATGTCTCATATTTAGCAGATGCTTCTTGAGTGATTCCATTAGCCTGGTGAGTTGATGAGGAAGCCTGAAGAGAATGGCTTTATCCAATCCAATTCACCCATTGAGTGTATAAGTATTAGATATCTGGGCTTCTTTGGAATGATTGAAGGGAAAACTTGCCCCAGGGATATAGGTGTGACCCAGGGTGATGCTGGTGAGGCCTCAGCTCCCTAAGCAGAATTAATATGTGTTCTGTCTCTGCCCTTCAAGAGACGGATAGAGATGGAAAAGGTTTAGAGACCTGTGAGCCTCTTTGTTGTTGTTCAGTGTCTGACTCTTGACTCCACTTGGGGTTTTCTTGGCTAAGATCCTGGAGTAGTTTGCCATTTCTTTCTCTGGCTCATTTTAC
This sequence comes from Phalanger gymnotis, assembly GCA_028646595.1. NCBI lineage: Eukaryota > Metazoa > Chordata > Mammalia > Diprotodontia > Phalangeridae > Phalanger > Phalanger gymnotis. The sequence continues at coordinate 95,716,274 of CM053623.1, forward strand.
AGATGAGGAAGCTGAGACAAATAGGGTTAAGTGACTTGCCCAGGGTTATACAGCTAGTAAGTGTCTGAGGCTGGACAGGGCTGGCACTCTCTCCACTGTGCTGCCTAGCCAGAAATGGTTTAGAGAATTGTTAGCTTTCTGCCCCCCTCCCAAAAAAAACACCCCCCAAAATAACCCAACAACCTACGAAAAACAATATCATGGAGAAGCCTTTGGGGTAAGGAGTGGTCATAGGTGGGAGGCTTGAGAAAATCAAGATTCTTCAGCCAGAACTGAAGAAAGTTGAAGGAGCCATAAGAGGCTTATCACCTCTTAGTTTGTTTGGACTGGTGAAGGGGAATTTGTTTACCAGATCACAGGGGTCCTAGCTTAGTTGGGAACTTGAAAGCAAGGGTGGAATTGGTAGCATTTAGAGGTGGAGGGACCCCATACTTCATCTGAACCCCCTTTCATTTTACTACCCTGTTGCCCAAGGTCAAACAGAGTGAGTAGCAATTCGACAGAGACGGAATTCTAACCCAGGTTCTCTGACCCAAAAGCCAATTTTTTTTCTACTATATTATGCTGTAATTGTAGGACAAATAGAACTGACTTTTTTTGGAGGGTCAAATCTGTGATCTCCTTGGCATAGAGTTCTTGGTGAAGAAATTCCATCCTTCCCTCTTAGTACGTATCAGCCAGCAGCTCTTCTGCAAGTTAGAGAATCTTAGAGAATTGCCTGGGGGATACTTTAAGTGACCTGACGGGGTCAAAAAGCAAGGTCTCCCTGACTCCAGAAAAGACCAGCACTAACCCTGGTGCCACGTGACCTTCTGTTTTACATGGAGGGTAGTAAACTCATGGAATTCCTTACTCCAAGGAGCAAAAAATTATCCATCGAAGTCAGAGGTTCCCAGACGTATTTGGCCTGTCGCCCCCTTTTTAAAAAAATTACCCCCCTGGAAATCTACTTTCTTTAACCCTTTAATGTTTTTTTTGATTTGCATCATTTTTTTAAAAAATGACAAATTTTAAATTTAATATTTATTGTAGATTTGTGGTTTTTTTCCCTGCGTTGAAGTTTTGATGATGCAATATTGCTTCATGTAGCTGTACAGTATTGTACCGTAAGCATGTCATCACACACACACATTCCTACCTGTGCATGCCCGACTTCCTGACAGCGTGCGTGCTCACTCGCTTGGCTGACTCACTTGCATTTTACGTGTGATTTGGAAAATGATATGATCACCACAGGTTTGATTTTGTTACACAACAGGTGAAACACATGCAGATGATTTTTCAAAATTCTCTTATGTTGTCTTCTTCCCTTATTATTTTATTTAATGCCCCACCCCTGCACCCAAGGCTACTACAGCCCCACACCCACACACTCTCCCCCCTCCCCCACACCATTCCAGAGCCCCCCCAGGGGCCAGTATCACTCACTTTGGGAACCTACGAATTCTGAATTCTTCCATACTTCATTGGAACTGTGATCCTGTTGATAAGACCCGCCCCTTCCAGCAGTGCAGATTTTGGTCCATCCTTGCCTGCTCTTTGTGTGCAGTCGCCATCACTTCAGCAGAGGAGCTGCTGGGGGCCGTCCTTAGTTTATTTTTACCAGTGGAGTACTTCCTGTCAGTTACGCCTTGATTTCATTGTGACTGGCCCCCTTTCTTTAGGCCTGCATTTCCTTGATGACAACTTTTATGCCAGTTCTTGAACATAGTGGATGAGGTATTCAAAAACAACATTAAGGGACCCTTAGGGTCATTTAGGGCAACTAGGTGACACTGTGGATAGTGTTGGGCTTGGAGTCAGGAAGACTCATCTTCTTAGGTTCAAATCTGGCCTCCAGCTATGTGACCCTGGGCATGTCACTTAACCCTGTTGGCCTCAGTTTCCTCATCTGTGAAAAGAGCTGGAGAAGGATACCATACCAGTATCTTTGCCAAGAAAACCCCAAATGAGGTCACAAAGAGTCACAAAGAAAATGACTTCAAGATGTGTCATTAACCTAACAACTACCCTGTCCTTTACCTGTCTCTGTCCTCAGAGACAGATCACTGGGCTAGTTGGCACTTTTCATGTATTTGATATTGTGGAGAAGATGAGGGTCCTTAACTAATGCTTTTCCTCTCTGCTCTCAAACCATACCTCCCCTCTACTCTCATAAATTCCTGCTTTTTCTGCCTCTAGGACTTGACTTCAGCTCTAACTCGGAAAATCACTCTGAAGACACCACTGATCTCATCCCCTATGGACACTGTAACTGAAGCCGATATGGCCATTGCAATGGCTGTGAGTAGATCTGGGGAGTGGGGAAGGAGCAGATTGCAGGCTGTGGGTTAGGAGTGTGATTAGCTGGGTTTTCAGTTTGGAAGAAATAAAACTGAGTTGCTTGGTGGTATGGGGAGAACAACACCGTCAATTCTGACTCCACTCCCCATTCTTTCCAGCTAATGGGTGGCATTGGTTTCATCCACCATAACTGTACCCCTGAGTTCCAGGCCAATGAGGTGCGCAAGGTCAAGGTGAGTACTAGACTCTTTGGAGAGACCCTAGAGCCTGGCCCGCAGAAGAGCTTCCCTCTGTTCCATGCAGCTCCTCCCATGTACCTTTCACTAACTTTACTTTAAACACCCGTCAGGTAGCAGGCTTTAGTGTGCTGGCTACTCTCACCCTTCGGTGTAACAAGGGTGGTTGTGATGCAGGAGCGGGGGCTCGGGAAGAATTGGGTCTCCACGGGCCCACATCATACCCCATTGGCACCGCCTTAATAGTAGGCAGTTTGGGCACCTGCCTCATTTGAACCGGACATTCTGCCCTCGTTTTTCTTCTTACTTGCTTCCAACCTCATTTGTACCTTATTTCTTTCTTGTCCTCAGAAATTTGAACAGGGCTTTATCACAGATCCAGTGGTGTTGAGCCCCTCCCACACAGTAGGTGATGTGCTGGAGGCCAAGATGCGGCATGGTTTCTCAGGCATCCCCATAACTGAGACAGGCACCATGGGCAGCAAGCTGGTGGGCATTGTGACTTCCCGTGACATAGACTTCCTTGCCGAGAAGGACCACGCGACCTATCTCAGTGAGGTGAGCCTGCTAGGCAGGTTGGGCCATGACCCAAAACACGATGCCCTTTAAGGCAACGGTTGGAAGGGGCTCGTGCTGATGGGACATGTTAGGTGACAAGGGTTGAGGTTTCTGAGTGCCATTAAGAGGGAAGGTTCCCCTCCCCTACTGCCTTCTGACTGAAGAGCAAACGTACCTGCTCTGCTTCCCCCACAACAGGTGATGACAAGTCGGAATGATTTGGTGGTGGCACCTGCAGGTGTGACATTGAAAGAAGCCAATGAAATCCTTCAGCGCAGCAAGAAAGGTACTGGGGGGGTACCAAACCTAGAAAGCCCTTTTTAGCTTGGTCCACCCCTCCTTGGACCTCCTGCAGTACTCCTGTAGGAGGACATAGCCACTCCTCTTGGAAGAACTTCAGCCTATGAGAGGCCAGAACCAGCTCGAGGGGTGTCCTGCCCCTGGATCAGACAATCCCTTTGGGACCTTGCCCAAGATGCCCTTTACTGTAGCAGGAACACAGATTTGAGCACTGCCCAGTAAGAGATGTGAGGGATCTAAGAGTATGCTGAGGGGCATCTCACTCACCAAGGTCAAAGCTTTTTGCACTTACGCCGTTTTTTAAAATGGATTTTTATCGTCATCTCTTGTTTTTATATCATCTACGTTTCCCTCGTACCCTTTCTCCGGCTTCCAGAAAGCCATCCCTTATGACGAAGAATTTTTTTAAAGAAGAAAAAAATTCAGTAAAAAACTGAACACAATGAAAAAAAAATCTGAAGTTTTTGTACAATGTTCCCCCTACTTGGACCCCTGCAAAAGAGCAAGAAGAGGTGTTTTCTTTCACATTGTCGTAGTCATCATATATATCGTTTCTGGTTTTTCTTTGTTTTGCATCAGTTCATGTAAGTCTTTGGATGTTTCTCTGTATTCATCATGTTTATTGTATTTCTTACATCACATCATTAGTATTCCATGACATTCACGTACCATAGTTTGTTTAGCTGTTTAGCAGTTGGTGGACTGTAGTTTTTAAAGCACTCAGCAAATCTTAACACAGTATATAATGATAAATTATGGTTTCATGGGCCTGCCCAACCATGGACCACTCCAGGGCTCACAAGGAGAGGGGCTTGGCTGTAGATCTAGAATGGGGATTCCAGAGTAGGCCTTGGAATCCTCTAGGAAAGGAATGACCCAGGCCAAGGCTGGGACTTCAATTCAGCTCCCCGCTTGCTGAAAGATCTTACCCCAGAATAAGCCTGACCAAGGGCAAAGACTGAGATTCTTCTTTCTGGTCCTTGAGAACTCTGCTCTCAGCAGGTGCTGCCATCTCATGGCAGTCTTTGGTGATACAGTATAATGACTCTCACCCCTCAACTCTTCTCTTCCCCACACCCCTCCTTCCCCCGCCAAAAAAGGAAAGAAAATTTCTGTTTCCCTTGACTTAAGTATGAGATCTGATAAACCTTTGCCCACTTCTTGTACTCCCATATTTCCATGCTAGGAAAGCTGCCTATTGTTAATGACAGTGACGAATTGGTAGCCATTATTGCCCGGACTGACCTGAAGAAAAACCGGGATTATCCCCTGGCCTCCAAAGATGCCCACAAGCAGTTGCTCTGTGGAGCCGCTGTGGGCACCCGGGAGGATGACAAATACCGCCTGGACTTGCTTACGCAGGCGGGTGCCGACGTCATTGTGCTGGTGAGAGCCTTGGAAGAGGGCACGTGGAAGTTGGGTATGCTGTGGAGTGGGGAGGTTCTCTGGGGGAGTGACTCAGGGGGAAGGATCCTTCCTAGGGTTGGGGTTCAGGGATTTCACAAGGCCACATCCCAGGTAAGAGGATTCCTCTGCTTAAGAGAGGACCTGAGATCCTTATTCATACCTTCTCCCAGGATTCATCTCAAGGGAATTCGGTGTATCAGATTGCTATGGTGCACTACATCAAGCAGAAGTATCCCCAACTGCAGGTGATTGGTGGGAATGGTGAGTCTGGGGTCCCCTTTTTCCTTATGGTTTCCCTCCTTCCCAATTCCCTTCCCCTCTTCCTTCGTCCTCTAGGCTCCTTAGCCCTTGGTGTGGCCTCTGGAATGGGGTGGGGGTAGTAGGAGTCCCCAGACCCTTATCTAGCCTGTGCCCTCTGTCAGTGGGATGCTTCTTGTGGAGAAGGTGGTGTCTTAGTTATTTTCATCGTGGGCAAGAATAGCATATCCAGATTCTCATTTTTTCTGTGCCTTTGGTCCACAGTGGTGACGGCAGCACAGGCCAAGAACCTGATCGATGCAGGTGTGGATGGGCTCCGAGTGGGAATGGGCTGTGGCTCCATCTGCATCACCCAGGAAGGTGAGTATCACACCCACCTGTCCTAGCTGGCTTTACCCACATTTTTTCCTCATGCTAGTATAATAGTAAGAGCATTGGATATATGTGGACCCGGCATATTTGTTACAAGGATTTCCCATTCTTTTATTTTTTTAAACCATGGTTGGGGGTGGGTGTGGGGGATAAAATGCTTATTAATTTAAAAAGATAAAATTAAAAATTAAGAAGAAAGAAGTAGCACTGGTTTGGAGTTAGAAGAACTATGTTCAAATCTTGTTTCTGGTACTTAATATCTTTGTGACTTTGAATAAGTAATTTATCTCTGGTGCTCAGATTTTTCATTTGTAAAATGATAGGGTGGTATTCAGTCTCTAACATCTCTTCTAGTTCCGTGTTCTAAGATCACATGACATAGAAGCATCTGGCCGTGTGTGACTTTGAAATATAGAGAATATGTTCTGTTCTCCTTCTGTAGTAGATTTTTTGAATCTTTGTATTGGGTACCGTGGGCCACCCTTTTCACCTCTGGGATCTGGGGCTGGGGTCTTAGTGTTGCCCCGAATCAGCATTGTTGCTAGGTGGGCATTACTTTCCAGCTCACCCCCACCCCCGTTCCTCCCTGTTCCCTGACCAGTGCTTACTACCTATGGAAGGGACCTTAGAAGCCATTGAGTCCCACCCCGTCATTTTATGGCTTAGTAAACTGAGGGACAGAGCAGTTCAGTTACTTTCCCAGGCTCACACAACTAGTAAGTGTCTGTATCAGTAAGGCAGGATTCATAATATCAGTAGTGACCAGGAATATGCCTGTATAGTTTGGAATTGCAAAATATAAGAGACTGTGTAGAATGCAGAAGAAATAAAACATTTCTTCAGACATCAGAGGATCATATCCTGAAACTAGTAAGTCCACTTCAATATAGCAGCAAGGAAATTAAAACACAGTGTCACAGCAAGGAGTCAAGCTATCTGATAACCTTCTCTTCTGCTGGGGCCTTCCTGTAAACATTCACTCACAAACTCTAGCCAGCATCGTCTCCTTCCACAGTTCTGAGAGCCCTTGCAGTTCTCTGTCTTTGTCTCTCTCTTTGTCTGTCTGTCTCTCTCTCTCTTTCTTTCTGTCTCTCTTTGTCTCTCTCCACACCTAATCAGCAAAAGGGTGTGGGCCTGGGGCTTAGCACCTAGTTAGAAAAAGGATGTGGGCCTTCCCACAAACAAGCTTCCCTTCTCTAGCTCCTCAGGCCTATTAAGGGGATGAATGGGCGGGGAAGATCTTTAATCAGGATTAGCACCACAGTATCTGAGCCAGAGTTTGATATGTTAGCATTTGCTGGGCAGGAATGGATAGACAATAGAGTGTGAACTTGGAATCATTTGAGTCCATCCTCAGCCACTTACACAGACTCTATGATCCTAGGAAAGTCACTTTACAGAGCTCTGTGTGTCTCAGTTTCCCCATCTATAAAGTGGGCCTGATAATAGCACTTGTTTTTGTAAGGCTCAAATGAATTAATAAGCAGAAAGCACTCTGCAAACCATAAAGCCGTAAATGTCAGTTATTAGTATTGTCATTGTCACCAGAAGTGATGATGAGAATGATAATATCGCTGAAGGCCTTGGGGGCATTGAGCTGCCTGGGCCTGCACCTTTGCTCAGATGCTTCTGTGTTGTAGAAATGTGTTCTAAACCACCACTCGTAGCCCCCATGTATGTGTGTCCTGTGTCCTGCATCCTGCCTCCCCCACTCTCAGGTTCCCTCCCCCTTTCCTTAGGTGGCAAAGACCTTCCTGGTGGGAGAATCCCTAGGGAAATGAGCGGGCTGTGGGGTTGACCTCCTGCTGCAGAAGTCAATGTAGCTGAGCCCAGCATCTCTAGCTCTTCTCCCCCAATATTGTGGTTGTTGTCAATAAATAATAATATTAATAATAGCTAATATTTGTAGAATGTTTCAAGGTTTGCAGAGACCTTCATATATGAACTCATTTGCTCCTTGCAACAACCCTGTGAGGGAGGGAGGTGCCGATTTTAACCCCATTTTATGGATGGGGATCCTGAGACGTAGAGAAGTTAAAATGACTCACCCAGGGTAACACCACAGTCGTCAGGATTCAGACTCAGATCTTCTCGGCTGCTTCTCATGTCTTTTGTCATCCCCCTCTCCTGGCAGTGATGGCATGTGGCCGGCCTCAGGGCACTGCTGTGTACAAGGTGGCAGAATATGCCCGTCGCTTTGGAGTCCCCGTCATTGCCGATGGTGGGATTCAGACGGTGGGGCATGTGGTCAAGGCCCTGGCCCTTGGAGCATCCACAGGTGACTGGGCGGGGAAAGGGGAAGACCGGGAGGGTGGGTTAACTTCTAAAGGGCTTCAGAGGCTGGCTGCCAAGTCCATTGGGAATGGGAGGTAAAGGGGAGAGCAGGACATATGGAGTAAATGGGTGGCAGAAGAGTGCACTGGTGCTGGTCACCTGATTCTCATTCTTCACGCTTCCCCAGTAATGATGGGCTCCCTGCTGGCAGCTACCACGGAAGCCCCTGGAGAGTACTTCTTCTCTGATGGAGTTCGGCTCAAGAAGTACCGGGGCATGGGTTCCCTGGATGCCATGGAAAAGAGCAGTAGCAGCCAGAAGAGATATTTCAGGTGGGTGCTCCCCTCCCCCAGCATCTGCACTCCCTTCTGCACAAACATCTTGTCTTCCAGGCCGCCCACCACTGCCCGTGGTCACTGTGGGCAAGGCTGGAGCCTGCTTTGTTAATGTGATTAGCAGTGGGTGGCTTTCCTCGTTAGGGGACAGGGAGGGAAGGGTGAAAGGCTCTTTAAAAAACAAAACAAAACCAAAAAACAACAAATCTATCTTACTGATGCTAGGAGGTGGGGGTGGGGAGGATTGTGAGGAGGCAAGACCTGTGATTTCATTAGCATAGAGAAACTCCCTTTTTAATACTCATTTAATACTCATTTCAAATCCTCTCCCCACTGATTTGGAAGGCTAGCAATATAGTACCAGTTATATCTGTGAAGCCGTACAGAACATATATTTAACTTTAACATTAATTAAAAAAAATTTGAGGAAGTTCCTTCTTTAACCAAATGTCTTAGAATGCAAGACCGAGCGGGTCAGCGAGGTAGTACAGCGGATGGAGTAACCACCCTGGAGTCAGGAAGACCTGAGTTCAAATCCGCCCTCAGACACTAGCTGTTTGACCCTGGGCAAACCACTTAATCCCAGTTGCCTTCACAGAAAACAAAGTAAAAAAAAAAAGAGAGATTAAGTGACATGCCCAGGGATACTCGGTCCTTGTTGGTCAGAGGCCGGGTCTTGAATCCTCAGAAGGCTGGCTCCTTAGCCGTTCTCTATCAGTGCTGCTTCTCTTACTGACGCTTGCTAAAGATCACCGTCATTTCCCCATGACTCCCTTCCTCTCAGTTGAACAGAACAAGCAGACATGGTGGCCCACCTAACAATGCATGCCTCATTCTACACCTGTTGCCCCCTACCTCTTGACTGAGGGCTGGGAGGCATGCCTCCTCTGCTGGCCCCGCGCGACTCATACCATTGGTTATCTCCGAGGAGGGACTCAGTTATAGACATGAGTTTGCCAGTCTCCTCATGGCCACTTTGTCCTGTCACCCAGTCAACGAGCGTTTATTAAGTGCTTACTGTGTACCAAGCACTATATGAAGCATTGAGGTTACAAAGAAAGGCGAGAAGCAGCCCCTGCCGCGTGGCGCTTACATACCCTGACGCACATAAGCCTGGCACGTGGCGGATGGAAATGAACACGGTGGGGGACAGCTTTAGCAGCTTCAGGTATTAAGAAGGCCTCCTGTGGAAGATGAGGTCTGAGCGGATCTTGCAGACGGCCGGGGAGGCGTGGAGGCGAAGGGGCAGCCGGTGCCGTCGTGTCCGATGTAGCGGACTCCTAGAGTGAGTGGAGAGGGAGGATGAGGGCCTGGCTATTTGTTATTGTCAGTTGCGTCCGACTCCTTGTGACCCCTTTCTTGGCAGAGACGCTGGAGCGGTTTACCATTTCTTTTTCCAGCTCATTTTATAGATGAGGAAACCGGCATTTAATTAGGGTTAAGTTAATAAGGGTTAGCTTGGGGTCACACAGCTAGTATGTGTCTGAGGCTGGATTTGAACTCAGGTCTTCCTGACTCCAGGATGTCCTCTATGCATTGCACCACCCAGCTGCTCCTAGGCATGAGGCAGGAATGTTTTAGATGTCAGAGTCAGGTCAGTATTTGACCCTGAGCCAGTGAATTCCCTTGAGGAGGTTTGCCAGCCCACTGTTGTACAGTGAGATAACACAGTGAGACTTATACTCTGTAGAACAATCACCTCACAGCCAGCGAAGGATGAATTGGAGTGGGGAGAGACCGGAGGCAGGAGGTGATGAGGCACGTGGGGTGGTGGCAGGGAAGGGGACGTTTCAAAGGCGGAGAGGATGAGATTTGTCCCTGGATGGAGATGGAGGAGTTGAGGATGGCCCCAAGGTTCTGAGCCTGGGGGCCTGAGAACATGGCCTTGCCTTCAAGGATAACCAGGAAGCTCGGTAGAAGGTGGGTTTTGAGGGGGAGATGATGAGCTCCGTGGTGGAGCTGCCATGGGCGCTCCTGCCCTGAGGTGGCTAGCTCAGAGGAATGGCACTGATCCTGGGCGTCTTTGCCATCCTACTTCAGTGGGGTTTCTGCCTCAAGTCTCTCCCCACTCCAATTCATCCTTGGCTCAGCTGTTGGGTGAGATAGAAGGTAGGAATTCAAGCCAGGCCAGGGTTCCTGAGCTCTCTTTTTTGCTTCGCACAGTGAGGGGGACAAGGTGAAGGTTGCACAGGGTGTCTCGGGTTCTATTCAAGACAAAGGCTCCATCCAGAAGTTTGTGCCCTACCTCATCGCTGGCATCCAGCACGGCTGCCAGGATATTGGTGCCCGGAGTCTCTCTGTCCTGCGGTCAGTATTCCTTGCTGGGGAGAGATGTGGTGGATGGGTGAAGGGTGGGCCTCTCTCTCCCTTTTCTAACCTTGACCTGCCGTCTCTTGCTTCCCCAGATCCATGATGTATTCAGGAGAGCTTAAGTTTGAGAAGCGGACGATGTCAGCTCAGATAGAAGGCGGTGTCCATGGCCTCCATTCGTAAGTGCGGGGCTCTCCCCTTGACAAGCCTGACAGTAATGGGGGTCGGTCAGGGTACCAAGGAGGTGGAAACAGAGTTGGAGATTAAGCTCTTGGCATTAGCCGGCTTGGTTCCAAGGCCTCTGCTTTCCTTTCTCACCCAAGCCCAGGTGAGTCCTCATGGCTCCATCCATTCCAGGAAGCCCTCACCCACTCTGTGGGATTCCCTATGAACTAGATCTCTGGCCCCTAACCAAGTCCCCTCCCCTCCTCCTTCGGCATAGGAATGGTAGGTATGGCCACATAATTCTGACCGACCCGTAGGTAGATGTGGCTCAGCCTCAGGGGCTTGGTGGCTTGCAGCAGGAAAGCTGGGGCTGCTAATGGTGCTGGGCTCTTGCTGGTGGTGGTGCCTAGATTGCCAAGGGGCTTTTGGTAGGGGCACTGCATTAAAGCAGGGTGATTAGAGAATAGTATTGGTATTGGGACGGGTGAGGGGAAGAGGGTGGTGCCCGCAGTGGGGACAATATCAGCTGGCAGCAGTACAGGGCATGTCGCCCTGGAACTGGCTGGTTTGGGGGTAGCTAGGGGTCCTGTCTTCCCTGGCACCAGGCGGGCATCTAACCTGTGTCTCTTTCTGCCCTGCCCTCCCGTAGCTATACCTTTCTGCCATGTAAGTAACTGCGAAGCCCGGGGCCCAGCGTAGAGTAGAGTAGAGAAATTAGTCTGGGCCAGGGTGGCTGGGGGACACGGTGGGAGTGGGATGGGTAGGCCTTGGGGTACAACCATGGGACACACGACCCTGTTCTCCTTTCTCTCTTGGCTACTCCACCACCAAAACCAGGTGGGCAGGTGGAAACTGTCACAATGCCCCCTTGTCCAGGCTGAACCGCGAAACATTCATTTCCTGGGAGCTTGCATGGATGCCAGCTGCCCCTAGAGCTGAAGCTGCCTGTGGCCCCTGTGACCCCTTAGTCCCTCTCCTTGCGCCAGAGGCAGGGGAGGTCTAGGGACGGAGCTCGTTAAGGGCATTCAGAGGGGTGGCAGAAAGGAAGGGGCTGGAGTGGTGCTGTGGGAAGGGTGCTGGATTTGGAGGGCACGATTTGGGTTCCGATCTTGGCTCTGTCATTGACTGCCTGAGTCACAACATCTCTGGGGGTCTCAGTTTCCTCATCTGTAAAATGAGGGGGTTGGATTAAATGCTGCTGAGATTCCTTCTAGTTAAAACCACGGTCCTCTAAGAGCAGCCCCCTCGAACATACCAAGTGCGTGTTCAGTCCAGGATCTGGCATGGGCACTTGAGCTGCCTTGTGGGGAACCCCAGCTATGAGGGTGATACTGTCGTCTCGTGGGGGAAACAGAAGACTACAGGATCATTGGAACTTTTCATCCAACCCACTCATTTTACAGATGAGGAAACTGAGGTCCATGTCAGTTTAGATGGCTTGTCCAAATTCACACAGGGGGATTAGAACCCAGAACCAGTGTCCTTTCTGCCCTGTCACTCACAGATACTTGCAAGTGGAGGGAATATGGAGAATTCTCCTGACCCTCTCGTCTGTGTGTGTGCCATAGAGGGCACACCAGCTAGACGCTGCTAACGCAGCATCACATCCTTGTTTCTGCCCCCAGTCTCAGCGTGTCTTGGACTTGGCTGCTGGGAGAAGGGAAGGGAGAAAACCCCGAATCCAGCATCCTCTGCCGTCTTCTGCCCTCCCCCTCTGGCTCTACTGCCCTCAGCTCCATGTGTTTCTGGGTACTGTTCTGGCAGGAGTGGACGAGGGTTGCCGTGGAGACAGGGCATGGGTGCTAACTCTCTGCCTTCTCTTTGCCTTCTCTCACAGTTACGAGAAGCGGCTGTACTGAGGACAGTGGCGGTGGCCGAGGAGGGGGTGGAGGCGCCCCCCGTGGGGCCCCCTCAGGCGCTGCCTCCCTCCCTAACTGAGTGGCCAGAGTGGCCCCCATGGATTTGCACTACGGGTTCCCAGACCCTTGCCCTCCCGGGAGGGGAGCAGGGAGCCGGAGTTGGCCCCTTAGGAGGCTGTGGTCTCTCCCCCCCTTAACCTCCCTCCCTTCCCCTCAAGCCAGGACTGCTCTGTCCAGGGGCCTGGAGAAAATTCAAGCCTCCTCTTCTCCCAGGAGCCGCTCGCTCCTCAGGCCCCTGTGAGCCCACCAGCCTGGTTGCCTAGGGCTTGCGCCTGCCTCAGGTTTCTCTTGCTGCACCCTGCTCCTTTTCTCCAAACATGGGCTGTTCTGAGGCCCTAGCTCTGAGGCGGGGACGGTGGCGGCTCCAGGGAAGGCCCCTACCCCAGCATTCCCTAGCTTCTTGTCCTGTAGGGTGCTTCCCACACCCCTCGCCCCACAGCGAATGGTGCTCTCCTTGGCCCTGCCTCCCCATCTCTGTCTAGCTGCAGTCTGCTTCCTCAGACTGTGGCTATTGTGGGCCTCCAGCCTAAGGAGACTCTTTCCTATACCCTGCCTCCATGCCCCACCAACCAGAGGGAGGTCTCTGCCCCCTTCCCCTGGTCCCTGAAGCTGCCCACAGGGACTTGGTCTTAAGTCTACCCTCCCCAGAGGTGATGGGGAGCAGAGACAGCAGAGAGGGAAGGCAGCCCATTCAGTCTCATTCCCTTGCTGCTTCCGCCCATAGCCCCCTCTCCATCCCCAGCCACGGCTGAAGGCTTTAACTTTGCACACTTTGGGGCCACGATTGTGTTGTTGTGTATTAAATAAGCTGAATAAAGCAAGCGGGTCTCCAAGGATTTAGCCGTCCTGCTCTGTCCCTAGTCACAACTTGGGGCCCATGGATTTCCTTGGCTCAGCCTGCCTGAGGCCATGTTCCTCTTAAAACGATCAGGGTCACCAAACCTAGCCCCTTCAGGAAGGACAGCCAGGTGATACTGGCCCTCCCAGGTATGTGTAAAGTTGGAGGAGTTCTAAAACTTCCCATAAAGGGAGTGATACTGGCAGAATAGAGGCTTTAGATTCTAACCTTTCTCCCTTCTCTCTCCATTTTTGCGAATGAGGAAACAGCCATCCAGCAGTGAAGTGCTTCACCAAGGATGGCACAACTACTAAGCATAGGCAGGATTTGCACCCTAGCCCTCTTGGCTCCCAAGTCCAGTGACATTGGCCTGGGCACAGAGGGAGGCAGAACACGCCCACTGTCGCCACTTCTGGGCCCCAAACCCAGACAGCACAGGACACAAGCTGGGGAGTTTAATTCAGTCAGAGCTGATATCTGAGGCAGGCAGACATACGTAGGCTCATATGTAGATTTGGAGCTGGAAGAGGCTTCAGAGTTTGTCTAGACTGACCCCCTCATTTCTGTACTGAGACTGAAGCCCAGAGATAGTAAGTAGCCTAAGGCCCTACAGTTAGTAAATGGCAGAGCCAGGACCCTGGTCCTTCTCCAAATCCATTCTCCAGAAATTAGCTAGTTAGGGCTCCCATCTTTCCACTCCTAACACAGTTATATGTCTGGCGGGGGAGAAGAGTCTCTGGATTTTTTCTCTTTTAGAGCACTCCTCACCTGTGTGGTTATTGGATGTCCAAATCCCACAGGCAGAAAAACTAAATGTAAGAAGCGGATGGGTCAGAAAGATCTTTGGGTGGACTCTTGGGAAGCTGGCCAACTCCTCTGGAGGCAGGAGTGTGATTCAACTTAGGTTGAGGCAAAGGGTTGAAAGAAAGGAAAGTTGGAAATTTCCCTCTAGGGCTATGAGGCTTTAAAAAAACCAAACCCACACATTTATAAACAATGTCTACGATTGCTAATACATGTAAGAGATTCTTGCATATTCCCACACATTCAAATGTTGATATACTTACAATCTGGTTTTCAGACAAATAGAAGGAGAGAGGCTAGAAGCCTTGGGCTTGGTCTTCCCTGTTCTTCCAGATGCTGAGCAGGCAGTAAACCACAGAGTAGGAATGGATGCCTCCCTTTGGACATTCTAGAGTCGTTGTATGGTCCATGAAATGTTGGATTTGGTGTGGAGTAGATCTGCGTTCAAATCTTGCTTCTATTGCTTCTTACCTGTGTGGCCTCGGGCAAACACTTGAGCTAGTTTCTTCTTTTCCAAAGTGGGTATAAGAAATACCTGTAGTCTCCACCTCACCGTACTGTGGGCCTCAGAGAATTGTGAGCCTTAGAAGGAATACTGTAATGAGTTTGGAGAGCAGAGATGTCAGACAGGAGCTACTAAACCATACAAAAGAGTCCCTGCTGGCCACATACTTAGAAAATCACACATTAACATCTGTGTTCTACTTAGTGGATCAGAAAGGCCCGGGTTCAAATCTAGCCTCAGGTGTTTACTAGCTGTGTGAACTTGGGCATGTCACTTAACCCTGCTTGCCTCAGTTTCCTCATCAATGAGTTAGAGAAGGAAATGCAAACGCTCCAGTATCTTTGCCAAGGAAATCCTAAAAGGGGTTTAGAAGAGACAGACACAACTGGAACAACACGTTCTATTGTATTTTTATTTTGTTAAATGTTTCCCAATTGTATTTGGAGGAGCCACAGGCTTGACACTCGTGGTGTGCTGGTTAAAGAGCTGACCTTACAGCCAGGAAGATCTGAGTTCACTGTCCATCCCACCTCTGACCCTGGCTGTGTATGACTGGGCAAGTAATTTCATCTTTAGGCAACTCTCTCAAACTATATCGGAAGTATCATTAGAAAAGGTGCAGCACTGCTCTGGGAGGAGGATTTTTTTGTGTGAGTTCACTACAGTTATAATTTCAGTCCCTATCCCTATGCACAATCCCAGTTATTAATCTGGCTCCTGTTCTTAAATGCACAGAACACATAGGATTACAAAGGAAAATAATTACATTGTAATAGTTTTCAAAATGCTTTTAAAAACAAGTTCAGCATGGGGAGCTAGGGGGTACAGTGGATAAATGACTAGTCCTGGAGTCAGGAGAACCCGAGTTGAAATCCAGCCTCAGATACTAGCTGTGTGATCCTGGGCAAATCACTTAACCCTGATTGCCTCCCCCCCAAAAAAACTTCACGAAGCCCAGGTTAAGAACTGAGAGTCATAGAGAACCAAATGGAAACACAGTTGAAGAGATCTAGAAACAGTCTAAGTGAGATAGGCACACGTGCATGGATCACAAGACAATCTTGCTTTGGTACAGTCCTAGGCCCTTCCTCAATTGCTGCCCAGGGGTTGCTCATGCAACCAGTGGCCTACTACCCAAACTACCTACCACCCGGCTTTTGAAGATGTGTCTTGAATTCCCTAGCCTTGGTGCTGACTGGCCTGATTTGGCAGCAGAAGTGTCATCACAGAAGTGGGAATGGAGCTAGGTAACACCATTTGTGTTGATGGGGTAGGAGCAGAGGGGCTAGCTTCCAATTCTAGTCATGTTTCTGGGGTCTCAGTTTCTTCACCTGTAAAATGGGAATGAACTAGATGCCTGAACTTCTTTTCTAGCTCATAAGGTTCTCTGATCTCATGAAGGATCCACCCTGGACATGAGGGCTTTTTACTTGTTTGAGCTTCCTGAGATACCAGCTCCGGTTTAGAACCCGTGAGGAGGATGTGCATCTGGCTCTAGGGCTTTCACAAATCCCTTCTTTCTTGTCACTGTTGCCTAATTCCTAACTGGACATGAGATTTTGAACAACCTTTCCTAGTCTTTTACTTAGCCTGCTCAGTGCCCTGGCTTCAGAGATATATTAAGCCTGCCTACCTTCTGTCACTGTAACTGGCTGCCTGAGAGAACCTGCTTCCTTTTCCCCTTAATTTTGGGTACCACACAGTCCAGTGAGAATAAGGCTTTTTAGGTGTTATCTACAATGGAAGAGAAGATATACAAATTCAGAAATACCCCACCTGGGTAAGGCAATTGGAAATTCAAATAAAACTACCTTATCTTCACTGGATACTACTTAATTTCTTCACTTTTCCATCTCACTTCTTCATCAGAACACTCCTCAGCAATCTGGGATTCACCCGTTCACCAATTCTCCAGTCCCGCAACCACTCTAGGCCAATCAGGGAGCCTTATGATAATATGGCATGTGGAGGTGTTCCATTTGCGTTCCTAGGTAATCATTGACTAATACCCCTAGTCTCAGACCTGACCCCTTTGTCTCAGAAAGACTAATAAGTCTTTAAAAATACAAAGATGAGGCTCTCTGCCACATACATGCCGTGAGTGGGCATGATGCCAGCCCATTTCACAACCCTGCGGCAATGGCAGCCTTGGCCAGTCCTGGCTCAGAGTCCACTGTAACTCAAATGCCTGAGCCCCACAGGGCAGGGCGAGTTTGGTCCCGAGGAGGGCAATGACATTAATAGGAGCTAGAGACGTGTCCAAATCAAGATTTGGCTGGCAGTATAGACTGATCTTGAAGGGGCAGCATTGTTGGACTATCCCACTCAGAACTGAGTGTGGACATAGGTGCTGGGTAGTGGGGACACTTAGAATATCCTGTCGAAAACTAAGTGTGTATGTACATAGATGGGTGTGGGTGGGGATATGATTTTGTTCATAGCATGCCTCCTCTCATCCTCCACCATGCCTGTACACAAACTTCAGAGTCAAGAACTTGGGTACCCAAGTATCAGGAGAGAATACTCTGAGGCACCGTGACCAGGAGACAAAATGACAAGGATTGTATCAGATGAGTATATTTTTAATTAACAAAAATCTATTTTCTCTTCCCCTCACCTCTTGAAAGGAAAAAAAAAATGCTTATAATATGTGAAGTCGAGTAAGACAAACTACCCCACTGGCCATGTCCAAAAATGACCAACTCCTCGAACTTAAGTCCCAAGATGGCAGCTTATTTCTATTCTCTGAATCCCACCCATTACATGTAAAATGAGGGGGTTGCGCTAGAACACCAAGTTTCTTGGGTAAAATCTATGATTACTTATACCTAATTTGATAGATTAAGAAATGGAGGCTACAGAAATCACAGAATCATAGACTATGGAAGTTGAAGGGACCTCAGAGGTCGTTTAGTCCAACCCATGCACGGGCTACAGAAACCTCCACAAAGAGGCTAGGCAGTAAGGAGTAGTGGATAGAGCAATGGACTTGGTGCCTTGTTAATTCTTTTTTTTTTTTTAATTTTGAGTTCTATATTCTCTCCCTCCTCCCTCCTTGAGAAGGCAAGCAATTTGATATAGGTGACATCTACAGTTGTACAAGGGACCAAGATTCTTGAAGAATGGGCTAGCCAGATATAGGCTCTGCCAGGTGTATCTCAAACTCAATATGTCCCTAACAGAACTCATTACCTTTTCCCCCAAAACTCTGTCCTCTTCTAAGCTTCCCTATTACAGTGGAAGATACTGCCATCTTCCCAGTCATCTTGGCTTACAACCTTTGATTCCCCTTTCACACTCGTTGCAGATATTCAGTCAATTGCCGAATCTTATTATTTCTACCTTTACAACATCCCTATGCCCCTGTCTCCATTCACTCAACTACCACGCTAGTACAGGTTCTAATCACCTCATTCCTAAACTTCTGCAATTACCTTCTAACTGGCCTTCCCAAAGCTTTCAAGTCTTTCTCTGAAGGTCCCCCACTGCATCCTGGGCCATCTCCAGTCATCCTGATCAATGTCTGGTCACTGGACCCACATGGCTCCGGAGGAGAAAGTGAGACTGGTGACCTTGCACAGCCCTCCCTCACTCAAATCCAATTCACTTGCAGGTCGTGGCATCATCTCCCTGATGTCATGGTCCTCCTTGAGAATGAAAGACAAACAGCAGCAATAACAAGTCTTTCCCCACTAAGTGATTTCCCTAAAGTGCAGGTCTGACCATGTTACAACTGGACTTGAGGCATTGTAATGTCTGCCAATTACTTCTGAGATCAGATGTAAAAATCCTTTGGTATTTAATGCTTTTCACAATATGGCCCCTTCCTTCCTTTCTAGTCTTCTTCTATGTATTCCCCTTGAAATACTCTATGACCTACCTACACTGGCCTTCTAGCTTTCTTTGCATCTTTGTACTGACTGTTCCCCCATGCCTGGAATGCTCTTCCCCCTCACTTCTGCCTCTGGGTTCTTTTCAAGACAGCTCCAATCCTGTCTTCTACAAAGGGCCTTTCCTGGTCCCTGTTATAGAGGAGATGGAAAGTAATCCCACAGAGAAATCCTATGTGTATGTGTTATCTCCTCAATTAGAAAGTAAACTCCCTGAGGCCAGGGATTACTTACCATGGTCACCTGGCACCTGCTAATCTGATTAATCAACTGACTATAGGTTATGTAATGTATGTCTGTCATCCAAGGACCAGCCTAGTCTCTCGGAGTCATCAAATTGGCTTCATTGGGGGTAGCTCTTTTAGCCATTCACCTCTACTAAGTTACGTTGGAGTCTTGTGGGCTTGAATCAATAAAATCACAGGTGGTTGAAGTATTAAAATAAATGGGAGCTAAGACTGGTGGGAGTTGAGAGGTCGAACCAGGAAGAGTTTTGAGGATCAGAAGGTCAGGAAAGTAAACAACTTTTGCTTCAGGCCACATAAAAGCCAGGGGCAAGAAGGCACAAGACCACTCTTTTAACTTCATCCTCTCCTCATGTTGGTGTTAGAGCATGAATTCTTAATCTTCTTTTGAGTTATAGATCCTCTGGCAGTCTAGTAAAGCCTATGGTCCCCTTATCTGGATAATATTTTTAAATGCATAAAATAAAGTATATAGGATTATGGAGAAAATCACTTGTATTTTTAATAATATTTTATTTTCCTTATATCAAGACAATTTTTAACAGTCATTTAAAAAAAAATTGAGTTCCAAATTTTCTCCTTCCCTTCTTTCCCCTCCCCACTCCCTGAAACAGTAAGCAAACCCCAACACACCTAGCACATTGGCTACCACGACAAAACAGGAAAATGATAAATGTTGGAGAAGATGTGGGAAAATTGGAACACTAATGCATTGTTGGTGGAGTTGTTTGTAACTCTACCCAAAGGGCTATAAAACTGTGCATACCCTTTGATCCAGCCATACTACTTCTAGGTCTGTATCCCAAAGAAATCATAAAAGTGGGAAAAGAACTACATGTACAAAAATATTTATAGCAGCTCTTTTTTGTGGTAGCCAAGAATTGGAAATTAAGGGGATGCCCATCAATTGGGGAATGACTGAACAAGTTGTGGCATATGAATGTAGTGGAATACTATTATGCTATAATAAATGATGAGCAGGCAGATTTCAGAAAAAACCTGGGAAGACTTATATGAACTGATGCTGACTGAAGTGAGCAGAACCAGGAGAACCTTGTACATAGTAACAGCAACATTGTTCAATGACCAACTTGGTAGACAGTTCTGCTCAGCAATGTAATGATCTAAGATTCTAAGACAATTCCAAAAGACTCATGATAGAAAGTGCTATCCACATCCAGAGAAAGAACAATGGAGTCTGAATGCAGATTGAAGCATACCATTTTCTCTTTTTTGTTTTTTTTCTTTCTCATGGTTTTTCACCTTTGACTCTGATTCTTCTTTCACAACATGACTAATGTGGAAATACGTTTAATATGATTATACATGTATAGCCTATATCAGATTGCATGAGGGGGAGGTGAGAGGGGGAAAAATTTAGAACTCAAAATCTTATAAAAGTGAATGTTGAAAACTAAAAAATAAATAACTTTTTAAAAGGTAAGCAATCTGATATATATGTTCAATCATGTAAACATATTTCCATATTAGTCATGTTGTGAGAGAAGTTTGGATTCAGGCAAAGGGCTGCACTTTGAGGATCTAGAGGGCCACAGGTTCCCCACCCTTGGATCAGTGTATTGCTGAGAAGAGCTAAGCTATTCATGGTTGATCATTGCACAACGTTGCTGTTACTATGTACAGTGTTCTCTTGGTTCTGCTCGCTTCACTTTGCATCAGCTCACATAAGCCTTTCCAGGGAAAACCAGCTATGTTGAAATAGAAATATAGTTTTTCCCATCCCTGTATGTACAGAGACCCCTTGGGGCTCTGAGGAGCCCAAGTTAAGAAATCAGAATATCTCGTTGGATTGGAGGCAGAGAACATGAGTTCAAATCCTGGGTCTCTCATTTACTTCTTGCGTGATCTTGGACAGCTCACTTTACTTCCCCTGGCTTTTGCTTCTGTAATATGAGGGGATAGACTGTATCATCTTCAAGGTCTCTTTTTGTTCTAAAGCTATGACCCTTTTTCTACTACTACTGTGTTGATAGGATTCATTCCCTGTCCTCAACTCCTTCCATTTCCTTGGGCAACTGAGATCATAAAAGTCAGTGGCAAAGACCCCATGTAATCCAACTTTTCCAGGGGACACTTGTGTGCCCTGATGGCACATGCTAATGGACCACATGCTCTGGAGGCAATGCTGCATTTTGTCCACCAGATGGCGCCAGCATCCCCCTAGACTCCAGCTAGAAAAACTAGGGGCTGGGGCTTTTCTGAATCCGAACTGAGTCCAGGCTTTAAGAACTGCTCTTAGGAACTGGTTTCCAGTCATGAGGCAAGAGACCTGCTCTGATGGCATAATTTAACTTTACTTAGGAGGAAGGGTGGGGCTGGGGTGGGGGGAGGAGAGGAGGAGCTAAGGAACAGGGTTGTGGGTGGGAGGGTAAAGTTAACCTGGGGGGAGGGGGGAGGAGGAATCTGGGGCAAGGTGATGCAGGATGGATGGGAGGTAAGAGGCTGGGGAGGATGGGAAGGCTCAGATGACCCCAAGTTCCAACTATATATATGACTGTAGGGACAGGGGAAAGAGCAGTGTCATGGAAACAGCAGCCAGCTAACCACCAGCAGTGGATGAGGAGGGAATGTGAATAACTATGTTCCCAGCCTTTATTGATGGAGATTTGCTTCCTTGCAGCTTAGCAAGTGGGGATTGGGAGCTCCCACTGCTCTGAAGTGACCCCAGGGAAATCCGGCCTAGCCATGAGTCTTTCCTTCCCACCCCATCCCTGGGATTCATGGTAGTGGCAGCAATAGAGTTATATAGATCGAGAGCTAGAAATCACCTTCTCCAGCCTCCTGAGATTGAGTCTTGAGTCTTTTTTTCTGTCTAACCTGAGGATCTGGATTAATTCAGAGTTCTTCCTTAGAGCATTTGGGAGTCCCTGGGGGAAAACTAGAACCCTGCTGGTCTAAAAGAGGTTGGAAGGGGAAAGGTATAAGATGGTTTGCCTGACTCTTTATACTGATACAGGAGGAGGGGGCAAATATTGGAAAAGGCCATTCAGAGATTCCAGGCCAGAAGGAAAAGAGACTGGCACATCCCATAGGGTGCGAAGTTAGGAGGTTGAGAGGGATTTGATTGGGTTCTGTCTACCAGAAATAGAGCTCTAAGTGACAGGAGGGCGATTCAGGAACACACTGAGGGAGGACCAAGATAGGTCAACACAACCCCCATAGGCATTGGAGTTTTATCAGGGAGTAACAGTTGGGATCTTAAGGAGAGAAAAGAAGGCCAAGATAGGCCAGCACTAATGGGTTGGGGGGAGGAGGAGAGGGCTCAAATTCCAAGACTCAGAGAGGAGGCTGAAGAAGCAGCTTACAGCTATTCCAGAGAGGGCAGAGAAGCTAAGAATAATATTGGGAGAAGGTTCAGGGATTGGCTGTGAGAGCCCTAGGACACCTTGCTAGGGTGAAAGTCACAGAATATTAAGGAAGAATAGGCTCAGGGAAGGCAGACAAGAGAGAAGAAGAAAAGGAAGCTAGTAGGATTGAGAACAGGTTCCAGGTGCGTGGATGAGGAAATCTTGGAGGCTGGAGAAGAACTGAGGAGGCTGCAGGTTGGAATCTCCCCTCCAAATGGGAGCTTTTTGGAGGTGCTCTGGGTAGGGGCGTTTGTGGTCAGACCACCTTTCCATTGCTGGAAAGGGAGACACCAACTGATACTGAGTGAATGGGGCGGGGCATTCCCTAGAGAGGTCAGACACTTGGCTTCTAATTTCACCTCTGCCCTCAGCTTTCTTGGTTGTGTGCATATCTTCTGTCCATCTGACTATCCCCTCACCTTAGTTCATTCGATTTGTGTGTGCTCCTTGTCCCTGGCTCCCTGCCCTTTGTGGCCACCCCCACCCCATCGCTGGCTCTACAGGAATTCCTTTCTGGGCCAGTCAGGCGGATAACTCTGGGCTGACAGGCATCCGGGCAAGAGTACCTCTAGGCCAAGCCATGGGTGAGGTCATGGGGCTGGGCACTCAGTGTCAGCCAGACTCCCCTCCCCCTACTGGAGGCTCTCCCCTGCTCTGCATTTTTGCCCACGATCCTTCAGGCCTCCCTCATGCCTCTAATTTGCCACCCAAATTTACTGGGCCCTTCCAGTGTCTCAAAGGGGAAAACCAAATTTCAGTGGAATGATCACTGAGAGAGGGAAGAGGGACGTATGTGGGCTGCTTCCAAAACTCTTCTCAACTCCCAATCGATTGCAACCCCCCCACCTACCCATGCACTACTAGATGATTCACTTGGGCAGGGGTTGCTTTTGTTTCTGGTTAGCAGGTGTTGTCAGCCACCAAGTAGCACCCTCCAAGTCATAGTCTATGGAGGGAGCAGTGGAGGTTGGGGAGGGGAGAGATTGGAGCAAAGATTGCCTAATGACTCCATGGAGAGGGATCCTTCAAGCATCTCTGGCCCTAGAGCCCGTCCACCCATTTTCCAAGAAACCCTGCTCAGACTTGCCTATCCATAGCCCAGAGACTCTCTCTCCCTTGGGGACATTGGGGTCTTTGTTAGAGAAGCCCAATCATAGCAGAACAGACTTAGACCTTCTAGTAGCAGCAGAGAACAAGGGCTACAGTTCTCAATCTGTCCTCCAAAGGACCTGAGGCTGGACTTTGCTGTGGAGGGATCTCATACCTTTACCCTCTTAGTTCCTTCTTAATCCCTCTCCTTCTACCTTGCCCCAACCAGCTTCACCCTAGTTGTGTAGGCTGGCTATAAATGGGAGAGCTGGGGTGGAATAAGGTTGGAATAAGGTTGTCTCCTTTCCTGAGCTTGGCAGAAAATGAATTCCATATACTTCCTCCCCCAGTCAGGAAGGGCAGATGCCCTGGGTTTATCTCAACTACAGAGTACTGAGATTGGGTAAGAGGTATACCTCAGAGGGTACCAGACTGGGGTTTTTCTCACACCCACCTACTCCTGACTCTCCACCTCTGCCCTGGCTATAACATTAGAGAATCACCTCATGAGTTCCTCCTCCATTCCACTCCAACGTACAGTGCCTGTATTCCTAGCATGCAAGCTAGGTCCCTTCGGCATTGCTCCATTTTGGCCACCCCTGATAAGTTTTCTTCTCCCCAATCCTAACCCAAGCTCTCCCTCTCCTTTCAGTCTTTCTTTTTTAGTATCTGCTTTGTCTTTGTCCCTTCATTCTCAACTCAGAGGCATGACATCATTCTCCTCCCAGCTGCAGCCCAGTCTGAGAAGGAAAAGGATCTTAGTTGCCTTTATGGAAGGGCTGGGACCCAGAAATCCTGACTTCTAGCAAAGATTAACTAAGGCCCGTTTTCAGAATGCCCAAGTCTTGAGACGAAGCTTTCTGAATGGTTGATTCCAATTCGTAAAACATACATATGCTTCAAAGTAGCCTGTGGTACAGTAACATTTCTTGTGGGCATCTCAATGAACATTTTCCAGATTCCCCCAGCCCATCATCTCTGGTGATGCTCTTAGCATGTATCCAGCACAGAGTTGGGCACATAGTAAGAGGTTGATAAATGCTTCTTGATGAATGATTGAGAACCTTTTCCTTCTGTGGGGTTCCTTGGACAGTAGCCACACCAATGGTTATGGGCTTTGGGGCCCAAGTGAGGAATTGGAGTAGAAGACAGAGGGCAGAATGTTGCTGTACTTGATTTTACAAGGCGGTGAAACCCAATGGAACTGGAGCCAGGAGAGACCTGGGGGTGGTGGTGGTGAATTCCTGAGCTTATTAGATGCTTTTACAATGGACAAGTCTTTAATTTTCCTCAGCTTTGGTTTCCTCATCTGTAAAGAGGGATAATAATGTCTGTAGTATCTGCTTCCCCAGGTGCTTTGGAGGATCAAAGGAGATAAGAGACAATTGTAACCTTTTAAGTGCTTTTTAGCCACAGTCTATTCCACCCAAATATCCCATGTTATTTCTCCCTCACACTCCTATTAGGTCTGCCCAGGTAATGGGGTCAATTGCAGTGACTCATTTGGGAGATTCTTCTCCAGCAGCCCTGGGACAAAGATGACTCCTATGACTGTCGTCGATACCTCGGTCACTCCTGGCAGTCACCTCTCACAGGTGGGACTCCTCCTGAGTGAGTGAGGCTTGCTGATAAATAATCCTCTCATTTCTGTAATAAGAGCATCAGGTCTCAGAGGAGAGCTGGGATGGGAGCTTCAGTCAGAAGACAGAAATTCCTGAGAGGTTTTCCTCCCCACTGGGAACAGCAGGGAGGTGAGAGGCCCTGCAGAAGAGGCCTTGTTCTGATAGCTTTTCATCCATGGCTGGAGATAGGAGAGAATGGTTTTCTTTCCCTACACACTGACTAGTTTTAGTGATAGTAACAGTAATCCTGGGCCACTCCTACAATGTTTCTTCACCACCCCTATCCCCCAAACTTGGGGGCTCCTTAGCTATAACTTCTTCTGTCAACTTTGCTTATCACCCTTGGGGGGAAATCTTATAGTCAAGAAGAGAACAAATTCAGGTCTGATGTCACCACCTTACCCTTTATTGGCTAAGGAGAGCAGCTAAAGTCTATTCCTTAGCATAGCTGCCATCTGGAAGGTGACAGAAATTCTAGAAATTCGGAGGATAGTAGATTTAGAAGTAGAAAGAAACTTAGAGGTCATCTAGTCCATCCTCCTCATGTTACAGATGAAATAAATGAGGCTCATGTCCAAGGTGGTGGTGGTGGGTGTTGTTATTCTCCTCCTCTTCCTCCTTCTTCATTCATTTTGGAAGATCGATGACATCACAGGTGATGTTTTGACTTGAGTATGAATTGGATTTAATTAAGGCAGAGTTGCACAATTGTCAGCCTCTCCCTTACAAAGTCATTGGAGTCCAGTGGCAGGACAAAAGTCAAGATGACCAGCCATGGCCCAGGATGCAGTGGATGACCTTGGCATCTTTGATGCCTGACCAAGCTCTAAGGGCTCTACCATGTCTACTTCAAACACCTTCATGGCTATTGGAACAAATTGTTCATGTCTGCCTATTCTGCTGGGGAAGTCTTCATATGCTTAGGGTAGATACCCCCTTAACTCACCAACAGGTTTTACCCTAGACCTGGTTTAGCCCATCTGCCAAGAGGGCTTACCAGGGTGTGTCTGCTTCACATGCTACAGCTTCTTGGAGCCACAGGCAAGAGTTGGGTGAATCAAGTAGGTACCGAAAGTGGCCCTGAAAAGCAGCCTTGAAAAGGTGCTAGTCCTCACCATTCACCCCTTGGGATGTGTGTCCAAGGTCACACAGGTAGTAAATGGCATAGTCAGGACTCAAACCCAGATCTCACCTGACTTCAAACCTATCATTGTTTTTATTAGTTTGTCTTTTTTTACGTCTCTGAGCAGGAAGAGGCCCAAAAGAGCTCCCACAAATACTATTTTCTCCATCAGCCTCGTCCACTGCCTTTGGATAACTTAGGGCTGACAGGCATCTGGGCAAAAGTCTCTCCAGGGGAAGCTATGGGTGAGGTCATCATCCATGGTATGGATGATCATGAGACATTCAAAAGATGCAGGATTAGAAAAGGGTCATAGCTGTTGGTTTTCCTTCTTGGAAAAAATAGACCAGCCAAATTATTTTCCCTCAGGTCCCGGAAAATTTAAACAGACCAACCTGGAAGACGGCTTCTGAAAACCTTGTTGTTTAGTCATGTCTGACTCTTCATGACCCCATCTGGGGTTGTCTTGGCAGAGATACTGCCTTGGTTTGCCATTTCCTTCTCCAGCTCATTTTACAGATGAGGAAACTGAGGCAAACAGGATTAAATGACTTGCCCAGGGTCACACAGCTAATAAGTATCTTAGGCTGGATTTGAAATCAGGCCTTCTTGAATCCAGGCCCAGTGCTCTATCCACTGAGCCATCTAGTTGCCTCCTATCACCCCATAGAAAACTCAAAATATGCAAAGGAGTCCTTCAGCAAGTACGGGAGATACATAAAACACTCAAAATTGTTCTTCGGTGATTGATGAAATTCTCCCCGTTCTGGCAGTTCCCATTTCCCCTACAGGGTCCTAGAGTCCTCTGTATTCAGTTCCACCTCATAGGATTCCCCTCAGAGAGAATTGACCTGGTAATAAAATCCCAATATTCTAATGAATGGCTCTTTCTCACGACATGCTACATTAACTTGTATTGGTACCTTGTAGTTTAGAATGTGAGCTCCTTGAGGGCAGGGGCCAAGTTATTGCCTTTCTTTGTCTCCTGAAATGCTTATCACTTTGCCTGCCATATAATAAGAACTTAACAAATTCATGTGGATTAATTGGACTTTCTGTAGAAGGAAAACACACTTTGGAGCTGGGTAGACAGCCAACTAAATTCCTGTCAGATCTATACTATCTGAGAAAAAATTGATGTAATACTTAAGAGCAAAGCCAAGGCCTTTTCCTCTCCCATGTTATGGCTATAGTCTCTTATGGCTCCTCCAGCTGAATGGTTGGCATGGGTAATTGTCTTCTCTTTCCAATAGACTTTATACTTAGGAAGTTTCCCTTTACTAGATAGAAGACTGGATCTCCAAATTCTTGAACTTGGAGTTAAGAGGAAAATCCCAAAGGCTGGAGCTGCTCAAGAAATTTCCTTACATTGTGTGATTATACTGCCGTTTAAATTCTCTTTAACTCAGAAGCGGGATTATAAGAACAATGATTTTCGTGAGTTGCGCCCTGGGGCCACATGGGCAAGTATATGTAGTTCCTATGTACTTCTCCAGGTCACTCCTGCATGTCTTGGTCTAGGAAAGTCCACTCTTGGGTCTCATGTTCAGAAAGGGAAAAAGAAGGTCAAAAGTGGGCGGGAACGTCCTGCTTTAGCCCTGTGGACTTGGGCAAACACATACAGAGACCACGTGCAGACAATAATGTGGAAAAACATAATTCTCCCCTCCCTCAACTTGCCGCTCTCTTGCCAGAAGAAAAACGGAAGGGAAAAAGTGAAGACGAAAGACTGAACAAAATGCTTGTTCACTGGTTGAGTACTCACATGCTTCTGAACAGAACTGGAGGAAGGCATATACCTGTGCAGACTGGGTTAATTATAGATTCATGTTATCCAACTTCAATGGAGCCTTCACGGTAGCAAGGTGATCCTTCTCCTCTCCTTTCCTACTCCTGATGGAAGCTATTCTACATTTTCTTGTCATCTTTCATCAAATATCCCATGCCTCCCCTTTCCCCTTCTCTCTCAGCTAAGGATTTGAACTCTAAATTCACCGAGAAAATTGAGACCATTCAATGTGAACTCCCTCTTCAGCTCTTCTCTTCATCTCAAAATTCTTTGACATCATCCTACACTCTAAGTGGACCTTCTCTTTGTCAAGGCTTACATTTATCCTTGATCAGATTTACTCCTGTTTCCTCTTGTACATTGCAACCGCAATCATTCTCTCTCTCTCTCTCTCTCTCTCTCTCTCTCTCTCTCTCTCCTCACTTTCAAATTCTACCTTTCTGATTCCTTCACTACTGCCTTCAAATATGCCAAAGTTCTCTTTCATCCTTAAAAAGAAAACCACTAGATGCTACTTTCTTTCTCAGCCAAATTCCTAGAAAAGGTTGTCTACATTCAATGTCTCTACTTTCTCTCTTCTTACTCATTCTTCAGCCCTTTGCTATCTGGCTTCCAACCTCATGACTTGACTGAAACTTGTCTCTTCAAAATTATTAAAGATTTCTTGATTGTCAGATCTGATGGTCATTTCAGAGTCCTAGTTCTTCTTGACCTACCTGCTGCATTTGACAATAGACCACCTTCTCATTCTGGACACCCTCTCCTCTCTGGGTTTTCATAACACCTTGGTTCTTCTACCTGTCCAACAATAGTCAGGTCTTTGCTGGTTCAACAGCCATATCATGCCCACCAACTAGGAGTGTTCCCTAAGACTATGTCCTAGGCTCTCTACTCTTCTCTATATATACTCGCTTTCTTGGTGACTTCATTGGTTCTTATAGGCTTAGCTATTTTCTCTATGCCAATGATTCTTAGACTTATACAGTCACTTATAGAACTTCACTCCCAGATTACCAATTGGTCGTTTCAAATTGGACATCATGGGAATGTCTCAAAATCAACAGAACTCATTGTCTTTCCTTTTAAACTTTCCCCTATTGTTGTTGAAAACATTATCATTTTTCCAATCTTCCAGGTTTGTAACCTTGATATTATCCCCAGTTTGTTACTTTCCTTCATCCCACAAGTCTTTAAAAAAAAAACAAACTTCACTTGACCTTTTTAGGTCATCCAGCTATCCTTCCATCTCTTTTCTTCCCTTCTCTGCTTAACTTCTTGGAAAAATTTTCTGGACCCCAAGTCTCCATATCTTTGTTGCCTACTCTCTGCTCAGTCTCTGGCAATTTGGCTTTTGCTGTGACTGTTCTACTAAACTATTCTCTCTAAGCAAAGGTTCTTTGCCTGTGATCCATGGACTTGTGTGTGTGTGTGTGTTTTTTAATATTTTGATAGCTGCATTTCAATGTGATTAGTTTCCTTTGTAATCCTATGGATTTTATTTTATGCATTACAAGATATTATTCTAAGAATGAGACGGAGGAAAGCTAGGTGGTGTAGTGGATAGAGCACTAGCCCTGGAGTCAGGAGGACCTGAGTTCCAATCTGGCCTCAGACACTTGATGCTTACTAACTGTGTGACTCTGGGCAAGTCACTTAATGCTCAATTGCCTGGTGGGGCGGGGAGGGGGATGGAGAAAAGAAAAGAATTGGGGAGGAGGACAGTCCTTAGGCTTCATGAGACTGCCAAGGGGATACATGACTCAGATAGATGGCACAGAGGATAGACTACTGGACTTGGAATCAGGTAGATCTGAGTTCAAAATTGACCTCAGATATTTACTAGCTATGTGGTCTTGGACAAGTCACTTAACCTCTGTTTGCTTTAGTTTTCTCATCTGTAAAATAGGGATAATAATAGCAACTACCTTCCAGGGTTGTTGTGAGGATTGGATGAAATAATGCTTGTAAAGTGCTTAGCACTGTGCTTGACATATATGTACTTAATGGAGGCTCATACCCTTCCCCCATTCTTACCCACGAAACAAAAAAGGTTAAGAACTTTGAGGCAACCAGCCGCCAAATCAATGCATCCAATAGTCCTTTCCCAGTTTTCATACTCCTCAAACTTTCTGCAGTTATTTATATCTTACTAAATTTCCCTCTTTTTCCTTGGCTTCAGAAATACCACATTCTCCTGATTCTCTTATTATCTCTCTATCCATTCTTGTCTCCTTTACTGATTCCTCATTCTCTTCTTGATGCCCTAACTACCCAAGGAACTGTCCTTGGTTCTTCTTTTTTTCTTTTCTTTTCTTTTCTTTTCTTTGGCTCTCCTCCTCCTCCTCCTCCTCCTCCTCTGCCCCACCTTGTTTTTCTGCCACCTTTTGTGTTTTGTCTGCCCCTTTAGATTGTAAGCTCATTAAGGACAGGAATTATCTTTCTTTTTATTAATTGTAGTATGCACTTAGTACACTGCCTGGCATGTCATAGGCACTTAATAAATGTTTATTGGCTTCAACTCCTGCCTCTATGCAGATGACTCTAAAATCTGTATCATCAGTCACACATCTTTTCTGAGCTCCAGACATGAGTCTCATATTTCCTAAGGGAAATTTGTTGATACCTCAAACTGATTAAATCAAGAAAGGAACACCAGTAGTTATATGAAAGATGAAATTCACATAAAAGATCGAGTCATGCTCTAAATCACTAGTAATTAGAGAAATGTAAATTAAATTAAATTAAAATGTAAATTAAAACAACTTTGAGGTGCCACCTTATGCCCATCAGATTTACTAACATGACAGAAAAGGATAATGACAAATGCTGGAGGAAATGTGGAAAAATAAGGACACTTAATACATTGTTGGTGGAGCTGTGAATTGCTCTAACCATTCAGGAGAACAATTTGGAACTATGCCCAAAGCGCTATAAAACTGCGTACTCTTTGACCCAACAATACCACTACCAGTCTGCATCCCAAAGAGATTAAAGAAAAAGGAAAAGGATCTGTATGTTCAAAAATATTTATAGCAATTCTTTTTGTGGTGGCGAAGAATTGGAAGCTAAGGAAATGGACATTAATTGGGGAATGGCTGAATAAGTGGTGGAATATGGCTGTGATGGAATACTGTTGTGCTGTAAGAAATGATGCAGGGGATGGTTTCAGAAAACACTGAGAAGACTTACGTGAACTGATTCAAAGTGAAGTGAGAAGATTATACACAGTGACAGTAATATTGTAACAATAATCAACTATGAAAGACCTAGCTACTCCTATTAGTACAATGATCCAAGATATTTCCAAAGAATTCATGATGAAAAATGCTAGCCACCTCCAGAGACAACCGATGTTCTTTGAGTGCAAATTGAATCTTTTTTTCCCCACAACATGGATAATGTGGAAATATGTTTTGCATGACTTATATATAATGGGTATCATATTTCTTCCCTTCTCAATAGGGAGGATGGGTAAAAGGAGAGAGAGCATTTGGAAGTGACAATAAAACAAATAAAAATAAAAATAAATGAGCCAATGTGGAACAGTGAATAGAGTGCTGGACGTGGAGTCAGGAAGACGACGTGAGTTCATCAAATCTGACCTCAGACTCTTAGCAGCTGTACAGCCCCAGACAAGTCACTTAACTTCTCTCTGCCTCAGTTTTCTCATCTGTAAAATGGGTATAATAATAGCACCTATCTCCTAGGATTGTTGTGAGAATAAAATGACACAATATTTATAAAGTGCTTTGCAAACTTTAAAGCTTTATATTAATGATAGTTGTTGTTGTTGTCTCTTGCTCTAAAACAGCTTATTCTTTTAACTGCACTATTTCTGTCTGTAGTACCATCAATTACTTTACTTCTCAAACCCTGGAGTTGTATCTTTTACCCTTTCCTCTTTCTGATCTCTTATAACCAATCAGTGGCCAAATTCTAGCAATTCCACCTGTGCAACATCTCTTACCTCCTTTGTGGTCCCTATTGTCCATTGTCCCTTCCACCACCACAGAGGTACCTACAGTGTAATAGCAAAAGCCCTGGATTTAGAATACCAACCTTCTATATGTTCCCTGTATGGCCTTGGGCGAGTTATTTGACTTCTGTCTCAATTTTCACATCTGCAAAATGAGGGATTGACCCTCATGATCTCCAAGGTCTTCGCCAGCCCTAAATCTTATGATCCTAGTACAAGACCACCCATATGGATTATTGCAATAGTTTCCTCATGGATCTTCCAGCTTTTAATGTCATCCCCCTCCAAAGCATCCTTCACATTGTAGTCAGAATAATTATTATTTTTTAAGTTTTATCTTTTATTTTTACACCACTACAATGTCTCTCAGTATTCTTCCTCTTCCCTCTCCCAGAAAGTGATCCAATATAACAATATTTTTAAAAGAAAAAGGAAGAGTCATTCCCCAATTGAAAAATGGTCAAAGTTTATGAGTAGGTAATTTTTCAATGAAGAAGTCAAAACTATATGTAGTCTTATGAAAAAATGCTCTAAATCATTATCGATTAGAGAAACACAAATTAAA
The DNA here is from genome assembly GCA_028646595.1 of Phalanger gymnotis. Classification (NCBI taxonomy): domain Eukaryota; kingdom Metazoa; phylum Chordata; class Mammalia; order Diprotodontia; family Phalangeridae; genus Phalanger; species Phalanger gymnotis. The sequence goes on from CM053623.1 coordinate 95,748,505, forward strand.
ACAACTTCGAGATATCATCTTACACCTATCAGATTGTCTAAAATTATAGATGTCTTTCAATTGGGGAGTGGCTAAACAAGTTGTGGATTTTGATTGTGACAGAATACTACTGTGACATAAGAAATTATGAGTTGGTTGATTTTAGAAAAACATGGAAAGACTTGGACCAGTGAAGGGAGATACTATCTACTTCCAGAGAAAGAATTGACAAATAGAAATATATATATATTATGTAATTACATTATTAGTGAATATATACATATATACGCATTATGTATGTACATTTGTATATGTATATGTATATTATATATATACATATGTTTGCATGTATTTGTGTTTAATTGTAGCCTTCTCTTGCATGAGGTGAAGAGGGAGGGAGAAAAAATTAAAAGTGCACAGCAGAAAACAAAAGAAAACTTAGAAGGAAGCACAGAAAAGCTGAGTAGCTTTGAAAACAATGGATAGTATTTGTTAAATAGTTTTATTTTAAATAAATGGTATCAAATGCAAATTTATTGTTTTATATTGAGTACTCTCTGTTCTGCTGTGTACATGGAAATGTTCTTTTTTCTCATTTTCTATTTAAAATGAATTTTAAAATCTTAAAAAGAGGAAAAAGAGAAAATGAGTAAAATATATTATTACTTAAGTTTGAATATACAATATACTACATTCATGGACCTTCCACTTCATTAAATGGGGAAGGTGGGAGTGGTGTCTTTTCATCTCTCATTTTAGCCACACTTGTTCTGTGTACAGTAATTTCGCAACATTCTTTCCTGATGATTTTGTCACTGTTGTTTTTTTCTATTTACATTGTTGTAGTCATTGTATATATTCTTTTCTTGGCTGTTTACTTCATTCTGCATCAGATCATATAAACCTTTCCATGCTTCTCTCTATTCTCTATTGTCATTTCTTACAGATCAGTAATAGTCTGTTGCATTCACCTATCTCATATTGATGCCCATTCCTCATTTGATGGACATCTACTTTGTTTCCACTTCTTTGCTACCAAAAAAAGGTGCTTTTATAAATACAGAAAAGAATTTCTTATACATAGATCATGTCAGTACTCTACTCTAAAATCATCTGTGGCTCCCTATGGCCTGCTCTGCCTGGCATTCAAGGCCTTCCACAATCTGATACCTCCTTATTTTTCCAGCCTTTTTCTCATGTTCTTTTCCTTCACGTACACTGCCAATTTGTTCTGCTTTTTCTTCTCTCAACATGTAAGTCTCTCCTGCCGCCAAGCCTTTTCCTTTCATCATTTTCTATGCCCGGAATTTTCTTCCTTCCGTTCTCTGACTATCGATCCCACTCAGCCTATAAAGACCAACTCAAATGTCATTTCTTCTAGAAGTCTTTCTTCAGTACGCTGGTCAGTAATAACCTTAATCCTTCATAATTCACAGAGTACTTTGTTTGGTAAACTCGAATGCACTTACCCTGTAGGTCTTATAGTATCTGTGTTGGTGTTTTATCTACCTACTACAGAATGTAAGTTTCTTGAGGACAAGACCTGTGTCCTAAATCTTGCGTCTGAACTCTGCATCTTTTCCCAGAGCACAGCAGAGTGCTCAAAGCATAGTAGGAACTTAGCAAAAATTGGCTGAATTGTATTGTATAAAATGTGATAATATTTGTAAAGTGCTTTGTAAACCTTAAAGTAATACATAAATGCTAACTACTATTATTTTGTCTTCTAGTTCAGAGGTTCTTAACCTGGGAGCTTGTGATGTGTGCATGTATACATATACACACATACGTATATGTATGTGTATGTATGTATAGATAGATAACTATTTCAATATAATTTTTCCTTTGTAATTCTATTTTATTTTATGCATTTAAAAACATTATTCTAAGAAGAGGTCCCATAGACTTTAACAGACTGACAAAAAGGTTGGTCTCTGAAATAAAAAGAACCCCAGTGTAGTTCAACCTTGTTATTTTACAGATGAGCAAACTGAGTCTCAAAGAAATTGTGACTTGTCCAGTGTTACATAGCAAGTTAGTAGCAGGGCAGTATTAGAATTTAGCTTTCTAGACTCCTTTTGAGCACAGTACCCTGGGCCATAGGTGTGCTGTGTATTTGAGCTGGAAACTCCAGCTTTGGGGGAGGAGCAAAGTGGGTATGGAAATGCTTGCTATTTTAAGTATCTCTATGGGGGGTGTGTGTGTGTTGTTTAAATTAAAATGCTTTGGTATCCCCAATCCCACCGGGTTTATTTATTTTTGTCTTTCTAGTTTGTTTAAGTAAAAGGGATTAGCAAAGAAAAGTCTCTAAGAAGGATTCAAGGAAAATGTCCGTAAGTGAGCTGAAAAATGCCCTTAGGTATTTGGGGAGAAGGATAGGAAATAAAAGCCCCGATATCAATTGCAACTGTTATCCAAGCAGACCTTCTGGGACTCAGGGACCCACAATAGAAAGTGTGGTCCTCTAGGAGGCAGAGCAAGGAAGTTTCTGGAGAAAGTGGCTGGAGAGAGGTCCTTTTGTGAAACTTTGCTTAGGGGCTTTGAGTGTGAATTTATGTTACTAAATCCTGGGCTGAAATGGGTTTTTTAAGTTCCTTGAGTGCCTAATTTTGTCCCTTCAACAATACTAAAAAGCTCTACCAATGGCTTGAATTTATATTATGATATACAGTATACAAAGCACTTTCTTCACAACAATGTTGTGACATAAATAGTAATGAGGTGACATTTATATAATACTTTAAAGTTTAGACGGCACTTTACGTAGTTTCATTTGATCCGTATAACTACCCTGTGAAGTAAATCACATTGGTATCATTACCCCTGCTTTACAGAAAAAGAAACTGAGACTCAAAGAGTCAAAATGATTTAACCAGAGTTACAAAAC
>CM053623.1:95751470-95771901 GCA_028646595.1 Phalanger gymnotis
TCTCTTCCTTCCTTCCTTCCTTCCTTCCTTCCTTCCTTCCTTCCTTCCTTCCTTCCTTCCTTCCTTCCTTCCTTCCTTCCTTCCTTCCTTCCTTCCTTCCTTCCTTCCTTCCTTCCTTCCTTCCTTCCTTCCTTCCTCCCTCCCCTCTCTGTTTCTCCTTTTCTCTGCATGTTTTTCTGTCTCTGCTTGTCTTCCTGATTGTCTGTCTGCCTGCCTACCTGTCTGTCTCCCCAATTGGGTTTCCCTAACCAGTCAACCTTCACCCTTAATTGAATCTTTCCTTGCAACCAACAAATATGGTTAAACCAAGCAAATCAACACTTGGTGAGGAGAGCTTTTGTAGCTTCTTAGGCTGCTCAGATTGCTGACTGGCATACAAACCAAACTCAGGGAGAAGATGTTTAAGGGAGCTCAGGGGTGCTGGATCTTTGCTTTCTTTGCGGAGTGGGATTTCCCAGGGTTTGCTGCCTCTTTATGAATGGGCTGTGTTTGGCATGTGTGTGACTAGAACGGTTGCTAGGGTTGTGTTTTTGAGAGGATGTGTGTATATGCATGTGTGTGGGTCTGTCTGTCTGTGACAGGATGTGTGTGATTTTATGTTGAAATAGACTCTGAGCACAGCGTGCCACTGCATTTGTGAAGGTTGATTGCGATTGCATAACGCGTGGCCATAAGTGTGAGGGTGACTTGTGTATTTGTGAACTGTGTGTAGGACTGTCTGAGTGATAATACTGACTGAGTGTACGTGGTTCTGCGCGGTTGTGTGTTGGACTCCACACTGGCAGCTGATATGGTGGGTGAGGGGAGGGGGAGGAGAAGGGGACGGAGGAGGGAGAAAGGCAGAGAGAGAGGGAGGGAGAGAGGGAGGAAGAAGGGGAGGGAAAAATCATCAGAGAGAGACAGAGACCGAGACCCAGAGTGGGGAGGTTTTGCTGGAGCCGGAGGCTCAGAGACTGGAGGCGGAGCCCGCAGGAAGCGAGAGCCAGAGGAGCCTTTGGAGCTGGGCACGGTGAGAGCCGGCTCTGGGACTTGGGCTGGGGCTGAGGGATGCGGGGCTCCGGGATCCGCGGGTAGGAGATGACCATGACAGGAAGGCAGGGTGATGGGGAAGGACCAGGAGGACTCCAGGGATTGGGGAAAGCCGGGGGATTCGCGATACGCATCTGGATACACGGGGCGGTGGGCGAGGGGGGAGGGGGGAGCGTGTGTGTTTGTGTGTGTGTGTGTGTGTGTGTGTGTTTGTGGTGTAGGGAGATGTCTCAAGGGCAGACCCTCCGGCAGTTTTTCCTCCCCATTCATTACCTCCTTCTTTTGATTACCGAAGAGGAGGATAGCCAAGGAGGAGCGGGGGAGAAGGGGCTCAACATTTCTGGCCTTTTTTCAAACTGGGCTGGACCTGGGAAGAAGGTCTGTTTCCTCCCTTTTCTGAGAGGGGACTTTCAGATGAGACTGACCCCAGGGGAAACCCAGTGGAATCCGGCTGAGTGGGAGTGAATAGGGGATAGATGAGCGCATCCCTGGTCTTGGAGGAGTGTATATGCATGTGTGTACGCGTGCTTGTGTGTAGGACTTGGCTGGATCGTGGGTTGTGTGTATGTGAGGGGGTGTGAGTGAAGACATAGGTGTTACTAGTGTGGTGGCATGTTGAGTGAAGGAGGAGTTGAACACGGGGGAGAGAATGTGTGAGAGAATGGACTGGTGTGTGCGCTGCCTATATGGGCGTTTGTAGGGGGTGTGTGAATGTGCATGTGTGTAATATGGATGTACAGTGTAGATGTGTGTGTGTGTGTGTGCCGTGAGGGTTGTGTGTGCATGTGTGTATCCTTATCTCATCCCTCCCCCTTCCTATTCCTTTCACCTTCCCTTCCTCCCTTCCGGGCCCCACCCCCTAACCCCCACCCCCACCCAGCCTGAGGTGGCTAGTTATCCCATCCATGGTGGGGGTGTGTGTCTGTGATTAGCTGCAGGAGTCAAGAGTCTGGGTCTGCTTGGCTTTCCTCCCTGGGGACCCAGGAGCCTGGGGCCTTTCTTAGCTTTGAAATGGAAAATCTACCCCCACCCCCCACCCCCAACTCCCTGAAGGGAAAGGAACAGAAAATCCCCAAGAGGGAGTTGGGTTGGGGGGCAAGTAGAAAAGGCAGCAGGACTGCTAGAATCAGAGCCAGGAGTTGGTTTCCTATGCTGGGAGGGGCTTCTCCTGCTAGAATCTGAATCTCCCCTCCCCCATTCTCTCTCCCAATTCTCTAACCACCTCCTAGGTCCTCTCTCCTCTTTTGCTCCCCTCCCCCAGGTCGCAGTTGTCTCCTTTATGCCCTAGTTGCTCAGCCAGGTTAAAAAGCCAATTTTCTGGCTTGGGGTCAGTAATTCTAGTCCTTCAAGGTGGATAGGTGGGGGTGAGACAGAGAAATGACAGGAAGCCCCCAGTGCCCTATGTGAATTAGAGTGGGTTAGTACAGGGCCTGTGGGGCAACTGGTTGCTTTAGGTAAGGGTAAGAAAGGGTAGAAGGAAACACTGGAGGGAATTGATGGGGCCATAGGCATGTACACTGCAGCATTTAGGACACATAGCCCCAGATCTGTGGAGGCAAGGGATGGGCCAGGGATTTGGGCCAGAGTAATAAAAGGCTAGGAGACTGAGTGAGAGAGGTTCATTCATTCAATAAACATTTATCAAGTGGCTACTATGTGCACTGCACTAAGCTTGCTGTGTAGAGAAGGGGGTGATGAGGAGAGGAGCCAGGATAGGGATGAAGACCTATGCCTTCTCCATAAGATCTTGTTACTTGCCCTCTCAGTGCCTTTTTATTGAGCCAGAAGTGTGCCCCACCCCCTATCCATGTATCTGTCTCTGGGAGAGGGAGGCTGAAGCATTTCCCTTGGCAAGCAGGGCTAACTGGGGCATGTGTCCTTTCTTTAGGACAGACAGCAGGACAGTGCTTTTCTCTCTGGAGGTGAGGTGTTCTCCCTGTATCCAGTGTGGGGGCCATGGCCAGGCAGGGCTTGGTTGGGCTGGGGCTCATTTGCTGGGCCCTCCTGGGTGCTCCTGTGGCCCCCCAGCCTGGATCCCCAGTTCCTGGTGCTTTTCTTACCACCTTGGCCCCACGGCCTCAGAGTGAGGCCTCCATGCTCTCTCTCAATCTGGGCCTCAACTTTAAGTTTCATGTTCGGGGACCTGGATCTGCCTGGGGAGGACTTGCCACTGAGACCCAGCCTCGAATCCGAGTTCTGGACCAGGGGCCTGATGACTCGGTCGATGGGCTGAGAACTGACCCTCTCCCTGGATTGTTGATGAGTTCCCCAGAGTGGGGGTCTGCCGAGGGCAGTGCTGTCTCCAGTACCTCCACCCTGCCTTTGCAGTCCACCTCTCCCAACCCTGGGCCCAAAGACAGGCTTCCTCTCCTGGGCACGCTATCCCTGGACACTGCCTTCCAAGCCACGGCCCCTCCACCCAGCACCCCACGGCCCCACAAGGGTGAATTGGAGCTGAAGTTTGATGTGGCGCTGAGAGCAGGGGCAGCACCTACCCTTGGGCACAAGATGTTACCTTTGCTACCTAGCCTTCGGGCCAGCCTGGCAGAGATAGCGGGCCGCCTGGGTCCTTTTGGTGAGTACTGGTGTTCTAGCTACCGGGGCTCCAGAGATGGGATGTGGGAACCACTGGCGGGCCACCTCAGCACCAGCTTACTGGAGAGAGGCCCACTATTGTTCAGTTCACTTCCTCCATACATTCAACCCCTTTCCATCCTTCTAGCATGTAAACTGGAATGAGCCGTCCTTCTCTCAACCAGCAGAGTGTAGACTATTTACCAAGTGGCTTGGGCTGACCCTATCCCATGCATTGCATCTGTCTTTCACCCCATTAACTCCCTCGTGGATATGACTTTCAAGCCCACCTACCTGATTACTTAGGAATTGCATAGAGGAGAAAGTGTATGTCATGGATGGACTATAGTATGGTAGAAAGTCAAGTCAAAACACTTTTGTTCTGGTCTTGGTTCTCTGCACGACTTAGATCAAGTCATATCTCCACTATTCCATTTTCTCATCTCTAAACTGAAGAGGTTGGGTTAGATGTTGTTCGAGGACTTTTCCCACATCTTATCCCACATCCTATGGACTTCTGGGGGTTTCTCCCTATGTCCTCTTGAAGCCCATTCATGAGGGTTGATGAGAGAGAGGGAAAGGCTGGTTAATCAGGGCATGGCCTCAGGGATTCCTGTTCCCTTTGCAGGATTCTTTGGCACTACCCTGTCCTCCCAGCTGGAGCCTTTGGAGGATAACCTCACAACTAGCACCGTGGGCCCAGGCTTCCCCCTAAGCGACGATTCAGTGGGGAGTGAACCTCCAGGTAAGAGCTTACTGTCCTCTCCTCCTCCTCCTTATCAAGTCAAGCTATCCAGTCAGCAAGAATTTTTTAGTACATGCTATATTCCAGGCACTGTGCTAAACTGGAGGACGCAAAGAAAGACCAAAAGTACCTCTGCCCTCAAGGAGTTTACATTCTAATGGAGGAGAATTTATTACCTCTTACTTTGCTGCCGTGCTGGGTGCAGTAAGAAGTCACATGGACACAGTTCCTGCCTACCAGGAGTTTACAGTTTTAAGACTGGCTGTTATTTGGTCGCTTCAGTTGTGTATGACTCTTTGTGACCTCATCTAGGGTTTTCTTAGCAAAGACATTGGGGTGGTTTGCCATTTCCTTCTCCAACTCAATTTACAGATGAGGAAACTGAGGCAAACAGGGTTAAGTGACTTGCCCAGGGTCACATAGCTAGGAAGTATCTGAGGCCAGATTTGAACTCAGGAAGATGAGTTCCTGACTCCAAGTCCAGTGCTCTATCCACTGCACCAGCCTAGCTGCCCTGGTTTAAGATTGATATCACGAGACAAATAAATATACAAAGAGACAAGTCGGGCAGCCAACTAAGATTTCTTGCATTAGTTATTTCTACAGCTGCTGCACTCCCCTCCCTCTCCTTGCTTTCTACTAACACAGGCTGATTCAACAAATTCAATGAACGCATGTTAAGAAGCTACTATTCTTAAGGCCTACGAATCAGCAAGCCTTAGTGGGTAGGGTGCTGGACTTGGAGTCTGAAAGACCCGGGTTCAAGTCCTGCTTTGGACATTTCCTAGCTGTGAGGTCCTGGGATCATAAATTTAAAACAGGAAGGAATTTGAGGCTGGGAGAAGGATCCCCAATCTGAGGCCAGGGGAGAATTCTTGATCTGAGGCTAGGGGAAGGATCTGAGATCTGCGGCTGGGAGAAGCATCATTACCAAGGTCACATAGGTACTAAGTACCAGAGGCAAGGTTTGAAATCTGGTCTTCCTGACTCCAACTCCAATACTCAGCTCTCTGTGGCATCCTCAGGCACTTAACCTCTCCATACTAGGCAAGTTACTTAACCTCTCTCTGATTTAGACACCTTTCTTAGACCTATCTACCAAATTATAGCAGTTTGAGACCTGCAATGGTTGGAAGGGGTTTCTATGCCAACAAAATCATAACTCTTTGATGTACTGTCAGGCATCCAAGGCACAGTTCTTCATAGGTTCTAAAGCTGTGAGAGTCCCTAGAGATCCCTCTTCCCTTAGATAAAGACCCTGAGGTCCCCTTCCATCTTCCCTCTTCCCTCTACACTCTGCCTGGCATGCCATTGTCTCTCTCTTCTCTGTCCTGCTGTCTTCTTTTGCAGTGGGATCTAACATGACATGCTGTCAGGAACAGACAGAGCTTGGTCCCTCAGGGGAAAGACATGAGAATGTAGACTTGGAGCAAAAACAAATACTATGTGTGTACCATAGCACAGGGGGAGAACTTCAGAAGATGCAGGAAGCCCAGGCTCCCTTCTTCCTTCTTACTCCACTGGAACATAATTTAACTAGACCTCATTCTGAGCTTCAAGGGTAGGACTGTCTCTCAGGTGGGCTTAGGTCTATGCACCTAGTATACATTTACTGCTTGTTGATTTGTTGTTGAATTGTAGCCAAGGCCTGTTCACGTACACATTGCCAGGTCCTGCGTGTCTTGGTCAGTCAATCAGTCAATAGGCATTTATTAAGTGCTTCCTAAGTGCCAGGCATTGTGCTAAGCACTGGGGATACAAAGAGAGACAAAAGACAGTCCTCGTTCTCAAGGACCTTCCAGCCTAATGAGGGAGACAACTTTCATATGATGATGTCAAATAGATATTGCAAGGTTCATTGGAAATTACCAAGGCATTAAGGGGGGTTGGGAAAAAGCTTCTTATAGAAGATAACATTTTAGCTGGGTATTGAACCCTCCAAATTACTGCTCTGCAGTGGTATAAATTGATAGGGCATGTAGTCAGGTGGCCCTGGGCCCTGCTCACAATGAGGATGAGAGATTGCTCTTTTTCTTGGATGCACTGGGCAGGAAGACAACCAGGTCCAAAGAGATCAACACTTGATTCCTTTGAAGGGCTGACTGTGGGTATGGAGTCTTGAGAGTATTTTTTTTTCTCCTTTTAGAGGCAATCAAGGTTAAGTGACTTGCCCAGGGTCACCCAACTAGTAAATTTCTGAGGACAAATTTGAACTCAGATCCTCTTGACTCCAAGGCCAGTGCTATGTGCACAGCATCACCTAGCTGCCCCTTGAGAGCGCTTCTTAAAACTGTCTTGGGTATAGAAGCCAATGCTGAGGAGGATGGCAATCACTCCATGGCCCACAAGAGTCAGCTGGAGCTGAAGTTTGATGTGGCGCTGAACTAATCTTGGTATTTATGTTTCCTACTTTGGTCAAAGTCATAAAAATCCCCCTCAGGTGAGGTGCCAGCCAGCACTGGTCTCCTAGTGACACCTTCCTGCTCTGTCTGTATGGGAGGGAGGAGCTCCTCCTGAAGGTGTCAAAGAGGTATCTGAGGCCCTTAGGGTGGGAGATGGCTTGAAAGGATGCTGGTTGGCAGCCTGTCAGCCCAGGTGACAGCCTTGACCAAGAAAGGCCTAATGGCTCTGGACAGTCAGAGGCAGCTTGGCTCAGCTTAGCTGGAGAGCTTCTCTTCCTCTTCCCCCTCCCCTCTTCCTCTCCCTTCCTCGTCCTCCCCCTCCCCCCCTCTTCCTTCCTCCTTGCTTGTGCCCAGGGGAGCTAGTCTCTTCTCTTCCTATTTCCCTGGGACAGGCTCTGGATGGTTGGTATCTTTTGGAGAGGTCAGTGAGTCTTGACTAGGACAAGGGGATGGCTCAAGCGGCCAACCCTTTGCAGGGGAGGATGAATCGATTCTGATTCTCCTGAGGTCTTTTGGACCTGAGTGGGATTTGTGGATCGGCCTATGACGGCTTCTTCAGCGTGACCCTTTCTCTAGGTATCCTGTGATAATTTAAGATCTTGGTTGAGGTTGGGGTGGGGATGATGAGGAACTAAACCAGCCTACAGCCTACAAGTCTTCAGGCCAGAGCAGCCCTTTTCTGAGTCCCTTTGATCTGGGCCTCCTCTGGTTAAAATGGGCTTGGCTTTTCCTCCAGACAAACCACTGCCTGGGCCCAGCTCCTGTCCCTCAGCCACCTCTTAAGCCGCTCACTCATGCTGGTAGTTTTTTCTTTTCCCCCATGTCTACTGAAAGACTAAGCAGGAGGGAAACACCTCAGGGTAGAGAGAAGCATCGGAGTAAAGTGGAAAGACCACTGACTTTGGAGGCAGAGAACCTGGATTCCAATTCTGGGTCTGTTCCTTCTTGTCTGTGCCACTTTGGGAAAGTTACTTTAACCCCTTTTGGTGCCTGTTTCCTCATGTGTGATATAAAGCGATTAGACTAGATGATTTCTAAGATCCTTCTAAGCCAAGGGTTTTAATCTGGTGTAGGTGAACTTGTTTTCTCTTTTTCTTGTTTATAATTTGTAATTATTTCCATACCATTGGTTTCCCTTGTATTCCTATGTATTTTATTTTGTTCATTTAAAAGTGTTATTTGAGTAGGGATCCATAGATATCCCCTGACTGCCAAAGGAGTCCATGGCACAAAAAAGGTTAAGAACCCCTGCACTAAGATCTCAGTCAACCTGGGTAGGAAAAAAGCAGATGACCCCACTGCCTTTTTTTTTTTTTTTGTGGCAATCAGGGTTAAGTGACTTGCCCAGGGTAACACAGCTAGTAAATGTCTGAGGTCACATTTGAACTCAGGTTCTCTTGACTCCAGGGCTGGTGTTCTAACCACTGTGACACCTATCTGCCCCCTTTCCACTCTCTACCCCCTCACCTCTTGCCCTTTACCAGGAAGGATGGGGTTGAAGGTCAGAATCTTTGAGGCGTCCCAGGCAGAGTCACTGAATGCAGGTGAGGAGAAGGCTTAGAGACTGACATTAAAGTTACATCTATTCTGTAAGAACAGAAACTGAGTTTGTCTCTCTTTTGTAACACCCCCACTGTTTGGGCACGAGTATACACTCATCAATAATACCTAGCACAAAGCCAGGCACATAGTGGGTGTTGAGTGATGTCAATGACTTGAATTCGGAGCCCTGGAACAGTTGCGGAGGCTGAACTTGCCAAGTAGAATCTTTTATGCAATAATTTTTGCAATTTTATGCAATAATTTCTCCCTCCTTCCTCTCTGGTGAGCTATGTTAGCATTCCCTGTTGCAGTGCTTCTGAATCTGCAGGGGTTCCCTGTCTGCGTATGTGTACTGGGAAAGGAATGTCGAGGAGCTGGGGTGTGATCTTGGCTACATACTGGCCTTGCAGCTGCCACCATTTGTATGGTACTTAACGTTTACAAAGAGTGTCATCCCCAGTCTGCCTTGTAGCATCTTCAGTAATAGCTCAAACATATGATAATGACTCACATTTTTATAAGGTTTTAAAGTTTACAAAGAAATTTCCCCCTCCCCTCCACAACACTGAAAAGTAAGTCAGAAGGAAACTGTAGGAAGGAAACTTAACGTTTGTGGTAAAGCTGTAGTCGGGGTAGAGTGGTGCTGGGTTTGGACTTGGGAAGACTTGGGTTCAAGTGCCACTACTGTCATGTACTTACTGTGTGACCACAGGCAAATTACTTAACCTCTCTGAGCCTCCTTTTTCTCATCTGCAAAAGAAGGATAACACTACCTGTAGCACACACCTTACGGGGTTGTTGGGAGGATTAAATGAGATACTGTTTGTAAAGTGACTTGCAAACTCCATATAAATATCAGTTATTATTTTTTATTATTGGGACTTCCTAACAACCCTCTGAGGTAGATTCTATGCTGATTTTTAAGGTAACAGAATTCTATAATTTAAGGTTTGTCAGGTTTGCTTTCCTTCTAATAAGTAGAAAGTGCCAGTATTTTTGTCCCCATTGTACACATGAAAGAAATGAGATTCAGATGAGTCAAATAATTTATTCAAGATCAAAAAGCAGGTAAGAGGCAGAGCCAGGGTTTGGGGCTGAGTCTTCTTTTTCTAAATCTGGTGCTTTCTCCATTATATAGAGAGTTACTGTTGGTGGTGGTGATTGGTAGGTTGGGGGCAAGGCTTTGGGAAAGGATGCATTTGACTGTGATAATGAAGGGAGAGAAGAGGGGTGCATAATATTAGGGGTGCAGGGCAGGATCCAGATCTCTTACCTAAAGATCTGGTTTCCCAGGACATCCTAATGAAGTTGGTGATGAGAGGGAAGAATGGGGTCATTCTGTTTCTTCTGGGGTCTTTCCAACCTGGGTGGGTTTTTTGAATTGCTTGATGTTTTATTCAAGGGAAAGGGTTCATTCCTGTCCAGCTGCATGGCCATGCCCTCAGGACCAGGAAAACAAGATTACCCAACAGGTGGGAGCAGGGGAAAAAAGGAAAGGAAAAAAGAATGAGAAGAGTGGGGGTCTTAGGGTTTCTTTCCTGTTCCTCCCTACAGTTTCCTTATGACTCACTTTTCAGTGTTGTGGAGGGGAGGGGGAAATTGCTTTGTAAACTTTAAAACCTTATAAAAATGTGAGTAATTATCATGTGTTTGAGCTATTACTGAGGGTGCTACAAGGCAGACTGGGGATAGTGTCCAAGAGAAAGCTTTATAGAAAGCACTGGACTGGACAGAAAGGCAAGAAGAAACTGAAGAATGGGGAGGGGGACCAGAAGAAAGAGAGACAGAGAGACAGACAGAGAATATTTGCCCTGGGTAATATCTAGTAACCAATTATGTACCTTTACTGATCAATAAATTAGGATCATAAGAGGATAGATCCAGAGCTGCAAGGAACCTCAGAGGCCATTTTTTTATAATTCTAAGATTTCTTCTAGCCCCAAATCTATAGTCCCTTCGTTTTACAGAAGAGGAAACCAGAATAGGTTATGTCTTAGTTGTCCTTCACCTTGTCCTCAGTTCTCAGGTAATCAATCAATAAGCATCCTACTATGCGCCAGGCTCAGTGTTCAACCTAATGACTTATTTATTCACTAGATAGCTGAGATCTTCATTAAGGACTGTTAGCATATCCAAATTGTTGGACTCAGTAAAGTGAAGCATTGTGTTCATGTTTATTCATTATGCTAATTAGGATAATAGCTTTAGAGCTAGAAGTGACCTTGAAGGTTACCTAGTCCAATCTTCTTTTTTTAGTTGAAGAAACTAAGTTGTGAGTCTGTTGTCCTTTAGGTATTTTAGCTAATGGTTTATTTAGCCACTAGGCACCTGTGCCTTCATTAGAGACTGTTAAGCACATCCAAATGGTATTTGTTGAATTCAGTAAAGCCATGTATTGTGTTCACATTTATTCTTGATGTTAATTAGAATCATGAGATGGTAGCTTTAGAACTTGGAGGAAATTTGGAGGCCATTTTTTCCCCTATCAATTTTATTATTTATTTTTGCAATGTTGCGTATGACAAAAGGCAAGACATAGTTGTTTTTTTTTTAATAAGAAGAAGCAGATATATTCTTAAAGAACTAGATAAAGTCATAAAATAGATTTCAGTGTTTAAATGACATCATTTGCAATCTTGAGAACTTATCGCGAGCAAATATCAGGATGTGGCAGAGAATTTTTGTCATGTCACTGTAACTACAGATCATGCAAATAAAAAAATGAAATGTTTTGAGTTAATAGTTACTAATTTTCTAAGTATTCAATTAAGATGAAAAAGCTTAATTCTATACCTCCCTTCTTCCCTTTCCCCGAGTTTTTTTTTTTTGCAAGTAAATAAGAATTTGTACCTGTACAATAGTTCAGCAACTGAGGAAGAATCCATAAATAAATACCCCAGGGGTCTTGCCTCTCCCTTGATGAGGGAGCAACCCTCTCATTTTGCAAATAAAGAGACTGACATTTAATGACTTTCCCAAAGTCTCATAGGGAGTAAATGGCAAAGCCAGAATTCTAACCCAGACCCACTTGACTCCCAATCCCATATTCATTCTTCTGCCCCTGTGCCTTTCCAAGGTGCTGAAAACCTCTTTTTTTTCCTTCTTGTTCAAAAGCAGCCTTCATAAAACACTAGAAGGATCGGTTAAGACACAAGCTACTGACTTTGCTGATGGGTGATGAATATTAGACATTTCATAGACTTAAACCATGACATGTATGTGGCAGAGCGTGGGAGTAAGTTAGAAAGGGGGAGTGATCTAGGAAATGGGATTAAATAGAGGTCCCAGAGGACTCTCAGCTTCCATTGTGCAGCTGGAGTCGAATTCTGTGTATTTACCCTTCTGATCTCCAGCCCTTACCCCTCCTGACCCCTCAATTCCTCTCTCCTCCCCACCTGTCCAGCTTTCTCATTTGTCACCTGCCCTAGTCACCTTCCTTCTCACTTTTCTGACTCTTACCCCTTCCCACCTCTCTAATTTTTCCTTCCTCATTCTTCAGGTTCTTGCTCAGATCCCTGCCTTTTGCTGAGCACCCCTGAGACTGGACGTGTCCCAAGAGCTCTTCCTAGAGCAGCCTTGGGCGTATTCTTGGGGCTTTCCTTGGGTTGTCCAGCTCTGACTTGGCCAGGACGTTGTCACCATGAGTCTGGTGGCCAAGGTACCCCTCCCCCTTCCTATTCACAGCTGCTTCCTGTCTATCCCACACCATCCCCCTCTCCCTTCTCCGAGTGTCCCTGTCTGTCATCTTTTGTGACCACGGTACAGCTGAGCCTGCTGGGCTGATGTGCCCTCTCCTGACCCCTCTCCTGTTGTTGAATTGCAAGAATCTCTATTTCTGCAGCTCCTCAAACACAAAGCATCTCTACCTCCTCTTGAACCTGGGATTTGATTGATGTAGGCATCTTCTCTAAGATCGCCACCCCAAGTATATAGCCACACAACCAGTGTGGGTCAGAGGCCGAACTCCAACCTAGGTGTTCCTGGTTCTGAGGCCTTGACACACATGGTAGGCACTGTATAATGCTCATTCCCTTCCCTATTCTCACCTCCCAAGAATTTGGGACCTGGGATTCTGGGAACACAACCTGGGTGCTGAGGGGAAGAGTTTGTCACCTTAGATGAGATTGGGCACTCAGTTTCTTATTTCTCCCCAGTTATGCCCCCTGGAAAACCAGATTGGGGACATAGAGGAGTCTTTATCTCAGCATCTTCCTCAGTTAAATGGTTCCGGTTCTGTTAGCCTGCCCTGAGGAGGACAGCCTGACAAACTTTCTAGGATTAGCTCTATTGTCTTCCTAGCGGTTACCTGGAAGACCTGGTGAGACCCTTGGATGGTTGGCTGCAGATAAGAATGAGGAGGTTGTGCTGTTGTCAGAATGCCCTGGGGAGGGGAACAGACTATCTATCCGAGGCTTATCCGGAATGGTGAGCCAGGGAGAGGGGTGGAGGAATGAGGAAGCGTTCCTAAGGAGATAACGACCTTAGTTAGGGGGAAGGGTGTGGAAGAGGCTGTTTCATACTCTGGGGATAATACAGAACAACCTGAGTTCAAATCCAGTCTCTGACACTTACTAGCTGTGTGACCCGGGGCATGAAACACAAAAATTTGCCTCAGAAAAAAAGAAAGAAAACCACTATGAGACATACTCTTCTAGGGTGGGAAGACGGGTTCTAATTCCATCTCTGCCTTTAACCAGCTGTTTAACCTTGGACAAGTCTGGTCTGGGCCCCAGAACTCGGTTGGTTTCTTGAGCTGTAAAATTAGGAGGAGGTGGGAAGAAGGATTGACTCTGAAGTTAAAGGATGTGGATTCAAATCCAGCTTCTCACAATCATGATCTTGGAAACCTTGGGGGGAGGGAGGAGTGATCTACACACGATGCTCCTGAGTGCAGGCCTAACCAGATTAAAAGATAATTGAAATATTTAATGTAATGTAAATTTCATGTCCGCATAAATGAAATGTTTAATAAAATAAATAAAATGTAATAGAAGATGGAAAATTTTAATACGAGGTACACAGCCCACAGGGATTTTTATGTATGTTTTAATGGTCCCTGTTTCTGTTTGAATTTGACACCACTAATTTAACTTCTTTGGACATTCAATTCCATATCTATGAAATGAGTACCCTTCCAGCCTTAGAGCTATGATCCTCCTATGGTCAATGGGCAGGCACAAGGCTAAACATCTGGGGTGATGAATTTAAATGTGATCTGGAGGACAAGGGGTTGGGAAACAGGGGAGAAGTGAGGCCTGAGGAGTAGACAGTGGATAGAGCAATGGGGAGCAAGGTTTCATTTTGTCTCCATGGCTTTGCACAGTGCCTGGGAAGTGGTAGTTAACCAAAGGCTTGTTTGCTTGAGGGGAGTAGTCCTGAGGGTCTGATTTCAAGGAAGGAAAGAAAAGGTCCCAGATGGACTGACAGATTCCATCTGTCTAAGTGATGGTGTAGGGAAGGGGTGGATTCAGTCAAAGGGCTGTACTTGAGGACCTAGAGGGTCACATGCATCCTGGAGCCTGCAGATCTCTCACCCCTGGATTAGGGTGAAGTACTTAACCTAGGCGCTTAGTGGGCTGGAAGTCGGCGGGTGTGGTGGCTTTACTAATTATCCCTCTCCTACATCTGCAGATATAACTCCCATCCCAAATGACCCTTCTCCAAGCAGCCTAAGGAGCTCATCGGCACAGCCAGAGTGTGGGTCAGAAGCCTGTGGCACCGTGGACCTGCCTGAACCTAAGGATCCCGCTCCCGTGGCTCCATTCCCCCCAATTTTTCTGAACCTGGAGGCTGACTGGGCCTCTGCCCGAGCCCGGTGGGGGCTGGCATGGGAGGCCCATGTGTATGGGGTGGGTGCGCTCTTTGGGCTGGTGGCCTTGTTGGCCCTGCTGAGTCTGGCGCTCCTGCCTTGGCGTTGCCCACCAGGAGCCCCTTGCTTAGCTCTACTCAATCTACTTCTGCTCTCAGCCGGAGCTGCTCGGGCCTTCCCTCTCTTCTATGATGCCTATGGGCACAGGGAGAGGTTGCCTGCCCTAGTCCGTCTGCTCCTGCACGACTTGTCTCTGCCCTGCCTATCTTCGTGTCTGGGGCTAGCCTGCCTGCTGCTGGCCCGCCCCCACCCGCCCCGCTGTCCTGGGGGCCTAGCCACCCTGCTCCTCCTGGTGCTGGGCCTCTCTGCAGGGGCCACTATGGCTGGAGCTGTCTCAAGGCCACTTCTTCCCCTTCTGCTAGCCTCCCGGGGCCTTGCTGCTCTCCTGGCGTCCCTTTTCTCAGGACTCTTGCTAGCTCTCTCCTGCCAGAGGAGCCGACGGAGGCCAGGGGTCCCTCTGGGGGGTGCCGGTCTCAAGGGTCCCACCCCAACCCCACCGACTCGGGGCCCCTTTGCCCTGCCCCAGTCGTGGGAGCGGGCAGCCTGTACAGCTCCGGTGGCAGGGGCCTTTGGCCTGCTGAGCGGGGGACTCCAGGGCTACATGGTGTTGTACACTCTGGGCTATGGAGGCCAGCTGGGCCTGGCAGGGCCCTGGCCCTGGTGGGCCTTCCAGCTGGGTGTGAGGCTGGGTGAGGTTGGTGTGGCACTACCATTAGCCTTGCTGGGGCTCTACCCAGTACTCTGCAGCCCCCGTCTTTCCCAGAGATGCTGGGCCAAGCTGTTCCGTTTGTCCCCAGGTCACGGAGCCCCACTGCTGCCATCAGGCTGGGAACCAGGGCCCCAAAACAAGGTGCCCCCAGGAAATGCCATTGAACAGGGTGAGGCTGAGCTGTTGCCTCTATGTGCCCTGACTGGGCCAGGTCCTGACCTTCTCATCCCAGGCAGTGGCCACCTGGGCATTGAGGGGGTGGCTGCCAACACAGCCCCCTCAGCAACTTCTTCCCCGGGCGCCGGCAGTGACTGCACTGTGGACTTCTGTCCCCCCTCCCCCATCGACCTGCACCGGAGCATTGCAGAGGCTCTCTGCAGTGAGGTCCTAATCACTCCAAGCTTTTTCCAGGGTCTTGCCTTTAGGGAGACCCTGCCAGGGCCTAGCCTCTCTGGAACTACCTCCAGTGAGGAGAGTTCTGGGACAGGGACAAATAGGGTCAACGGGCAAGAGCCAAGCTCCCCAGCCCCTGTGCTTCCCTCCCCTGGGGCCTGGCTGGTGGGTAGCAGCACCTCCTCAGGCTCTCTCTATGGACTCTCCAGGGACAGCTCTTCCATGCTGCTCTGCTCCAGCCCGGAGAAGCCCCCTCGATCTTCTTTGGCAGGAATCTGCAGCACTCCCCGACCTTCAGGGAGTTGCTCCAGTCCACCTGCCCCTGGGTACTACAGGGCTCTGTCCCTGCCGTCCTGCAATTCTCCAGAAAGATCAGAGCTGGCCAGGGAAGAAGCTCTGCTCCAGGAGCAGTTCCTGGATGCTTGCCGACAGATTGATGAGCTCAGCGTCAGCAGTGAAACCATAGACCTGTGAAGGGTCGGGCAGTCCCTTTGCTGTCCTCTCTCTGCCCTGTTCCTCCAGGCACCTGCACTGCCCGTGACCTGTACACTGTAACCCTTCCCCAATCCTGCCTGGCTCAAACACCCTTTCCCCCATGGTGTCTTCCCTCTCCTGGGGGCTTAATACCATGAATGGGGCCTACCAGAGGAAGGCACCAGAATGGGCTCTTCTCTACAGCCCTGGGCGCTGATGCCTAATGCCCACCCTATGGGCAACTGCAGCCTGGCAGAGTTTGACTCTCCTTGGATTCACCAGCAATAAAGTTCCAAGGTGCTCCTCCATTTCTTTTGACAACCCTGGGTTCTACCCAAGGTGGTAAGTGTGGTGGTGGGGAACTGCTCTCTCAGAACCCCTATGTCAGTTCTTACCCCCACTTCTGCCTTCCCAGGGATCCCATAGCTTGCGTGTGTGTGACATGGGTCCCACCTCTTTCCTGCCCTTCCTTCCCCCACAGATGGTACCATTTACCCATCTAGTGGCTGGGAAGAAAGTGGCTACTTTTAGAGTTAATTTATCAATAAAATATTTTCTGAAGAGATGCATCTGGTTAATTGGGAGAGGTGTGAGGGCCGGGGTGGTGATGGTAGCACCATATATTGAGAGAAGAAAGGCAAGTATTAATTTTCCCTTGGACTCTGACTCTGACCCTCTTGACCCTTGAGTTCATGACTGGATTTGGAGCTTCTAGTAGCCCTAGCTGTTCCTGGAAATGCCTTCCTGAGGACCTCTTGACTAATCATATGGAGATGACAGGTTGGGGCTCATCTGCTTTAGCTGTCCCATAGGGCCTGATTCTGGGACATTAATTTCTTGTAGGAGACAAAGACCTGATTCCAGTCAGCATGAGGACTGAGAGATGGGGCAGAAACACGGTTCTAGAAGGCAATGACCATCCTTCTGTCCTTCCTTTGTAAAGCTCCCATGAAGTTCTCCATTTGGGATCCAAGAAACCTTCCTTGATTTCTCCTGATGTGTTGAAGGCACTGATTTTTCCTGTTTTCCCTTACCCTCGTCACAACTGTTCTTTTCTCCCTAATGGCAGCTGCATTTTCCTGGGACTTTAAGGTCTTCGAATCATTTTGTATGCATTTTTTCTCACTGGATCTTCACAATGATCTTGTGAGGCATGGTTATCCTTATTTTACAGATGAGGAAACAAGCTTATGGAGGTTGAGTGAATTCTCTGAGGTCACACATCTAACTGGAGGAGGGGTTTCAAATGAGCCCCCTCCTAACTCTTTCTACTATGCCGTGTGGCAACCAGCATACATACATGTTAAGACAAAAATAAGAGACTCACGTTTGCTGCGATATCCTTTATGTGTCAACATGTAGCACAAGCACCAGTGTAGGGACGCTCTTCCTTCCTACCTACACGTATATTAGGGGATCCTGGGGGCATTTCTCTTCCTGTCTTGCAGGGACAGCATTACTCTCTTTCTCTGTCTCTCTGTCTCTGCCTCTCTCAGCTTCCCTTCCTACTCACCAATGGGACAGAAGTCATAAGGCTGAGAGACGTAGAGGCATAGAAATATATAGGCATACTACAATTTCTATATTGCTAGGAGGATCAGTATTTTGGAGCAAGGCACATCTGGCATTTTCCTGAAATACAGTAACAAGGACATTTTGACTTGTTTCTTCAGTGCATTGTAAATATGGTTGATCTGATGACATTAGAATTGTGCATCAGGCATGTAGCATGATTTCATATCTAGCAACGATCCTGAATTAATGCTTCATGCTCAAGTCCAGCAGAAATGTATAGACACACAACACACATGTTTACATGTTTAGTTAAGGCTAAAGACTGCATGGTATTAAGGGTACATCCATAGGGGCTTGAAATGAAAAAAAAAAAAGGAATCAGATTGGTTTCCTTCCTGTAGGCTTTGAGAAATGGAAGGAAAGAAGACAGAGAGGGAGGAAAAAGAAGAGAATTTCTCTAAACTGGAGGAATGAGATTAAAGAGCCAGAGCCCTGATCTCTATGGATAAAGATTTGCCTTGAACAGGGAGTGTGCAGAGCTCTGGCCTGGTTCCCTCATTGGGAGGTGTCAGGAAAGGGGTGAACGCTGAGCAGTGGTACTTGGGGGTGGGGATGATGGAGACAGATAGGGATGGAGGAGGTGGGGGAGTGAGGACTGTGGTTGTTCCATCACTGAGGGCTTGGCTCAGACATCCTGCTGCATCTTTACTTTGGCATAGGACCCAGAAAGCTGCCAACCCCTGAATTACAGGCATTTGTCACCCAGATACTAGCAGAGGCAGAGCAGGGCTGCCGGTTTGTTTCAGCTGCTTT
Organism: Phalanger gymnotis; assembly: GCA_028646595.1. Taxonomy (NCBI): domain Eukaryota; kingdom Metazoa; phylum Chordata; class Mammalia; order Diprotodontia; family Phalangeridae; genus Phalanger; species Phalanger gymnotis. Next base: position 95,769,536 of record CM053623.1, read on the forward strand.
TGATTAAGAGAATGGATTTTGAATTAACAGAAGCTTTCTCTTAATTTCCACTCCCTGCCTTCTGCAGTCCTCTTCTCTCCCAGCTCCAAGATCTTCACCTCTGGTTTCCTCCCAGTTCTTATCTTGGTTAGTATCTTTTACAGATAAATGCACTCTCCTCCAAAGCTTAGGTATTTGGGCATTCATTCATGGTTTGTTTTTTTTTTTTTACAGGAGACACTTTACTCCAGGTATTCTTTCCCTATATCCTTTTTCTCTGGCTTACACACAAATTCAATTTGACCAATCAAGCACCTAGTAAGTGACAAGCACCCTCTAGAGGTGCTGAACACAAAAATGAGTAAAACAAAATCCTTTGCCTCAGGGAGTTTACAATCTAGCTGTAAATTTGATTACATATATCCCTGCCTTAGTATTAAAAAGAGAGAAGAATTCTTAATTTGCATTTAAAAAATACATTTTGATAACTGGAGGGTGTTCCTAAAGTCTGGACACATAGACAAAAATGCATATTTTTAAGAAATGAAATTTTCAAATTTCAAATGAAATTTCAAAAACATTTTATTTAATTAGAATATTAACAAATAACATCTTCAACTTCAAATAACATCATATGATTTCATATTCATATTTCAAGAGCGAATGTGCTAAAATCAACAGCAATGTGGAGTTATTGAGTTATTGCATCGAGTTCACGTGAATCTTGCAAGGTGCATCACAAATGATGGAAATCATGTTGAAGATGTTATTTGTTAATATTCTAATAAAATAAAGTGTTGTTGAAAATTTCGATCATTTCATTTCTTGAAAATATGCATTTTACCTATGTGTCCAGACTTTGGGAACACCATGTATTTCAATATAATTCGTTATTTTGTTTTGTGTATTTTAAAACATTCTGAGAAGCGGTCCATGATGCAAAAAAGGTTAAGAACCCCTGGTAACAGATGATGAATTGGGACAGTGATAGAGGAGAGAGGGGTTGATCTATTTTGGGGGCACCAAACAGTATGACATGGATTTAGATAAGTTAGTTAACTTCTCTGGGCCTCAGTGCACTCATCTGAAAAAAATAAGAGGTTGGACTAAAAGACTTCTGAGATCCCTTCTGAGCTCTATGAACCTCGAATCTTTCTGCCAGTTTTTTTTCTTTTTCTGTCACCTAAGCAACAACTCTCCTAACTTCATTGACCCCATAAACAGGCAGAGACATTCTGTTCTGCCTCCCTAATCTCACCCAGCTTCCTGCCCAATGTAGCTCTTCCAGAGGAGTGTCTGATTTGTGTCCCAAGCTGGACTTTTTTGCCCCAAACTGTCTGGGGCTTAGAATGTGGGTCAAGCCAGCTTAGGGGAATGCATAGACAGAGGCTCATGAGTTTGGACGATGATGGTCATCGGGAAAAGTCTCTACCAGTCCCTCCACTCCTAGATGGTGATGGATGGGAAGGTAGCTCACTGTTTATTTCCCCTGGCAGCCTAGTGAGAATTGATGTGGGGCAGGGGTATCACTGCCGTTGCTGCTGCTATTTAATAAAAATACCCAGCGTGTGTCCTGAGGTTTATGAGTGAATATTCCCACCTGGGTGAGCCTCTTGCCCTGCCAGATCTGAAGCAGCAGGGAAAGGGGGTGAAGCTGACCAAGGGACTTAGAGGGTTGAGATGGAGAGCTTGGCTGTCCGCAGCTTGACTTGGGAAATACAGGAAGCATTGGTTGTGATGTGTCAATCTCTGGGTGCCTACAGTGCTGTACTATGGGTGGCTGCTGCCCTCTGATGGACAGTACTGCAATGTCCTTTGAAGAAGAGGCAAGCCAACAAGGCTGATGGTGGCTTTATGCTAGGCACTACTAGGGTCAGCGAATAGGTGCATAGAATACGCCAACCCGCAACCATTTTCCAGGCCTGATTCTGGCCTTTCAAGGTAGTGGAGACTAGAGAAAAGTCACCGTGCTGGGTTTTAGAAACCTCGTGTTTGAATTTCTAGGCTTCAAACTACCACTACCATTTTGACCATCATCTCCCCTCCGGCTCTGTTGGAGAGTCTAGGATCTTGGATCCAAGGGCCTTGGGTTAGCATTACCTCTTAAACCATGAGACCTGCTTCTAGCCCAGCTCCCACACTAAGAGGTGAAATCGTTGGTTCATCTTCCCTTCATCACTAGCAACAAGTGTTGACCGACTAAAAGGCAGCTAAGCGTTGGAGCCCAGAGAGAAGAAGCCAGAGCACCAGAGCTTCCAGGGCGGCTCTCAGAACCGTCATCTGGATAAGCAGTTCTCCCGTGGAGATGAGTTGAGATATCCCCACCAACCTACACACACACACACACACACACACACACACACACACACACACACACCACACACACA
>CM053623.1:95772401-95797165 GCA_028646595.1 Phalanger gymnotis
ACACACACCACACACACACACACACACCACACACACACACACACCACACACACACCACACACACACACACACACACACACACACACACACACAGCAGTCAAGTCAAACTAGCTAAAACAGTAAGGCACCCTGAGGGACAGAAAGGAGGCAGCATGCGCTGGGTATATCAAATCGCCACCCTCTCTGCATTGATCAGCATCTCCTCTCAGATCCCAATAGGGACTGACAAGGACCCTGAAACCAAGAGCCTTGTGACTAGCAACGCTCCCAGGCCAGTGCCCTCAGCCATCAGCCTGGGAAGCAACCCCTGTGGAGATGCAGCCTGGTAACTGCAACAGCCACAGCTGCCAGACTCAGAAAAGTTCTTGCCATCAAAGTCCTTGGTGAGGAAGGGATTAAGCTTTTATATAGCACCTACTATGTGCTATATTAATGCTCATGAAGTGCTTTACCAATGTTATCACATCTGATCCTTACAACAACCCCCGAGGTAGGTGCTGTTAGCTTCATTTTCAATTGAAGAACTGAGGCAGAGGTGACTTGATCACACAGCTAGAAGGCATCTGAGGTCAGACTCAGGTTAACTCAGGCCTTCCTAAGTGCAGGCCCAGTGTTCTATCGGCTGTGCCATCTAATTGCCTTGGTACTGCCAAATGGCTCACCATCTGCGGATCGTCTGGCTGTCTATTTACTGGGGCGCTCGGGAGGATGAGTACCTCTGGTGGGAGGGCCGCTGAGGCCTTTTCAAGGCTGCTTATATACCATTGGTGTCCACCTGCCACCAGACTCTCACCTGTGGCTCCAAGAAGCTGTAACATAGGCAGCAGCCACACCTCAATAAAACCATCATGGTAAATGGGCTAAAGCCAGTTGAGAGTGGGTGAGTTAGGGGGGTGTCACTCCAGGTGTATGAAGAATGAGCAGATGAGAACAATGTGTTCCAATGGCCATGAAGGCAGCTGAAGCAAGCATTGTACTGTAGAGTGCTTAGAGCTTGGTTAGACATCAGGGAAGCCAAGGTCAACCATTTCATCCCAGGCCTCTTGCCTTTTGTCCTGCCACTGGACTTTGATGACTCTCCAAGAGATACTGAGGTTGACAACTTCATGCACCTCTGCCTCACTTAAATCCAATTTATGCACGAGTCAAAAAAAAAAAAGCTATGAGACTCTAAACCAAAGGATTTGCTTGTTTGTTTGTATTAATATTTTTGTTTTTACATTTCCTACAATTTGATGTGATTTTATCAGTGGAAACAACCTTAAAGAAGAGGTATTAACATCTGCCTTGCTGCAGCACCCTAGAGATCATGGGTCTGTCCCTTCTGACTTGCAGCTGAACCCTAAGGTGAGCTCCTGGAGAAGAGACTGTATTTTCTATCTGTTCCTCCAGTGCTCAGTGCTGCACCTTGGACGTAGTAAGAACTTAATAAATGCTTCATTCATTCAGTACTGGAGGGCTAGTTCAAGTATATGTGTGTGTTGGGGATTTCTTATGCGCATAGGATCTCTGGCTAACCCCATCTCCTTCATCTGACTCAAATCCATGTCTGTTTGTCTCTTCTAATTCTGATTGTGATTATGTCAATTTGCTGTAAACATCTCTTTCACATGGTGTGTGCTGGTCTGAATAAATGGTGTCTGAATAAAGGTTTGGTCATAGGATCCTACATTTAGAACTGGAAGAACCTCTGAGATCATCTAATCCAGGGATTCTTAACTTGTGGGCTAGTTTACTTGTTTAAAAAAATATTTTGATAGCTATTTCAGTATATCGTTTTCCTTTGTAAGCCTGTGTATTTTATTTTGCGCATTTAAAAACATTATTTTGACGAGTTCATAGGCTTCACTAGACTGCTAAAGGGATCCATGACAAAAAAAGAAAGGTTAAAATCCGGCCTCTGACACTTACTAGCTGTGTGACCTTGGGCAAGTTGCTTAACTCTGATTGCCTCAAAAGAAAAAAAAAATAAAGGTTAAGAAAGAACCTCTGATCTAATCCAACTCTACCACTTTACAAAGGAGGAAGCCAAGAGAGGTTTGCTTTTATTATATTTTAAGTACTTTGGTTCAATTGCATCTTCCCTCTTTGCAGAGGTAGGGGACTAGGAGTATGGTACACTGCATATAATGTTCAACCTAGCTGATGCATTGTTTATTTTTCCGGAACTGTTTTATTTTTCTCTTTTTTTTTTGACATAAGGAATGGGGAAGGAGAAGAAATATATTGGAAGACGTAGGAGGATGCAAAAGCAAAAATATCAACACAGATACAATACAATACAATACAAATACAAATCAATACAGATAACAATAAACAAATTAACACTAAACAAACCATAAAAACAAAATATCTATACAAATACAAAAAATATCAATATAAACCAACAACCAACCAAACATAGGCTTTATTCAGTCTCATAAATAGCCAGACCAGCTGAAAATATATGTGATAAGGAGGCTGAGCATAGACCGAGGTTGGAAGGGGCCTTAGGGGCCTTTTACTGATTAGTTTGGCACGGGGAGGGTGACTTGCCTAAGGTTCCAGGGGTACTTAATTTATTACACGCCCCTCCCGAATGACGTTGCTGTGAAATTGTGTGCCATGGGTACGGGCCCACCCCCCACCCCCTGACTTCTACTAATGCGCGTTGTCGTTGTTCCGTTATTCAGCCCTGTGACCCCACGGAGCCTACTGTCCCTTGGATTTTCTTGGCAAGGACACTGGAGTGGTTTGCCATTTCTGAATTTGGGAGACAGAGGACACCGAGTTGGAATCATGCTCAGCTACTCGCTCCCTTGGACAAGACCACAAGACAGTCTGGGCCTCAGTTTCCCCTCCTGGGGAAGAGAATGTTGACCTGTAAGGAAGGTACTTTCTAGTTCATCCCTTGGGCAGGACTGGGTGACCAAGCTACAACACAACCATGGCACATGAAGAGGAAACGCTCGCTATTCGTCAATTACTTAGGTAGTAGGGAGGGCTTAGGTGCCAAGAACAGGTGTTATTATCGAGTTGCAAAAAACACTCCGATCCAACAGGAGGCGCAAGCACTGGAGCAAACGAGAGTGGTCGGGGCTGAACTGTTCCCAGCGCCCCCTCGCGGCGGCCTAGGAGCCAGTCCAGGCCTTGCCGGAACTACTTTCTCCCGGGTGCCGCGCTTTCACCCGGACCCTTTCTCCCCCGGGCACTTCCGGGCCGGCTCGCGGTCAAGATGGCGGAGCCGGCACGCTGAACATTTCCCATCGCCGCGCGCGTGGTCCCCGGACGGTGGTTCGCCGGCGGTTCTGAGAAGGCGCGGCGCCAGCCTTTGGACCCGATGGCCGGACAGACCCTGTTCGTGGGCCGCCTCCCGGCCTCGGCCAGCAGCCCGCAGCTGGAGCGTCTCTTCAGTCAAGTGGGGCCCGTGAAGCAGTGTTTCGTGGTCACCGAGAAAGGTAGGGAGCCGCGGGGGCGTCTCCGGCCTGGAGGGGGCGCGGCTCGCTTCCCCCTTCCTCCCCTCCCTTCCTGCCACCACCGCTGGGGGCCCGGGACAGCTCAAATCCTAGGGGGCCCGTTAGGGGCCGGAGAGAGGGAGGGACAAGGAGGAAAGGCTTAGGGAGATAAACCGGAAGTGAGGGTGAAGAGAAGGGGGGCGGGGAGAGACAGAGTGGGGCTGCCACAGCACGGGGCTGAAGTCCTGGGCGTTTGGTTTTCACTTAAGCACTTCATTGTAGAGGCTAGTGTTTCCATATAGTCTTACTTGAAACTGCAGGAATGTGCTTTACTTTTCCTGGTCTTCGTGCGTTTTTGTCTTTCCCCTCGTGATAACTTTTTTTTTTGGCGAGGCAGTGGTGGATATGTGACTTGCCCAGGGTTTCACAGTAAGTGTTGCGTGTTTGAGGCTGGATTGGAACTCAGGTCTTCCTGACTCCAGAGCCGGTTTTCTAACCACTGTGCCACTTAGCTGCCCCAATTCCACTATAACTCGAAAGGAAGGAATCGATGTTTGCAGCAGTAGGACCTTGACTCACCGCTTGCGCTCTGGCCTTTGGGCTTAGCCTGTGTTGTATGTGTGTGTACACACACACACACACCCACCCACCCACCCGCCTCCGCCACCATATCCTTTGGGCTTAGCCTGTGTTGCGTGTGTGTGTACACACACACACACACACACACACACACCCCCCGCCTCCGCCGCCATACCCCTCCTAGGAAATTACACTGGCCGGATAAGTCTGAGAAGGTTTTTGTTTTTCTTTTCGAGAAAATCCTGTAAGACAATGACCTAGCGCTTAGCACGTAGTAGTGAGTTCTTAATAAATGTTGATCAATCAGCCCTAATTTGGATCTCAACCAGTGGTTGGAAACCAATTCGCTGTGGCAACCTGCTGCTTTTTTTTCCCCACGTCTTTTTTTTTCCTCCTTTCTCTTTGGTCCAGGAAGAGTAGCCCTTTGGATGTGGATGAGGAATAATTCTTTCATACCTCTTATGTATGCGGGCAGATTCTCATGTGTGTTAAATACCAGATCATAGCCTCAGCAGGTTCTCTTTGTTACTGTTTCCAAAGCCATGAAACTTCCCCTCGAGCTCCCAGACAGCTCCCAGTATCTAGAAAAGGCTCTGATCCCACTGATCTTGTTTCCTTAATAGTGAACAGACAAATTAACATATGAAAGTCTTCACATGGAAAGGAAACAGACTCTTATGTTGTGATGCCAGGTATGGGATTTAATTGGATTACGTCCCCCCTCTCCTGTTTTCACAGCTCACATACAGGATAAGTGTGTAGTGCCATGGAAAAGGAAGTCATGCGCCTTTGAATTCTGTTTCTTCTTTTGATGTTGGGCAAGAGGATGCAGTTTGTACCTTTCTGACAGAGTTGACCTTTGGACAATATGATTTTTTTAGACAGGTGTTTAGAAACTTTTTCAATCTTCTCTTCATCCTTTTAGAGGAAAATAGGTGGAGCTTATCTCTACTTCAGATGTCAACTGCATATAGGAACATTTCAGCCCTTTCCGTCATGTCCAACTTTTTGTGACCCCATTTGGGGTTTTCTTGGCAAAGATGCTAGAATGGCTTGCCATTTCCTTTTCTAGCTCATTTACAGATGAGGAAACTGAGGCCTGAAGATTTAAGTGACTGTCCCAGGGTCACACAGCTAGTAAGCATCTGGGGCTGGATTTAAACTTAGGTCTTCTTGACTCCAAACTCAGCACTCTACTCTACGTCTGTCACTCCGCCCCTAAAATATGAGTATATATCGTCTTTAAAATGACATACAATATTTAGCCTATCGACCACCAGAATTAGTTTGAAAATTGTATGTGATAATTTGCATGAAACACTAATAAGTGTTCCAAAAAAGAGACAATTGGTATTTAGCGCTAGAAGAGACCTTTCTGATTATCTCATCCAACTGCCTCCTTCCCAACTGACAAGGAAGCTGAGCACCAGAGAGACCAAATGAATTGCTCAGGACCATATGGTTGAGATTCACCCCAAAGTCTTCTGACTCCAAATTCAATTCTCTTTCTATTATAACACATAAATGCCTTCTTCCTTCCTCTACTTCATCCGCTGATGGTCCCCTTCTGAACCTGATAACTGGGGAGGAAATGATGCCTTATTGAGAGATCATGGTCCTGTTAGTCAAGGGACCAGACTCTGCTACAAACTCACTGTGAAACTTCACTTCTACAAATCATTTATCCTCTCTGTTTCTTATTTTGGGATAATTGGGGGGGGGAAAACTACCCAATTTTCCCCTATCCCTTCCAGCCAGATCTTTTCCTGCTCAGTTCTGAGTCAGCTTATCTGTACATGTTCAGTGTGTACATGCTGATGTCTTATGTAACTGGTTGCTTATCTAGATTAATGTAATAATCTGGACAGTGTATGCTTTTAATCCATTTCATTTTTTTTCATAGTGGTGGATAGGTTCTTTTATGTTCGATTTCATCGAAGGAGATTTACAGTATTCAGAGTTTATGGAGTTAGTAGGCTGTCAGTGTAAATTGAAGAGCTTTGCCATTAGTGGGACATCTTTCCCTTTTCTGGACTTTGCTGTAGGGGATCATAGGTGTAGAGGACATAATTATTTAACTTCTTCATTTTGCGGATGAGGAAACTGAGGCCCAGAGCAGCTAAATGACTTGTTCAGGCATACACAGGTAATAAGTAGCAGAACTAGTATTTGCACCCAGGCCCTCTGACTCCAGATCCAGCATTCTTCCACTGTATTTAGCTGTCTCTAATCTTCCATAATACTGATGGTCAGTCACTTTTGAACCTGTATCCTCTGTTTAACTGCTTTGATTGATGTTGTTACTTAATGGATAATTAAGCACAACAGTTTCTGTGGTTGGTGATGGATTCTTCCGTGATTTTGGTATTAGAGGCATGATGGAAGAGAACCTTCAGTGCTGTATTTTGCATTTCTACCTTGCAGTTGTAAAAATTAGTGAAACCATAGAGTAGGATCTTATATTTTCTGTGCCTCTTATTTGTGTAATTCTAAAAATGTGATCTGATTTCAAAGATTGCCAGAAAATTTCCTTTCTAATATTTTCATCAGTGACACCCTGAATATGTGTGTAAACCATTTTAATCAAGATTTTTGGTTTAAACAAGAAATTGGTTACATGGGTCAGAGGTTGCACTGGTGCGTTCCCGTTCATTCACTTATTTATTTATTTTTACTAATCTTTTCACTTTTACCATCTTTTCCTCTCTTTTGAAATCCTCATCTCTTTGAGATAGCTTCAGAATTAATCTTTGAATACCTTGGTTTTTTAAATGTTTAATTTTCATCGATATCTTTTTTTAAATACAGTATTTTATATCTGAATGTTTCTCTTTTCATCCAGTGAGTCATTCTTTGTAACAAAGGATTTGAAAAAAAAAGCAAAAAAAAAGCAGGTCAGCAAAACTGGTGAATTCATTAACTGAGTCTGACAGTAAATATGAAGTGTTCCTCACTCGTAGTCCTCTGCCTCTGCAAAGAAGGGAGAGAGTAGTGTTTTCTCATTTCTTTGGGGCTGGCCTTGGTCATCATAATTACATACCATTTAGTGTTGTTTTTTTTTAAATTCTTTATATTATTGTGGTTATTGTGTGTTTTGTTTTCTTAGTTCTGCTTACTTCACTGTTGGTTCTTACAGATCTCCCTTTGGGATACTTTTACACAACAGTCCAGTTGTAATGAAGAATTGTAACCAATGGAATGAATCATGAGAAAGGAGAAATGTGGGATAATTTTAAATGACTTTTTTCATTATGTAGTTGGTCAGATCTAATTGCTCTTCTTGATTAAGAATTCTTACTATTTCTTTTGTTCACATAGTTGTGCACAGAGATACTTTCATTGATTCTACCTTAAGAAAACTTAGTGCAAATGTTCATTTCTTTAAAAAAAAGTATTGATAACATTTTGTTTTGGTACAAATGACACTACCCAACAAACACTTTGTATCCCCAGTACTTAGCCTAGAGTAGGCACATAATATATCTGTATTAAGCGACTTATCCACCTCTCTTGTAAGTACTGTTCCGAGAAAGGATTTCTTAACTTTAATAGTATGGTACTAAAATTGACTTATTTGACTTGAAGTTTTTTTTCTCCTTTAACAAGTTTTAAAAATACTGTTTAAATTCTTATGTGTATTGTTCTTTTGGTTCTGATTACATGCAGATCTTCCTTTATTTCTCTGAATTTTTCATTTCTATCATTCCTTACGGCATGGTAACATTCCATTCCATTCATAGATGGTGTTTTTCAGCTAGTTTCTAGTCATTGGGTACTCATTTTGTTGCCAGCTTTCTCATATCACAAATAGTGAAACATAACATTTGTTTAGCAACAACATTCTTCTGGCAATTCTTTATGCCTTTGAATCATAGAACATCATAATTTCCTAAATTTTTTAAACAAGTTTATTTAAATAAAATGCTTGATTTGAAGGGAAAACTAGGTCCAGTTTCTTTAGAGTAATTTATCCATACTTAAACATAGATTGCCCTACATGTATCGTCTATGTACCAAGAATTATAACGTATTTGATTTTATTATAAAAGAAAAAGACTGAAATTATCCTATCAGTGAAGAATGCAAGGGTTTATTGTTGTTTTTTTTTGTTTTGTCTTTGTAAACCATGAGAATAGGGTAATTTATTGGAATATAAAATAAAAGCTGAATAAATATCATGTTACTGATGGAAAAAAGGGGTATTTTCACAGAGCCAGTTTGTTTTTCTCTTATTCCATTTTCATTTGATGGCTAAAATTCCCTCCCTCCCCCCAATAACAAGCATTTCATTTTTCTGATCCCCACCTCCCCGACCCACTATTGAAAAAAAAGACAAAACTTAATAAATCTACATTACCAAGCAAATTTTTACTTGGGGTATGTCGTGTAGGTTTCATTCTGCACCTTGAGCCTATCACCTCTGTCAGGAGGTGGGCATTATGCTTCATCTTGGGCGTTTTAGAGTCTTGGCTTGTCATTGCATTGATCAGAATTCTTACATCTTTCAGAGTTGCTTTTCTTTATAGTGTTGTTGTTCTCTTGCTCTGCTTACTTTACTCTACCTCAGTTCATACATATTTTCTTAGCTTTTTCTGAAACCATCTGTTTCGTTATTTCTCATGGGACAATAATTTTCCTATTAAATTTATATACTATAATTTGTTTAGCTCATTCTCATCCATTTGATTTTGTTTAAAATATACCATTGGCCATTTAGTTAAAAAACAGCCTATGAGCATTATACCTGTGCACTTACAGCGATTTAGCATTATGCTTGTGCACATATAGCAGTTTATGTACAATAAAATAACGAGGAGAGAGAAAAATCAAAGAAGAGATAAAACTGTACTGGTGTAGTTAGGACATAGAAGAACTAAATCTTGATTTTGTAATTTTGAACATACTGTTTTCCTTGGGAGCAGAGTTCTGGAATAAAATAGAAAGTTCTCTTTTTGGCAAAAGTATCTGTGTGCTGCTAGGATATGTTGGTTGGACCTTCATCCTCTATTTCTTCCTGTCCAGTTATATCTGTTTCATTGTTAGGCTGCCTATCAGATTGGAATCTAATCTGCCTAACTGACAAACTCTGTTCACCATAGGCTCTCATTAATTCACTAAGTAGTATGTGTTTCTTAAATTAAAATTGAACCACAGAACCATCTTGCTTCTTGCTCTGCTCCTTTGGAATTCATTTTCTCATTTTATGTCTTGATTCCTTCCTTCTTTTAGCCTTGGCGCATCATGAAGTGTCCTCAGCAGCCACTTAAGAGTAGACTATTACAAGTTTGCAAAGATTTAAAAGTACAGTTAACATAAAGGGTAATGGAAAGATGTGTGTGGTGGGTTTAAGCAGGCTACAGCATGTTGCCAGCAGCAACTAGCACGCAAGAAATGCCACAAAAGACATTATCAAAGTATAATTGGATGAAATGATCATGTAGTGAGGATAAGAGGCAGCAGATGGAGTGGCACATTGGTACTCCCTGAAACACAAAAATAATAAGAGGAAAACAGCATAGCGCAGTGGGGAAACTGTTGGATTTGGATTCAGAAGACCTGAGTTTGAAAAAAACCTTCATCTGCCACTACCTTTGTGACCTTAAGCAAGTTACTTAATCTCTCTTGGTCAAAGTGCCTACTTACTGTGTGCCATCTTTAAAGGAAGGGGTTTGGATCAGTTGACAGCTAGGGTTTCTTTAGTTCTAATCAATGGAACCTTGGGGAGATTCTTAATGGAGTCTTATGGGAAAATAAGCGCAAGAATCCTACATGATGAAAAAATTTAAAAAGAGGATGAAACAACTGCATTGAGAAAGTCATGAATCTTCCAGAAGATCAGACTTTATTCATCTTCAGGATAGAAATATTTTTCTTTTTCTTTTTTTTAGAAGTGTTAATTACTGCTTTGCCCATCTCACAGGTTTTTTTAGAATAAGGCAATAGAAATGAATTGATATGGAAATGTTAAAAGTACACTTTAGAAAGAGTTGTTAATAACTACGCACATGATATCCCCTGTAGCAATACAGGAAGTTTATTTTGAGGGGTACTCTAAAAGAAATTGATTGAGTGTTATTCATTCTGAGGGAGCCACTCCTTAGCTATCATTTGATTTTTATAAATGGTCTTCCAAATGCCTCTTTTTCTGCCTCCTCAGGGCTTTTCCATTTTCTTCATAATTCTGGCTCATTATAAAGGTTGTGTTTCCTGTGATATGATTTCTAACAGGTCTTTGGCCTTTTTATGAAGATGTTCCTGTGGCTTATAGCTCCCTGCCCCCCCCCATCCCCCCATTTTGCCTTGTAGGCAGTAAGACATGTCGTGGCTTTGGCTATGTCACTTTTTCCATGTTGGAGGATGCTCAGAGGGCCCTCAAAGAAGTTACCACCTTTGAAGGTTGCAAGATCAACGTGACTGTTGCCAAGAGAAAAATAAAGAACAAAACAAAAGAAAAGGAGAAGAAGGGTAAGTTATACAAAGAGTCAGTTATTGTTTAGGATGAAGAAAAGTATTATGATATGAAAAGGGAGGAATTGGGCTTAGGAGAATCTTTAGGGGTTAAAGACTTCAAAACTAAGGTCTCCAAAACTACCTCTAATTCACCTAGACCTCATTGGCTCCTCATTTTATTCCTTCATTCACTCTTGAAATTGAGAAGTCCGGTATTCCTGGGCATAGGAAGGTCTGTTCTAGTTTGATGCTATCCTCAGTAGTAACCTGGGCTTGGATTTTGGTTTTGATGATTTCTCTTCAATATTGATCATGACCCAGAATATTACCGTGTTTTAGTGTTACGGTATTCATTCCTCTTGACGATTGTCATTTCTCTTCCCATGTTACCTTGTGTTTGGAATCCTCTGGTTTTTTCCTGCATAATCAAGGGCAAATATTTGCTTCTTCTCTTTTCTTTTCCAGAATCTTCAGTGACCCCACAGGAACAACCAGAACAAGAACCAAAGCCCAAGTCTGAAAAAAAGAAAGTAGCTGACAAAAAAGCTAGACTGATCATTCGGAACCTAAGTTTTAAGGTAGGAGTGAGGGGCTGAAGAATCTGAGAGAATGTTACTTGTAAAACATATCTACTGTCAGTACTACCATCTGCCTGTGATGGTGTTGGTGACTTCTTTTCCTTTTGAAAATGAATCTTAGCTATAGTGATGTCAAAAAATGGATCTGTTTAGGTGAGAATCTATAAAGAGCACTGAATGCAGAGGAAGGACTACTTCGGAAGGATTTCATAAGTAAATCTTCCATTATTTTCTATCCTTTCTGCCACAGATTCCATAATGAAACACCCCTTTTCCAAAAATTTGATTTTCCATCCTCTGAAACCGAAAAGTGGCTTAATACTGGTAGGCTAAATTCTCAAGAGCTGGTTTGCTTTTGCTATGTTTGTGGTTACACTCCTTTCATCACTTTGATTTTTCTCTTTAGTGTTCGGAAGACGATCTGAAGACCTTGTTTGCTCAGTTTGGTGCTGTCTTGGAGGTGAACATTCCTAGGAAGCCAGGTACTGATGAGCCTCTGCCCATCTTATGAATCAGAATGGAGTTTAAAAAATATTTAGCTAACACATGACTTCTTATGTTAGGCACTGTCCAGAACACATGTATGCCTTTTCCTTTGGATATTTCTGGATAGATTAGATATATTATTAGCCTTAGGAATATGGTTCTAAAAGTATCATTTGTCTTGAACTTGGGTTCAAGGAGCCAAACTCATTCTGGTGGAGGAAGTGCCATTTTTATCTGGAGAGAGGCCAATTAAAAATTTTGGTCAATTTAATATTCTTTTTCCGTCTTTGTAGCTTGTCTTTCTGTGACCTTACCTTCCAGTGTAATTACTCAGTTACTTGACTTTCTGTGTTACTATCTACTTACAGATGGAAAAATGCGAGGCTTCGCTTTTGTTCAGTTCAAGAATCTCTTAGAAGCAGGAAAAGCCTTGAAAGGCACAAACATGAAAGAGATAAAAGGTTGGTCTGCTTTGCCTTCTTTGTCCCCCAAAGGCCTAGGCATAATTCCTGGTGGTTAGGTAAATTGGCATAATAATTTCTACTTTCTGAAAAATGCAAGGTTTTACATCAGTCAGTTTTCATTGTTGGTGTACTAACCAGTTTGGTGACATTTTCCTGACGACAGTTTCTCTTAGGGTTGAATTCGAAAGTACCTGAGGTTGCTATAAATATCTTTTCTCTTGCTTGTCCTCACTTTGTATTTTTTTAAAACTTTGGGTGGACAAAGGACCTATAAAATAATTGATAATGAATGAAAATTGGCATTGAGGTAGGATGGGAGTTTTCTGCTTCTCTCTTTTAGCTAATCTAGCTCCTTTGATTTGTTTTGAAAATTCAGCTTTACTGATGCTTATTTTATCATGGTCATTTCCATATATACCCCCTCCCTGTCAATGAGGGCCCCCCTCCCCATAAGAGAAATATCCCCAAATTATTAAGCAAAAGCAATTGACACAATATAACATCCCAATTTGAGCTCTGGCTCTAGGAGTCCTGTCTCAATGTCCCTGTCCCTTTAAATTAATAGTGTACAAACACTACAGACCTTGACTGATGATGATAACTCACATTTATACAATACTCTGAGGTTTCTGAATTACCAGCAGCTCTGTGAGGTGCTAGTTCAGATGTTATCCTTTGCGTTCTTCTTCCCTTTTCAAGCAAAAAATCTCCAGGTCAGAGAATTGAGTTGACTTGCCTAAGATCAGAGACAGACTTTGAACAAATTTTCTGTTAGCACAGTGTTATTTGTTGCCCCGTTTATTTTTCTTTTCTGACATTTCACTTTCCCTTCTCACCAGAAACCTAGAGGTGTAGAAGGTGAGAAGTGACAGGAGTGGGGACATTTCTGATTTCCTATTTCTCTCCTTCCAGCCCTCAGTGGGCAGCTGTTGGAGGGTATATTGTTAAAACAAGGGTAGGAGTTTTCTTCAAAGGATGGTATAGTCATTCTCTGGGCTGGCACTTCTTGTGACTGGAGGCTGGGTGTTGGACCTATCAAAGAAGGAATAATGTTAAAGGCAGGAAATATTCTTTCTAATGTCCACTATTTGTCTCACAGGGCGGACAGTGGCTGTGGATTGGGCTGTGGCCAAAGATAAATATAATGCAACACAGTCTTCTGCTTTAGGTAAGGGTTTAATAGTTCTCTGGAAGGGATGCTCTGAATGTCCTTTCTTACCCTCTTGAAATCCTGTTTAATTTCTGTCCATTCTTTAAAACTCAGGTGGTACCTCCATTCTCATCTCACTACATTGCCAGCACTTTGTTTAATCCACATACTCTGTAATGTTGTGTAGTATTGTGTTTGTTTCTTATCTTTTCTCATCTACTTCACAACCTTACTGGGTAAGTGGATTAAGCAAAATGGTAGTAATGCAGTGAGATCTGGGGATTAACAGACCACAACCTGAAGGTTGCACAACAAATACTGGAGGGGCTGTGGGAAAAACAGGCACATTAATGCACTGTTATATTACTATGTTCCCAAGGTTTTTAAACTGTGCATACCCTTTGACTCAGCAATACCACCATGACTTCTACACTCCAAGAAAAGCATAGAAAAGACCCACATATACAAAAAATATTTATAGCATCTCTTTTCATGGTGGCAAAGATTAGAAACAAAAGATGCCCACCAGTGGGTAATGAGTTATGGTATGTGAAAGTGATGGAATATTGTTGAGCTGTGATGAAGGATATGGTTTCACAGAAACCTGGGTTACTTTGTATAAACTGATGTGCAGTGCGCAGAACCAGGAGAACACTTTCTACAATATCATAAAAACAACTTTAAAAGACTTAAGAACTAATTAGTTCAGTGACTGTTCATAGTTGCAGAGGACTATCAATGAAGCTTATTGTCTTTCTCCTGACAGATAGGTGATAGGACTTAGTGCAAATTGAGGCTCTTTTTTTGGACATGGCTAATTTGAGAACTTGTTTTGAGTATGCATGTTTGTAATAGGTCTTGTTTTTCTTGCTTTCTCAAGAAGAGTGGGGAGCAAGGAGGTGAATGCAGAACTAAAAATACAATAAAATTCAAAGAAAAAGAAGAATTTAGGAGTAAACTTATACTGAAAACTGAGAACTTGATGCTTGTTTTCAATTTGGAAATAACTTTTAAAAATTGATATCTTTGGTTTTTATATCACCTTCATTTCTGAATGTATCCCACCTCTTTTCACTCAGTAAGCCATCTTGTGTAACAAAGAATTTAAGAGGAAAAAAAATTTCAGCAATTTGTAGACCAATAGTCCCTGTCCTCTGTAAAGAAGAAATATATTTTCTCATGTCTTCTATGAGGTCAAGGTTGATAGTCATAATTAATCCCACAGCTTTCACCTTTTTGAGTCTTTTTTTTGTTGTTCTCTACATTTACATTGCTGTTGTCATTGCATATTGTGTTTTGCAGGTCCTGCTTCACTTTGCATCAATTTTCCCAGGCTTCTTTTGAATTTTTCATATTGATTTATTCTTGTGGCACAGTCACAGTGTGTTACTTTACTGTTTCACAGCTTGTTTAGCCATACCCTATTGAATGAGAAAACAAGTAACTTTCAGTTCATGACCAGCTTCAGAAAGCAGATTTCATGGGGGAGTAAGTTATGTGACTGTGGTTAAGGATGGTGGTCTTTGGTTTGAATTTTATATCAGGCCAAAAATAAGCTTCTTGATGCAGACCTCTTTTCCTTATTCTAAGCAAGAATAATGTTCAATATTTTGGTAGGAAGGAGAACATTTTTTAAAAGTTGAATGATGAGCCTCACTTTCCATTTAGATATTCTCTTAGCAAACAAAGAAAATAAATCCTGAGAAACATGCAAAGCCATTGATGGGTGAGGGTTTATTGTTAGCGCTTTGGCATTGGTCTCTACATTTGACCTAGCAGCTCTTTGGCTTTCTGTGCCAGATCATCTCTATTGTATTTCTCACTTTACTTCACAGGTGAGGAACAAAAAACCACTGAACCCAGAGAGCAGCTTGCAAGTCAAGAGGAGGGCAGTGAGGAGGAGGATGAGGATGATGAGGATGAAGAGGATGAAGAAGAAGAATCACAAGCAGCCGAGTCAGTGACGACTCGGGAGAGGTGAGGAGCAAAGCCTTTTCTGAACACAGAGAGGAGGATTCTAGTTTGAAGGTTCATCAGTTATCTTTAGGAAGAGGAAGTGCCTCTGTGATGGTTTTGGAAACAGAATTGACTTGTCTGGTGGAACCAGGAAAGGCCTCTCGGCTGTCATGGATTCTTAATTGCTTATGGTTCACTTTTCAGGAAAGGCAAAAGACCACTAACTTTGCATGCAGAGAGCAATGAGGAAGATGAAGACAGTGGCCTGGAGGAAAGAAGTAGCAATGAAGATGAAGAGGATCAGGATCAGAATGAAGTGGATTCAGATGAAGACGACCAAGGTTTGCCTAGTAACTGTTTTGCATTGAGGACAGATCTCTACTCATTCATTAAGAAGTCAGGCTAGCACTTTAGGTCCTGCTCTAAATAGGCTCTTCATATTTGTATAAAACTTACTTTAAGAAAGTCTATGTCTATTCTCTCACCTCTTTACTCAGAGCTCATTTTTAGAGGTTGGAGTAGGAAATATATATGTTGGGAAAGTGAATATTCTCCCTAGTGAATTGAAAACCTTAACTAAATAGCTATTGGACACAGTCCTACTTAGGTGAAATATTCAGGCAGAGAGTGACAATGTAGACATTCAAAATGTTCGTTTGTATGTCCCACTATAGGTGATAGACCTGTACCACATATACACTGTAGGCAGTATAAGACCTCTTAGAACACTTCTTAAAGCTGTACCTGTATTTCCTAAACATGTCAGTGACAGGTAGAGTGATATAGTGAATAAAGGGCTAGAAGCTGGGAGTCAGAAAGACCTTGGTTCAAATCCTGATGCTGACATCCACTGGCTCTGTGACCCAGGGCAGGTCACTTAACCTCTCAGTAGACCAGGCAGTTCTGTAAGATTGTTACTGGTTGCAGAGCACTTGCTCATCTACATTGATAAAGGGAATTTCCTCACTGAGTATTCCCCACTCTAAAGAAATCACAGGTCTGGACCGCCAACAGAAGGTCATAACATTGTGATAACATTTATGTCAGATGCCATGGGAAAGTCCAGATCAGTAGAATTTAACCTTGGAAGCTTTTTCAAATGAGGCATTATAGGTGCAAAAGTTGCCGTGGAGTCAGTAACCGTGCCCTGCTTTTATAGGGGAAGTAATGACATCATCATGCGTCCATGTGCCTTCTGTAGTTGTGAGTTCAGGCTTAGAGGGAAATACAGCTTGCTTTTCCACGAGGGGATGAGAAGGAAGAGGCACAGCGTGCCGATGCTAACTCATCCAGATGGAAGGGTAATGAGATCCTGTACTAGTGACTGGTTCCAATGCCTTATTTTCTTTAGATGTGGAAGTTCCAAAGAAGAAAAAGAAGAGGAAGTTGCCATCTGATGTGAACGAGGGGAAAACCGTGTTTATCAGGTAGGCCGTATTCCCCCAGAGTGGCGTTATGTGCCACCCTGGGGATCGATGCTGCAAGTGACCCTGAAGGGCAGCGCCTGTGGGACTCATACCCTACTTTGAGGCCTAGGAACATACTGAGAAATGATAGAAAACAGGTTCTGATAAGCTGGAAAGGATTTATAGGGGCACATGACATTCACAGTTATTTGTTAACCTGCTTGACTTTGGTACCTGTTTTTTCCGTTTTCTCTCATTTGTTTTCAAGTTTTTCCTCATTATTTTCTCCTCCTTCTCTTTCTACAAACATTCTCACTAAGCCTAAAAAGCCTTGCTGTGGCCCTCCTGCCCCATCTAGCTCCCCTCCTGTTTCTCTCCTTGCTGCTAAACTTCTTGAAAAAGTTTTCTGCACTCAAAAGTCTCCACTTCCTTACTCCCGATTTTTTTGTGTCGCCCCTTTCTGTTGGGACTGCCCTCCCCTGCCCCTGTCATTCTCCTGAAACTGCTCTGAGGTACATGTAACCCCCAGATCCGCTCTTTTTTCATGCCTTATCTTCTGACCTCCCTAGCTTTTGGTATCATTGACCATGCCCTCCTGCTAGCGCACTGTCTTGGGTTTTAGAGATACTTGGTTTTCTTCCCACCTCTTTGAACATTTAACTCACTAGAGGTGCCACAGTGTACAGTGTGATGGGCCTGGAGTCAGGAAGACCTGAGTTCAGATGTGGCTCAGACTGGATTTCACCCCAGGTGCATGAAGTCACCTTTGTTTGTCTCAGTTTCTTCAACTGTAAAATAGGGATATAATAGATTCTGCCCCTAGGGAGGTTGTTAGGCTCGAATGATGTGATATTTGTAAAAGCACTTAGCACAGTGCTTGGTACAGAATAGGTGCTGTGTGAATGCTGATTCCCTTCCCTCCTTTCCTGCTCTTGCTTATGGATCCCTTTATGTAGGTGTTCTGCAAGACACTGTCCTCATTTCCCTTTTCCTTTTTTATCTGCACTTTTTTTCCTTTGCAACCCCACTCCCACAGCTTTAACAGCTACCTTCATACAGATGATTCCTAAATCATTGTCTCTAGTCAAGGCCTTCATATTGCCCACAGACCAGCATCTAGTCAATAGTCAGTTAACATTTATTTGGCACCTACTGTGAGCCAGGCACTGTGCTAAGTACTGGGGATACAGATAGAAAAAAGGCAGTGTCTGTCCTCAGGGAGCTTACATTCCAGTGGGAGAAGACAAAATATAAAAGAAAGCTGAAAAGTAGTTGGGGAAGGGTGAAGGTACTGATGAGATGTGGATAACAAGGCTGATTGGATCTTGGAGAATGTTGAGATTTCCCAGTGATGTTTACTTGGGGGCATGGTGGAGAAGCCAGAGGGATCCAAAATGAGTGAGTACAGCCGATGGAGAATGAGGAAACGTCTGAGGGCTTCTGGTAACTTCTGGTTACCTTTCTCTTTAAATCTGCCGTGTCTTCTTACTTGACCATTTCTCTCTATGGTACCACAGTTTACTGTGCCTCTCATGTTTGAAACTTTGGGCTATTTTTGACTTCTGTTTTAACCTCTTAATATCCCATCAGTACCAAGTCCTGGTCTCACATCTATAATGTCTCTGACATCCTTTCCCTCTGTTTCTTTTTAAAATTAAATCTTTTTTTTTGAACTAACCAAAATCCATTTTGCTCCCCTCATGCTCTAATAAAAAGTTACAGAAAAACAAAACCTTTGTAATAAATGTGTATAGTCAAGCAAAACAAATTTCTGAATTGGCCATAACCATATATATATCTCAATCTGCACTTTGAGTCCCATCACCTGTCTGCAGGTAAGCAGCATGTTTCATTGTTATTTTTATGGAATTATGATGGTCATTGCCCTGGCAAGTTCTTAAATCTTAAATCTTTTAAAGCTGTTTTTATGATATTGTTATTATAGAAATTGTTCTGATCATTTCACCATGCATTAGTTCGTACATGTCTTCCCAGGTGTCTCTGAAACCATATCCTTCATCATTTTTTATAGCTCAACAGGATTCCATCACCTTCACATACTATATAACTTTTCCTTTATTGATGGGCATCCCCTCGGTTTCTAATCTTTGCCACAACAAAAAGAGCTGCTATACATATTTTTGTACATGTGTGTCCTTTTCTTTGTCCTTCTTGGGGTGTAGAGGTCACGGTGGTATTGCTGAGTCAGAGGGTATGCATAGTTTAAAAACTTTGGGGACATAGTAACTGTATTAATGTACCTGTTTTCACATAACCCCTCCAGCATTTGTCATTTTCTTCTTTTGTCAGCTTTGCCAATCCAGTGTATGGGGATTAGTATCTCAAGAGTTGTTTTAATTTGCATTTCTCTGATTATTAGTGATTTAAAGCATTTTTCTTATGACTTTTGATGACTTGAATTTCTTCCTCTGAAAACTGTCTGTTCACATCCTTTGATCATTTATCAGTTGGGGAATCGCTTTCCTTATGTATTTGAATCTGTTCCCCATTTATTTCAGATGTGAGACATTTGTCAGAGAAGCTAGCTGCAAAGATTCCCCCCTACCCCCGCTTAATTTCTCTTCTAATTTTAGATGCGTTGGTTTTGATACACAGATGCTTTAAATTTTATGTAATTAAAGTTGTCCATTTTCCCTCCTGTGAATCTTTCTATCTTTTGTTTGGTCATGAACTCTTTTTCTTATCCATAGATCTGGTGGGTGATTTTTGTCATGCTCCTCTAATTTGTTTATGATGTTACCCTTTATGTTTATCAGGTGCTCATTTGAAGCTTATCTTAGTGTGTAGTGTGAGATGTTGCTCTCTATAACATCTCTGACAAGTGTCTACCAGACTTTTCCAGTTTTGCCAGCATTTTTTGTTAAATTGGGAGTTTTTACTGCCAATATCTGAGATCTTCAGGTTTGTTAAATACTGGGCCCTGCGCTTGTTTTCTTTTGTATATTGGGTGCCAAATCTGTTCGACTGATCCATCTTTCTATTTCTTAACCAGTACCAGATCTGTTAGATAATTACGACTTTGCAGTAGAGTTTGAGATCTGGTACTTCTAGGTCCCTTTCCTTCTTACTTTTTTTCAGTATTTCCTTTGAGAATGTTAACATTTTCCGAAGGAATTGTGTTATTGTTTTTTCTAAATCTAGAAAGTAATCATTTGATTCCTTATTTTCTACAATTGCTGTGCTGGAACAGGCCCTCATTACCTGATTACATTACCTCATTACATGAACTATTGCAGTCACCTTTTTATGGGTCTTCCTACCTCTGCTCACTTCTTCCAGGCTATCTTTCATGCCAGTGCTAGCTAATCAACAAACATTTATGATGTGCCTGGCATTATGCTAGGCACCTTGGGTACAAAGTAAAAAATGAAACAATCTCTGTCCTATCACAAATAAAAAGAGGGGGAGACAACATGTACATATAAAAGTAGATCTAAAATGAATGCAGATCACTTTCTGTAGTATATTTTGTCCTTTTGCCACCAAAGTCACAGTCTTCTGTTTTTGTTATTACTTGAGACCTCCATGAAGATAATTATATTGTCACGAAGAATAGCAGGAAGAAAAGAATATCAAAAGTCAGAAGTTAATGTTCTTAGAACCAAGGAGACCATTTCTTACAAATTCTCAAATAGTAAGTAATATGAGAAAGTAAAGGATTCAACCAGATACACAAAGGATGGAGAGAATGGGGAGAGACAAAATAAAGTGTGTCTCAGTACAGAATGCTGTCTGAGACATACATCTGGACTGTTCTGTGTGAAATAATTGTGTGCAGAGTTTATGGTAACTACTTGAGGAGAAAAAGTCGTACTCTGTAGATTTGTATTAAAACCCATTTTCTCTATTCCTGGAAGGGTGTGCACAGCTGGGGAAATATGGAATTTTAACATTGTGTTGAAATATTAGAAAACAAATAATGGTTTCCAACATTCCTAAATCTTATCTAGAAAAATAAAGGGTTTGTAACTATTTTCTCTTCTTTCAGTAAGCTTGTAAACATCTTGTGTTTTAAGTCTAGAAGTTTATTATTTTGAAGTTTCAGTTATTTTTCAAAATTTGCACCAAAATCTGAATTTCCTAGTAGCTGCAATCAGATAAAATTGGTAAATTCTATCAGTTGCAATCAGATAAAATAGCCATGTGAGAAGCATTTCAGCCATTGCAGGTACACAGGATCTTGCATTTGTGATGGGTTACTCTCTCATGACTTCCAATTGTCTTTCATAGGAACTTGTCCTTTGACTCAGAAGAAGAAGACCTGGGAGAGATCCTCCTGCAATTTGGGGAACTTAAGTATGTTCGTATTGTCCTACACCAAGACACAGAGCATTCCAAAGGTAACTGTTGGCAACCGGTTGGGCCCTTAAGAGGTCTGAGCCTGCTGCTATTGCTGTTAAACACATTCAACTTTGAATATCTGCTATATCCAGCGTATGTACAAGTTGCTGAGGGAACTGCAAAAAAAAAAGGTCTGCTCTTTGCCCTCAGTGATCTTTTTGGGTAGTGTTATTTAAGATCTTTTACTAAAATCACATTTTAAAGTTTTATTTTGGTAGCATGTCTTATGTGACATAAGCCTACAAAATACAATTTTAATAGAATATCTTACATGAGAACATAAAAAGTGCTATTATCTGTCCAACTTGTGGTTTATTCCATGTTCTATCTTTAACAGAGGCATCCAAGGGACTTTTTGTGGTTGCTGTTCATGAAATTCATTTGGTATTCATTGCGATCCCAACTGCCTATTAGTAACTTAGGAAGGGTATCATCCATAGTTTTGTCTCTCTCTACTGGATTTCTTAGTATAACAGGTTTAATAGATTTCCATTGTTCCCATTAATCGAAAATATAGAAATATCTCATATTTTGCTAATTCAGTTGGTAATTTCGTCTCTGTGGATTCTCTGTCTGGTGATGCAGATCAAAACCCATTCATACCTTCTCATTCTTTGAGATTCTTGTCCAAGTCTTACTCAGCTTCCATGAGTATCTAACTAGTGTAGTGGAGGCTTTCCTGTATGTCAGGGGTCCTTTGCCTTATTTGCATCCAGGAACCCTTCAGCAATCTGGTAAAGCTTGTAGATTGCCTCTCAGAATAATGTTTTTTAATGTGTAAAATCAAATACGTTGTATTGCAAAAAAGTAACCAAAGGTTATTGAACATAAAGATGCAATTTTTTTTCCATCCAAGTTCATGAACCTCCTGAAATCTATCAGTGGGCCCTAGGTTAAGAGTACCAATTCTAGATCTTTTAACGCTTTGTTTTAACACTTTGCCTTTAGGTTGTCTGTTTGTTAATCCCTGGATCTCACTACATTACCAGCTTTCCTCCTTTTCTGATCATGTATTTCCTTGTTGATATCTTTTCAATTCTCCTTGTGCCTAAGCAACTGTTGTTAATATGTTGCCCACTGTGCTTCTGTCCATTGCCCGTTTTAGTCACTTGAAGTTTTGATTCTTAAGAGATTTTGATGTGATTCATAATGTATGTAGAATCATCAAGAGAATGTTGGTGTTTAAAATATGGACTGTTTTGTCAGAGAGCAGCTTAGGATCATTGAAGATACTATATGGCCTCTGAAATGCAAGCTCTCTTCCTTTGATTTGGAGCCTAGTTCTTGTCCAATGGCAACTCATGAATGAATGGGAAAAAATAGCATCTCCTACCCGTTTTAAAAAATGTTTTATCATTGCTTTTTATTTTTTATATGACAGTCATTTCCTGACATTCCATGGCCACAGAACCCTCTCTTTTAACAAAGGAAAACAGTTAAACATTGATCTGATCTGCCAGTGTATACAATACTCTGTATTCCCTGCTTCCCTGTTGAGAAGAAGGAAGTATGTTTCATTGCCTGTCCTCTGTGAATAAGACAAGTCATTGCTTTTAATCTGAGTCCCATCTGCCTTTGAGAGTTGTTTCACTGACATAATTATTGTGTAGATTGTTCTGGTTCTGCTGTCTTCCTAAATCAGTACATATGAATGTTGCCATTTTTCTTGGAATTCCTCATATTTGTCCTTTTTTATGACATGATAATCCAGTATGTTCAGATACTCCAATTTGTTTAGCTATTCTCCAGTTCAGTCCAATCCAGCAAGAGTTTTTAAAGTACCCACTACTTGTAAGGCCCTTTGCTTATGTGGAGAAAAAAGGACAAATGGAAAACAATCTCCAGGGAGTTGGCGGGATGCAGCATGTAAACAGATAAGGTTGTGTGATTATTTGGAGAGGGAGAGAGCATTAACTAAAGGGATCAGGAAAGGTACCCAACAAGAGACAGCTGAATTTTGAAAGAAGTAAGGGATTCTAGGAGCTGGAGAGATTCAGGGCTGTTCCATGGTGTAGAATTGGGAAATGGAATGTTGAGTTTTGGAAACAGCAGATAAGTCAGTTTGGCTGGAATGTAGTGGGTAAGGGGGAATCGTGTGAAATAACCTTGGAAAACTGGGCTGGAGGCAAAATTTGAAGAGCCTTAATCCTCAACAGAAGAATTTGTATTTTATCTCAGAGGTCACAGGGTGCCATGAAGGGGATCAGGATAGTGACATGGTCAGACTTGTTTGGAAAGATTATTTTGGTGAGTCCAATTAGGAGATTATGGTAAGAGTCTAGGTTAGGCAGGATGATGATTTTCTTTAGGAAGTTGTGAATAAAGAGGAAGAAGTATTTGCAAGATAAATCTGAAGATAGGATTGATAAGACTTGGCAACTAATTGGATATAATGGGGATTAAGAAAGGAAAAGGAGAGGAGGGAGACAGTTGAGAATGACTCCAGGGTTACCCTGAGTAACTGGAAGAAAAGTAGTTCTGTCTGTAGAAGTTTGGAAGAGGATCAGGTTTGGGGGGGAAAGTTCTGATTTCAACATGTTGAGTTTGGGATGCCTTTGGGCTATCCAGCATGAGAGGTCCCCCAGACAGTTGGTAGGATTATAGTTTCGGAGAGATATTAGGGCTGGCTATATAGATCTGGGTATCATATGCTCCAGGATGATAATTAAACAGGTGGTAATTGGTTATATTGCCAAGAGAAAAGGTGTAGAAGGAGAAAAGAAGGCAGCCAAGGTTAGAACCAGTAACTCAGTTGATGTTTAAGGAATTTTGGTCCTAAGCCTCTCTTAAACTCGGTCACATAGAGATCATCTGGGGAACATCAGCTAATTTCAGATATGACTTTGGGGTTGCAGGTTGTTGATTTATAAACACTTAAGGAATTATACCAGAAAATCAGGATTGCATTTCTTGTCTCAGACTTTATATTGTGTGGGCCCAACCAACCTATCCTATTCACGTGCCTTGGAAATGGAACAACTTAAAATATTTTTAATGCAAAAATTGATAAGAAGGTGTACCATGCAATAGATGACAGGAAAGAAATGTAAGGTGCAGTTTTTTTTTTGTTTGTATCTATCTGCATTTCAAATGTCATGGAGAAGTCATATATCTATAAGACTGTTTGGACATTACGCAGCTACCTTCTGTAAAAAAGGAAAATGACAGGATGGTTTGAGTGTAAGTGACTTTAGGGTATCCCAGCTGCTGTATCCCAGCATTTCATTCTGTATGCCAGAGTGAAGGCAACAACATGGTGTAGGAGCAAAGAAAGTTTTTTTAGCCAACCTGGTTAAGCCAGCAGTTCTCTGGATGGAGAATGTTGGGTGTAGTCTTTAACATTTGTAAAAATGGTCTGGAAGAGAAAGTGCACATAAAAATACTTACACATATGGCACTCATCTCTTTGAGGTAGTATGATGTCTCATCGAAAGGCATGGATTGTAGGAAGATCTCATCAGGTTGTGTGAGTAGGCAGGCAGAAAAGTAGCAGATGAGCTTCGATGTTGGCAAGCGAAAAAATGCCATTTTGAGAAAAAATAATTTGAGTTCTACCTATTAAGATAATTAGTTTTGAGCTGTCAGCTACACCTTAGCAGAGGGATCTTTTAGTCATTGTAGATTGTTCCCTAAAGATAATCTTCCACCTAGAATATTCCTGTAACTAAAAAGGTCAAAAAAATCAGGAGGAATGTTAGAAACAAAACAAAAAGGATTATTTCACTTGCAGAAAGAAAATGAAGTTCAAGAAAGTCACAGGGAAGCAGGTGCCTACTGTATTAAGTTTGTTTTTTTACTCTTAGTTGTAATCAGACTTATCAAAATATAAGGCTTTGAATAGCATGGTGTCTCCAAATCAGAGAGTACAAGAACAGAGAAGCCACGCCCCGATTACTCAT
>CM053623.1:95797265-95974765 GCA_028646595.1 Phalanger gymnotis
CCTTTCTTCCAGCCTGGCAACTGCCACCCTGTGGAGGAAAGGCCTGACAGCTCCCTCTGTAGGTGCTGCAGCCCCTGTCTTCTCAGTAACCATAGCTATTGAAGACCCAGAGACCCTGGCTCTGTCAAATGGTTAAATACTGGAAATGGATCTGGTTTTAATCATTGGAAAGAACACTAAAGAAGATGCATTACTGTCTGCCATGTGACCTAGGGATCAAATGAGATAATATTTTAAAGTGTTTGGCCAGTGCCTGATGCATAGTAGATGCTGAAGAAATGCTTGTTTCCTCTCTCCCCTCAGCCTTCCAGCCTTTTCATCTAATTTGAAGCTGAGCCTTTCTCTCTGTCTTGTCTTCCTCTGTTAGAATATGAGCTCCTTAAGAGCAGGCGTTGTCTTGTCTTTCTGTGTATCTCCAGTGCTTTGCAAAATGCTTTACTCATATTAAGTACTTAATAAATGCCTCTTCAGTCATTTATTCATTGAAAAAGATAGTTTGAACATAAGTGCAGGGAGCACTAGTTTATACAGTAGAATCTCTGTATTAAGTCACTAATGTGATCTAAAGTTTTTCTGATGTCTTCCAACTTTGAAAGGAGCAGTTGGTAAGTGACCCATTAATCTCACTCTTTCAGAATGATAGAATTAGCAATATCTATGAATCCTGAAACACAACATGGATTATTCACGAAAAACTACTAAGCTGTTCTACATACCCTTTGACCTGTCAATCTTCTCAAGGGCATATGCGCCAACGAGGTCAGAGGCAGAAAGAAAATTCTATATATACACCAGAATATTCTTGGAAATACTTTCTATGGTGGCAAAAAACCGGAAACAAAGTTGGGTAGCCCTTACTTGTGTTCCTCAGGCCATCTGCTACCCCCTCTCACACTTGGCAGTACGGAGAAGTAGATTGTCTTATTGAAGAAGAGGGACTTGGAAAGGAGAGATGGGATGAAAGTCAGCTTTCTCTGAGGGGATATGCCATAAGAGGCATCACTAGCCCAGTTCACTTCAGCCTCCACAAGTGTATTGGGCGTGACTTCTGGATGTGCCCTAGGAAGACATTTCATTTCTGTTTCTCTCGAGGTTGTGCATTTGCCCAGTTCATGACTCAGGAAGCAGCTCAGGCATGTCTCGCAGCAGCTTCTGCAGAGACTGAGGTAAGACATTTTCCTTGACCTATAATTTTTGCCATAGTGATTTCCATGGCAAAGTTTGATAGGGTAAACACCTTTGATTATTGTCAATTCTTGATTATCCACAGTAAGGTTTAATTCAGCAAACATTTGGTAAGTATTGAGGTGTAGTGGATAGCGAGCTGGCCTGCGGGTCAGGAAGACCTGGGTTCAGGTGCTGCCTCTGAAACATATTGGCCGTGTGACTCTGGGCACATCACTTAACCTTGGTGTATCCTCACAACTTTCAAATAGGTTACAGATGAGTTAATGATCTTCATCCGTGGGTTTTGCATCCGAGAGTTTGCACATGTACATAGATGAAACCGCAGGTCTGGGCCTCAAAACAAGTATAATAAGTAGGATTCAAAAGACTCATAGTCTAATGGAGGAGAGAAGAAAGGGTTAAAACAGACATAGAAATAACTAGAGTACAAGGTTTTCTAGGCAAAGCGCTATGAGGAATTTGAAGAGAGAGCTCACTTTGATTTGGGGTGGAGAGGTAAAGAAAATTTCATGGTACTTCAGCACTGGAATTGAAGGGAAAAGCAGAGGATTCATTTTCAAGTTTGTAAGATGGCATGAGTAAAGGCAGATGGTCAGCTTTGGGAGAATGTGCCATCCCTACCAGAACCTTGAGGCAGCAACATGCTTAGTGTAGAAAAGAGTCGGTGGCAGGTATAGATAGGGCTGTGTTTCTGATGGCATTCCAAAGCTGGATGATTTTTTGATTATCTGCTATTTTGTATCACCATGACTCTTTTTAATAAAATATATCCTCATTTATTCTTATAGTAGCCTTACCTATAGTACAAAGTATTTGCCAATTTACAATGTCCTTACCAATTTGATTCTGCCTCCTGGACCATTTAGATAGGTAGGGACTGTTCAGAGCCAGTAGTAAGTTTGCTATATGCAAGGCTGTATTTGTGATTGGCTCTTAGTCTAGAAAATAGTATACTTTAAAAGCTACTCCTTGTTACTCCCAGACCAGAATATCTTAAATTTGCATTTCAGACAGAAAGATTTGGATTACTCTTTCACTGTCTTGCTTATTAAATGCTTGATTACTTCTTCCTATCTGTCTGTGTCTACCTGCCTAGCTTAAGAGATAGAGGATATATTTTATTGTAGGATGGAGGGCTAAAGCTGGATGGCCGGAAGCTCAAGGTGGACTTGGCTGTGACCCGGGATGAAGCTGAAAAATTGCGAACCAAGAATGTAAAGAAGCAAACAGGAACCCGGAACCTCTACCTGGCCAGAGAAGGCTGTGAGTAAGGGGAGACATTGTGCACAGTTCCATAGTCCCGGAAAATGCCATATCTTCAGTGGGCTCTCAGATAACCTTTTACTTGATGCATTTTCACAGCTGCATTCTCATGTTTCATAAAAGATTCAGCCATAATATATTCTGGGTAAAATTTTGCATTAAAACAAAAAACTAAATTATGTGAAGAGAATCATATGGTACTATGTGACTTCTAAGATTTCTTTGAAGTTATAAATCCTGTGATCTTCAGGCTTTATTCATATTATTCAATTCAAAAACATTGCGCACTTTTTATATGTTATTCTAATGTTGCAGATAGTCAGCTTTGATTAGTGAGGAAATGACTTTCCATGTTGTGGAAAAGTCAAGTTCTTGTATCTTCTTTGTGAATGTGCATTTAAATATTCTACCAGCGTGTGGGCAGGAGCAAAGAGAGAAGGAAACTCAAACCAGGAATCTTATCTCCTTGTCACCATTTCTGCTAAAAAGGTTTGATGTGAGATTCTAGTTTTGAGCCAGTTGCTAACATTACAATTTTGGGTTCTTGATTCTTGCCTTTTTTTTGTTTTTCGTTTGGACTTGTAATTTTATTAATTTAGGGAAACTCTCAGTATGAAAACTCCCTCTTCTCATGCAGATCAGCAGTTCACCTATAACTTCAGGTCACAGAGTTTCCTGAGGGCATTTAGAATTTTTGTCTTTCCTGTAGTCACACAGGTACTGTGTGTCACTGGTAGGACTTGATCCCTAGGCTTCCTGACTCAGCTGGCCCTCCTTGTCTTGAACTCTGATGTTTCTCATTGTTACAAAGGCAATGGAAAGTTGTCTCTAAAAAGCCAAAAAACAACATTCCTAACAGCATGTCACCACAAACAAAATCATGAAGCCCCCAGAAAAATCCATATCTATTCCCAATGCCATGCTCTCTCCAAAACCATGGTTTGGACTTTACAGAAAGTTTCATCCTCCATTTTTTAATATTATCTGTTCTTGTTAGCTCCATATTTGGACATCTTCATGGATGGCTTTTGCTTATTTGTTTAGAGTGCCTGTGAAGACTGGCTACAAATTGATTTATTTTTGTACGTGTTGTATTCTTCCTATATAATGTAAGCTCCTCAGGGACAGGGATTGCTTTCATTTTTATCTTTGAATCCCCAGAGCCTAGCACAACACTTTGCATGTAGAAAGCCCTTAATAAGTGTTGTTGAGTTTAACTTAATTGAATGAGTCTCTGTCTCACTCTGTAGGTGATAGCAGTGGGCAGTACAAATCGTTGGGCACTACTTCCAGGCAGGCATCTCCATCTAACATCCTCCATACATATTCATCCCCCTTGTAAAAACAAAGTGTTCATTGTTTTAGACTTAGGGGCAGTTCTGAGTTCAGAGGATTGTAACCTCTTTCTGGGCTGTACTGCTGTGTCCTGACCAGCACAGCCCTTTGGATCTTGAATGCAGTTTGCATCATTCAGAAAACATTCCTCTGATTGCTCAGTGAAAAGTCCCTTGGTGACCTCCTGGCCTTTTGCCCTTTTTTTTTTTTTTGCAGTGATCCGTGCTGGGACGAAAGCTGCAGAAGGGCTGAGTGCTGCTGATATTGCCAAGAGAGAACGGGTAAGTATAGCCAGAACCAGGCCAGCTTTTGGGTTCTGGCCATCAGAAAATGTGTAAATGCTTACTACGTACTTAGCATTTTAGGGAATTAAAGAGGTGAGTATAAGGCAGTCCCTGCCTACAAGGGGCTGACAGTCTGTTTTGGATAAGGCATATATGTTAACCAGTTAATAAGACAAGTATTTTATTTATATATTACATATGTCAGCATTTTACAGCATCTCAAATGTTTGGGATTTCCTTGGTGTATCTTTTCTCACTACCAGTACAGGTCACAATTATGTGGTTTTCCCTTAATTATGTGATCTCCACAGGCTTCTATGACTGGAAAAATTCATCATCCAATGGCTACCCTAGGACCTACCCAAGATTGTTCTTTGCATAACCTTCAAGAACCTAGGGTCATTTCTTCACCATGATGAATCATTAGAATAGGTCTTTAGTGGAGGGCCAGTTTTATATTTTAATATAATAAAGTACTGAATTGTGTAGTACAGAGAGTAGAATAATATATAATTAGATTCTAATTATGTAATACAGTTAATATGTGCAAAAGGAATTAGAGAAGATAGACATAAGTGTGGGCTGGAATCCTCAGGGAAGGATTTCTACTTAAAAGATGTGAGTCTTTGAGCCAGGTTTGGAATCTTGATATTATAGTCACTAAAATGGTATGAGTTGGCAACTCTTTGGATGTATGGGGTAAGGGAATGTAAGGAGTTGAGGTTTAATGCTGATGTTTGAACCTAGGAAGCTAGAAGTATCGTGTTGCCCTCAGTAGAAATGGTAAAGTTTGTTTGAAGTTTAGTAGGAAGGATGAGTTCTGTAGTACACAGAGATAGGATTTGAACCTGCGCCCTTTGAATCCAAAGTCCAGTGCTCTTTTTACTACCCAACTATACTTGTGTTCAGTTCATAGCTTTCCATTTTGCCTTCAATGATATCCTAGGTGGTATTTCAGTGGTGCGCTGGAGCCACCTCATACTTGTTCACTAGAGCTGATTGTTAAAATTTCATTGTGAGCATTTACACCTCAGAAATTAGTAAAGGCTACAAGTTAGGGCTTGATTTATTGTTTTGTTGATTGTCTAGACCAGTGCTGTCCAACCTTAGGTTTTTATTGAAATAATAGACAATATATTTTGATTTGCCATTTTAGCAAGAGCTCTGTGGTAGCTCAGCTTCGTTTACTAAAGCATTTATGTAAATTTCTATGCTTGTAAGGCGGGCTGCATAAATCACACTGCAGGCTGCATTTTGGACAGCCCTGGTCTAGACTTAAGAAAGTGATGGAGAAAATAGTAATAATGCAGATTGAATTTAAAAGTGTGTTGCCACACATTTTTTCCTTAGCAGCACATTACTGAATATTATGCTATGCTTTGCTGAAATCAAGTTATATTGTGTTCATAATATTCTCCACATGTCGTCTAGTGACCCTACCAAAAAAAAAAAAAGAAAAGAAATTAGTCTGGCATGACTTGTTCTTAAGGAGCTCATGCTCATTTCTGATATCTTGTCTTCCCTTTCTCAGTGCTTTATAGACTCTCCCTTTAATAACCCATTCTAGAGTTTCATAGTTTGAAATAACCACCTTCTTCCGCTTTTTGAAAATTAAGACACCATTTGAAGACTGAGGGGAGTGTGCACGGGGCAGAAGTGACGTATCTTTCTTCATTTCCCTTTCTCTGGGATAATGGACACTGGATTACTCCCTTATCACTCTGTATTGGCTGTGGGGTCATAGAAATGTGACTGGATCTTTGAGTTGCTTATGAGATTATGTGATTTAGGAGGTTATTTACTTACCTGAGTGAGCTTGAGCAAGTTACTGTGTCACTCAGCAAGCGTGGTCAGGAACTGTGCTGGGTGCCAGGGAGGAGGGGAAGGGGAAGTAGGCAGCACGTACATATACAAGAATGTGCAGAAGAAATTTAGATACTTTGGGTGGAGAGGGCACCAACAATGGAGGTAGAAGAAAGGGCTTTGTACAGAATGTGGCCTTTTAGCTGAGTTGTGAGGGAAATGAGATTCTAAGAGGTGGAGGTGAGAAAGGAGCGTATTCTAGGCATGGGGACAACTGGTGCACGAGCATGGGAGAGGAAAACCCAGGTGTTGTGTATGAGACCCAACAAAAAGGCCAGTTTGCCAGGACTGCCGAGTGCAGGAAGGGGAGTAATGTGCGACAGGGTTGGAAAGGTAGCTTGGGAGCAGGTTGTGAAGAGCTTTACAACCCAAAAAAGGAGTTTATATTTCATCCTAGAGGCACACTGCAAAGTGGCCAGGATCCCAAAAAAGATCTCACTATGTTAATAGTCTGAACGTTATAAGCTGAAAACCAATTGCGATAATGCGAAGTCTTACACTTGAGTGAAGTCAGCTTCACCAAGTATAAGATGAGAAGATGGAGTTAGCTCCTCTCACAAAGATCTGGGGGTTTTAGTGGAATGCACACTCAATGTGAGTCAGTGATATGGCAGCCAACAAAGCTAATTCAGTCTTGGGCTAAACTCAGAGAGGCAGTCCTTTTTAGGAGCAAAGGGGTTGCTAATCCTACTGTATTTTGCCCCCATCAGACCTCATCTGGAGGATTTTTGGGCATTGCAATTTAAGAGAGTGTTTGGAGGTCAGCAACCACGATGGCCAAGGGTCCTGAATTCATATCAAAGAGCATTGGTTGAAGAAACGGGAGTATTTAGCTTTGGAGAATAGAAGTCTCTGGGGGACATGATGGCTACTATTAAGTATTTGAAGGGCTATCATTTGGAAGACAGATAAGACATGTTCTGTGTAACCCTAGAAAGCAAAACTAAGAGCAATAGGCAGAAGTGGAAAAGAAGCCAAAGTAGGCTTGGTGTCAGTAAAAACTTGTTAATATTTAGAGCTGTCCAAAGGTACAATCGCTGCTTCTAGAAGTAGTGGCTTTCCTCCTCCCTGGAAGTCTTCATGCAGAGCTTGGGTGACCATTTGTCAGTTATGTTATGGTTTTGGGTTCCTTTCA
Organism: Phalanger gymnotis; assembly: GCA_028646595.1. NCBI lineage: Eukaryota > Metazoa > Chordata > Mammalia > Diprotodontia > Phalangeridae > Phalanger > Phalanger gymnotis. The sequence continues at coordinate 95,804,334 of CM053623.1, forward strand.
GCATTGGGTTGAACAATGCGGCCGCTAGGGTCTCTTGCAGCTTTCCCAGTCTGTGATTGTACAGAAGGAGCCACTGGAGTTTATTTAGTAGGGAAATGACATGGTCAGAACTTTCTGTTTAAGGAAAGTCACTTGAGTAGCTAGGTAGAGGATGGATTTGAGTGACATAAACTTGAGTCGGGGAAACCAGTTAAGAGGCTTTTAGGGTAGTCTAGATGAGAAAGAGCTGAAGGCCTGAATTAGAGTGGAGGCCATGTGAGGAGAGAGAAATGGGCACGGTATGGCAGCAGACTCAAGGATAGGCGACTGATTGAATGTGTCTGGTTAGGAGGAGTGAAGAATCAAGGAGAACAAGGAGAATCAAGATTGTAAACCTAGGATGTTGGAAGACTAGTATTGCCCTTGACAGAAATTGGGAAATTTAAAAAAAGGGGTGGGTTTGGGAGAGAGATAATAAGTTATGTTTTGGACCTGTTGAGTTTGAGATTCCTATAAGACATACAACTTGGAAAGTCAAGTGGACAGCTGGAGAAAGGTGATAGGAACTCAGGAATGGGACATAATCTTTACTTATAAAGTTTATTTTCTTTTTGGCAGGGCAATTGGAGTTAAGTGAGCCCAAGGTCACACAGCTAGTACATGTGTCAGGTGTCTGAGGCCTCATTTGAACTCAGGTCTTTCTGACCCCAGGGCCCATGCTCTACTCACTGTGCCACCTAGCTGCCCCAGTTTATTTTCTTAAATTCAATTTTAGTTTATTTCTGTTTCTACATCTCTTGCCCATTGAGAAGCCAAGAAAGACAAAACCCATTACAGTTATGTGTAGTCTACAAAACCCATTCCCTCCTTAGCTATGTCCAAAAAAGGAGAGAGAAAATAAAATATGTTTGCCCTCTGTCCGTTCCCTTTCTATCTGGAGGTGGACAGCATGCTTCATCATGAGGCCTGTGGAATTGTGGTTGTTTACTGTGTTGATCAGTGTTACCGAGTCTTTCAGAGTTCATTATTTGTGTGTTATTGTTGTTATTGTATAAGCTGCTCTCCTGGTTCTGCTCCCCTCACTTTACGACATAAATATACACATTTCCCCAGGTTTTTCTGAAACCATCCCTTTCATAATTTCCTATACAACAATTTTCAGCAGAATAGCATTCCATCACATTCACATATCATAACTTATTCAATAAAATTTACTTTAAAAAAAGACGCAGCTCTAGGTGAACTCAGATTGGTATACATGCAGTATCACAAGCCTAAGTTAATGCTGCAAAAAGTGATGAGCAAATATATGAAATTTGGCACAGCATTTAAATAAAGAGACTGTATCTTGTGCAGTCAGGTAGCCATACAGTACAGTTCTGGCAACATGATTATAGGCACAGACATTCCTTTGCCTCAAGATGGCAGAGTTGAATTAACTTAAGGTCTCATTATTTGAGAAGATATCTTGTACTTTCAGAATAAACCAGCTACCATAGCAAAGGAAAGCACCAGCTATTTTCCCTCCTTCGTCAGGCCATGTGAGACTGTATTATGACCGGTCTTTTCCATTTTACACACACACACACACACACACACACTCAGCTGACAGGATCCCTTGCTTTTAGAAGGCAGCTATTCTATAGTAGACAAAACACTGTATTTGAAACCAAGGTTTGAAGCCTGGGTTCGAGTCCTGGCTCTGTGACTTATTAGCTGTGTGACCTTGGGCTCTTTCTCATTTCATCTCACCTCACTTCACCTCTCTGATCTTTACCTGTGACATACTCGTGCTGCCTACCTCACAGGTCTCTCATGAGAATAAAAGGAAAGAGCGCTGTGCGACATGAAGACTAAACGTCAGTAGCTGTCCTCCTCACTGTTATTACTATTCTTTCATGTTGTCAAATTCTAAGTCTGCTCTTCTTAAGGTTGACTTGAGCTCTACCAGTTTGTTGTTCATTGTTCTTGCAGTTTGAGCTTCTCAAACATCAGAAGCTGAAGGATCAGAACATCTTTGTCTCCATGACCCGGCTGTGTCTCCACAATCTTCCAAAGGCGGTGGATGACAAACGGCTCAGGAGATTGGTGCTGACTGCAGCTGGAGCTGGAAGGGCTGTGCGCCTGAAGGAGGTAAGAGGATGCTTTTTTCTCCCTTTTTTCTTTCTTTCTTCCTTTTCTTTTCAAGTATCCCTTTGGCGTTTGTCTGCATTCAGTGGGAGGGTGCGTGGTCTGTGCCAACATCTGTGACTCGTTTGGTTAAGCATTGTGTGCTGTGATGCAGTCAGGGTTTGGGGTTCAGTCCCAGCACTGGTGAAGTAGCTTTCCTGTGTTCTGTGGTTTCAGACTACATTCCTAACCCTAGCCATTATTTTGTAAATAAGTGCTGTTGGTCACAAGAGGGGCTTGCTGGGAAGGGGTACTAAATCCATCACTACAAATTTGTTTCATTATCCTCAATGACTAATATTACTATCTATCTGCCAGATATAAAGGATAGCATGTGGTTATGATGAATGCATTTTTAATTTGGTAGGTATTGAGGTAACGGATGTAGATTTAAGGTTTACAAAACACTTTACAAGCATCTCATTTGTTCCTTGCGACAACTTGGTTTTTGGTTTTACTTGTCATTTCACTAGATGCAGGGAATTTCTTGTGTGGAAAATACCTCCACAGATCCAGATCAGTAACCCTTTTGTAGCTTAGAATCTTAGAGAATTCCCTGGAACCACTGAAAGTTTACGTGACTGGTTCATAGTCACATAATTAATATTGTGAAACCTAGTATTGGGAATCCAAATTCAGCACTCTTTCCCATTCGCGTATTATTATTTACTGATACATACTGTTGTTTAATTGTTTTCTGTAAATCTTGCCTCTTCATCAAGATTGTAAGATCCTTGAAGTCAGTGTCCATAACTTGGACTTTAAAGCCCCCAACAGGGCTTTGTACAGTGTTAGGCATGTAGATCTTCAGCAAATAGTTGTTGCATACTGAATCCAGCATCTTGGGGGCCTGAGGTCTTAGTCCTCGCTATTATTTGGCTGTTACTTAGCATTATTTGCGTGCTGTTATCCAAAAAACTAGGAGTGACTTAAGAAATTTTGAGCAGAAAAAAAACACTGAACTTGTAGCCACAGAGTCTTCTCTCCATTTCTCTGTGTCTGTATACTCTTCATGTTCTTCCAATACCTGGAATACCCTTCCTGTTCAAATGCAGTAGGCAACTCTCCTTTCCTTCTTCAGAAAGGTCTTCAAGGGAAAGAGAGGTGTGGTTATGATACAGTCCTACAGTTTTCTCCACCTCCAAACACATAAATACTGAGATCGATCAAGCTTATATGCAATTTCATGTTTCAGCAGTCTGTAATTTCATCAGTGTGGATACTCTTTCTTCTAATGCAGATTGCTGACATTCTAGTAATTTAATGGATAGTCTGTAAGAGTTAGCTATGGCCAAAAAAAGTATTGGCCCTTTTGCCAGCTTGGTGAAGAGCTGGCTTCATTTCTATCAATAGTCATGGCATCTGTTATCAGCTCTGTTCTTGAACACTTGCTTACCTAGGAGAATCGAGAGAATTTGCGCTACGTTAGCATATATTTGAAAAACCAAGTTCACCTCTAAGTCAGGATAAAGCTTTGGTGTGGGGCTGTAGTGAAATAAATGGCTGCCTATTATTGAATCATCGTTCAGTCGTGTCTGACTCTTCATGACCTTGTGGACCATGGCAGCCAGTATTGTCCATGGGGTTTTCTTGGTAGAAATCCTGGAATGGTTTCCATTTCCTTCTCCAGTAGGTTAAGGCAAACAGAGCTTAAGTGACTTGCTCAGGGTCACACAGCTAGGAAGTGTCTTAGGCCAGATTTGAATTTATGTCTTCCTGATTCTAGGCCCAGTGTTTTATCCACTGAGCCAATTAGCTATTGACAGTTTATTTCACTTTGTACTGAATTATCCTACTTTTCCTCTTGTATATAAATTTGATTTTCATGTTGATGTGTATTTTTAGGATATAAGTTCCTAGTGGTAAGGGAACTATATCTGTTTTAACTCATTCTGCGTGTGCATAGCCAAATGCTCTGTTAGGTAGACATCGACCCGGATGAGGATTGTTTTCCTTTTTTAAGTTGTTAGAGAACTTGGTGTTGTGAGAGCCATCCATATCAAAACCTGCTTCAGGACAGGGAAGATGTTTTTCTCTCTGTCAGATTACCATTGTTCTTTCTCTTGGTTACCCTTAGTGTCGTGTGATGCGTGATCTTAATGGTGCACATGGGAACATGAAGGGTCAGTCCTTGGGTTATGCTTTTGTGGAGTTTGAAGAACATGAGCATGCACTGGCAGCCCTTCGTCACATCAACAACAACCCCGAGATCTTTGGTCCTCAGAAGGTGAGAGGTGTCCTGTGGGGAGTCATGGATTGCCCATACTAGGCCTCTTGGTGTCCATTGTCCCCTTGTATTAGAATAGAGGGATGAGAAGAGTTAAGGACATTAAATCAGAGGGTTCAGCATAAGGGGAATTGTAATTTGGACAAGTTGCTTACAGAACCAATAAAGCTTACTACTGTGTGAAGTGAGTAAATAGCAGGGCCTGGCTTGTACTGCATATATACATGACCCACTGTACCCATAAGTTAAGATATTTGATGAAAGCTTTTCTCTCTTTCCCTTATACAGAGACCAATAGTAGAGTTTTCTTTGGAAGATCGAAGAAAATTAAAGATGAAGGAACTGAGGGCCCAACGAAACCTGGTATAGACCTTGTTGTTCTTGTAGCTATTTAAAATGCCCTGTGGTGTTTGTTTTGCCAAGTCCTAGTGTGCAGGTCTTTGCTCAGAGCTTTTCATATCCTTAACTCTTAATTATTTGAGGACTAACAATTTATAGAGTTTTAAGACCGTTTTTCCTCCTGCTGTTTCATTTCTTGGTCATTTTACTTTTACCTCCTGCTAGGTAAAACTGCACCATACTAGAGAGAGGGCAGGCGACAGGAGAGAAGAAACTCCAGATTAATATTATTACTGGTTAAACTTTTGGCCAGGATAGATGCTAAAGCTAAGATTAGAATTTTGTATTAAATACTTTCTCTCCATTCTCTGTTTTTGACTGCCTTTTGGTTTAATATGCAATGTATAATACACTGTAGTTTTAATCATCTATTTCTAAAATCTGTCTCTATATATATATATCTGACAGAGTATATATATACATATATATATATACACATGGAAGTTACTGTTCTTATTTTAGCTTTTGCATTTATGACTTTTTTTTATCATATTAACTTGCCTATTTGCCATACTTTTGGCGTGCAGATCATTTATGTGTGAAATCTAAATAGGCCTGGAATAGAAAACTCGGGAGTATAAATTTAAGTGTTGTTCGAGGACTATTTTGATGCCCTATAAAAAGTAAATGTGCAGTTATTGTCTAAAAATATTGTTGTGCTATTGCTTGGGGAGCAGTTCTAAAGTTTCTTGCTTTTAGATACTGAGTATTTTCTTTCTTCCTTGTCTTTATCAGAGGTGGAGGGACTGAGTGTCCTCCCTTCTGACCCTTTGTGACAACTATAGTGAATGTCCGGTGCCCATTATTGTTTTCTTCTTGATCCTCGTAGCTTTGGGGAAAACAAAGTATACTGCTTTTTCTTTCTTCTGATTCTACCCACTTCACATAAAACCCATATTCTGCTGAGACTTGTCAGCAGCTAGGTTTCATAGAGAAACCAGGTGGAAAACTCACTGTGAACTCTTGGTTTATGCAGCAGAAAATGAAATCAAAGTCTGTAGCTGATGGGCCCCCAAAAGACCAGCAGCAACAGCCTGGGAAGTTCCAGAAGCATAAGGCTGTTCACAGTCACACACAGGGCCCGAGCAAGCTTCCCCTGAAACCAAAAGGGGCTCCAGGTTCATGGGCAGGTTTCCAGACCAAGGCAGAAGTGGAGCATGTGGAGCTGCCAGATGGGAAGAAGCGGAGAAAGGTCTTGATGCTCCCCTCACATCGAGGGCCAAAAATCAGGTAGGAGGAAGCTCAGGGCAGCAGTGGGTGGGTGAGAAGGGAGTAGGGTGCTTCTAAGCCAGGCCTTGTTTTACAGAGGTTTACTCCAAAGTCAGGAGTTAGCTGTTGTCCTTTTTGTGGACAGATGACTGGGACATTCAGTGATGTGTTATCTTGTTTGGTAGGCAGCTAGGTGGTGCAGTGAATAGAGTGCTGGGTCTGGATTGAGGAAGACATCTTCACGGATTCAAATCTGGCCTCAGACACTTATTAGCTATGTCACCCTGGGCAAGTCATTTAACCCTGTTTACCTCAGTTTCCTCATCTGTAAAATGAGCTGGAGAAGGAAATGGCAAAGCACTCTAGTATCTTTGACAAGAAGATCCCAAATGGGGTCACAAAAGGTCTGGCACAGCCGAAAAATGACTGAACAGCAAAATCTCATTTGAAGGGATGATCCAAAGAACCCATCTTTGCATTAGTACACATGCTGTTGTCAGACTTTGTTGGGAGGAAGCACGTGGAGGCATGTGACCTTTGATTTGGGGATCCTTTGAGGGCAGGGCTTCATATATTTCCTGTCTGGTTCATGACTGAGCGTAGAGAAGCCCCAGTGAACATTATAGACAAACATCTTACTTTCTAAATGGGACCTTAGTATTTGCTGAGACTTGTCTAATTGGATTTTCTCTTCAGTTAGTGAAGGACACTTTGGCACGAGATGACTTTAAGAATGTTTTCTGTAATACATAAAATCATCGATACCACACAGTGCTGTGTCATGTCCATGTACAATAGGTGCTCAGTAAGTATTTGTGGGATGAATGAATGTCAGCTGATAAAAGAAGGTTCTGAAGTTTGGCTGAAATGTGAAGCCATTGGGTTAATTTGTTGAACAAGGATACAAAGATTGGAAATCAAAACGCCCTGCTGTAGCGTCATTTTAAAGGTTAGTTCTGCCTACTCCCAGTCTAGGAATAGTACATTGTTTAGCCTGCCATGCTGTAAGAGAGAGACTTTCTTTTTGATTGCTGGATTCCTGGCCCACATGGCCCTTGAGAGGTGACTCAGAGTAAACGCTTCACTCTGATTTCAGAATGCGGGACAAAGGGAAGGCTAAACCTCTTCCACCCAAAAAGCCAAAGGTCCAGATGAGACATCAGAAACAGGAGAAGCGGCGCTCCATGTCTTTGCAGGTGAGGACAGCGTGACAGTTCTGCCTCCTGCAGGCACATTCTTGTCACTTGTTATCTTAGCGAAAAGCAGGTCTTCCAGGGGCTGGGCTGCAGCCCTCTTTCCTGAGTCCAGTAAGGAAGGTTCTTTCTGGAAGTTCTGGGGGAAGGTGAGCAGGTGTGAGAGGGCCCAGGCTTGGTGATGGTTCCAGGAGTCACTGTGTTCCTTCCAGGCTCATTACAGATTCTTGGAAAGCGTTCGGGTGGGGAAGGGTGTTTCCTTCAGACCGTGGCCAGGCTCTGGCCTGACAGTGCTGAGCTGATGGGGTCTGAACTGTGGCTCAGAGCCCAGACGTGTGCATCTGCCTTCTCCCTCGGGTTTCTAGGTTTACTGACTATGGGTATGGGGCACTCACAAAGATCATCTTTTTCTGAGTAGTGGCAGAGAGATGACAGAGCTCTTGTTGATGTCTTCTCTGAGGAATCCTGTCTGAGATTTCTTGAATGGAGTTTAGCTTGGGAAAACTTGTTGGTGAACAAGTGCTTTAAATACTACATCCTTTGGATGTTTAAATAAAGGTGAGATTCACATTAATGCCTTTTTGCCTCCTTCCCTTTTTCCTATAGGTACCAAAGAAAAAGACTAAGGAAAATAACTCAGAAATTCGATTCAACCAGCTGGTCGAACAGTACAAGCAGAAAATACTAGGACCCACAAAGGGAGCCCCTTTTGGAAAGAAGAGCAAATGGTTTGACACTTAACCATAGCAGCAAATGGCTTAAGTACCTGCCTCCTTTGCTACATTGCAGAACATCCTGTCTGGTAGTCTTGTCTTTTTCATTGTAGGAGAGAGCTGGTGGGCTGCCATCCTGAACTGTACATCTCTGGCCAACAGGTCCTCTCTCTGAGATCTGATAGCCCCAGAGGAGAGTCGATGATCATTTTGTATTTATATCCAGATTGTTCTATGGAGCTGCATCTCATTGTTCCATATTTATTCTTGTTTCTTGAGTGGAAATGACTGTAACAAATTCTTTCTCATGACAACTTTTAATATGTCTATTTTGATAAGCACCCTGTCTCAAGGAAAAACTTTTGATATTTTTAAAATAACAAATCATCATGCTATTCATGAACCATCATTATATCCTTGTGTCTGATTGCACAGTCTTTGTATAGTGAATATGGAGAGCTGGCCAGATAAGAGTCAGAAGGGATGAAAGGTTGAAAGCAATGCTCTACTAATCCCCTAGGACTGCCCTCAGTATGACTACCTTGACCTCTAGGTGAATTCAATTCTAGGTGCAATAGGCTCATCCTGCCCTTTGAGAAGTGCTGCCTTTGCCGATGCTTCAAATGCACCTTTTTGTGATGCACTTGTAAACCATATGCCGCATGTGTGTAGTGGGAGACACACAAGGCACAAGCTTGCTGCCATGGATTGTCCCAAATCATATATGTATGTGTCCTTTAAAATTACAGTAAATAATCACACAGAAGGGGAAGGAAAGGAGCAAAGTTTTGAGAACTGTGTCTTCAGAATCTTTGAAGTATGGGAGAACTTCCTAGTAGTCTGGGGCAGGGAAAAGAGAAAGAATGTGATAGTGAGTATAAAAAGTGCTACAATACTGGGAAATGTCCTAGAAGCATTCCCGGTGCCCAAAATACTTCAGACTTAGCCACCATCTTAACCTCTTACAAGCTCCAGGTTTTCACCTCAATCTGTCAGGGAACATTTTCCATGCTAATAGGTTTTTATTTTATAATGTCATTGGGAAAGTCGGGTTCATTTTTGGGAAGTTTAATTTATAGCTACCTTTGCTGGAAATGATTATTCTTAACATAGGAGAGAGCTGTATTTATGCTCTAAATGGTGCTTAAAATGAGCGTTGACAACCTTCACCCCAAGTGAGTGAAGAAGGGAGTTTGGTTATGTAATATGAATATATACTTGTATAAATAAATTTTTTTAAAATTCTTTTCTGCTGGAGAAACAGAGCTTTCTGCATTGCTTTGTCTACATTGACCCTGAACTTTCTGCATTTCTTGTCTACATTGGATTCTACTTGACTCAACAATTAAGTGACTTGAAGTCAGCTGATTTCAGATGTTTCCTATAATTAAAATTTGTGTCTTTGCCAGTGCCTAGCATAGTGTTTTGCACACAGCAGTCCATTAAGTGTTTATTGAATGAGTAAATGACTCTCTCCTTCTCCGTGATGGAGCAATATTTCTACACCTTGCTCCCGGGGCTTGTTTTATTGACCTGTCTAATGGCTAGGTCAGACTGGGGAGAGAGTAGTGGAACTCCTGCTCTGCTTCTCCTCTCCCAGTGTCAAATCCTAGGCAAACCAATGAACAACTCTAATTTTATTTTCAGGCTAACACGGTAGATGTTTAGAAAGTAAAGAAAAAAGTTAAATGATACAATTACAATTGAACCATGTATAATTATTCTATCTCGGTGTTTAACCATGTCAAAGCGATTAGCTGGGATAAACAGTCTTCAAGCCAGAGCTTTCTGTGGGTGGGCTGAAAATGGAGAAATAACAAAGGCCTTAGGGTAGGCCGTAGCAGCCAATCAGCTTATCCTTTTGTGAGTTTCTTCGTGGCAACCCTCTGTATTATGTCAGTAAAATGTATCTACTGAAGAAGTAGTCCTTGCTTTGTCTCAGGCAGTTAGATGGGGTACTAGATAGAACACCAAATTGGAGTTGAGAATATCTAAGTTGAAATCTTGGCCTTAGACACTAGCTGACCTTGGGCAAGTCACTGAACCCGTCTGCCTCATTTCTTTCCTCTGCAAAGTAGTGATGACAATAGCAGCTTCCTCCTGAGGTTATTATGAAGATTAAGTGAGGTAATACATGGAAAGTGCTTCATAAGTCTTTGATTGCTATGTAAGGGCTATTATTGTTTTTAAAAGGTTCAGTCTAAGGAGAAAAGCAGAATTTCTTGGGTTTTTAGGACTGAAAGGGACTTTGATCCTTCTAGTTAATGTTTCCCATTTTTGAGCTTTTCCCCAGCCTCCTTCCCTCAACATTCTGTGTGTAGGAATGTGCAATCCTAAATGATTGTACTGTTTTTGAGAAAGGTTCCTTGGGTCCCTCCATAACTTATTTCAGTGTTTTTCAGTATTTTAGTGTACCTTTTCAGAATGACCCTTAAGTCACCTTTAGCTGAGGCAACTTATCTCCATTTCTGGTGGTAGGGAGAAGGGGAAGAGCTGAGGGCCACTGGGCAACAGGACCCATAGCCTTTGGAGAGTCCAATTCAGTGTTCTATTCCATGCTTTGAAAGCTATTTCAGACCTAGCAATATGGCATCAGAAGCCAGCGAAGATGTTAAAATGACCTTGGCAACATGGAGAAAGGGTAGAAGAGTTCACACTTTAGGTAAGAGAGGCCAGGGACCAAATCGCAAGGGCAACCCTGGAAATAAGGAGAGCTGGAGCATTTCAAATATACTTACAACATATTGGCCATTGTTTCATCTTGGGTGCCTAGAAGGGTCCACACAACTCACAGGATATAATTTTCTTTCCAGTAAGGGATCATCTTCAACCTGCTTATGGCTTCATGCCGTTTCACTTCTTGAGTTTCTCCATAGCTAGTGTGTGTGTCTCTCAGCAGACATTCTCCTCACAGTGAATGAGAAGAATTTGCCTTCCCACTTTCCCCTCATTTTATCTGGGGACTGGATTGGTTCATAGCATATGCTACTTGAGACTGTGTATGGAATCGTGTACCTGGGTGCGCGCGCGCACACATGCACACACACATACCCACACACCCTTTGTTTTGAATTTCTCCTTTAAGTCTCTTCTATTTCTAGATCAGTGGTCCTAGGATTCTTTTTTCCTCTTCTACCATAACCTTTTTGTCTTCATTTTTACCTCTACAACTACCTGTTATTTGGATGTATCAGTGGTCCCCATGGGTATTGCTTAGCCCAGTCTGATGCCTTTTGGAGCTAGAGAGGTTGCTAAATTGTCTACCAAAAAGCCCTGTAGCCCCTGTGCTGCCCACAGATGGGTGATGGAGTCCACTGGCTTTAGAAGCCTTAGCTGCAAAAAACTCAATGATTAAAAATCCAGCACTGAAATGTCCTTTTCTCTTAATCTTCTCTCTGTCCCTCTCTCCTTTTCTCTTTCTCACTGCCTCTGTGTCCTCAAGCTGACACCCCATCACCAGCATGCTCCTCTTAATTAAAAAATCCTTTTAAGATCCTTTTAATGAGATTTTTTCCCTTCTGATGCCACTGTGGAAAAGAAATCTTACAACTCCCGTTCCAGGGTGTGGAAAACTTTCCACGCCACACTGAACCTCAAATAGAGGCAGGAGCCCAGAACAGTTTTACAATGTCATTCTTGCTGTTGTGGAGTTATGGAGACTTGCTTTTCAATCAGAAAATAATAATAATTTAAAAACCCCAACAAACACCCCTGCTGTTACTGCAGGAGCAATAGTGATTAGGCCCAGCAGGGCGTAAAGCCGGGGAGCACTCACGGCACTTTCTCCAGCAGGGCCCCTGGGGAGGAGAGCAAGCCTGTTTCACTTCAGAGGTGAATTAAAAACCAAAGTGAGACAAGAACTAGGTCTTAAAAATGAAGTGTTTATGTGCTACAAAGCATGCTAAATCTTTAGTCAGAAGTCCTGAGTTGGAATCCTGGCTCCGCCACTTACCACCTGGGTGACCTTGGGCAAGTCACTACCTCTTTGAGTCTTAGTTTCCTTATCTGTCAAATGAAGATCGGACGACTAGATCATCTTAAGGTCCCTTTCACCTCTCAGTCTATGATCCGAAGGGACTGACTGACTATTGATAGTTGCTGGCAGAAAAAAAAAATAGTCCAGTGAGACGATCGGCAAACTTCTGGCACTGACTGGGCATTGGCAGTTTCCCTTGGTAATTTCACCTCCTCCCTATTCTGACAGGACGGGACTTAATTTGCTGCCTCTGTTCTGGCTACAGGTCCCTCACTATTGACTTTCCCATAGACTTCATAACCTGTCCATGATTTCCTAACCTTCCTAACCCTTTCTACTTGTCCAGCCTTCTTGATACCTTAGTCCTGTCCATAGACCACGAACCGGAAGCACTGGCTTTCTTGTAGTTCCTTTCATAAGACCATCCTAGGCCTTTTTGCTGTCTCTTCACCTGTTCCTCCTGGCTTCCTTCCATCCCTCATCCCCATCTGCTAACGTCCCTCTTCTGAAATGACCTCCCTTCTACTCTGTATATATCATATGTACATGTAGTTATTTACATGTGTTTCCCCCATTTAAATGTGTTTTTGGGGCAGGGACCATTTTTGCCTTTCTCTATCTCCAGACCATGCCACAATTTCTGGCACAGCAAAGCACCAATATAAACTTTACTAACTGTTGAGACTAGAATCCAATTAAAAATTGGCTTTCTGGCTCTGGCAAATATTTATGAAAATTTAGAGCATTTAGGTGCAGGGGGTATTATATACAAATAGAACATTTTGAGATCTCTGAAAACACTGATCCTTCTATGATGTGTGAACAGAACCAAAGAACTGGTAGTACGCTACCCCAGCCACCCCCTGGACGGTCTCGTGGTATAAAGCTAAATGGCCACCTTGTATGTAACTTGCAGAGGTATGCACCAGGCCGGGTGACTTGGCTCCATGTAATCGCAGGGTGTTGAATTTACAAAGCTTTCCATATAATGGGAGAGTTGCCACTATAGAGAATGAGAAGACAACTGGGTTTTGCTGATCCGGCTAGACCTGGGGGTTGTGGGGGGTTTCTTACATTTTGATTAGCCTGTGAGAGACCAGGGGAAAGGCTAATATACCAGTCTTATCTCAAGAGCTGCATCTTTATTCCTTCTAGTCGCCCACCCCGTGCACAGGCACAGAATAGAGGGAATTCTGTGTAAGAGGTGGGATGTGGGAGGAGATTGTGTTCAGGGGATTGTGTCAGGTGAATGCCAAGTTCCCATGTGATATTCCGGGTCTATCTCCCAATTGCAAAGGAATGTAGAGAGTCTTCAAAGACAGAACAGTCTGGTCCATTCAAGGGGGTGGGAGGAGAAGAGTTCTGTAGGACTGGGCAAAAGGTTCCCTGCAGGGAACAACAGAATCACAAAAAGGGAGAGGAGAAGCAGTAACTGGTCTCCTCCCGTTTGCTTCCTAGCAAGGCCTCAGGTCCCTGGTGGATGCCCATCCCTAGGGAGCCAAGGAGGGAATAGATTCCCAGGCTTGGACTAAGTTGGCCTTCTGGGAGTTTTCTTGATTAGACAGGTGTTCTGGCTTGGAAAACACACAAGTAGTGAAAGTCTCTGTCTTTTCTAGGCTGCTGGCTCTAAAGAAGACAACAAAAAATCATGATGGATGAAATCCATTCAAAACAGGACCCACTTCCTTCAACATTATGCTCTTTTCCCTCCAAGTCCCCCCTCCCTCACCCTCAACAATTTGACATCTACCTTGACATTAAGAAATCCTGATCTGTTTATTCAGTGCCATACCAAACTATCAATCAAGAAATTATTTTGTAGAGCTAGAAAAAATAATAACATTCATCTAGAACAAAAACTCAAGGATATCAAGGGAGGCAATGAAAAAAATGTGAAAGAAGGTGGCCTAGCCATACCAGATCTCAAACTGTATTATAAAGCAGTAATAATATAAACGATCTGGTACTGGCTTAGAAAGAGAGTGGTCGATCAGTGGAATAGATTAGGTACAAATTACATTATAGTAAATGACCATAGAAATCTAATATATGATAAACCCAAAGATCCAAGTTATTGGAACAGAAATTCATTAGTTGACAAAAACTGCTGGGAAAACTGGAAAATAGTGTGGCAAAAACTAGGCTTAGACCAATATCTCACACCATATGCTAAGATAAGGTTAAAATGGGTACATGATTTAAATGTAAAGAGTGGTACCATAAGCAAATTAAGAGAGCATGGAATATTTTATCTGTCAGATTTATGGATAAGGAAAGAATTTAGGACCAAAGACAATATAGAAAGCATTACAAAATATAAAATAGATAATTTTGATTTTATATAAAATTTAAAAGTTTTTACATAAAACTAATAGAACTAAAATTATAAGGAAAGCAGAAAACTGGGGGAAAATTTCCTATGACTATCTCTGATAAAGGCCTCATTTCTCAAATATGTAGAGAACCAAGTCAAATTTATAAAGATACAAATCATTCCCCAATTGATAAGTGGTCTAAGGATATGAACAGTTTTCAGATAAAGAATTCAAAGCTATCTATAATTGTGAAAAAAAATGCCCTAAATCACTATTGATCAGAGAAGTGCAATGTAAAACAACTCTGAGATACCACCTCACACCCATTGGAATGGCTAATATGATAAAAAAGGAAAATGTTAGATGTTGGAGGAAATGTGGGAAAACTGGGACACTAGTATACTGTTGGTGGAGTTGTGAACTGATTCAACCAATTTTGGAGAGCAATTTGGAACTATGCCCAAAAGGCTATAAAACTGCGTATCCTTTGATCTAGCGGTATCAGTGCTAGGTCTGTATCCCAAAGACATCCCCCCAAAAAAGGTGGCAGGTAAGAGCTGGAAATCAAAGGGATATTGGGGAATGGCTGAACAAGCTGTGGTATACGATTGTGATGGAATGTTGTGTTTTGAGAAATAACAAGCAGGATGATTCCAGAAAAATCTGGAAAACTTACACAGACTGATTCATAGTGAAGTGAACAGAACCAGGAGAACGTTGTACACAGTAACAGCATATTGTTTGGTGAAGAGCTGTGAATGACTTAGCTATTCTCAGCAATACAGTGATCCAGGACAATCCCAAAGGACTAATGATGAAGCATACTATCCGCCTCCAGAGAAAGAACTGATATTGATTGAATACAGACTGAAGCTTGCTATTTTTCACTGTCTCTTTTTCTTTTATTACAGTCTTCTTGTACAAAATGACTAATATGGAAATGCTTTACATTTGCATATGTATAGCCAATTGCTTCTCATCTGGGGCGGGGTGGGGGGGAGGGAAGGGAGGGATAAAATTTGGAACTCAAAACTTTAAATAAAAATGTTAAGAAAGAAATCCTGAGCGATTCTGAATGCTTACAGCCCCGCCTTCTGTAGTAAGCCCGATTATGTCTACAGCTGCACAAAGAGAAGAGGGTAGTTATCTGGTTCTTTAGAATCATATGGCCAAACTTAGTAATCCATTTTCCCAACTAGATTCTTTTGGGGCCAGGAGGTTTTTCCTTAAATTGAGGGTCTCTTGAAGCGGGTCTGGTTTGCCAACATTAATGGGAGAACAGTAATGAGATTCGCTAAGGAGTTGCTGCCTAGTCAGCAAGACCCAGAGGGGAAAAACCCACTATTTGGAGGTTTATTGTGAAAGTAACATTTCAGGCTCCATTGTGTAGACTGGGAAAGAATCTTATTTGTAGAGGGTGAGGGTCAGAATGCCAGCTGCCGCTAGGTGGTGCAGTGGACACAGCACTGGACCTCCTGGAGTCAGGAAGACCCAAGTTTGAATATGGCCTCAGACATTTACTAGCTATGGAACTTTGGATTAGTCACTTGACCCCTGCCTGCCTCAGCTTCTTCATCTGTAGAATGAAGATAACAGTAGCACCTACCTCGCTGGGTTGTTGTGAGGATACAATGAGATTAATATCTGTAAAGCGCTTTGCAAATCTTAAAGCTCTAAATAATTGCCAGCTAATATTATTACTAGGCAGTGGATAGAGTGAAGTCAGGAAGACCTGAATTCAAATCCACCCTCAGACACTTATTAGCTGTATGACTCTGGGCAAGTTATTGTTGGCCTCAGTTTCCCCATCTGTAAAATGAGCTGGAGAAGGAAATGGCAAACCCCTCTAGTACCTTTGCCAAGAAAACCTCAAACGGGGTCATGACTGAAATGACTGAAAAATTATTATTGCTAGGTATGATGTCAGACAAGTCTTTGGGCTTCAGATTCCCTGTCTTTAAAATTAAGAGATTGTACTAGGTGACTTCTTAAGGTCCTTGTCAGATCTAAATCCTGTGATGAGTTTCCCACTGGCCATCTTCCCTACTGCCTTGGTTTTGTAAATTACGGGGCCAAAAAAAAAAAATGAGTTCTGGGACCAAGAAGTGAATTCATTCAATAGATAATTTAATTGGCCTAGTTTAGATATAGCCTATTGATCCAGCATTTCTTGAGTTTGATGACTTTGGATTTTAGTATGTGTAGAATTTAGTGTCTCCTGAGGAAGAATTCAGCAACTCCAGACATTAGCTTTGAATCTCCTCTGTTGCTATTTGAGCAAACTGTCCTCCCAGCATTTCTTCTGTCTGCTCTGTCATCCTAACCTCTCCCTTAGACAGTGTGCTGGGCTCAGAAGCAATTTTTCAATCCCTTGGAATGTCTTTATTTTAAAATGTTCTCTTCAGGGCCCGAGAGATTCTTCCTTAGGGAGGGTTAGACATGTGCAAATTTCAGTTTTTTAGAGTTCAGCTGTTTCTGAATCATTTAGCATACCAGAAAGAGAAGGGGGAGAAAGCAAAGTTGTTTGGAAAATAGAAAAAAAATGGACTTTTTTTTTCTCTGCTAATTCTAACGCTAGAACAGACTGATTGATTTGGCACAAGCTTTCTTATCAGAGATGGCAAATGCAACTCCAAAAGGATTAGTTGGGGAAGCTCTAAGTGAGAGTAAAGGAAGCTGGCTCTGACTTTAATTAATGTTTATGGCTAAGTGGGCGGAATAGACAGTTTCCTATGTGACATAATCTAAAGGGGAACAGGAAAGGCTTTCACCCCAATCTATCCAATCTGATAACTACAATTTCACTTCTAGAGATTAATTTCTTTGGATGATACTTACATTGTCCTCTCTTTTTAAAGGCACATGTTATCCATTTGGCAGCATTTTAGTTTGTCATAAAAACCCAGGATGATCAGGGACCATGAAGATTTAGTCCATTTCTCTCATTTTACAGATCAGGAAACAGGCCTAATCAGAAAAACTTTATCTATGAGAATGTCAGCACCTCAAGTGAGAAGAGGATTTTGAAGTGGGCAAAAGAATAGACCAAAAAGAAACTGTCATCATTGTAGTTTTGATGTGTCCTTACCTTTTCAGAGTTTTTCCTGAGACTTAGTTGGAAAGAAATGCCTGATCATTCTACAGATGAGATTATCTGGTTATTTTACAAATGAAGAAACAGGTCCAAAGAGGCGAGTGCCCTGGCTGCCAAAAGTCCCTAGACTAGAACCCAGATCTCCTGATTTCTCTTCCTGCACATCACGCCTCCATGCTTGCCTCATCCAGCATGAGTAATAGCCTTGGGGTCTGAGCCAAGATCTCGTAGACTCCTGGAAGTCAGCTCCTGCTGACTTCTAGGGTGGGTTTTCAGGCTTGATTTTTTTTTTTTTTATCAGGTTTCAATAGAAAGGTTAAGCACTTCTGAAACAACCTCATCTCCATAGCTCTTTAAGATTTCCAAGTCCTTTCTTTATAAAATCCCTGGCAGGTGGAACTGCAAGTATTATTCTCCCAGTTTTACAGATGAAGAAGCTAGGGCCTCTAAGCCTTAAGAAATGAAGAGATGTGCCCAAGGTCACATAGCAAATGACAAAGCTGGGATTTGAACTCCAGTTCTAGTATTTTTCCCATACTCTCCTAGAGGTGCTGAAACTCCAGCAGAGTGTGTATGGTGGGGAAAATACTAGAATAGATGGTTTGGCAAAACCGCCTCCCTAAACTGTGCTGTTGGTGTCCCCAAGCACTTCCCCCACAAGAACATGATGCTGCCCTCCAAGAGTCCCAAAGAGTTTTCTCGACCTTCAAATGAGAATGTATGGCTGGGTGTGGTGGGGCAGGCTGGTCATCCCTGCTATTAGGGAGGCTGAGGCTGGTGGATTGCCAGAGCTCGGAAGTTCTGAGCTGCAGCGAGTTAACCTGATTTTCTGGAAACAGAGAAGGTCAAAATGCCCATGTTGATCAGTGTTGGGATTAAGCTGATTGGGTGAGTGGTTGCTGTACTTCCAGTCTGATTGAGATAGGGAGATCCAATCTCAAAGAGAGAGAGACAGAGATGGAGAGAGACACAAAGTGAAGGAATATGTAAACCACAAACCCTAATATGTGTTATAAATGCCAGTAGGTATTATTATCACCAATATTGTTACTGTGGTAGAAAAATCCATAGCTCTGTGGCTGACCTAGGGATGAAATTAAAATTCTGGCTCTGTCTGAGGTTGCCCCACAATCTCCAAAGGCTTTTGTAAGAGGGAACTTTTGGCATCAACGGATAGCATAAAAATCACTGGAATCAGGAGAACCTGTCACGGTGGAAAGGATCTGAGATGTGGAGTCAGAGGCCTGGGGTTTGAATCCTGGGTCTGCTACTTCCTGTGTGACCTTGGGTCTAGTCGCTCTGGAATTTGTTCATAAAACAAAGGGGCTGGTCTCCATGACCTCTAAGGCCCTTCCAGCTCTAAGTCTAAGAGCCTGTGACCTGAGTTTGAATCTTGCCTGATCCTAGCTATATAACCCTGGACAAGTCACCCAAACCTCTCTGAACCTCAGTTTGCTAATCTACAAAATTAGTGTTATAACAATAGCATTTATTTTTTTATTTGCTTTGATGCGTTCATACTCTTTCCCCTGACTGAATAGAAGCTGGAAGCCTGGTACTGGCTCATTTTTGTTCAACTGCTTTGCATTTATTGGTGCTCAATAAATGCTTCTTGATTGATAGATTCCTAACAGGACGATTGTGAGGATCAATGTATGTAAAGCCAACGAGTGTGCTAGGTAAATGTTATTAGGATAGGGCTCGATCTGTGATTTCTCTGGCACAGGAAGCTCCCAGGTGAGAAAACTTCTACCATGCAGGTTAGTATCTTCTCTGCAATTTAACTGAGAAGTTAGCGACTTGACTAGTGATAGACAATATGTGTCAGGTGGGACTTGAATCCAGGTCTTCTTGGTGTCCAGGCTGGCTCTGCAGCCATTGCGGTAAATTCCTCTTAGTCTAAATGGATGCAAATAACTCTGGAACATAGATAAGGACTTCTGATGTTTTCTTGGTTCTTCCCTCTTTGTTGGGCAGGACAGCTGAAAGGTCAAAGATGATTGTGACCCATGCCTGCATCTTCAGAGACAACTTTCTTCCAGATGCTAGGGGCTTTCCATAAATCCATCAGAGGATTTTAGGAACATATTGGAGAAATGAGATTGCATCTGCACAACGACCAGTGAGCAATCTGTGATTTAGAGCTCATAGATTTAGAGCTGGAAAGAACCTTAGAGGTCATTCTGTCCCAAGTTTCTAAATATCTGGATGTTTGGCATGGTGGACACAAAGGGTTTGGATGCTTGGCTGAACAGCTCACAGCTCGTCGCTCATGTGGGGCTGACACAGCTGAAAAGGGATTATAAACGGGCTTCAACTCCATTAAGGGCTTGGTTCAGCTCAACTAGGAAGACCTGACTGTTGTTAGTGGGAAGGTCAGGAGCCTTGGGTTCCATTCTTAGTTTTACTACTAACTCACTGACTTTGAGTAAAACTCTGTCTGGACTTTAATTTTGTCTTTGACCTGAGGGATATGGCAAGCTTTTGAGGACTCTGTGTGTGTGTGTGTGTGTGTGTGTGTGTGTGTGTGTAGACATCTATATCAGTAGGTAGAAAGATAAATATCTGTCTATATAGACATCTATATCTATCTATAAGTAGATATAGATATTTGGAAAGGACTTTGTTTGTATCTTGTCCAATCTCCTCATTTTACAGATAAAGGGAACTAGAGTTCCAGTGGCTTTTCTGGGGTCATCTAGGTAATAATAATGTCATCTTAAACTGCACTGAGAGGCACAGACCATCTCTGCTTAGATCTTCCCTGGAGTATGGATGTGTCTAGTTTGGGGCACCACATTTTGGGAAGGACAAAACCGACTTGGTGAGTTTGGAGAGAGGTCTTGAGATCATGCCCCCAGTTAAAGGAACTGAGGATTCTCAGACTGGAGAAGAGAATATTTGGAATGACAGGGTAGCTGTCAACAAATATTAAAAAAGGTATCAGGTCTAAGAGAGTAGACTCACTCTGCTTGGCCCTAGAGGGCAAAACTAGAAGCAACATAAAACATTGCAAAAAGATGGATTTTGGATCAATGAAAGAAACAAGTTCCTAATAATTGGAGCTGTTCAAAAGTCTTTGTCAGTGTGCTTAAACTAAGGCATCCCAAACAGAACATGATACTCTCATGGGCTGCTTCCTAAGGCAGTGGGTTCTCTCTCACTTGAAGTCTTCAAGCAAAAGCTGGATGACGCCTGGCCAGGGATCTGGTAGAAAGGATCCCATTCAGACATTGGTTGGACTCGGGCTACACAAGATGTTTCAGATTCTAAATCTACTGCTCTTTCCATGCTGCTTTCCAGATCAGTTGCTAATACTCTTTGAATAAAATTTTTGAAGCACTATAAAATAATGAATTAGTAGATGGATGAATGAAATAAAAAGCATTTATTTAAGTACTTGCTGTAATGTTTCAGGCACTCTACTAAGTGCTGGGGTTGTGAATATAAAAGAGAGGCCCTACCTCAAGGAGCTTACTAGTGGGGGTTGCATTGTTTTTTGTTTTTTGGGTGGGGGGGAAGGCAGGGCAATTGGGGTTAAGTGACTTGTCCAAGGTCACACTGCTAGTAAGTGTGTTGTATCTGAGGTCAGATTTGAAGCCACTCATCGCGCCACCTAGCTGCCCTGGGTGTTGCATTCCAATAGTGGAGTCCACATATGTAGAGGCATGGTGAGCAGGGAGGGCTGTTTTGGTCTGAGATGGTGGGTGGAGGCACAGGCCAGTCAATTGACTCCCACTTTTCAGA
Source organism: Phalanger gymnotis (assembly GCA_028646595.1). Classification (NCBI taxonomy): domain Eukaryota; kingdom Metazoa; phylum Chordata; class Mammalia; order Diprotodontia; family Phalangeridae; genus Phalanger; species Phalanger gymnotis. Next base: position 95,825,355 of record CM053623.1, read on the forward strand.
AGCAGTGGGAGTGCTGGTTTGGTTACTGTTCTCAGAGACAGAAATGGAAAGGGGGATCGCAATAGCTGAGTTTCCCCGGGGCAGTTTTGGAAGGTCCCCTTTAGAAAGCAGCAGTATGGCAAGAAGATGACTGAGAAGCATGGGTTATACTCCTGTAGCCCGTGCATACATGCATGTACACATGTGTATGTGTACATACCTATGTACATACATACATGGGCTACAGGAGCAAACGTTAATCAACTAATCCAAATAGGACAACACAGTCTAGGATGGGAAGTAGCTCAGTTCATGCAGAGCACAATCCCTGGAGGTCACATTCCAAGGACACACACATATAAATACATGTATAGACACACATTCTATTATAACATGCATATGTATTTATATATGAATATGTACAGTATAAATGTGTTCACATATATATGTATATATATATATATATATTACATATACACGTACACACACACACACACAGGAAGCATGGCATCAACAAGACCCGGGGAGGAGAAGTTGCCAATGGAGAATAAATGTCCGAATTACAATGTGTGTGTGTGTGTGTGTGTGTGTGTGTGTGTGTGTGTGTGTGTACATTGTTTTGTTTTTCAGTTTCTCAGCTGACTTCAAAAAGATTTTACATCAACTTAATGTGCACTGGATTATATGTTTAAATGACTTTATTTGATTTTCGACACTCAATACAATGAAATGGAAAGAACAAATTCTTTTAAAAAAATAATTTATTTTTAGTTTTCAACATTCACTTCCATAAGATTTGAGTTCCAATTTTCTCCTTCCCCTCCCCTTCCCCTACCCCAAGACTGTGCAATCTGACATAGGCTCTACATATACATTCATTTTAAACATATTTTCACATTAGTCATATTGTAAAGAAGAATTAGAACCAATCGGAGGAGCCACAAGAAAGAAGAAACAAACAAACAAAAAGAGATAGCAAATAGTATGCTTCGATCTGACTCCATAGTTCTTTTTCTGGATGTGGATAGTATTTTCCATCATGAGTCTTTTGGAATTGGCTTAGATCTTGTATTGCTGAGAAGAGCAAAGTTGGTCATTGCCCAATGTTGCTGTTACTGTATACAGTGTTCTTCTGGTTCTGCTCACATCACTCTGCATCGGTTCATGTAAGTCTTTACAGGTGAAAAACCAAATTCTAACCATTGTCTCCACAAGACTCTTGTTATAGAATGGGTACACGAAGCCTAGGAACCTTGAGAGGACCCTGAAAATCTATGGATCTTTACCAGATCACAAGTTTATCAGATCACAGAATTTTACCATTAGAAGCAACTTTATCATCTATCTGGACCAACCTGTACCCAGAAAGAATTCCCATTATAATTTATTCAACAGCTTAAAGAAGCCTTTGCCTGAAGAAGTCCAACAAGATGGAACCCACTTCTTTTAGTGGCAGCCCAATCGGCCTTGGACAACTTTGGAAGCCAAGAAATTTCCCCAATCACCTTTGCCTCTTCTCTCTATTCTTCCCAGTTCTACTCTCTGGGGCCAAACAGAACAAAGTCTAATCTCTCTGATGCATAGCAACACTTCAAATACTTAAAGATAGTTATCGTGTGCCCCCAAGTGTCTTCCCTTCATCCGGGCTAAACATCTCCAGTTTCTTTAACTTATCTTTATCTGATATTGCCTGAAGGCCCTTTTTTTTTTAAATTTAGTATTTTATTTTCTCCCAATTACATGTCAAAAAATTTTCAAAATTCATTTTAAAAATTGAGTTCCAAATTCTCCCTCCCCACATTGAGGAGGCAAGCAATTTGATTTAGGTTATACATGTGTAGTTATGCAAAACATATTTCCATATTAGTCATGTTATAAAAGAAAACATAGACCAAAATAAAAACCCAAGAAAAATAAAGTAAAAAAAAAAATGCTTGAATCTGTATTCAGACTCTATCAGTTCTTTCTCTGTGGGTGGAGAGCATTTTTCATCATAAGTCCTGAAGGCCCTTTTCAATATTGGTTTCTTTTCTCTTGTTGCTATCTAACTTATCAATTCTTAAACCAAGTCATCCGGAATTCAATGTAGTACATAAACTCCAAAGGAAGTCTGACCAGGCAGAGTGCAGAGCTAGTTGTCACTTTCTAAGTTAGCTAGAGAAGGCAGCTAGGTAGTGCAGTGGATAGCGCTCTGGGTCTGGCATCAGAGAGACCTGAGTTCAAACCCAGCTTCAAATAATCACTAGCTATGTGACCCTGTGCAGGTCACTTAACCTCTGTTTGCCTCAACCCACTGGTGAAGGATATGGCAAACCACTCCATTATTTTTGCCAAGAAAACCCCATGCAGGGTCATGAAGAGTGAAACATGACTTCATTCACATGAATGTTTCCTATCTGGGGAGAGACTTTCAGGGTCTGGCAATGAATAAGAGGGAGTGATATCAAAAACTCAACCAGGAAAAAAAGGCTAGCATAACACCAGTGGCTCGATGGCAGAAAGTCAAACCTGTGCCTGAGTGGTTGGAATTTTCCTGACTGGGAACTTGGAGCAGTTGTGTTTATATTGTTAACTTATTGATCAATATAAGCCCCCTAAAAACATCAGAGGGCGTCTCTGGCACAGCGGATAGAGTACTGGACTTGGAATCATGAAGACTCGCCTTCATGAGTTCGAATCTGGCCTCAGACACTAACTGTGTGACCCTGGGCAAGTCGCTCAACCCCGTTTGCCTCAGTTTCCTCATCTGGAAAATGGGCTAGAGAAGGAAATAGCAAACTACTCCAGGATCTCAGCCAAGAAAACCCCAAATGGAGTCTTGAAGAGTCGGACAGGACTGAAATGACTCAACAACCAAAACATCGGAGTATGCTCACAAGTATGAGAGAGTGACTGTCATTTCTATGTTAGGAGCAATAGGTTAAAGGACTAAGAAAAAGTATCCCTGAGCTGTGGCAGAGAGCTGAGACCTAGGGAAGTCATCATGCCTTCTAGCATCCTCAAGAACTGTGGGGAGTTCAAGTAAAGGTCTGTTCTTTCCCCAGCTTCCCCTCCTGGTGCCTGCTGCTTCTGTACTCCAATGTTTCCAGTAACCTGAATTTTTGCCTCAATCATATTAGCTAGAGATTGATATAAGTATAAAAGTAAGGCAGAAAGCCAAACCTGTGCCAGAATGGTGGGAGTTTTCCTAACCGGGGGCTTGGAGCGATTGTGATTGTACTGTTAACTTTCCAATTAATGTTGTTTTTGTCATTGACTCATTTCAGTCGTGTCTGGTTCTTCCAGATCCCATTTGGGGTTTTCTTGGCAAAGACACTGGAGTGGTTTGCCATTTCCTTCTCCAGCTCATTTTACAGATGAGGAAACTGAGACCAACAGGATTGAATGATACAAACTCCCTAAAAACACCAAGAATACATTACAGAATAAGAGAGTGCTCGCTAGCTCTGAGCTCAGATGCACTGTTCCTAGTGCCATCATTTGTATGCTAATGAGATAAGTCAAGATATGTGGGCAGACTCATTTCTTTGACTAAAGGAGCCACTTGCACCTTGAATAGCCCCCAGCCGGAAAGAGAGGGAGAGAGAGAGAGAGAGAGAGAGAGAGAGAGAGAGAGAGAGAGAGAGAGAGAGAGAGAGAGAGAAGAGATACACCGAGAGAGGGGGACAGGGACAGAGACAGAGAGAGAGACAAAGAGACTGACAGAAATGGAGAAACAGAGATGTGTATATATATGTAGATGTAGAGATGTGTGTGTGTGTGTGTGTATATATATATGTATATATATATGTATATATGGAGAGTGAGAGAGAGAGAGAGAGAGAGAATGCCTTTTCTAATATCCCTTTCAGTTCTAAAAATCCATGATCTACCCCAGTGTTCTTAGTTACTATGTAACTCGTGACTCCCTTGGAAATGTTCTCTGAAGCTTCATACATATAAAGAGCACACTCTGAATCTTAGGATAACTTTGCAGCCTTATGATAGCCCAGGGTCAGAGGCAGGCAGGAGTTTTTGGTCTATTTCCCTCAAGCACGTTGAGTTTCCTATCAAGCCCTTTAGCCTTTATGATTAAAAAAAAAAAAGAAAAGTGACAGAGACCCAATTTAATATCAGTAAATAACTCCCTACAGCTCCCATCTCAGCTTCTTAGCAAAAGGCGCACACCCACTCCTTCTCTCCCTCCCCTTCCTTCTCCCTCAAGCATCAATCTCTCTCTTTCATTTTCTCCTAACAGCTGGACAATTCGGTGGTGAAAACAAAAGTCGATTGATTTTTTTTTTTTTTAGACTGAATTGACTGGCTTAATTCAGGCATAGAGTACAACCTAACAGCCTCATGTAGAGCAGCCTCTTTCATGGGATTTAGGGCTGGAAGAGACTTTAAGGATCATATTGTCCAACCCTCTCATTTTACAAATGAGGAAACTGAGGCTAGAGATTGTGATTTTCTTTGAAAGAAGTGTTTCATTGAAATTAAAAAACAAAAACAACCAACACATCCTGGTTATGTCCCCATGACCAACCCCCACCTCCAATAGAACACTCTTTTGTAATAAGTAAGTACAATTAATAGCTAATAATAATACCTAGCATTTTATAAAGCACTTTAAGGTTTACAAATCGCTTTACAAATATTATATTATTTATATATTATACGAATATTTGGTCTTCACAACAACCCTGGCAGGTAGGTCCATTTATTATCTCCACTTAGCAGTTGAGGAAACTGAGGCAAACAGAGGTTAATTGATTTGCCCAGGGTCAAACAAATAAGTGTCTGAGGCAGGTTTTGAACTCAGGTCTTTCTGATTCCCGTTCTGGCTGGGTGACACCTAGCTGCCTCGAAAAAAATATCAACACAGTAGCCTTGTTTTAAAAGATACTGCTCATTCTGAATCACCACCTCTTTGCCAAGAAGTGAAAGGTATGCTTGGCCTTCATCAATCTTCTGAAATTAAATGACTTTCCTAAGTCCCATAGATAGTGAGCCAGAGTTCAAACCCAGGTCCTTTTACACAAAACCCAATGCTCTGGATGTCTTGCAGAGATCTCAAACCCAACATGTTTAAACCAGAGCACATTATCTTTTGTCCTTAATCCACTTTCTTCTGAACTCCCCTTTCACTGTGGAAGGCATTACCATTCTCCCAGTCATCCAGTTTCAGTTAGTCAATAAATATTTATTAAGTGCCTTCTATGTACTAGGCACAGTGCTAAGTTCTGAAGATGCGGAGAAAGGAAGAAGACAGTCCTTGCCCTCAAGGAGCTTACAGTCTAATGGGGGAGAAAACATGCAAAAACTATGCATAAACAAGCTGCACATGGATACATTGGTAATAATCACCAGAGAGAAGACATTAGAATTAAGAAAGCTTAGGAAAGGCTTCCTGTAGAAGGTGGGGTTGTAGCTGGGACTTGAAGGAAGCCAGAGGGCAGAGAGGAGAAGGGAGAACATTCCATGCATGGGAGAAAGCCAGTGACGATGCCTGGAGCCTAGAGATAGAGTGTCTTGTCTGAGGAACAGCAAAGAGGCTGGTGTCATTGGAGCACAAATATGTGGCCGGGAGTAAGATTTAAGAAGACTGGAAAGGGCAGCTAGGTGGCCCAGTGGCTAGAGCACCAGCTCTGGAGTTAGGAGGGCCTGAATTCAAATCCAGCCTCGAATACTTTCTAGCTGTGTGAACCAGGGCAAGTTACTTAATCCCAATTGCCTCGACAGCAACAAAAAAGACTGGGAAGGTTGAGGAGAAGGCTAGGTTATGAAGGACTTTGAATGTCAAATGGTGGACTTCACATTTCATCTAGGTTTATTGAGTATTTCACATTTTGTCCTCGTTTACTGAGTGACTAGGTCAAGCATGCTCTTTTAGAAAAACCACGTTGGTGGCTGAGTGGAGGCTCACTGTCTTGGTGTCATCCCAAACTAATTCTCACTCCACATCTCTGATCTATTGCCAAATCTCATCTTTCTACCTCTACGACATCCCTCTGCTCACACGGCCATCAAGTTAGATGGAAACTTCAAAATCTCTGGCAATAGGCTCCTCTTCAGCCTCCTTCCCTTCAGCCTCTCCCCACTCTGATCCTCCATGTAGCTGCCAGTGTGATTTTCCTGTACCATAGTGCAGGTCTGATCCTGTTGCTGCCCCAACTCAGTAAATTCAGTGGCTCCTGATTAAACAAGCTCTCCTGGCATTTAAATATTTTTATAATCTCTCCTCTCCTCCCATTTCTGATACAAACTAGTTGTGTGACCCTTGGGCAAGAGGATTAACCTCTCAGTGCTTTAGGCAACTCTAAAATTGTAAATTAAAGACAAGGCGCTGACCTGCATTGGAGAGAGACTTTCCTCATCTGGGAGCTCAGCAGCTTTGGGATTTCCAGAGGTGTTTGACATCCCGTGGGCACTGGAAGAGGAGGTCAAGGACAAGCAGGTGGGAAAGGTGTGGACCTCGGCCAGCCTCCATCAAGGACACAAAGGAGGAAGGGGACGGCACCCCAGGATGACCCTCCTTCTGCCTCAGGATCACCAGCCTCAGCATCGCTGAGTCAGGGAGAGGATGAACCAACAAACAGAGAGGTGAAATGTGCTGAGGGTGGAATTCTTTCCTAGCCAAACAAGCAAAATGGATGGTATTATTTTAACAAGGTGAGCTAAACACTGGCTGTCTGTTTTTCTCACTTGGGCCATTTGAAGGCAGACAAGGACTTTGTTGTCTATAAATCCATCCACCCCTGCTGTTAATTTTTCCTGAAGGAGGCCATGGTTCGATGGAGGTAACACTGGGGGAGGGGGAGAGCAGAGGGACATCGGGGAGCTGAGGAGCTGAGATCTTGCATTAGGAGAGTTTATAGCTATTCTATGGGGTAAATGGTGGTAAGAACAGTGAAAGGAGAGCACACAGGAGATGTGTGCTGGAATCCCAGCTCTGCTACGTATGACCTGAGTGACCTTGGATGAGTCCCTTTACTACAATGCTCAGAACCTCAGTTTCCCCATTTATAAAACAAGGAGGTTGGACTGCATTATCCAGTAGGTCCCTCCCTGCTCTAAATCCTAACATTTCTTCAAAATCACTCCCCTCCTCAGGGAAGAATTGTGCCCCAAACTATATTTTCTTTTTTTCTTTCTTTTTTGGGGGGGTGAAGGGGGGAAGGCAGGGCAATTGGGGTTAAGCGACTTGCCCAAGGTCACACAGCTAGTAAGCGTGTCAAGTATCTGAGGTCAGATTTGAACTCAGGTCCTCCTGACTCCAAGACCAGTGCTCTATTCACTGTGCCACCTAGCCGTCTCTCAATCTATATTTTTCTGTATTGGTTATAAGCAGGAAAACTGTGACCAAGGATTCCACTTACTTGGGTTTGTTCTATTGTTCTATGACAGGAATCACTTATAAAGCCTATACACACTCTGAGGGTCTTTATCTCAACTCCCACTCAAAATGATAAATCTGGTCCCCAGAGGGTAACTAGGCACATCTCTCCTCACCTTCAGGGTTTTATGGGTCCCCCTGAGGGACAGTAGAGCCCTTCTAATGCTAATGGCTCGAAGCCCTATTCCAGAGATTAGCATCTCAGTTTCTTTTAACCAATGGACACCTATTCACTTCTACAAAGGGAGCAAGAACAGAAGTACAAGACACTCCTCAGAAGCAGGAGGCACGCTCTTCCCTATGTTACCTTGGTCCCTCGGGAGAGTGAACTTAAACAAAATGTTTGCTATTAATTATTCACTGACCTGACCTCCCCAAGTTCACTCCTGAATTTGGTGGCATAGTAAATATAAAAGGTACTCCGTCCTGTAGGCCCCAGCATTTAGGGTTAATCCTCTGTTGGTCTGGGTCCAGGTCCTTGGGCCTGTGCTGATGGACTGAAAAACCTAGTCTGGACTTTTATCACAGAAGCTCCGCTCCTCTGGCCTTTTCGGCACTCACAAGATCATAACTGTCTTCAAGGTTCCTTCACCTAAAATCTGGAAAGAAAAAAAATGCAAAGAAACTAAGCACAAAGGCACTATGTATTAATGGGCTGTGTCTCTCCCTACCCAGAGGTCTTATTGAAATTGGGAGGAAGGGAGAGAGGAGGGAAGAGAGAAAGAGGAAGAGGGAGGGAGAGAGGGAGAAAGGGAGAGAGAGAGAGAGAGAAATATATATATATATGTATATATATATATGTAGAGAGAGGGAGAGATTGAAAAGGAGAGGAGAGGAGAAGAGAGGAGAAGAGAAAAGAGAAGGGAAGAGAGAAACAAAGAAAGCACTAGCTCTCACTTTGGCTGTCTAGTGTCTTTTGAATGCATACCTAGTTCTGGGTCAGTAGCCAATCAAAAATCTATTTCTTCACTACATGAGTAACAGACTAGAACAATGCCTGCACATGCTCTGAAGCGTATGGGTCAGTTGCATCAGCCTGGCGCTCTAGCAATGTTTATAAGGACTAAGTCTGGCCTATCTCTGTTATGATTATACTAGCCAACATCTATGCAGTGTTTAAGATTTGCTGGATTATTTTCTTTCCTTCCTTCCTCTCTCCCTCCATTTGCCTCACTCCTCCCCTTCAAAAAGAGAAAAAAAGACCAAGCCCAACAGAATTCAATGCTTCTTTTTGGAGTAATGAATTTTTTTTTTAAAAAGCTGGTTAAGCTAGGTTAAGTAATGAAAATTTTTTTAAAAAGCTGGGTGTCTTCTGATAAACTTTGTATAAATGTCTTTCCACAGGATTGAAGAGGCTCATTAGAAAAAAATCCCTCCCAAATCTCCTTTTGCTTTGTGAAATAAAAGAAGCTGATGGAAGGTGAGGCATAGTGGATATATAGGATGAATCAGATGTATTGGATAAACTGATAGGAGTGAGAGATAAGAAAACCTGGAGACCCGGGTGTGAATCTTCGCTGTCACAACTACCACCAGTGCAACTTTGAAGAAGTAATATCCTCTCTGATCTCCAGTTTCTTCACCTGTAAATTGGCCCTGATGGTACTTTCATATTATTACCTCCCATATTTTTTTCCTATTTTTAAAAGTTCATTTCGAGCTTAAATATGTAAAGAAAAAAGAGAACACCTCCACACACACAGCACAATATGTAAAAGGATTCAGTATAACATCACATGGTTTACTTTTTTTGAAAAACTGCATAAGTACTACATATTATTTTCAAAGCTACTCTGCTTTCTATGCTTCCTTCTAAATTTTCCTTTATTCTCCGCTGTGTACTTTTTATATTTTTCCTCTCCCTCCCCACCCTGCCCTAGAGATGGCTACCATTAGATAGATGTGTGTGTGTGTGTGTGTGTGTGTGTGTGTGCGTGTGTGGAGAGAGACAGAGAGACAGAGAGAGAGAGAGAGAGAGAGAGAGAGAGAGAGAGAGAGAGAGAGAGAGAGAGGGAGGGAGAGGAAACCATTCTATACACACTTCTATTTATCAATTCTTTCTCTAGAAGCAGATAGCATCTTCCTTCATAGGTCCTTTGTAGTTGATCTGAGTATTTCTAATACTCAAAATGAGTTAGTCACTCAAAGTTATTCTTCAATCAATATTGCTATTACATACTATACAAGGTTCTCTTGGTTCTGCTCATTTTGCTCTTCATTATGTCATGTGAGTCTTTCCATGTTATACTAAAACCAGCGAGCTCATCATTTCTTACCATATTTGTTTTTAAGAAAACTTTATGGAAATGTAAGCCGTCATTCTGCTGTTAAAAAACAAAACAAACGAACTTTCAGTGGCCTCTTCTTTCTTCTAGAATAAAATACATAGAACTCAGCCTGGCATTTAAACCCTTCCACATTCTAGTTCTTAAACTGTTTTTCCAACCTTATGTAACCTGTGGCTCAAGGCCCCTAAAATTTGGGGGCTCACGTGGAACAGGTCCAGTCATAGGGACTGATCGAAGAGATCACTTTCTTTTGGCTCATTATGTCCCTATCAAGAGTTCCCAATGGGAAGTCTCAGAATAGAGGGCTATGTCCTCCCAAATGTAGATCACCAGAGTCCCTACCTCTCATGAAACTACTCAAGGTGACAATGCCTTTATTAGGTAAAGGACTATATTTCATCCCATAAGAAATGAAGAATAGGAAAAGGAATCACAAGAGCGCATAAACAACGGAGACAAAGCATAGGGATCAATTCAGTTCTGTCTCTTTTGGTGGGTCCCACTTTTCCACAGAGTCCTAAAATCCTCCAGACTCAGCGGCACCCCATGGTTTGGACTCTCCTCAGAAGGGAAGAGAGCTTGGGGTTGCCAGAGAGGTAAAATTCTTACATTCTGTGAGTCCTGTAACCCTGCAGAGACAGGATGATGTTATTCTGAGAATTCAGTCTTCCCCAGAAGGAAAATGCACTTGAGGCTGCTAGTTGGGGGCAATCCCTGCATCTTTTCTGATTTGTGATAATTGAAAAACACTGTAATGTTGGTGTGCAAAATCTGGGCCCTTAGGTTTCCCCCGTATCATGGTATTAGTCTCTTGTCACTGATCTTTCCAGCAATGGGGGCCAAGTTCTCTGAGGCTCTTACTGGACGAAAGGCAGAGGGGAAAAGTGTAAAAAGACTAGAATTAGTCTCTTTTGTAGGCTTACTCAAAGGGCTGGCTGGTCCGAGATTAGTCTTTCTTCCCAAGAGCCTGAACCAGTCCACCAATCAATAAACAAGTATTTATTAAATTTCTACTATGTAGGTGCTTATGTACCAAGGCCTGTCCTGGGCACTGGAAATGCAAGTACAAAGAACAGAGCAATCTTGACTTTAAAAGAGTTTACATACTAATATAACCCGTCTATCCTTGAAGCAGCCTCCATCAGGGAAACATCTAGGATGAGCCAAAGGGCATGCCCATACTCTTTATAATGAAATATAATCAAAAGTCCAAAACAAAATCTCAGTGCATGGTAAAAATCAATAAAATCATCAGGGAAAGTCCTTGATCTACTCCTCTGTATTTATTTCATATCACCCTCTACAATTCACAGAAAAAAATTGGACTGGCTGTCCTGTAACCTCAACTTTCCATCTTGAGACAGACTCCTGCTGAGTCTCTGCCTCTCAGAATTCCTGGTCTGTTTTCAAGGCTCATTTTCATATGGTGTCCCCTTAGGAAGCCTTCTTTGAAACCACCATATGGTAGAGCTCTTTCCTTCTCAAATTACCTTGATTTTTTTTTAAAGTATGTGTAGATGTTGTACTGGGGGCATTGAGGTGGTGATAGAGCTCCAGGCCTGGGGTCAGGAACACTCATCGTCCTGAATTCAATTTAGGCCTCAGATATTCATTCATTAGTTGTGTGAGCCTGGGCAAGTCACTTAACCCTGTTTGTCTCAGTTGCTCATCTATAAAATGAGCTGGAGAAAGAAATGGCAAACCACTCCAGTGTGTTTGCCAAGAAAACCCCAAATGGGGTCACGAAGAGTTGGGCAGGACTGAAAAGACTGAACAACAACAACAGATGTTGTATTGTCTCTATATCCCGATCTAAAAGGCAGCTCAGTAGCCAGTGGAAAATTGGACTGAGAGCCTGAAATACCTCTATTCAAATGTAGTTTTTGACCAATTTTTGCTGCTTGTTACTGGGCAATTCACTTAATCTCTTAGTTCCATAAAGAAACTCTCCAAGACTATACATTGCAGAGCAGGTGCCAGTTTTCACTGGTAGAAGGAGATATGTGTTGGTAAAGGGAATTCTTTCATCTGGAGTTCCCTATCCTCCCACATCTTTTCAGCTTCTTTTTTGTGTATTGATTCCCCCATTAGACTGCAAACTCCTTGAGGGCAGATTGTCTTTGTTTTTCTATGTATTTGTATCATCTTCAATTAGCTCAGTGTTGGGCACACAGTAGGCCCTTGATAAATGTTTATTTATTGATTGACTGATGGACATCACAGGTCCCATCCAAAAACCAAACCAAACCAGACCTCCAGCCTAACACTGTGCCTTGCATATAATAGATGCCTAATAAACGTTTATCAACTTTAATTGAATATTGATTCTTGAGATGAGAATTATGTTTCATTGCCTTTGTTTACCCAAGACCAGGTACCTATAGGTATTTGATGAATATCATCGACAGATGATAATTTGATTGGACCATGAGATTTTATCTGTAGGAAAAAATGGGATATTTCCTTACTGTCCATTCACCCACATCCTATGGCCCAAGTCCATCCTCCCATAACGTAGAATTCCTGATGCTTCTCTACTCCTTGAACCCATATAAGAAAGCTCTTGATCCCATTAAACTCACCCATACAACCATATACACACATGCATATGTACATATATAAGTGATGCATATGTATATACACACACACACACACACACAAAACACCCATACATGTAGTAATATAGACACATGATACACACGTACATACATAGATGTACCAAAAGCAAGAAATTTTCTGGTGTTGTGCACTTAGACCTTTCCCTTGAGAACAACCTTTGTTTTCTGATTTTTGGCTTTCAAAAATGCTTAGCAAAGGAGGTAAAAGTAGAGAAGAATTAATAGCACTTCTAGGCTGTTCCCTGGTTTGAGCAAGGGAGGGCAGCAGAGAAACTGTTTAGGATTTCTTCCGGATAGTTCACTTATCAGTCTTCTGTGATGGGGGAGCCACAGTGGTGATGGTCAGTCCTCTCTGAGGCTGCAGGAAAGAAGGCAAAGCGTACAGGGTCGGGGAGGAGAGAGTCCCATGCCACTCCACCCTGAAGTATTGACTTCAGTTCAGGGAGCCAATTTAAGGAAGGTCGTTGAAAAAACTGGAGTTTATTCAAGAGAGTGGCCAGGATACAAGAGAACTTAAAAACAAGTTGCACGAGTAGCAAATGAAGGAATTGAGAGATGCTTAGATTAGAGATGGAGGAGGGAATAAGCCTTTATATAGCACCTGCTATGTGCTGGGTACTGTGCTAAATGCCTTTTTACAAATATTATCACATTTGATCCTCACAACAACCCTGGGAGGTAGCTTTCTATTATTATTCCCATCTTACAATTGAGGAAACTGAGGCAAAGAGAGGTTAAGTGACTTGCCCGGGGTCACACACCTAGGAAGTGTCTGAAGGTAGATTTGTACTCAGGTCTCCCTGACTCCAGGCCCACAGTGCCACCAGCTGTCTTGATAGAGGCAAAGATGAATTGTAGAAAAGATGAAGTGTGTGTGTGTGTGTGTGTGTGTGTGTGTGTGTGTGTGTGTGTGTGTGTGTGGTGGGGGGATGGGCAGAGAGACACACTAGCTATCTCTAGGTACTTGAAGGCAGTCATATAGAAAGAGGCATTGTATTCTTTCTCCTTAAGGTGCAACTGAGACCAATGGGGTGGAAGTTACCTTGGAGGAAGATTTCAGCTTAATAGAAGAAAAAAATAAAAATAAATAAAGCTAAGTTCCTTGTCATTGGAAAGGTTTGCACCTAACTTAAGTGGTCACCCCTCAATGACACTGTAGAGGGAATTTCCACATTGGTTGACAAGTTGGAACAGAAGAGGCAACTGGCTTGAATCTAGTCCAGTGGAAAGAACAGGCAGCTGGGGGATGCTGTGGCTAGAGTGCTGGTCCTAGAGTCAGGAAAGACTCATAAGTTCAAATCTGGCTATGTGACCCTGGCTAAGTCACTTAACCCTGTTTGCCTCAGTTTCCTCGTTTGTAAAATGAACTGGAGAAGGAAATGGCAAACCACTCCAGTATCTCTGCTGAGAAAATTCCAAATAGAGTTACAAAGAGTCTGACATGACTGAAAAGGACTGAACAATGACAACCACCATCATTTAGTTAACATTCTGTTAAACAGTTATCTCATGTTCACACAAAGCCCTGAAACAGAAAACTTCCCTAGAGGCAGTTAGGTGGGGTAGCAGATAGAATACTGGATTTGGCATTGGGAAGATCTGAATTTGAATTCTGTTTCAGATGCCTACTAAGCCGTATGACCCAGAATGAGTCACTTAATCTTTCTCAGTTTCAGTTTGCTCGTATGTAAGATGAGGGACTTGAACTTGGTGACCTATAGGGTCCCTTCCGATGATCCTGTGATCCTTCTGGTCCTCTCTTGAGATCTGATCCTGTTTCCCTGGATGTTTGTGAATCCACTTTTCACAGAATAGGGATTCCCTCAAGAACTAGATAGTGTTATATGATTCTTTGACAGACAGGCCTTGACCCAAATCCAAAGTCCACCTTCATATTAGTGAGACATTCTAGGACTAAGCTTATGAAGGAGTAGAGTAAATGTAATTTGAGTGGTGCAGGGTGGGGATGATAAATGTTTAACAAATGGCCCTCTAAGAAAAAAAAAGGTTAACTTCACTCATTAACATTTTCTCCATCATTTTCTTAAGTCTAGACAATCAACAAAACAATAAATCGAGCCCTTATTTGTAGCAGTTGGCCAATTTCCAAAATGCAAATGCTCACACTGAAAATTTAACAATCATCTCTCTGCTGGTTTAAGTCGACACCTTGTGGTACAGTACCCAACGCGAACCATCAACTTAGACTCCATAATTATAACTTTGGTCCTGTGGTCTTGAATGTAAGAGTTTATAAGAGATTTTTGTGATTCTCTAGTCCCAACACCCTAATTTTACAAATGATGCTCAGGGGGATCCAGTGACTGATTTGCTCAAGGTCCCTCAGGCTAGCAGAACTGAGCCAGGAATGCTGGTCTGGCGGATCCCTCCCCAGTGCATCCCTTGACCTCTTGGCTGTTCAAGAGTTTGCTACTAAAGTGCACTCCTTTTCTCAAGATACCCCCACCCGACATCCTTTTGTGGCACAGGCTAGTGTAGGTAGACTCATAACCTGTTTTCTTTTGCTCCTCCCCTGACTTCTGCTTCCTCACTCTCTCCTAGGTCTCCCTCCCTCCTCAACTTATGTTGGGGCACAGTCTGGTGGAGGACCACAAGGTGGGGATGGAGGTCTTTGGATCATAAATGGAAGGAGCCACCCTACCCTGTCGGCACCTGGGGCAAAGCCTCCCCTCCACCTGCTTGCCCTTACAACTTACAGCTCTGCCACTGATCTGGAACACCAACAGGATGGTCCAAATGGGTATGGGGCTTTGCCCAAGGTCCCTGAGTGTCTTCCCCAACATCCCCTTACCGCTTAATATGGGCATAGGAAGATAGGAATGATAAAAATCACAATAATAAGAGTCAGTCTAAAATTGGTTTTAATAATCCCAGTCTGCAGGGGGGAATTGGGAGTCTATTTAAAATGCAAATGCAAATATTTTGCCGTGAATGCTTTGTCTGCCAGCTCCCCTTACATGTCTATTAAAGACATACATCAACCCTCAACGCCTACGAGACTAAGAGTCCCAGACCTTATGGATCCAAGGACCTGGGAGAGAGAGACACACACACGGAGGCAGGCTTTGATGCTTTCTGGAGGCAGGGTCTTCCCTCAGCGGCTTCTACCTGCCTGCAGACATACCACTCATAAGGAGACAGAAGTTGTTTACTTCCTCTCCTACAGGACTTGGGATTCATTTGCATTTGGCTTTGGCCCAAATTAATCCCTATTACCTTCCCTGCTGGTGGAGACCGTTAGGAGGCAGGAGCAATTTCTCTCGATGTCCCTCGGGGAACACACAGCCAGCAGAGTCTCCGGTGCTGCTCCAGTCAGTGTCCTGACTAACTAGGTAATTGTTACTGCAGAAGCCTAGGAAGTGCTGGGTCTGTGATGAGGTGGGAGGGAGCTGCTTAGGACCCTGAATCTCCCCAAATGGGGCATCTGAGATGAAAGGCAACACTGAATGATGCAATATTAAAATAGAGAGTTGGGGAGAGGAAAAGAGGGAGGAAGGAAGGAGGACAAGATCTTTTTTTTTTCAAAGAATATTATTTCCAAAGTGTTTGAAGTTATGATATGAAGGGGTAATAGGAGGATAGAGAACTAGCAAGGAAGCAAAGTATTCAAACCCAAAGACATAGAGAAACTGGCATCACCTATGGCCTGGTGCCCCAAGTTCTGGGTGTAAAACGACGTGCTTCAATCTTGAGGGCAGCCCCCCTCCAAGGTCTATCTCTTTTACTCCTTTTGCCCTATCTCAGTTACCTCTGGGAAATCTCTGAATATAGCTCCCTTTTAAGGTTCTACAAACGTGGCTAAAAGGTTCTCCGGTTTATGTTGTTGTTGTTTGAGTTGTGTTGGACTCTTTGTGACCCTATTTGGGGTTTTCTTAGCAGAGATACTGGAGTGGTTTGTCATTTCCTTCTCCAGCTTACAGATGAGGAAACTGAGGCAAACAGGGTTAAATGACTTGCCCAGGGTCACACAGCTAGTAAGTGTCTAAGGCTAGATTTGAACTTAGGAAGATGAGTCTTCCTGACTTCACCTCTGGCACTCAGTTCACTGTACCACCTAGCTGCCTTAGTTCATGTTCAAGGAATCAAAGTCACTGCCTATTGGGCACACTTTATTTCATCCTCTCCATAATGCATAAAATATACATAAGACTTACAGTAGGAGGAGAGAGAGGTAATGAATAAATAGCACCTGGTATGTGCCAGGCACTGTGTTAAGCTACTTACAAATATTACCTCAGTTAAACCCAAAACAACCCTGTAAGGTGAATGCTGCAATTATCCTCATGTTATGTGGAAGAAACTGAAGCAAACCAAGGCTAAGTGACTTGCCCAGGGTCACACAGCTAGTCAGTGTAACCCATGCAATACTCTTCCCTTTCTGGAGAGTCTCACCTTACCTCCTGCCCACATCTTCCCTCTCTTCAAACCTATACAATTCTCCAGACTCATAATGCTATCCTGCGGTTTCAACAAACAAGTTGCCAGTGGGGCAATTTCCTCACATTTTAGGGAGTCCCGCTTTTTCCCCAGAGACCCATCCAGTCGTCTAGACTTATGCTATCATCTTCAGGGCTTGGACTCTCCAGGAAGGGAAATGAAGTAGAGGGTTGCTTATGGAAAAAGCAGAGTGTAAAGCCCAGGTCTTTTGGTCCCCCATATGATGGTTTTAGTGCCTTATTGACCCTCTAACTATGGAGACACATGTATGATCCTCTTCTCTCTCTAGAAAGCTGGGTCCCAGAAATCTGGAACCTGAGGTTGCCAGAGAGGCACCTCTCAGGCTGGGCAACCTCTCCTCCCCCAAACTTCCTCCTTTCTCACCTAAAGGATGGGTCCTGGAGCTAGAAGCTCGGGAACTCTTCTCGTTGGCCACATTGATGAGAGCCCACACAAATCCTGAGTTCCTTTGCTTAGAATGGTCATTACTCTGTCCTAGGAATTGGGATCCCTCTGGGGCTCAGATCTGCCCTGTGCTCTGCTGTTCTTTGTTCTAACATCCAAAAAGAGAACAAAAGGACTAACTTTGCAACTGACCCTCCTTTTTATAAGCCAGCACAAAGGGTGACTCTGACCTGCCATAGTCCAAATCGATTAATTTGCCCCCAATTAATGAGATATTCTCAAAATTCCAAAGCAAGACTCACCATCCTGTAAGTCTGATAGATTTGTCAGGGACCCCGCCTTGACCTACTCCTTATGTTGGAATAACCACTCAGCCAGCCAATTTGTACTTAGTGCTTCCTCTCTATTCATTCGTTTTTTAATAATCTCTTATTGGATTGGCAGGTAGTGGAGTATAATGGAGAGATGAAGATTTAAATCCTGGCTTCAATATGCATTAGCTGTGTGATCATGGATAAATCACTTAACGTCTCCCTGTTCCGTTTCCTCATCTATAAATATCTGAGTTACTGACTTCACAGGCTTGTTGTGAAGAAAACACTTTCTAAACCCTAAAGCACCATATACATATGAATTATTCTTTATAATGTGCTGTGCTAGTGTGATATCCCTCATTCTGCAGCTTTCCCTTAAGCTTTCTTCCCCCCTCAAGTGTTTGGAGTGCTGAGGCTTTGGCCTGGGAATCAGTAGAAGGGATATGAGTTTTCTGCAGCAGAGAGGTCTGTGTCAAAGTTTGTAGGAATTCTGTTGGGGAATTGTGGTGAGACCTTTCTTTTCTGGGGCCTGCTGCTGAGTCCATTTGCCTTACTCCATGATGGACTATGTGAGAGACTCAGATTGGTCAAAGGTCCTGCCAGGGACAGACAGTTGAGATTGAGAAAAGGCACCAACCTTCCTGAGTTCTGGTTCATGATAGAAACCCAAATTCTATGTATTTGGAGCTGAGCCAAGATCCAGCGCTCCTGAGCCTTAATTTAATTTTGTCTTACTGGAATCATGAGTTAAGTATCCTATGGAAACTGCATTATTTATGTTCTTGTTCTGTTCAAAGGAAGACTCATACTTTTCATTTTCTAGAACTCTTGGGTGCTATCTCATTATTGGCTACTCACGGGATCTAGAACGGCGGTGGAGTCAGGGTCACTCAGTAGATGTTTTATTATGCATTGTTTTACTGTTATTATGTACTGTTTATCTACTTATAATTTCTATTCTAAATTTCAAATCTCTGTGAATAGTTAATCATGTTTGCCTGCTGCTGTGGAGAGTTGACTACATTATGCCAAGGTCATATTAGGGCTCATTTAAATATATCTGGTTCAGTAAAGAACTGGAGTTTGTCAGTAGAATAGAGATTCGCAGCTGATTTCTGGTGGGGACAGTAGGAATACAGAAGAAGGTGGAGGTGGATTGGAAGGATAGCAGGGCAGTCGATTTGGAAGGATTTAGTAATCGTTTGGATGTGGGAGATGAAGGAGGGGAAAGAACCATGGGTTATTCCGAGGTTTGAAACCTAGGTGACCAGGTGAATGGTGGGTGCCATTGACAAAAAATAGCAGCATTAGGAATTTGAATCAGTTTGAGGGGGAAGATGGAAGCCGCACTGTCCCAAGTATGATATATTTCATCCTTTGCACTCTTTTCTCATCATTGGAGGTCCTCATTAACTCCTGGTATCAGAGTTTTTATCTCTGGAGCAATTAATAAGATGTCATATTTAGGAATCCCTGATGATGCATTTTGTTTGAATAGAAAAGATTTCTCTGAATGGCATCATTTTGTAATAAAGGCAATGTTGGCTTAGTGGACAAAGGACAGAACTGATTGTCGGACGACCTAGATTTTACTCAAGGCTCCACTCTGAATTCAGTCTGCAACCTTGGCCTAGACACTTGACCTTGTGAGACCTCTATTCCTCATGTGTAAAATGAGGAGGCTGGATTGATGATTTTTAGGAGGATAAAATCTGTTATTTGATCAAGCAGAGGGAACTTCCAATGAGAAAACTCCATCTGCTAAAGTAGATGAACACTTGCTCGGCAAACTATTCACAGAGAGTGATTGGGCATTGGAGGAAAGGTGACTTCCCCGGGGTCATCTAGCCAGGACCTGCTAGAAAAAAGACTTGGTTACTGGTCCTTCCTCACCCAGAGACCTAGGCTGTCAGTCACTATACTCTGGAGCCTCTCAGTTCTGAAAAGCTCGAACATTCTTCGACCTGGTTTCTTCCAGCTCTGACATTCTGTCTCGACGTGTCTCTGACTTTAAGCAGAGCCAGCTTCTGTCAAGAGTGAGGAATATGTCCCCACTTCATTTTTTAAAATCCCCCCTCCCCTTCCCTCTCTCTCAGAGAAGCCTGGCTGCCGTCAAGGTTGGTTGCACTGGCAGAGACCAAATAACAGTTTTTCAAGCCTGGATAATCTAGGCCTGACCCAGCTGGAGAGGAAATTGCCAAAGCCTGAAGGTCACTTGTGGGAAGGAGGGTGGGAACAGAGGAAGAGAGAGAAGCAGGGGCTGGGGCATTGGGTAAAGAAGCAAGGGTGGGAACTTTGGAAAGGGGGGGCCATGGTTTGGAAAATGGAGAGGAGGCCTATGGTTGGTTGATTACATTTGTATTGTCAATAATATGTAAAAATAACATGCCAGCTCCCTATCTTCAAGGCATCAACTGTTCCTGGTGCCTCTCTTTAGTTCTGTAGTAGAATGTCTATTCCTTGAAGGCAGGGAGCCATTCTTGGGGTGCCCCTCTAAGGCTAGGGCCTTGTATACTCTAGGCATTCAATAAGTACTTGTTCGGTTGAATTGAAATTATAGGATAACCTCAATCGTTGGATTTTTTTCCAGGCAGCTTTTCTCTGGAGGAATTCTGTCTGGTGCACAAGGCCACATTTTTGATTCAATATATTTAACATTCAGCTCATTTTTTTCCCTCCGTTTTTCTCTCAGACAAGGTAAACTTTTATTTATGACCTCTCATTTGAGGCTTTCAAAAGAAATTGGAACTGGGAGGTAAAAGTGATACTGCTTGGTTGGCTTATGATATATTTTTTTTCATTTTGAGAAGAGCACAGGTACAGATGTTAGATTCCTAGAAGGTCAGAGCAGGGAGGGATGTTAGCTTTCACCTGGAAAACCCCATAATTTTATGGGCTGAAGGACAAGAAGTAGCTTATAGATGAAAAGAGCCAAAGGCTCTGGAGTCCAAAGACGTGGGTTCAAATCCCATTGTTTGTGCTTGCTTCCTGTGACATTGGACAAGATGGTTAATCTCTCTCAGTTCCCTTATCTGTAAAATAAAGGAGTTGGACTACATGGCTTCTGAGACGCCTTCTAGCTTAAGATCTATGATTGACATTAAGTCAGTGGCAGAGATGAAAGTTTTTTGATTTTCAACCTGGTGCCACTCTATTGTGCCAGCCTATTCTGATGTTACTCTCTTCTATCCTATACCCCCAAGGTAGGGCAGCTAGGTGTTGCAGTGGTTAGAGACAGGAAAATTCATCTCCTTCTGTTTAAATCCAGCCTGAGACATTTACTAGCTATGTGACCCCAGGCAAGAAACTTAACTCTATTTGCCTCAGTTTCCTCATCTGTAAAATGAGCTGGAGAAGGAAATGACAAACTACTATAGTATCTTTGCCAAGAAAACCAAGAATGGGGTCATGGAGGATCTGACATGACTGAAAATGACTGAATAACAACACCGCATTTATCACACATTATTATGTAGCGTGATCATCTCTGCTGCAATCCTAGTCCCTCCTAGATAGCAAGCACCATAGTTTACCTACTGAAATACTTTCCCTTCTCATCTCCTCCTCTGAGTTTCCTTGACTTCCTTCAAGTCCCAGCTAAAATCTCCTATAGGAAGACTTTCCTCATTCCTCTTAATTCTGGGCATCTTCTCTGTTGATTATTTCCAATTTATCAAGTAAATATCATGTTCTTATATAGTTGTCTGCATGTTGCTTCCTCCCATATTAGACTCTGAGCTCCTCGAAGGCAAGGACTGTCTTTTTTTTCTATCCCTAGTTTTTATTTTTATTTTTAGGCGATGGAGGTTAAGTGACTTGCCTGGAGTCACACAGTAAATAAGTGTCTGAGGCTGGATTTGAAAACAGGTCCTCCTGACTCTAGGGCTGGTGCTCTATCCATTGCTCCATCTAACTGCCCCCTTATCCCTAGTTTTTAGCACAGTGTCTGACACATAGTAAATGCTTGATGTTTATTGACTGACTGACTTTGTATCTCTCAGCAGTGCCTAGCACAGTAGGCTTTTAATAAACACTTATTTGTCAAAATTCAGGCAAATATCTGTTCTCGTTAAGACACTGGGTACCCTCCTCCCCACTTGGGTGCATTTCTGGCAGCTCTCCTTTCTTTCCCTACTTTGGCTAGCATTTCCAGAATAGAAACATTGACTTCAGACCACAGCCAAGGAGCACATCTAAGAAAAAAGTCCATTCCTTCCCTGGTTGAGGGAACAGGATATGCTGACTCGGCAAGCTCTCTTTCCGGGGCTTGCTCGGTGTTTAATAAGCCCTGTCATGTCACCTTAGACAACAGCACTTGGCAAAGGACCATGACCTGAAATGCTGAAATTCCAGTGCGTGGGTTTGCATCCGGAAAGCACGTCCCAGTTCCCCAGACTGCTTAATGAAACTTGGTTGGTTCCATTTGGTCCAACTGTTTTGCGCATGGGCATGGGCACCCAAACTCACAAACCACCCTGTGAGGAAGCTGTGCAAATATAATCAACTATCCCCATCTTATAGATGAGGGAGCTATTAAATACGAGTGACAGGACTAGAATCCAAGGCTTCTGACTCTGAGGAAGACTCAGAGTAGGGAAGGCCTGGATTCAAAATCCACTTCTGAGAGTTACTTTGCTGTGTGATCCTGGGAGAGTCACTTAGACTCTCTGATCCTTTGTTTTCTTATCTGTAAAGTGGGAATAGTAACACCCGTGGTGCTCAGGGTCGTCCTGAGGCTCAAATGTGATGACGCACTGTGAAGCGCTGTGCCAGCCTTTGAGGTTGTCTGTGCGACGTGCATAGGCTGCATTGCAAACTGTCTCCCTATGGAAAATCAGGGCAACCAAAGTGATTTACACTCTGCCAAAGGGTAGCTCAGGCACTATCTCATGCCTGACCATACCTCTCTCACTTATCTTGATCGACATCTGACCCCTCCTGAATGCTGTTGTCTTGTTGTTCAGCCATGTCCGATTCTTTGTGACCCCATTTGGGGTTTTCTTGGCAAAGATAATGGTGTGGTTCACCATTTCCTTCTCCAGCTCATTTTACAGATGAGGAAACTGAGGTCAACAGGGTTAAGTGACTTGGTCAGGGTCACATAGCTAGTAAGTATATTTGAAGCTGGATTTGAACTGAAGGCTTCTTGACTCCACTAAGCCAACTAACTGCCCCCTAAATGCTGATAGCCCAAGAAAATGGACTACACCCAACCCTGACCCCCCCCATCCCTGACAAACCCCCAACCCTGACCACTCCCCCAGCCCTGGATTACTCCCACCAGTACTAATCATTCCCTCCAGCCCTGACCACCCCCTCAATCCTGATCACTCCCCCTAGTCCTGACTACACCTTTAGCCTTTTGACACCCCTAGCCCTGACCATACCTCAACATTAGTGACACCCTTCAGGCTTGATTACACTCAAAACCTAATTATTCCCCAACCCTAATCATACCCCCAATTCCTACTGCACCCTAAACCTAATTACTACCTGATTGCAACAACCTCCCTAGTCTTGATCACACCTTAAAACTAACTGCTCCAGCACTCCTGACCACCCTCTTAACCCGTGGCTATGCCTCTGGCCCTCAACATACTCTAAACCTGACTATTCTCTAGGTCAGAACCATGTCCCAACCCAGGCCATATCTCCGGCCCTGGCCACATTGTAGACCTGACCATACCCCTACCCTGATTGCTCTCCCAGGCCTTGTCACTACCTCTCCAGGTATCCGCCACTTTGGGGAGAAAGTCAGGGAGGAAGGGGATGCATTTGCTGTAAGAAGGGAATGAGCACCGCAGGGCTGAGTGAGAGGGTATAATTTCAGTGTGGTTTGAGGCTGAGACAAGAACTGCTCTTTGTTCCAGGCAGCTGCTAATGATGGGTTTCTGGAGCTGTCTCTGGAATGAGTGCCCAGGCTTCTTCTACTCCCCGATTCACAATAACTAACAGTGTGACCTTGGGCAGTTCACTTTTAAAAATGGGCATAACAACACCCCTCCTGCCCTCCCGACAGACTTATTGTGAGGATCAAATGGGCTAATGTATGGGAAGGTGCTTTGTCGACTGTACTTGGCTATATAAATGTCAGGAACCAAGAATCATTGGGTTGTTGGAGCTGGAAGAAGCCTTAGCGATCATCTGCTTCAGGACCTGCATTTAGGTCAGTATTACATCATTTATCTCTAGAAAATAAAAAAAATAACTTTGGACAGGAGGCTTTGAAAACAAAATTTGTTTTGCCCAGGATTTTTTCCTCAAAGTAGGGGGAAAGGGACTGAGGCTTAGTATGGAGAAACTGAGGCCCAGTGAGGCCAAGAGACTTGTCCAAGGTCACACAGAGGCAGAATCAGGACTAGAACCCAGGTCTCCTGACTCCTGGCCTAATGCTTTTTCCATTATATAACAGTGTTTAGCAGCAGTAGCTGACCAAGACGGCTATACCTTGGAGTATAAAGTGACAGCAGCAGGAGTCCCATTAGGAAGGGGAAAAATGAGCCAATTTTCCCAGGGTTAAAAAAAAAAAGAATGACCACAGAAAAGGAAGAGACACTCATAAAATAACCACCACAGCAGCAACAATAGCCATGATTTAATAGTGAAGAGGAATCCAATATGACCCACAGCTCAAATGATATCTGTTCTCCTTAGCTGGGCTCCTGGGAACCAATCCCAGCAACACCACCCTTTCCTAACCTCAAGAATGATTTGTACGGTGATTGTGTCTAGGAGGTTAGAGAGCCTGATAGATCTGTTGTCAGTGCTCAGCTAAAAAAGCAGACGTCAACAAGATCTCCCTTCCTCACCGTCCCGTTCTGAATATGGCACCCCTAAGTGGCGAGGACCCTTGGGCCATCAGTGGTGGCTCCTGGGAGTTATGGGATGCAGCTCCGTTCTCCCTTAAGTGGATGGATTGACAGGCCTTATTGCCCCTCTTCATCATGTGCATTAGAAAGCAAGGTTCTAAAAGCTTTCATTGGCTACGGAATCTTAGCCCTTTAGCACAATGAGACTGTAATGACCTCCTAGCACTTGAGGTGAATGAGATGAGTTGAGATGCCAGACCTTTCCTTTTTGAGAGGGCCTGAAACCATTCTTATTCCTCATCTATTCAATAGAAATGGATAAACAACTACCTTAGTTTTCTCACTTCAAGGGCCTTGAAGCTGGACAAGTATATAGATTGTGACATCAGATTTTTGCTTTATATGGAATTATATATTCATGCATCAAGCTTTTTTTTGTATTCCTCATTACTTAATGCCTACTATATTATATTTTTACTATGTAACCTGTCCTTGACTAGCCACCTCCCTCTACCCCCTACTTTAAGGGAAAAATCCTGGAGATCTGTTTTGTTTCAAAGGCATCCTGTGTCACCTTTTTAATTTTTTTAGAGACAGATGATGTAATACTGACCTTGATTAATTGCCCCTCACACCTGTCTCCTGCATGACATCTACCTCGACCTACTTCCACAGATGTTGTCAGAATCATAATTGTAGAGAGACATTGTGGTCCAGGGGAAAAGAGCATCGAATATGGACTTTTACTCAACTGAGGTAAGACCCTAGGTTCAAGGCAAAGGCTTTATCTTTGGCTACGTGACAAGACACGTGTTGAGCCTTGGTTTTTTCTCCTATAAAAGCGGGAAAACAATATCTAGAGAGAGTACAATGTAACGAATGGAGGCAATTTTAGAGTGAGAGATGTGTCTTTCTATGTCTTCGGCCTCTGATGTATCCTTAGCTATGTGACCATGAAAAAATTATTTAACCCTCCAGTGCTCTAGGAAACTTTTTAACCTGGAAGCAGAAGTGCTGATCTGAATTGGTGAAGGTATTTTCCACACTGAGAAGACCCCACACTTACGAAATCACGGGTCCAGATGAAAAACAGTCTACGCTACCCACTTCATAGGGTTGTGAATACTATGTCCTATCGTGGACATAAAAGGGCTTTGTAAACTTTAAGGAGCTATTTGTATGTATGTGAGGTGGTGTTATTGATTACCCATTCTGCCAAAACGTCCTGATAGAATGTAGGGGGGAAATCCAGTAGACCTCAATCAACCACTGAAATGTTTCTATATAGCTAGAGCTTAGATTTCCCAGAGATCAAACTCCATCATTTGATGGAGAAATATTGACTCCTCAGCCAGAAGGTCTGGCATCATGAAGGTGCAACTTCTTATAAACTGTTCATTACTTACCAGGAATAAGCAGCTAAACAAACAAACAGGCAAATAAATTGATGAATGAATGAATAAATAAATTTTCTTGTTGTTACTGTTGTGTCTGACTCCTCATGACCCATTTGAGGTTTTCTTGGCAAAGCTACTGGAGTGGTTTGCCATTTCTTTCTCCAACTCATTTTACAGATGAGGAAACTGAGGCAAGCAGGGCTAAGTGTCTTGCCCAGGGTCACACAGCTAGTAAGTGTGTCTGAGGCCAGATTTAAACTCGAGTCTTCCTAACTCCAAGCCTGGCACTTCATTCACTGTACCAGCTAGCTGCCCACAAATAAATAAATAGATAGATATAGAAAATTAATTTTTAACAAAGGAATCTTAGAATTAGATTTGAATATTTTCCCTGGAACTAGGGCAAAAAGGGACAGTCAGGACAATTTCAGGACTAATTTTCTACTGAGTGGGACTTTTAGGGGTTAAGAAATTGGTCTTTGAAGCTCTGCCCTCCTCCTTACAGTTTCTGTGTTGTGCTGTGCTGAGGTGTGTTGGGCTCCAAGTCTACAGGTAGGTTCAAAGAGACAGATTGGTTCAGAACAAAGGACAGCAACTAGAATTGGAGTCTACCGCTTACTATTTTGGGCAAGTTACTTAACTTCTCTGAAACTCATCTTCCTTTTCTATAACCTGAGAGGGTTGGATTGGATGAGTTGGAAGGTCTCCTTCCAGTTCTAAATTTACTACCCTAGTAAACTCTCTTGAGGCTTACTCAGCTGAGGAGAAGCAGGAGACAGAAACTTCTCTTTTTCAGCCTGGGTAACAGCCTAGCCTGGTGCTGGCTGGAGTGTGGAAACCTTGTGTGGGTTTCTAAAACGGGTGCCCAGGCCCTCCAAGAGCCTGCGATGCTCTTCTGAAACTCCCAGATGTTTAATCATGCGTGCAGAAGGAAGGCTTTCCTCTGGCCCTCCACTCTCAAACCATACAGAACTGGGAATAAGGTGAGATAAGCCAAGAGATGAATTTATGCTCCCCAGACTCCAGACAGTTTTAGGCAAAGGACAGGACAGGGCAAGACAGGACAGCATAGAGTGGTGTCTGGAAGCTAGGGAGAAAGAACCCACGTTCCACAGCCTAGGAGGGGGAAAAAGAGAAGGCAGGAAAGGGAACACAGGCCATAAATGGCCCGAAGGCTTTTCTCACTATTAAACTGTTAATAATAGGAAAGGTTATTTGCAAAGCAGCATGGACAGAGCAGTAATGACACAGCACCTCCAGTCCAAATCCTCGGGGGTAGATAGGCTAGGGTATTTCCCTCATCATTTCATGAACAGCTGTAAGGCCCAGGTCTCCTGGCGACAGAGATGGGGACCGGCTTGTTTCTCCCTGGCTCTTTGCAGGCCTGTCTGTCTCTCCTTGTTTGATTTGCTAAATCTCTGTTTTAGTTCACTGTTTCACACCCACACCAACAGTCTGTCATCCCCTGAAGGCCCTGGGACATCTGCCAGGCAGCGTAATCAAATGTGAAATTAAATACAAGTCAGCTAAACATCATTTTGCTTACAAATGATTCTGGCTTACTTATTAAAGTAGGTCCAGTAGACCCTCCACCTGACTATACTTGTTGGTCTTTAGTTCAAGGTCCAGTATACAGAGGAGACCACTAGGTTGTTCAGCGCACAGAGCGCTGGGCCTGGAGTCAGGAACACCGGAGTTCGAATATGGCTTCAGGCACTTGCTAATTGTGTGACTCTGGACAAGTCCCTTAAACTTTGTTTGCCTTAATCCACTGGAGGAGGAAATGGAAACCACTCCAGTATCTTTGCCAAGAAAACCCTGTGGATAGTGTGGACAGAATCATGAAGTCAAACACGAGTAACAACGACAATACTGTATAAGGTATACTTACAATGTAGATTCTAGGTTTTCTCTGGCAAGTTGGATCCCCAGAAGGTGGCTGGCCACTTGTCCTGTCAGGGGTCTAGGGGTAACCCTAAGGGGTTGATTGTTTTTCTAGAACTATTGCTGTGAGCCTTAACAGGTAAGCTTCTCCCCTCCATGATTAGTTTATGTCGTTTAGCCAGCCAGATTTAATTAGCTTTTGGAAAAGGGTATTTACTAAGGTAACTATAATAAAAACGATTGCTACAAAACATCCTCTTTTCCCCTTTCCCATTCCCCCTCCTCCCCAAGAAAAGGTCTGGGATACAATCTTTTTAAAAATTGAATTTTATTTAGTTTCGGTTAATTAAATTTTATTTATTTTCAATCAATGAAAGTCTGCCTTCTTTCTCTTTTCCTTCACCCCTCCAACCTGAGAAAGCAAAACAAAACCTGAGCTAAACAAATAGTCAAATGATTGTCTATGTCCATGTCTGCAAAAAAAATGTGTTTTGCTTGATACTCTGAGTCTCTTACCTTTCTATCAGGAAGCAAGTGGCATGTTTCATCACGAGTCCTCTGGAATCATGGTTGTTCATTACATTGATCGGAGTTCCTAAGTTTTTCAAAGTTGTTTGTCTTTACAATACTGCTATTGTATAAATGGTTTTCCTGGTTCTTCTCACTTCATTCAGTTCACATATGTCTTTCTAGTTTTCTCTGAAAGGATCCCCTTGGTCCTTTCTCATAGCACAGTAGATTCTAATATTCATATACCATAACTTGCTCACTTCACCTGTTGATGGATACTCCCTCAGTTTCTAGTTCTTTGTCACAAAAAGCAAAAAGAGCTTTTGATTTTTTTGAATATGTCTTGTCTCATGAAGTCATTAGTTTCTATTTGTTCCATTCTAATTTTTAGATGGTTTGTTGCTTAGCAAGGTTTTTGCATCTTTTTGGCCAAGCTGATAAATCCCTTTCTAATTCTTTCTTCCATAGCTCTTATTTCTATTACAAATTTTCTTCTAGTGCTTTCATTTGATTTATATTTTAAACTCTCTCTCTCTCTCTCTCTCTCTCTCTCTTTCTCTCCTAGTTGAACTTATGCCCAAGCCATGTTTTTCTCTGAAGCTTTGCTTGTAAATGTTTTGGAGTCATTCTCTTCTTCTGAAGTTAGGTCTTGATTTTCCCTACAACTATAATAGCTATTTATGGAGTGATTATTTTTTTTCCTTATATTTCCTTATATTATATATTTCCTTATATTTTCTACTTCCTACTCATTCTATTTCCTACTTCTTCCTACTTCCTGGCTTTGGATTTTGTGTTGGGGCTATGCTCTGTGTATTTCTGTGTATAGAAAGAATGTCTAGGATGGTCCTGTTGCTGGTTTCTTGAGGGCAATAGATGTTGTATTATTCCAGGATTTCAGGGACAGCTCAGGCTGGGGACCTGAAAGCCTTCAGTGGTCCCTGGGTTCGAGTCTGAGCATCACACCTGTGGGCTTGCCCTGATTGGAGTTTCAGTAGTCTGCTGCTGGTCTCAGCCCCTCTCAGCCATCTGGAAAGCTTTACTTGTTTAGAGTGACAGACCTGCAGTCTCCCCTTTGGTGGGTTGGGATTCCTGCTCTGGTTATTCTACTATGGGTTTCAGACAGTGCTAGAAGCTAGAACTGAGCCCCTATTCTGCTCCTGGGATCAGACCCTCTCAGCTGCTTCTTGCTTTCAAACTTGGTACTGCTTGCTTATGAATCTAGCGAAGTACCCAGTGCAGTTCCTGTGGTCACTCCAAAGAGGAAAGATTATTTAGGAGAGGAGGGTGATCGAATTCAGGCCAAATGCAGCAGGGCAGTCAAGAAAGATGATGATGGACAAAAGGCCATCATGGTTAACCAAATGTGAATTTCTGTTGTTATTTCCCCTTCCTGCAGAATCTCTCCACTTTCAGTGCCAGCACTCTTGTCTTTTTAACCTCTTGTTCTCCTTCCTTCCTTCCTTCCTTCCTTCCTTCCTTCCTTCCTTCCTTCCTTCCTTCCTTCCTTCCTTCCTTCCTTCCTTCCTTCCTTCCTTCTTTCCTTCCTTCCTCCCTCACTCTCTTCACATCCTTTTCTTCTACAAGGTTTTTCTATCTTCCCATCTGTCCTCTTTTCTCTGTTCCCAATGCCACTCCCCTTTTGCAGACCCTCTTTACCTCTCACCTGGACTATTGCAACAGTCTCATAACATCTCTCTGTCTTCAGTCTGGTCCTCTTCTAATTCTGTCTACAAACTACTGCCAAAGGCGCAAGTATGATGAATGATTCCCAATTATCTACAGAATAAAGTCCAAACTTCTTAGCTTGACATTCAGGGCTCTCCAAGATTTGTCCCCAAACCATTACTTTAGGCTTATCACTTACTCACATTCCCCCTTTCGTACACTCTGCTATCCAGCCAAACTGGCCTATTCACGATTCTCTGAACACAGTCTCCATTTCGCCTCCCTCTCCCAACCCCTACCCGTCTCCTGTAACTTTGCTCATCATGTTCTTTCCCTCCGGGATGGCTTTCAGTCCCAAATCCATCTGCTCAATTTCTAGTCATTCTTCAAAGCCCAGCTCAAATCCCACATTCTCTATGAAGTCTTCTTTGGTCTCTTCAGCTAGAAATCATTTCCGTCTCTTCTGAACAATGAATAATGATGATCACAATAGCTCACATTTAAGGTTTGAGGTTTTCAGATCCCTTTATTCATATTTGTCATTTAATCCTCACAATAACCCTATGAAGTAGGTGTTTTTAATCCCCATTTTTCAGATGGGGAACCTGAGGCTCACACAGTTTTGGTGATTTGCCCAGGGCCTCTGGATTCTTGATTCAGAACTGGGTCCTCTAATCTACTCTATCGCACTTCCTTTTAATTTGCTTTACATTGAACCTTTTCTGAGTCCTCCGGCTCTAAATTCACCCCTCCTCCAAAAAACGACCTCATATTTATTGTCTATCTCCTTTTCCACATGCACATGGTCTCCTTCATAGAATGTAAGCTCCTTGAAGGCAATGACTGTTTTATTTCTTCTTTTGTATCCCTAGTACCCAGTACAGTGCCAGACACAAGGAAGGCACTTAATAAATGGTGGTTGATGGCCTATTGTAATTATTTTGTATGTGTTTTATCTCCTCAACTAATATGTGAGCTCCCTGAGGAAAAGGACCATTGTGTCCATGTTACACTACTAGGTAGGAAACACACACACACACACACTTCTTGTCCTCAAGGAGCTTCCATATTAGTTGAGGAGATGAGACATTTACAAAATAATTATAACCATCTGGATACATGGTGGTTAGCTGTCTGTTGAGGCATTGTTCCATAGAGTAAAATTCCAGTGGTCCATGAAGATAGGAAATCTCCTCTAGCAGGGCCCTGGGGAAGGGAGGGAGAGGGGAAAGGGGAGGAGCCAAGCCAAGATGGTGGAGAAAAGGAAGGCACTCATCTGATCTCTCCCCCAAACCCCTACAGACACCTTTGAATTATGCCCTAAAATAAATTCTGGAGTGGTAGAACCCGCAAAAGGATGGGGTGAAACAATTTTCTAGCCCAAGATGACTTAGAAGGTGGGTAGAAAAGATCTATCATAGTGGTATGAGTGTGGAGCTCAGGCTGAGTCAGCATAGGAAGTGAGCATACCTGCAAACTAGAAGCCGGCCCTGAGGGGTGACTGAATCAGCCTGGGCAGCAGCTGCTTCCAAGGCTCTCAGCCCACAGATGGTAAGGGAGGGGGTCCCTTTGGTAGCACTGGGGTAGGACTCTGTTGCTTTGCCCACACTTGGATCTGGGTCACAGTCCTGGGTGGCGGTCCCAGGGTGAGGAGGAGCGCTAGCACAGCAGAGCTTGAGGTTGAAGGGGAGGCTGCAGAAGACCCTGTCACAATTCCAGGGGAGAAAAGAGTGCTTGTGGTTACTCAAAGACCAGAGCACAGGCCAGGGGATAAGTAAACACCTTTCCTTAGATCACACCACCCTGGAACAACTGAAAGTTTGCAGACCCCCAGAACTGGAAAAAACCTGACACTCGGAACAGTGGCCCCTCCACCCTGGGAGCAGAGCCTAAGTTTAATATTAAGTTAAAAACCAAGAAACAGGCTGGAAAAATGAGCAAACAACAAAAAAGGCGACCATAGAAAGTTATTATGATGACAGGGAAGATCAAAATGAAGAAGACAACAAAGTCAAAACTACTACGTCCAAAGCCTCAAAAAAAAATGTGAATTGGTCTCAGGCCAAAAAAAAGAATTCTCAAAAAGGATTTTAAAAATCAAATAAGAGAGGTAGAGGAAAAATTGGGAAATAAATAACAGCGATACAAGAAAATCATGAAAAAAAGCAGAGTATTGAGTTTGAAGTCAATGTCCTGGCTTTACAGCTTGCTCTTTGAATGAATTTGAATAAATCACTTGATTTCCCTGAGTCTTAGTTTGCTCAACTGTAAAATGAAGGAAACTAGATTACTGCCATGGTCCCTAGCTCCTTTTAAGGCTCTCTATTATGTCGTTATGCTTGTATGGTATGTTTAATAATTGCTTGTTGAATTGACATGAATTGAATTCCAGCCCTAGGGAAACAGTATGCATGATATGTCCATGTATAGGATATGGAAATGACATCTTCTAATAAATATCTAAGTGGGGCAGGTAGGGGATCGGGTGGATAGAGTACTGAGCCTGGAGTCAGGAAGATCTAAGTTCAAATCCAGCCTCAGATACTTAGTAGCTGTGTGCCCCTGGGTAAATCACTTAACCCTGCTTGCCTCAGTTTCTTCTTCTGTAAAATGAGCTGGAGAAGGAAATGGCAAATCATTCCAGTATCCTTGCCAAGAAAACCCCAAATGGGGTCCCAAAGAGTTAGACATGACTGAAGACATCTAACAACAACATCTAAGCAGTTACATTGTCTCTGTTCTGGTAGTAACCTTTTGTTCCATGAGCTGAGACCCTGGCATTCATCTTCTACTTGGCAGGATATCTTAGAGATAGACATTTGTCATCTCCCCAGACCCTAAATAGCTGATCTCACTTCTTGGAGAGCTAGGAGGTGGTTGGGGGTGGAGAAAAAGAACTGACTCAGAAAGCAATATAGGTCATTCCTCAGTGGTCTACGAGTGGAGGGAAGGCATGGTGGTGAAACTAACAAAGCCTAAAAACCTGGAAAATCTCCCCTTTTTGTTGTTGTTGACCCTGTTTCTTGGGGGCTTCACTCGCTGGGTTTGTAGAGATAGTCTACCCTAACACTGTTCCAGCTTCTTCCCTCTGTTCTCCTTGAAAAGCATCCATCACATGATAACCTCCTACTCCTTTAATTTTCTTATTCTATTCCATTCCAACACTATGGCATCCCGCAGCCTATGAAATCTCTTAGTATCATAGAGGAGCAGCTAGGTGGCACAGTGGTTAGAGCGGCAGGTCTGTAGTCAGAAAGACTCATCTTCCTGAGTTCAAATCTGGCCTGAGACACTTATTAGCTATGTGACCTTGGGCAAGTTTGCCTCAGTTTCCTCATCTGTAAAATGAGTTGGAGAAGGAAATGGCAAACCACTCTAGTACCTTTGCCAAGAAACTCCAAATAGAGTCACGAAGAGTTGGACACTACTGAAAATGACTCAACAACAGTACCATAAATTCCGAATTGGAAGAGACCTTAGAAGTCATCTAAGTCCAACTCTTGTCTTTTGTACAGATGAGGAAACCGAGGCTCAGAGAAGTTGTGAATTGTCTAAGGTCACAGAGGAAGGAAGTGTGTGAGCCAGATTTGAACTCTGGTCCTATGACGCCAATCCAGGACTTTTTCCACTGTACAATAGCAGTGAATATACCACGCAACCTATGACTGCATAAATAACTCAAAGGTATTTATTACTATTCTTATTGTCATTTTTATGGGAATGGGTGGCACATGTCAGGAGTAGGAACTAGAAATAAATGTGGAAAGGGAACCAAATATATATGGCTGACTCATGAGTTATTTGTGCCAATGCAGGGGACCAGGGTTATGGATAACCCCAAACATTGAATTATCTGAAAGTCATTTCTGTTCGGCTTTGGAAGCCATGATATTACATCTTTTTTCTCTTGGCAGTAGATTTTACATGGACGGAACCATAAAATGATAGATTTCACTGGTGGTTCTTTCAGCAAAAGAACAGTGGAAGTCTGGGGCCACAGAATGCCCCGCAGATGTTCCATTGAATTTCTGCCATTATTGAAACAAGGCCTCCTTCACTGTGCTGATCCCTCTTGGGCACTGTTTTCCAACAGACAGTCCTGGTCTTCAAGGCATGCCAAGGGCCATGAAGCACTGTGAGGGCAGGAACTATATTTCTTTCATCTCTGTATCCCCTATAGTGTCTAGCACTGTTTCTAGTTCAGAGTGGGCAATCCATACATGTTTGCTGATGCATGATGAAATGCATGATTCCTCTTGGGCCCCAGGCCGGAGGGCAGATGAGACAGGCCCTTCCATTTTGTTTGGTCATTTGACAGGACTGGTATTAACAGTGCTTGCCTCACATAGAGTGGCTTTAGAAAATCCACTTCAGGATCCTAATGTCCCTGAGAATCTGTGCTGACAGTTTCCCAGGCTGGCACATTTGCCTCCCTAATTATGCTCCATTTAGGCCAATATTAAAATTAGCCTGCATTCCTTGGATGTATGCCAACTGGGCAGTTGAGGGCAGGTGGCCAAGAGTCTGTTGGGCAGCAAGAAAGAACCAGCTCAGAATTTAAAATTTTCTAGTAGATAATTAGGGGGTTAACTAAAGGGAGAGAGGATAGCTGTCTTTGAATATGCCAACTAGGGGTCCCAGTGGACAGAGCTGGGCTTGGAGTCAGGAAGACCTGCGTTCAAATTCGATCTCAGGTACCTCCTAGCTGGGTGATCCTGGGCAAGTCACTTAACCGCTGTCTGACTCAGTTCCCTTATCTGTAAAGCAGAGATAATAATAGCACCTACCTCCTAGGATTGTCATAAAGATCAATTGAGATAATACTTGCAAAAGAGTGCTTAGCACAGTGCCTGGCACAGAGTAGGTGCTGTGAAGTATGAAGTACATTTTACATTTGAAGGGCAAATTGTGCTGCGTGATCCTGGAGGAAAGATGTAGGACCAATGGGGACAAGTTACATGTAGGCAGATTTCAGCTCCATGTGAAGAAGTTTCTAACATTTAGATTTGTCCAACTATGGGACAGACTATCTTGTAAAGTAATGAGCTCCTGGTTGCTTGAGGTATTCAAGAAGAAGTCACATAACCATCTTAGAGCATTGATTCAGGGCTGGAAAGGACTGCAGGATCATCAATTTCAGCCTCGTCATTTTATAGCTGAGGAACTTAAGATGCAGAGAATTTTGAGTGACTTGTCCAAAGTCTCACAACCTTAGAGGGAACTGTTAGTGCCAGAGGAATACTGCTCTAAAAAGTGACCAGAAGAAGAATGTTATATCAGGGCTTTCCAGCTTTTTGGTGGGGCAGTGTTATTGTGAAATGAATCTGGTGGGACACCCTTGAGTGGGTGTAGGCACTCTCCCTAGAAAAGAAATTCTTAACCTTTTTTTTTTTTGTATTATGGCACTCTGGTGAAGCCCTGCTCAGAGTCATGTTTTTAAATAAATAAAAGGAAGTAGTAAGATCACAATGAAAACAATTATATTAGAAACAGTTCTCAAAATACTAAAAAAAAGTTCCCAGCCTTTTGCTTAAGAACAAGAGAATTCTGTTCTGATCGTTTCTGCTTTGCCATTCCTATTTTCTGTTAGAGCGGGCAGTCTTGGCTTCATTTGCTTCGGGAATATACATCATTCAAGAATGTGCTAAAAAAATCCAGCAACTTTGGGACATCATTTACAGATGCTGCTGGCTCTGTGTTTTGGGGGTAATCTTTTACCCTGAATAAGTGGGAGCTGCCTCTGCCTGATGCCGGGGTGGAATTGGCCCCCTTGATGGATGGGGTTGTGCCAAGTCAGACCTTATTAACTAAAATGAGCTTTGGGATTGCAGGCCCCACTTCCACTCCCACCGCCTCCTCAAGAAACAGCAAAGGAATATGAAGACTTTTGGGGGGCAAAGGTAGTTTATTTGGAATCTTCTGAAGTTTTCTTTTCTACAAAAGATGGAGAAAAATGCAAACAATTTAAGGTTTGCTGTGCCCTTTGGAAGAAATTTGACTTTGGAATCGATGCATCTGGTTTTATAAAAGAAGGGACCATTTTTTTCTGTCTGAGCAGAAATGATGCAGGGTAAGATTTCTGATGAGGGACCCAGACAGTAGTCATCTGATGCGGTGGCATCATGTAACCCCCTTGCTTAAGGTCCCCCAATGCTGACTGTTTCACCTCTAGACTTCTCTTCATTGTCCTTCAAGACCTTTCTCAGCCTCTTCTCTTTAAGACTCTCTTGCCTCGCTGCTTTGTCTACAACCCCATCAATCCCTGAATATAGCTTGCTTGTTCTCACTTTCGTGTAACTTTATAGGTCATAGTCTCTCCTCCAAAGCCTCTCTGCTTCCCCCTGCCTATTCTCATCCTGCTTTCCCTCCAAAACCTGCCTCAAAACTCCCCCTTTCCAGGAAGCTTCCTTAGCCCAAAGTAGCTGAATCACATTCACTCTTGCTAGATGGGCTCATACTCCAACAAGGTGGCAATCAGGAGCCCAGAGCATGCCACCTACTAGGTGTTCAATCTTATATTACAGTTAGTCTTCTAGCCTCTATGTACTCGATGCTTCCTTGTGTCTTATATGGGAATAAAAACCTGCCTGACCTACTTCAAAAATGGTGTTGGGAGGTGAGAACAGAGGCGAAAGGGGTTGGAAAAATTAGAAGTATGATACACAATTACAAGATAGCATTACTACCTTGGTGGTCCCCAGAGTTTGTTGCTCAGCTTATCTTATGCCCTGTCTCACTTTTGCCGATATGTTTTGCTTTGCAATTATGTTTTTATTATTTCTGTTATAACCAGAGGCAGAAGTTTCACATGTAGTTTTTCCTAGCCTGGGGGTCAATTCCTTGAGATCAAGGAATGGGTTTTCTCTTTTCTTTTGTATCTCCCTATAATATACGGTAGAGGTGGCTAGGTGGTACAGTAGATAGAGCTCTGGGTTTAGAGTCAAGAAGATTCGAGTTCAAATCCAGCCTCAGGAACTTCCTAGCTATGTGACCTTGGGTAAGTCACAACCTTTGTTTGCCCCTGGAGAAGGAAATGGGGAACCAAGCCAGCATATTTGCTAAGAAATTTGCCAAGACAGTATGGTTCATGGGGTCACAAAGAGTTGGACATGACAGAATAATAATAATATATGGCACTCTCCAGTCCTCAGAAACCAATATCTAAGCAGCACTGATTTAACTTCATTTAGCTTGAAAAACCAACCAAACGGCAGTCTCAGATAATGGGGTCAGCATATCAAAGGCTGGCAGATTTGAAAGAGGAAAGTCCTATGCCTTCCTATGTGCCCTCACTGCTTTGATCGATAGCTCTGGCCGCAGGTGGCTTATCGCATAGACACGATTGCACTTTCTTTCTGATACCTCAATATTACTGATCTATATCTGTAGGCCAGGGGGCCTTAGACATCCTGGGTCTTTGGACCATTCACCAAGAACCCTGCTCTTACTCACCAATGGAAAAGAGGAAACCCTCATCACCAGGTCAATGATTTAGAGCTGGAAGGGCTTTTAGAGCTCATCTAGTCCAAACTCTTCAGGAACTGAAGTTCAGAATGGTTCAGTGACTGGCCCGAGGAAGTAAATGGCAGAGATCCAGATCTGAACCCAGGTCCTCTGACTTCAAATCCAAGGCTTTTCTGAATATCCCATGCTGCCTCTACCGTCTGAATGACTAGGGGAGAGTGACTCTGCTTAGTTTGAGACACCCATAAAAGGGCACCGTAAGGGAATGATTAATTCATGTCAGAGGCTCAAGTACAGATACTTTCATGATATAAATAATAAAGAATTAGCCCAGGGCCACAAAGAGAACCAGACAACTCTAGGTAAGAAATACTGGTTTGAGCATAGAGATGGAGTCTCCCATTAAGTACATAAAAGAAATGCCAGAATTGGGCTTGATGGTGATGGGCAGTCCAGGTGAGTATAAGAATGCAGATTTAGAGCTGGGAGAGACTTTACTTAACCCCTTCATTTTACACATAGGGAAACTGAGGCCCAGAGAGTTTCTGCCAAATGAGATAATATAGAGGTTATATCAAGTGAATATTTGTAAAGTGCTTAGCACAGTGCCTGTATTTTCAGCCTGGCACAGAGTAGGCCCTATAGAAATGCTTATTTCCCTCTCCCTTTGCTTATGTGACTGGTTCACTATAAAGTAAAGATTCTAACTCAGGTCTTCTGTGTGAGAGGAAAAGGGAGAGAGTCAAGCACGGTCAGCTCTCTCTGGGATTTCTCACCTGCATTCATTTCCCAGTAGATGGGTGAGGTGTGTGTACATTTTCTTTGGTTCCTCCATTCTTCTCCATTCTTATTCTCCCAGTCCACCACCTATAACACTTTCCTGGATGACGGCCTCTGCCCTCAATGCTTTTTGCATTGTATGGAGCTGCTTCCTTACTCAATCTGTTTCTAAGCCTCAAGTATACGGCCACCGTTAGCAAATAGCTGTTCATTCTCAAAGCCCCAGTTTCCACAAATTCCTTGAAATTCCTCTACAGTCTCTTTGAGCGAGTTCTCTCTGATTTGTAGCCTCCTATCTGTTTCTCTTCTCCCCGACCCCCTTTTGTCGTTTTTGGGAAATACGTTCTCCTGGGTGGCCACGCTGGCTGAGAAATGGACATCATAGTATTACGTGTTGCACCCCAGGGTGGCTGCTCATACTTGAGGTATGTGGTAGGAAGATGCGAAGTGGAAGGGGACAAAAGGACCCTTTATACTAAACATTATTCAAAGGACACACACAGGAGCAATCCATCTTATCCTGAAAATATAACCTCATTCCATCCCACCCCACCCTTGAATTTCACTGCTGAAAATTCCATTTGAAAACAATTCTCTTCTTTTTCCCTTAAATAATCTGGTACTTGGTGATCCACTTGAGATGGCATAGAAGCCAATGAAAACATGTCACTTTAATTTAAAGTCAGTCACAGTAGAAATAAAGAGTGAAGGGAGAAGTTAGTTCCAGGGCAGCCTTGGCTGGGTCTGGCTTGGAAGCCGTGATGCTCCCAAAGTCACTCAACAGGACCCAGGGTTTCCTTCTCCAATGGCAGCACTGATCCTGAAGCACTCTTAGTCTGAGCTGGTCTGGGACAGACCACAAAAGTAAACGCAACAAAAACAACAAACAACAAACCCAACAATAAATAACAGATTCCAAGTTGTGCCACTTAGGAGTTGCCAACTGCATCGAGGGGCCATCCCATAATAATTTAAAATGGGGCTCCCCATAGGTGTTATTTCAGATTGAAACCCTCGATGACTCTTCACAGTTACCAGGGAAAGATTAATATGTCCATCACCTGAAGTCACGACTGCTCACATTAATGTGTAGTAGGGGGTTGGGGTGGGGGAGAAACGGGAGAGGGTTTAGGAAGGAGGTGAAGAAGGGACAGATATCAGCTCCATCAGTAGCTGAAGAGTTTAGTAAGAAAAACACTATGATATACCCATTGTTCATTGAATGGTAACTTGAGTCAAATTTTGATATGTGTGTAGATCTTTGGTGTCCAGATGTATATGACAATTTATTTTGCCTTGGAGGACATGACTAGGAGGATTGAGAGGGTACCAGCTTAAATCCTAGGTAAAGGATATAGTCAGAAGCCTAGATTTTGCTGAAGAAGTCTAAAAAAGTTTTCTACTCTAGAGATTTCATGAACCAGGGGAGAGAAACCTTTTTTGGCTTCAGCAACCATGGATGAGATCCAGCTGTTGGAGCATGCCGTACAGGGACTTCTGAAGTCGGGTCAGGGTCACCACTTCCGTGGAGTACAGCGACGCTTCCATGACACCTTCCAAATTTCCCAAAGCACTCAAACCATCAGCTTCGTCGAAGGGACAGCTCTTTAAGGTACCCAGCAAATGGAGAAGATCCCTGAGGTTCTCAAGGTCATTGGATATTTGTACCATGTTTCTGGAAGACAGATTGGAAAGGATCTGCTGGTAGATGGCCAAAGTCTGGTCCATGTCTGACAGACTCTGGAAGGGATGAAGCCCTGGGATGAAGTCCAAGCCGGTCACCCTCTGTTTGGCAGAGATTGAGTACTGTGTGAAAGGAAGAGGGAGAGAGTCAAGCACAGTCATTGAGTCCATTTCCCTTCTCTCTCTGGGCTTTAATTATTAGCGTTTCCTAATAGTTTGGGGGAGTGTGTGTGTGTGTGTGTGTGTGTGTGTGTGTGTGTGTGTGTGTATTTTCTTAGATTCCTCTATTCTTCTCCATTTCTACTAGCCCAGTCTAGGTTCTCATCACTTCCTAGCTGGTCTCTGCCTCCAGCCTCTTGCCTTCTTCAATCTATTCTGGATACTGTTGCCAGACTTCTTGAATTTGTTATCACACCCCTGTTCAAGAACCAACAATGGCTCCCTATTGCCTATTGTTAGGGTTATTATATTTTTATATGTTGTTATATGTGTTATATATTGTTAGGTCTAAGCCCCTCTGCCTATTTTTTTTCAGTTATCAAGCACTGATATGTTCTCTCTCCTACCACTCTTCCCTTCCACCCTGTGCTATTTTTCAAGGCTCGCTTTTGCTTTTTGTTATTAGGCCATTTCAGCTTCCTATTCTTTCTGACCCCATTTTGGGATTTTCTTGGCAAAGATACTGGAATGGTTTACCATTTCTCTTTCTAGCTCATTTTTACAAATGAGGAACTGAAGCAAAGAGTGTTAAGTGACTTGCCCAGGGTCACACAGCTAGTAAGTATCCGAGGCTGGATTTGAACTCACAAAGACACATCTTCCTGATTCTAAGCCCAGTATTCTATCCACTGTGCCACCTACCTGCCCCTAAACATACTGGAGTGGTTTGGCATCTCCTTCTCCAGCTCATTTTATGGATGAAGAAACTGAGGCAAACAGGGTTCAGTGACTTGCCCAAGGTCACATAGCTAGTAAGTGTCTGAGGCTGGATTTGAACTCAGGTCTTCCTGACTCTAGGTCCAACACTCTATCTGCTGTACCCCCTACCTGCCTTCTTTTTGCTAGCCCCCACTTTATCAAATTAATCTTAATTTTCCACAGAAAGGCAGCCTACTATAGTACGAAGTCAGATATTTGAAGTCAGAGAACCTGACCTTGCTACTTTCTACCTTTGTGATTTTTGGCATTACAAGTCATTTAACCTCTTGGGCCTTAGTTTCCTGATCTGAAAAATGGGGAGAGGGAAGTTGGAGCAGTTGACCTTTAAGATCACTTTCATCTCTAAATCCTGTAATCCACTGGTTTCCAACATGCACCTCTGATCCAATCACATCTCCTGGTATTACAGGATTATTTCCCGATTCTCTGTGATGGAATACTCTTTCTCTTCCATTCCCCCTCTTCCCATTC
Source organism: Phalanger gymnotis (assembly GCA_028646595.1). Classification (NCBI taxonomy): domain Eukaryota; kingdom Metazoa; phylum Chordata; class Mammalia; order Diprotodontia; family Phalangeridae; genus Phalanger; species Phalanger gymnotis. Next base: position 95,866,397 of record CM053623.1, read on the forward strand.
CAATTCCTTCTTCAAGGCCCAGCTTAAGTTTTATGCCTCTCACAGCACTACTCCCAGTATGAAGAACCCAAGAAGGGTTCTTTTTATTGGTTCGAACTGAATTTTCCGAAATAGGTAAACTTGGGGTGTTCTGCTCTGGGAAGCACTGAGATCCCCTGTCACAGTCCTGTGATCTCCGACTGCAAATGGCCAGAACCTCTGGTAGAAGCACACATCTGGGTGCTTAGGGAAGGTCTCAGCAGGTGATGCCAAAGACACAGAATCATCACTGCCCAAGCCCTTTGGTGTGTGCTTTACTGAGATTTCTAGAAGCTTATAATTCAGCCCACTGCCGTACTTTCCCCAGGACACTTACAACACAGGGAAACAAATACAGACGCGTAGAGAAAACCATTCAGGGAATCACTCACCTGAAATACACTGCTCTGTAGGTCTCACCTGGCTCTCTTGCCCTCCCCCCGACCATACAGGCAGCTTCAGAGGAGACATGAGATCAGTGGTTTAGTTTACTCATTGTATGAACAGTATTGTACCCTAAGTTTCATCCTCACCTCCTCCCTTCATCCCCTCTCTGGGAGAGAATGTCTTCTGGACTTGCATCCCCCACTGCTTGGTTAAGCTGCTCATGATCCAGTTTCTTAATCAACTAGAACGTGTGCCAATCAGCATTTCTGACCTAGTCCCTGGGCTCAGGTCAAGACTTCCTCAAGAAAAATTGGAGGAGACTGCCCCGCCTCCCTTCAGTTGGCAGATTTCTTCCCCTCAGCTGCTTGCTGTTAGACAAATGGACCGCATAAACTGGACCCTTGCTCTGGAAACACCAGCCCTTCAGAACCACATCTGGTTGAACTGGGAAAGTCTGGGGTCTCCAGCTGATTCCTGCTTCTACCTCCTAGAAATTCTCTGCCTTTCTAAAAGCACCTTCCTATGGTTTGCTGTCTGGATTCACTGACACTGCCAAGGCTATATGCTTAGGGGCATCACAGAGGAAATGCAGGTTGTGTCTAGAGTGGTACTGCCACCCTTTAGGGGAATCTTGGGCCCTGACTGACCCCTCACTTCCATGTGTGGGTTCAGGACTCTTTGGCCATCCTTATGGTTTAATATATATGATCAAAGTAAGGATCGACCGTGATTCAGATAAAGAATGTTGTCTTTCTCCTGATAAAGAGGTTTTGTATTCAAGATGCAGATTGAAGACACATATTTTTGGACACGACCAATGTGGGAATTTGTTTTGCTTGACTATGTATATTTGTTACAAAGGCTTTCTTTTTCTTTTTTCTTTTTCTCTTTCTAGTGCAGGGGAAGGTGGAAAGAGAAAATATTTTAAATTAAAAATTTAAATATATTATTTGAGAAGTTTTATTGATGACTTTTTTAAAAGAAAATTTTTAATTAACAAGAATTTATTTTCTCTCCCTCTTACCTATTCCACTGGAAAAAAGAAAACCAAAACTCTTGTGACAGATACACATAGTCAAGCAATAAAAAAATCTATGCCGATGTCTTTTGTTTTTACTTTAAAGTGATTTCCAGACACACCCCACTTCCGACCTTAATGAGTCCTCCCTTCCAATGACAACTACAAAAACCAATGGAATAAAATCTTCCAACACAGTGCTCTTGTCTGCCAGTATACGAAACATTCTGCACCTGTAGTACTCCACTTCTTAGCAGAGAGTAGGAAGGAGAATTTGCTTATCTTTTCTCTGGAGCCAAGATGTGCCATTCATTATAATTACTTTACATTCAGCTTTTGCTGCCTTAACATACTCTTTTTGGCTCTGAACCAGCACCCTTCATTCCTGCCTTCTGGTCGGTCATTTATTTCACATCAGTCAAGGCAGCTATGTCTCCAGGCAGAGGATACCCAGCTAAGTGGTCTGTTGAGTCCTTATTTTGGAAATTTCTTCTATCAGTACTATCCCCTCCCAGCCTGAGATGCCTCTCAGTTGGTAGGATTGATGATATTTTCTAAAAATAAGCAGCCCCCAGCATGTCTGGGACTGTATCTCATTTATAATGGGGCTGCTCCTAAATAGTAAGGAACCCTGCCTTAAACTGCTAGTAGCTTCTTAGCAGAAAGAACTGCCCATTTGGGGGCTATCTTCCCACTCCAAACAAGTTGTCATTGCCAATTCTGTGGAGAAGGACCAGGGCTGGGTCTTAAGATCTAGTTCATACAGACTTAGAAATGTCAGGGTCTCCTCTGGTTACCCCAGAACACAGGCAAGCGAACAATAGTGGCTGGGGCAACAGCCATGCTCCCATAGCCCAGGCTCTGGCACCACAGTCACTTGTATGGGGCTCTCCTGCTGTGTCACAAGCTAACAACCACCCCCTGTTGTTCCTGCAGCTGCTCACCCAGCAAGAGTGTGACCTCCATCCGGCCCTCTAGCATTATGGGGAAAGAAGGATAGTTTCCACAGCATGCTGTTCTTACCATTCAGGTTACAGCATTCCTCTAGCATAAGTACACCCAAGAGAATTAGGGAAGGGCTCTGAAGGTGGTGTTAAGGACCATAGCCATCACTGATCTTGTGACTCTGCCCAAGTTGTCTGGTGCAGGAAGTCACTTAAGACTTCATTATCAGTATCAGTACAACCCACTGCTGTACTCTCCTACTAGGGACACTTTCGCCATAGGGGCCTACAGGGAAAGGTGCTGAAGTAACTCAGATCTCCAGAGCTATACTGCTTTGCCACTCATATGGTCTCCACTCATGTGGATCTGAACCCAGGCCTGCTTATTCCCAGTCTACCTCAGTTTCTACTGCATGACCTTGCAAGAGAGGATCTGAGAGGATGAACCACAATTGCTTTGAATTCCAGAGAGGCACCAATGCCACAGGCTAGCCACCCTTGCTACAGGCCATACAGAACGCTCTGGCATATCTAAGTCAACCTATTTGGGTCTTGGTTTCCTTGATGGTAAATTAGAACTAAGCATGGCTAATGTTAGTTATTGGTGCCATTGGGTCTATTACCTTCTTAAAATGACTGCTTTTGCAAACATCTAACAAAGATAGGTTTCCTTTCACCTATTTTATAACCAGAACCACACAGAGGAAGGGTAGATAGGGGTGATGGTCAACATTCACACAGGAGAAAACTAGAGACAAAGAAAGAGGAGCTGTGGGTTCTAGTTCACTCTCTGGGAAGGCCATCCAATTCAGATCCCACGTAGAGTAACGGAGTACATTGATACACTCTCCCTACCGTGTGTGAGATGTCATTGATCCTGGTGATGATGGTCCTGGTGAGGGTTTTTGTATCATCTTGCACTTTCCGGATGGGCACCGCTTGGCTGTAGTAGAAATGATAGCAAAGCCACAAGAACCCGCACAAGGGCACACCATGCATTTTCCTTTCCAAGGTGGGTATTCCTGTCTGACCTTGAAGAGAAGAAGGAAGCAAACTGAGATACTGGTAACTCAGGGTACCCCAGAGCAAACCCTACCCTGACCCCCAAATGTCATCATTTTCTTCCTCGACTGCTTTCTGGGCCAAAGTCCCGGATAAGTCATTACCAAGAAATGTCAATGGAATACATTCCCTTAGGCAGTGACAGTGAATAGAGAGTGCTGGCCCTGAAGTCCAGAAGTCTTGAATTCAAATCCTGCTTCAGACACTTACTAGCTGTGTGACCCGAGGCAAGTCACTTAAACCTCTGTTTGACTCAGTTTCTTCAACTATAAATATGAGGACTGTCAACAGCACCTACTTCCCAGGTCTGTTGTGAAGGTCAAATGAGATAATATTTGCAAAAAAGTGCATAAATGCTTATTTTCTTCCTTCCTTAGGGGTTGTGCAGTCATAGTCCATAAAACTACAATGAAGTTTTGTTTTGTTTTTCAACACCAGACCACATCCTAGCAAACCTGGGTTGGATGAAGTTTTAGTGGTGGTAATGATGTTATAACCACCATAACACTAATTAAGTGTGCAGGGTGGGCATAGGTATAGCTCAGGTGATCTGTTTAACTGGACACTCTTGTTACCACTGAGAACTTATTGTGTGGATGGGAGGCTCCTTCCTGGGCTACAACCTCAAGGCTATAAGCTGTTTCTCCTTTCCTGCCTCTATTTGCCATCCGCTCCTAAATCTCTTATTGTATGACTTGCTTCCAAACATTCTAATGAAACTGCTTACTCAAAGATTACCAGTGATCTCTTAATTGATAAGATACCTTTCCCTCAGTTCTCATTTCTTAGCTACTTTTACCACTGCTGAACACCTCCCTGGATGCTCACTTCTCCCTTGGCTTTCTCTTGGTTCTCTCCTGCCTCTCCTCCTACTTGTCTGACTACTTTTTTATTTGTCACTTCATTAACCATCTTCTGACCTTACCTGGCCAAAACACACTTTGATCAACTCCCATAGGTACACTTATCTCTATGCAGATGACTTCTAAATTTATAGACAGCCCTAATCTCTCACTAGAATTCTAGTCCGTCACTGCCAAATACCTGCTGGCATCTTCACTTGAATGTCCTCCAAGCGTCTCAGGTCTAGCTATGCCCAAAATGTAACTCATCATCTTGCCAACCTACATCTGTACCATCCTCTTATTCACTTAGGATCACCCTTGATGCTTCTATCTCCTTTTTCATCCCCATCAAATCAGTTGCCACTTTCTATGGATTCTATTTGCATAACATCTCTCAAATCCATCCCTTTCTCTCTCCCCACAAAGATAGCTCATGACCTCTTGCCATCCTTCAGACTTTCATCACCTCTTGACTGGATTATAGTAACAGCCCCCAAATTGATTTCCATACTTCCAGTCTCTCCCCTCTCCAATCCATCCTCCATACACCCTTGGAAAGAGAGGTCAGACTAGTCAATAACCTCAATGTTGACAGTTTGGTACTTAATGTGTTCTTTTCTTTAATTAAGCAGGGCTTACACCAATCTGAAGGCAATGTAGTCTCCAGTTTCTTTCTATTTGGAATCTTCACACCTAGTTTATCCACCTTTTTGTGAATGTTCTCATGAACAGTTTGGTGTAGTGGATGGAGGGGTCTGAATGAGAAAAACCTAGATGCAAATTCCACCTCTGAGACCTGTTAGCTGTGTACAAGTCATAACCTCTCTGTGCTCTGAGTAACTCCCTGGGGTTTATCCGCTAAGTTACAGATGGATTGTGATTGCATTGGTGAAAGAATTTCCCATAACATGAGTTCCCTAAATTGATGAAATCACAGACTTTTCAAGTATTTCCAGTTTCTAAATATAAAGACCAAAATCTCTCCTGTTGTATAAATAAGACCTATTTTATTCCACAAGAATCAGGAACCTAGCTGAGTAGAGGTTGGTATCATTGAGTCAATGCTGAAGAATTATTGAATCTCAGGTGGGGTCATCTCCAGTTGTCTTGATCTATATCTTGCCACTGGACCCGGATGGCTCTGGAGGAGAAAGTGAGGCTGGTGACTGCACAGCCCTCCCTCACTTAAATTCGATTCACTTGCAAGTCATGGCATCACCTCCCTGATGTCATGGTCCTCTTCAAGAACGAAGGGCAAACAACAACAACGTCTCTCCAGATCTATCACCTCCAGTTGTCCTGACCTATGTCTTGCAATTGGACTCAGATGGCTCTGGAGGAGAAAATGAGGCTGGTGACTTTGCACAGCCCTCCCTCACTTAAATCCAATTCTTTTGCAAGTTGTGGTTTCACTCTATTGATGTCATTGGTCTTCTTCTAGAATGAAGGACAAACAAACAAACTAACACAACAGAATCTAGGTTGGAAAGGGATGACACAAGGCCCTGCATGCCAGTGCCTGATAATTTGCCATCTAACCTCTGCTCGAATACTGGCCCCCCACATAATGGAGATCTCATTACCATTCCACTTTTGTTGTTGGTTTTTGTTTTTGGAGGGGGGAAGGCAGGGCAATTGGGGTTAAGTGACTTGCCCAAGGTCACATAGCTAGTACGTGTGTCAAGTGTCTGAGACCGGATTTCAACTTGGGTCCTCCTGACTCCAGGGCCTGTGCTCTACTCACTGTGCCACTTAGTTGCCCCACCATTCCACTTTTGGATAGCTTTAATTATTAGGAAGTTTGTTATGATACCAGTTAAAAATATTTATTAAGCACCTACTGTGTGCCAGTTACTGTGCTAAGCACTGAGGAAACAAAGGCAAAAATGTTATACGCCTACTCAACGAGCCGGCATTCTAATAGAAGAGACAATAAACAAACCACTACGTACAATGTAAATGCAAAGTAATCTCAGAGGGAAGACGCTAATTGTAGAGGCAACTGAGAAAACCTTGCTGCAGAAAGTGGAATGTGAGCTGGGTCTTGAAGGGAAGTCAGGAAGCAGAGGTGTGGAGAGACAGTATCTCAAGGACAGGGAGCAGGGAGCGACAATGCTTGGAGTCAGTAGAAGGAGGTTCGTACAAGAAGAACAGCAAAGAAGCCTGTGTAGTTGGGTTGTAGATTACATGGAAGTGAGTAAAATGTAAGAAGGAGCCAGATTGTGAAGGGTTTAAAAAGCCAAATGGAGTTTTAGGCTTGATGCTGAAGGTTTCTCTGCTGGTGAAGTCCCCACTCTCCATCCACAGTCCTATGTTGCTTTGATCTAGAAAGACTGTCCTAGCTCTGAAAGCCCTTTGTTCTCTCCACCCCCATGAAACTCTAACCTTAAAGTACCAGCAGGGAAATTATTTACATAACTTGCTACCTTATTGTTTGACCTTAGCCTTAGGCAAGGAAGAAATCTTAGGGTTAGCTAGGGGAAAATCAGGGAGGAAATTAACCAAGCCATACTGGGGCTCTGTCTGAGTTGGCTGAAAGGACAGGGCTACAGCAGGGGCTCTAAGCGAGCATTAGGTAGAGGTCCATGTAGACGGGCAGACAACAAGAAGAGCAAGATGGGGATCAAAGACCTTGTCACAGGGATGAGAGTTCAGAGATAAGACTCAAGCCATTGGAATGATTTTTGATGTAAAGCTAAACCCAAATAATCCAATAAAAACTTGTCTCATAGGGCAACCTTATATCTATCGATCAATAAATAAGTGCTACCATACCCTGCCTTCACTTCCTCTCTTCTCATTAATTTCTAAAAAGCCCGAAATCTGACTCCAACATCATCATTCAACTGAAACTGTCCTCTCGAAAGTTATGGGTGATCTCTTAATTGGCCAATCTACTACCATTTTCTTAATCCTCGTTCTGCTCTCTGCAACTTCTGGAACTGGATTATTACCCTTTTCTCCGGGATGTTTTCTCCTCTCTAGGTTTTCAAGACTGATTCTCTCTCTCTCTCTCTCTCTCTCTCTCTCTCTCTCTCTCTCTCTCTGTGACTTTTTGAGTCTCTGTGTTTCTGTCTGTCTCTCTCGCTCTCGCTCTCGTCCTTCCACTTGTCCAACCACTCCTTTTCAGTCTCCGTTTTCTGGATCTTCATCCAGGTCACACTTATTAACTGTGTTTCCCAAGGGTCTGTCCTTTCTTCTTATTCTACGTTCTCTTAATTGTCATCTATATGTAGATAATTCCCAGATCTAAATATCCAGCCCTAGTGTCTCCCCTGAGCTACAGTCCCACATCCCCAATTGCCTTTTGTACACCTCAGATTAGATGTTCCATAGGCATCTCTAATTCAACATGCCCAAAACAGAACTCATTATTTTTGCCCTCAAATGATCCCCTCTTCTGAACTTCACCCCTACCTTGAAGAGCATCATAATCCTCCTGGAGTATGAGGTCCACAATTTCAGTGTCATCTTCAACTCCTCACTTGTGCCCCTGCACTTGTCATTTCTACCTTCACAGCTTCCCAGGTTGTTCCCCTTTCTCTCCCAACTCCCAACTCACCCAACCACCAACACTGTACAAGCCCTAACAGCTTCATTCCTGGAGTATTCTACTAGCCTTCTGGTTGGTCTTCCCTGATCCATGTTTTTCTACACTTTAACCCATCCTTCCCTCATCTCCCTAAAACATAGGTCTGACTATGTCACTTTCTGCTCAATAAACCCCAGGGTTTATAGAGTCCTATCTCTGAACTCTCATCCCTGTGATAAGATCTTTGATTCCCCACCCTGATCTTGTTGTCTGCCCATCTACATGGACCTCTACCTAGTGCTTGCTTACAGCCCCTGCTGTAGCCCTGTCTTTTAAGCCAACTCAGATAGAGCCCTAGTGGGGCTTGGTTAATTTCCTCCCTGATTTTCCCTAGCTAACCCTAAGATTTCTTCCTTGCCTAAGGCTAAGGTCAAACAATAAGGTAGCAAGTTATGTAAATATTTTCCCTGCTGGTACTTTAAGTTTAGAGTTTTATGGGGGTGGGGAGAACAAAGGGCTTTCAGAGTTAGGACAGTCTTTCCAGATCAAAGCAACATAGGACTGTGGATGGGGAGTGGGGGCTTTACCAGCAGAGAAATCGAGACAACTTGTAGGAGAGCCAAGAGCCTACAGCCCACTGGGCGATTTTTCCATCCACTCCAAGCTATTGTGGGCGTTGATGGCAAGAGGGAGGGATCCAATTCTCAGATTGGCCCTGGAGGAACTTAGCCTGCCCAGAAGCTAGTCTGAAGCCAAAGCTAGCCCCCATCCATGTTCTCATTGGGAGACAAATATAGGTTAGTTAGAGCTGTCGACTTTTGTACTCAGTAAATACTGACTTCATCTTGGCCTCAACTATGGCCACCAAGCCTTGTTTCCAGTACCCTTTTTGCTTAAAATATTTCCACATTTTATTCTCTTCATCCAAACATTTTAAGGAGGAAAACACTCGATCAACAAGCATTTATTAGTGTACCATGTCATGTTCTAGTCCCTGAACCATAAAGACAAAGGTGATACTGTTCTTGCCTTCAGGTCTACCAGGGGAAACAGTAAGCCTACAAAATACATGCAAAGTAATGGGGAAGAGAAACTAACAATGTGGTTCAGGTCCCATTTCTGACAAAGATTGACTTGCAAAGCATGTAAGTCACAAGTATGCTTTGCATCCTAGGCAAGTCATTCAACCTCAAAGAGGGGAGACTTGAACTGCTGGAGGCCAGTTCTCTATTCACAAAATTATGAAAAATTTGGCAAAATCTGTCTTTAGGCTTCACCTAGCTTTCATTTTCACCCCCACTACACCCCACTGTGATACAGCAACTTTAGTGACTTCATCACTATGTAAGAAAAAAAATCAAATAGCAGCATGATGGGAAGGCATGTCAGTCATCTTTATTATCATCTCTGATTACAAGTGTAGGGCTTTGAATCACCACTAGTTTCTTCTCACCTAGTCCTCTGACTTTTTGAGAGAAGATTAGCCAGGGAACATATCTGAAGTCTTGAGGGAGGATAAAGTGCATTTGCTGCCGCTAGTCTTAGCAGACACATCTGCCTGAGCTGGTACCCTCCTGAGGCCCCAGGAACATGGATTAGGGGTCATCTCCTCTGGTTCCCTAGTCCCCTCCTCCAATTCCTTAGTCCTCTCCCATTTCTTCCTTTTTCTCTGTAATCCTGCAAACCTCCAAGACTCCCAGGTACAGGGAATCCAGAGACACATTTCATCCCATGCCAAGATCTGTCCATAGTGCTGAGATGACAGTCTCCATTCCAGTCAGGTTACACACTTTCTACCACTCACACCCCGGCTCTTCTCTTCCCATCTATCAGCCCTGAAGTAATAATTTCTTAGAATTGGCTCCTACCCCATTGACATTCTTAGAGACATTTCCTGTTTGAGGAAGCATTTGTCTCAGTTGGGGGTGGAGGCAGCTAGGTGGTACACTGGATAGAGTGAAGGGCCTGGAATAAGGAAGACCTGAGTTCAAATCTAGCCTCACTTACTAACTAGGTGGCCCTGGGCAAGTCACTTAACTTCCGTTTGCCTCCATTTCCTCATGAAGATAATAACAGTACCTGCCTGCCTGATTGTCGTTGTAAGGAATGAACGAGATAATTGTAAAGGGCTCAGAACAGTGCCTGGCACATAGTAAGCACTATAAACATTAGCTATTATTATTAGCTGGTATTTTAATGTCTCTTTGTAGCTGACATCTCCTATCTGGTTCCTGATAGGTGCTTTGCATGCCTTCTGATTCCTGGTTCTCTCCGTTGCTGGTTTTCATGACTTCTTGGACTCTGGCCCATTTTTATTCTTGGTCTTTCACCTTTTATTTCCAGACTTGCTTTGGCTCTCTCAGTTCTGGTTTCCTGCCCTATCTCTGAGGTTTTGACTATCCACAATGTCGTGACAATTTGGCCTTTAATTCTCCTCCACCCTATGAATGGGGGCCATCTCCAGTCATCTTGATTTATATCTTGTCACTGGACCCAGACAGTTCTGGAGGAGAAAGTGAGGCTGGTGACTTTGCACAGCCCTCCTTCACTTAAATCCAACTCACTTGCAAGTCATGGCACCACCTTCCTGATGCCATGGTCTTTGAGAACAAAAAACAAACAACAACCTGTGAGCACCACAAGCTGCTCCACTGGGCACCTAAGTTTGGCAACAAAGCTCCTTCCTTCTTCCTTCTTCCTTTTTCTTTCTTCCTCCTTCCTCCTCTCCTCTCCTCTCCTCTCCTCTCCTCTCCTCTCCTCTCCTCTCCTCTCCTCTCCTCTCCCTCACTCTTCTCCCTGTGTCCACATAGGAAATCATACCCTTACCTGCAAGTGCTCTGTCCAAAGGAATGTAAATTTTGATTGCTGAAACCTCACAAGATATCTTGGGGTTTATGGCTAGGTATTTTCCTTAAGGACCATGCCTTAAACCAAATTCACTGTCTTTCATTGATTGCCCAACAATAGGTGCAAGCCCCACTTAGTGGTCATTGTTTGGGGCCCAAACTTTGGGTCCTGATTGGCTCAGAGTAATTGTAAACATCAATTGTTTCTGTTTTGGTCAGAAACCCTAAGGGTCTTCCCCTTCCAAATCAATTTTTTTTTTTAACTAAGTCAAAGAAGCCATTCTTTGTCTTATTTCTTACCTAGCCTTAATAACTGAATGGGTGTTGCCTCAGTCAAACTGAGATCTGGGAAAGACCTTAACTTAGAAAGGCCAAGGTCTACTACCACCGCAGCTGGGGCCATCTCCAGTCATCCTGATCTCTATCTTGCCACTGGACCCCACTGGAAGAGAAAGTGAGTCTGGTGACTTTGCACAGCACTTTCTCACTTAAATCCAATTCACCTGCAAGTCCTGGCATCACCTTTCTGATGCCATGGTCTTCTTCAAGAACAAGGACAAACAAGAAGACCCTAAGAATATAGAATAGATCCTAGAATTATGATATTCACCATAATAATATACATTTATATAGCGTCCTACAGTTTATAAGCCCTACTACTCTTTTTTTGGGGGGGGGCAGGGCAATTGGGGTTAAGTGACTTGCCCAAGGTCACACAGCTAGTACATGTGTCAAGTGTCTGAGGGCAGGTTTGAACTCAGATCCTCCTGACTCCAGGGCCAGTGCTCTACTCACTGCACCACCTAACTGCCCTGACTCTACTACTCTTACAACTCTGCAAGACAGGTATTATGACTTTCGCAGCCCTACAAGATAAGGTATTGCAAAAATGATTGTCCCCATTTTACAGATGAGGAAATGGAAGCTCAGAAATTTGCCCAGAGTCGTACAGCTATGAAGTATCAGAGCCATAGATATAGTCTGTGTCCAGGATCAGTGCTCTTAGCATGACGATTATACTGTATATGGGATCAGTGAAAACTTTGGTGCTATCATTGCTTCTAGATTTGAAGCTGGAAAACCGACAAAGTGAGAAGAGAAGAACTGTAAAACTAGTATCGATTCATAATTCGGTCAAACTGCATTCCATTGAAGTCCAATTACCATATAGCACCAAATATTTATGACTCTCATTCAACATGCATCATATTAACTTTGTTGTAAACTTTGAATGCGATCCTGAACTTGTCCATACAGCTCAGCTTTTAGTTTGTTGCTCGTGAGAAGCATAGTTCATTTGCTCAGAACGTTAAAAACAAATTGGAGGGAACGTTATTTTCATTCTTTCACTTTTCTCTCATTCGGAGCAATGGCAACTTTTCCAACTGCTTTGGAGGCATCTCTGCTTCCCTATCCCAACTGCACCGCCTCTTCCTTCCTGACAGATAAAGGAAAAAAGGCATTTTCTCAATGCCACGTTAAGCTCTGAATCCAAGACAGACAGCAGTGACCTGTGTGTGTATTAAGAACCTAAGAAACCAACACTGAATCAGTTAAATAAGGATAGCATATAAGATACCCATTTTAAAAGTATGGGATTAAGAGCTGGTTGTCTTGGAGTCGGGAAGACCTGAGCTCAAGTCCAGCCTCTGACACACAATGGCTGTGTGATCCTCGGTAAATCAGTCAGTAAACAAACATTTATTAAGGACTTACTGTCTTCCAGGCACTAAGTTAAGGATAAAATGTGGATTAAAAAAAGGAGAGTAAGGATAAAAGGAAAGGCAAGTGAGACAAGGATAGCTCTTAAGGAGCTTACTTGTATTCCACTGGGGGAGAAAATACGGAAATGTCTGGTCACTTAACTTCTCAGTGCATCAGTGTAAGTTGCAGATATGATGATTATTTATACTGGTAAGGGAATTTCATCATTAGGAAGTTCTCTAATAAAATTAGTGGTCTGGTTCTCTACACTGCTCCTGTGCACCCCCCCCCCCCCATCTATTTGCGCACACACACACACATTCACACACAAATCTGGTCACAAATAATTTACAAATGGATTCTTTACTTTCCAAGGATTTATATTTACAGGTTCTTTTAAACTATAAGTTCTCTAGTGCAGGGATAGGGTCAGAACTGTGATTTCCTTGGAATTCCTTGGTGAGTAAACACCCTCTACTAATGCAGGCTTTCTCTGCAATTTAGAGGCTTAGAGAGTTGTCCCTAAAGCTTGTTGTTGTTCAGTTGTTTCGGTCGTGTCTGACACTTCGTGACCCCATTTGGGGTTTTCTTAGCAAAAATACTGGAATGGTTTGCCACTTTCTTCTCCAGCTTATTTTACAGATGAGGAAACTGAGGCAAACAGGGTTAAGTGATTTGCCCGGGGTCACACAGCTAGTAAGTGTCTGAGGCCAGGTTTGAACTCAAGAGGGTGAATCTTTGTCAGGTATTCTAACCACTGCACCACCTAGCACCCCTTAGCTGTCCCTAAAGCACTCAAAGTCTTAATGACTTGCCCAGGGTCACACAGTTAGGATGTTTCAAAGTCAGAACTTGAATCCAGGTCTTCTTAACTCAGAGAACAGCTCCCTATCCACAATGCCACAGCTGCCTCTCATGCCACCTGTATTAATGGTGTATAAATGTAAAGGGAGAGAAGTAGTTATAAGCCTTTCATGTATGCTTAAGAAAATTGGGGCCAAGATAAAATCTTTACTTCCAGTTGATCCAAGAAGACATTTGGAGGAAGTGGGGTTTCAGGAGTTTCTGACAGAGACAGAAAGGAAAAGCCAAGCATTTATCCACTCAATCTAATGCTACAATGGGTAGGGATAAAATTGATTAATTAATTAGGAAGCCTGACTGAGTTGCTGGTAAATCACATGCATGTTGTTCAGTGGCGTGCATACTAGTGGATAGGAGAAGTCCTTGAGCTACATTCCCCAGAGTCACTCTCTCCTTGACCCCCATTTCCAGTCTGAACTAGGTTGGGGGCAATGGCTTAAGTTTTGTAAGGTCAGTTCTTCCTCCAATACCAATCTTCCTCACCTGCCTCCAAGCTGGCCACTTTGTTCAGACATCCCTGCCCTCAGACAGCAAACTGGCAGCTCAGGACGGGAATTTACTGGAATCTGCTTTGGCTTCTTCTGCTCCTTGGCTCTTGGTGCCACTTCCTGGAGAGGAGGGCAAGGGAGATATTTCCCCAAAGTGCTGAGAATAGTCATTCTGAGTATAAAATTAGAAAATGGAATGATCCTTTGGCCAACATGGAAAATTTCCTCTCTATAACTATGCCCAACACAGCCAACTCTGTAAAACTATAGAGAATCCAAGAGCACTCTTCTCCTCTCCTTCTCTCCTCTCTTCTCTCCTGTCCTGTCCTGTCCTCTCCTGTCCTCTCCTCTCCTGTCCTGTCCTGTCCTCTCCTGTCCTCTCCTCTTTTCCCCTCCTTTCCTCCTCTCCTCTTCTCTCTTCTTCTTTTCTCTTCCCCCTCATCTCTTTCCCTTTTCTGTCTCCTTTCTGTTTTCCATTCCTCTCCTACCCCTGTCCTTCCTTTAAAAAAGACTAAAAAGGAAAACATAATTGGATTTAGGAAGTGGATGGGGAGAAGGAAACCAAGTATGTTCTTGGGAATGCTGCCAGTCAAGAGAACACCATTAATGCATTGATTCTCATAGTTCTCCAATAGGCAGGAAGGCCACTTCAATTGAGAAAAGACAGTGAGAATGCTCTCTCTGAATGGATCCGACTTGCTACTATAATAAAGAACTTGCTAAAAAAAGAATAGATGCTGTTTTTAAGGAGTCCTAATTGATCATAAGTATAAGTTCACCTGTGCAGATCAGGGCAGCTAGGTGGCACGGTGTACAGAATGCTAGCCCTGGGATAAAGAAGAATCATCTCCCTGAGGTTAAATTTTACCTCAGACACTCACTAGCTGTGTGATCCCGGGCAAGTCACTTAATCCTGTTTGTCTCAGTTTCCTCATCTGCAAAATGATTTGGAGAAGGAAAAGGCAAACCACTCTAAGTATCTCTGGAGATATGGAGAGTCAGACAGGACTGAAAAGACTGAACAACAACAAACAACAGCAACGCAGGAGATTTGGGCTTCTAGATCAATGGGGCCAAGCTACTCTCTGGAGAGAATCAAAATGGGGCTAGTGGAATGTGCTCTGATTGTGATCCTGCCACTTAATTGTTGTGTGACCATGGGTGAGTCACAACTACTCTGGGCCTCAGTTTTCTTATCTTTAAAATGAGTGCATTGAATTAGAGAACATTTAGGGGCCCTTTCTATTCTATTTTTTGATCCTGTAAACTTGAAATCGTCAGATTTGGGTTGAATATTGAACTCTAGTCGCTTTATGATCGTGAGCAAGTTATTTTAAGTTCTCTGAACCTTGGGCTCCTCTTCTCACTAAGTTATTATGAAGAAACCAATTTGTAGACCTTAAAGTATTATATAAATATGAATGATTATTCTCTAAACCCTAATACTATTTTGGCAGAAACTACTTCCACACCTCCCAAGTTCTCTTAAAAAACCTTGTTTCAAATATCTATGGCTTCTTTCCTTCCTTCCTTCCTTCCTTCCTTCCTTCCTTCCTTCCTTCCTTCCTTCCTTCCTTCCTTCCTTCCTTCATCTCTCTCTTCTCTCTCTCTGTCTCTCTTTCTGTCTCTCTGTCTCTGTCTCTGTCTCTCTGTCTCTCTCTGTCTCTCTCTCTCTCTCTCTCTTTCTCTCTCTTCCATCCTTCCTTTCTACAACACCTGCGACTTCAATGGTACAAAGAAGTCTAGCTGAAGAAATTCCCTCTATCAATACACGTTGGCACCTTCCTTACAATTTATAGTCTTAGACACCTAGAGGAGAGATTAAACAGATTGCTCAAGGCTACACAACCAGTGTGTGTCAGAGACAGGACTTGAACCCAGGTCTTCCAATCTCTCTGAGGCCAGCTTGATATCCACTACCCCAAGCTGCCTCTTGTATTGAATTGACTAACCTGGATGAAAATGTCAGAGAAGAAGTAGACAAATGACTGGAAAGGGAATCCTCTTTGACGAACTTTGGTATATGAAGACAGACAAGCAGAAACTGCTACGCTGACATTGGTCCATCATTAAACATTTACTTGGTGCATTTTCCAAAAACCAAGGCCAATCCCTGGGACCCCATTTAAATAAGATTTCTCTACTTTCTAGTTGCATTAGATCTCACTGGGTGCAGAACAATCAACCAACTGTAATTCAGTCTGGTTTATACAGCTGCAAGGAAGGCAAGGTGCTGAGAGGTGTACGATAAAAATCACACAGAGTCTCAATTCCCAGGGCATCCAGGCAGATGCTCAGAGTCCCTTTGCCCACTACCACAAACTGCTCAGGTGTCTTCCAGAGTTAATGGTGAGGCCAGAAACCACCAACCTTACCCCCAAGTCCCTTCTCTTTTTGCAGGCAGCTTTTGTCAAGTCCTCTCTCAACTTCCAAGCTTGAGCAAAACTTACTGTGTCTTCTGGAAGGAGAATCTGTGGTACTTGGAGATGTGCTCTGGGTAATTTCCAAAGCATCTCAGCTCTGAAACAGGGATCTTCTCCTTGGACAGATCTAGAAACTTCCCTCCATGGATCACCGCTTGTACTGGAGCTCTCACCAAGAAGTGACGTTTGGAGGTTCACTGTCTCCGCTCCTCCAAGGCTGTCTAGTATTCACTCCCCACTGCTTCCCAGGGCTGCCTTCCCTCTGGCTAGAACTTTGGGTCAAAGTTACCAAATAAGAGGCGATAAATCAGCCCTGATCCCTGCCTGCCTCCCCTTCCCTGGGGGGGTGACGGGCTGAGGCTAGCCAACCCCGTGGCTGAGCTGCCTCCAAAAAAACAAAGTGGAGAGGGAGAAAGGTGAGAATTCAGACCTTACCTCAAAATCTTGTTGCTTCTGTGGCTCCTCTGAGGGCTCCATGTGCATTTCCGGCCCCTCTTATAGTGCAGGAGAACCCTTGCACAACGGCTACCCGGTCCTATTGCTCTTACATAAAAGCGCAAGTGACCTGCAGGAACCACTGGGCCCTCCAGGCTTCTGGTTGTCTGGGTTGACAGGGGGGGTGGGAGGGAATGCTGCCTTGGTGCATCCAGCCCAGGCAAGAGCATTGGAACACCATACATGCTTCCCCTTTTTGGAAGCCCCTAAAGTTTCATGTGGATGGAGGGTGGAGATGGTTAGCTGGAGCCTGCACAGGAGATGCTTGGGTGACTCTGGCTCCCACAAAAATTGCCTACAGGGACTTCTGCCTTCTAACACCCAGTTGGGCCTGGGGATGGAAGGGAGAACAGGTTAACAGAATTTCTGTCCTCTCCAGTCCGATCATTTTACATAGGAAGAAACAGTGAACTTCATTTGAGATGGCACAGCTACTGATTTCTGGGCCACGAGTGGAACCCAGGTCTCTCGACTTCTCAGGCTAATTCACATTTAACAAAATTGTGTAAGTGCCTAAAATGCTTCAGTGAGCAATGCCCTGGGTATGCAAAGATGAAAAATGACGGTCCCTGACTTCAAGGAGATTACAGCGAAGGGGGATACTCTACCCTGGCCCTCTACACCATTTTTCCCCTCCAGGAGTCAGTGTGGTAAATGCAAAGTTTTCTGGCCCTCAGAATCAGGAAGACTTCAAAGAATCCTTTCTCTGACACTTCCTAACCTTGTGACCCTTGGCAAATCACTCGGTTTCCTGGACTTCATCTATAAAATGGGGCTAATAATACATGACATCACAGGTTTTTTGTAAAATTGTTTAAAAGTTTGAGAACCTTAAAAGGGCTTTATAAATGTTATCAGTGTTGTTATTTCTTCAGTGGGCATAGGGGGTCAGTGAGATAGATATAGACATTAGCCATGGGATCCCTCTCACAGTGGGCTGGTAGTTAAGTGTGGTGAACAGAATGATGGTCTTGAACGTAGGAAGATCTGTGTCCAAATCCTTCCTCAGACACTTCCTAGCTGTATGACACTGGGTAAATCACTTTGTCTCTCACTGCCTCAGTTTCCTTCTCTGTGCAGTAAGAGGATTGGACTCAAAGACCTTTAGGTTGCTTCTGGCTCTTAATATAAGATCCTATGCCATTGGAAAATGCGGTTAGGAGTTTCTTGGCGAGGGGGTGGGGGTGGGGGCGCTGATCTCCTTCCCAGTAGGGGCATTGAGGATTTTCATAGCGTTCCAGTTCCACCAGATCTGGGGACAGCTACATCATTCTCAGACCACCTTTTGCGGGTTTTTCCAGGATATGGGCTGGGCTATGATTGCTCCTTGGAGAGCTTTTATCTCCTGGGACTGTCCAAGCCATGAGGTTGGGGAGACAGGTAATGCTTTCCCCTGCCTTCCACAAACAGAGCTTTCCCCTCAGCTAGGACCTCTAAAGGTCAAGTACATAGGACTCTCAGCATCAGCCCTGGACTTAGGGGCAGCAAGGAACTCAGATGCTTTTGGCCCGAAATGCTCTTGGCACTTGCAGTTTTTGTATCTGGTCTTTTTCAGCCTTTGCTCTTCTATGTACAGACCCACATACTCTACTAGGAGCAGAACTTTAAATGAAGGACAAAGCTTCAATGAGCTTTTCCATGTGTAGTCAACTCTTCACTTCATGTCATCCTGTCCTCCTGGGTCATACCTTAGTGAAAGCTGAGAAAGGTATAGTCTAATAGTAGCTTTCATAAAAAGACAGCTTTATTTATCACATGTATAATCATAGCCTTATTTTTAATTTGTTTTTAAATTATTAGCTTTAACTTTTAAAAATCACTTTATGGTTTATTTCGTATCTAGGGTAGTATGATAACTTGAATTGCATGCATTGTTGTACATAATGTTTTACATCATATGGAAATGTACAAGTACTGCGATAAACACACACATATGACAACATATATTTTTAATAATATTTTATTTTTCCACGCTTACATGTAAAAATAATTTTTAACATTCATTTAAAAAAATTTGAGTTCCAATTTTTCTTTCTCCCTCACCTTTCCCCTCCCAATTTGATATGTTATAAGACAACATATATGTATATGTATATATACAGACACGTACATACGCACATTTTTTGTTAATTGAAAAAAATAAGATAACATTTCCATGTTAAAAAAGAAGAAATTTGATGCACTCTTACGAGATTCTTCATTATACCTTTTTCTAGTTTTGCCACAGATAAGCCAATGGCCCAGGAAGCAATGGCCTTTATCTTGATCATATCATAAGCGTGTTAACCACCTTTTTATGAATCTGAGTCAGGATGAAGATTCTTTAGAGAGGCAACAGAAATATTTATACCACTCCACCTAAGCACACTAGAGTCTCTTTGCTCCTCAAAGGCATACCCACTACAGATTGAAGAGTAGACACTACTCCTTCCATTAAATAACAGAAAGAGGCAGAATCTATATTGCAACTATTTCCAACAACATGGGTTGGGGAAAAGCCATTTAGCTTGCAAGTGTCAAAACATCCAGTGAATTGGAAACAATAAGCAGCTTGCAGATGACAACGTTGGGAATGATGAATTTTAAAATGTTTACATTAGTTGCAACAAATTAAGACTACTTTCTCCCTCCTGCTGATGTGGGTCTGCTATGACAACAATAAGCTTTGAATCTACAGTCACACTGCAGTCTTTGCCGAAGACAATCTTTCGTATTCTAAGGAAAAGGCTGCCATATCAGAAGTCCATTATTTTTCTTGTTCTTTTATCTTCTATGACATCAACAAAGGCAACTTTATCAGCCAAACCCTTTGTTAAGCTACTGGTGGCATGTTCTATGCCTTCTGTATCAACCTCAATAACAGCAATTTTCTGAGGAATACAGTTTTCCCTTAGGAAGACTTGACCTCAGCCAAAATCAGATGATCCCTGTTTTGAACCTAGAGGAAATCTGAGCTTGAACCAATGAGGTGGTTGGTCAGGCTTTGAGTTTTTCTGAGATGTGATATTGCTGCTATGGGACTCCCTTTGTAACAAATATTTTTAAGACTCTACCAAAACTAACCAACATATCAATCACATCTGATAGTCTATACTAGGTATCAGCAAACTACATCCCAGAGCACCAGTGGGCCACCATCCATTTTTGTACAGCCTTGGTCTGTGAGCTAAGAAGGGTTTTTACATTTTAAAGTACAATAAATTCTACAGAATAGTCCACATGCATCGTTGTTGTTGAGGAAACTGAGGCAAACAGGGCTAAGTGAGTTGCCCAGAGTCACAAAGCTAGTAAGTGTCTCAGGCCAGATTTGAACTTGGGAAGATGAGTCCTCTTGGCTCTAGGCCAGGCAATCTATCCACTTTGCCACCAGGCTGCCACTGTACCCAATATCTGTGATGAAAGTTGAGAGATGTGTTTTTTCGACTCTTCCCCAGAGCCAAACTTGGTAATTATACCTAGATTTAGTTTTTCAGTTAATACCCCCTCCCTTATGTGATTAATTATATCCTATTTACTCTTTTGTACTAGGTTAATTCCCCACCCTCATTGTTCTGAGGTACTAAAAACTTCTCCAGACAAATGACAAAAGCCTCGGTTAAATAATAAATGATTACACTGAGAATAGGCACATTCTACTAAATTGCAATTTTTTTTTGAGAGGAAGCATTTAAAAGAACCCACTTGAATAATTGCCATTGTGGATTAGAGAAAGCCTGCCTAGATAAGCCAGAGGGAAGAGAATAAGAAAGCTGGATCCATCCTTGCTTTTGTTGTTCAGTCATTTCAGTTGTGTTGGACTCTTCATGAACCTCTTTGGGGTTTTCCTGGCCAGGATACTGTAATGGTTTACCATTTGCTTCTCCAGCTCATTTTACAAGTGAGGAAACTGAGGCAAACAGGGTTAAGTGACTTGCCCACGGTCATAAAGCTAGTAAGTGTCTGAGGCTGGATTTGAACTTCCTGACCCCAGGCCTGGTGCTCCATCCCCTGCACCATCCAGCTGCTCTAGCTTCAGAACACTAATTTGAATAAAGGAAAATCTACTTAGTCAGGTTGGTGATCCATCTGAAGAAGTCAGACAGCTTCTTATTCAGTGATCATGGTGTTTCTTCCTTGTGATGCTCTGGCCTTCCTAGCAACTCAGTCAATTGGAAATTATTTATTAAGCATTTATCACGTTTAAAGCACTGTGCTAAGTGCTGGAGACATAAAGACAACAGTTAAAAACAAGCCCTGCCCTCAAGAAGCTTTCATTCAAATGAAGAAGACATGGGACTATATATAGAATTTAAACAGGATGAATAAAAGGCTATTTTCAGATGGGGTCGCCTAGCAGTTAGGGGGACCAGGAAAGACTTCATGAAGAAAGTTGCACTTGAGTTGAGCCTTGAAGGAATTCCAAGAGGCAGGTTGAGGAGGGAGTGCATTCCAGGCCTGAGGGAGAGCCAGTACAAAGGCCCAGAGATGGGACAATTGAGTGTGAGAAACAGAGAGTAGATCACTGTGGCTTTAACGCAGAGCACTCTGAGGGGAGTAAAATGAAAGAAGAATGTAAGGGTAGAAAAGGGTCGGATTGTGAAGATTTTTAAACGTCAAGCTGGCGAGTTTATCTTTTATCCTCAAAGTAATGGAGCCTCTGGAGTTTGTTGAGTAGGAAGGTGTTGAGTAGATGTGTTGCTAAGCAAAATGGGCTCCTTTGCACTTAGTTCAACAAATGCCCGTGAAGAGTTTGATTTGTTTCCTTTGAGTAATTCAGTGTATTTCATTGAGCCTTACTAGGTGCCAGGCCCCAGGCCCAAACCCCTATTAGGTGTAAACCTATGTGGGTGTGGATTGGTAACTAAGGCGGGGCCCAAGGTGGGGCTAACTCAGGGGAGGACCTAGTTTACAAATGAGTTTGAGTGATAGGTTTGGGACATCAGAGGCTCTTAGACCACCTGGGTTTAAGTCGCCTCTTTGTGCCGATTTTAGGTCCCGTGGATGAGTCGCATGTGTGACTCACCCCTGACACTGAAAAAGATATAAAACCAGGGGTTGGTCTTTTCTTTTTTGGAGCTCTACCTGCAGCCTTGGTGGCGAGCATGACTCTGGGCCCGCCCTTGTTCTGAGCTCCCCGGCTGAACCTAGATGTTGGTAACTATGAATGTGTATTTGGTCTGTCTGTTGATGTCTGTAATTTGTTTCTATTTGCTCTGAAGTTCAGGGTGCTGGCTTTTCCCCCTGAACTAAGTGAATGATATTTGTATGCTGAATTAAAGTAAGCTTGTCAACCCCTTTCACGTAGCTTTCCTTAGTTAAGCAGATCAAAAGAACCTGGGCTTTCTGGGTGCTGGTTGTTGGTGGATCTTGCACCCCCACAGAAGCTGTTAGCTGGATTGTTGAAACAGTAGGATTTGCGTTTTAGGAAAACCACTTTGACAGCTGTGTAGAAATGGACTGGAGCATGGAGAGGTTTGAGTTGGGGATGGCAAATAGGAGGCTGCTGCAGTAGTCCAAGTGAGAGGTGATGAGAGCCTCAACTAGAATGGCGGCTGTGTGAATGAAGAGGAGGGGACATATGCCAGAGGTGCTGTGGAGACAGGCATGGCAAGATTTGGCAGCTTCGTGGCGATGTGTGGGATGAATGAGCGTGAGAAGTACTATGTTTCTGTACTGTACAGAGGACTGTAAACCTGAGAAACTGAAAGAATTATGGTGCCCTTGCCAATAACAGGGACATTGAGAAGAAGGATGAGTTTGAGAGGAAAGGAAAACAACTGATTGGTTGTCTAGGAGAGACAGTGTAGAGAGAAAAAGAGAAAGGGGCTCTTAACAAGGGCCCCCCAGGCTTGGGGCACACTCATAATTAATGACCACAGCATAGATGATGAATTAGAAAAGGAAATTGAAAAGCAGTGATTGTAGCAAGAACAGAATCCTGGAAATCAATGGAGGAGAGCGTATTCAGGAGGAGTGGGGTTAACAATGTCAAATTCAGCAGAGTTCGAGGAGGATAAAGATAGAAAAGACACCATTAGATTTGGCAGTTAGGAAATCAATGGTAACTTTAAAGAGAGCACCTTCAGTTGAGACACGAGATTGGAAATGAGAGGAGAAGAAGTGGAGGCACCAGCTTTCGGAGGCTTTTCAGTTGAGAAAAGGAGACTGGTAAAATCTACTCATGGATTTTTTGAGTTTTGGAGAGACTCGGTCACATTTGTAGGAACTAATAGAAAGGTAGAGATGGAGATGAAAAAGAAAGATAACAGCAGAGTCAACCTGATAGAGAAGACAGGAGAGATTGGAATCAAGGGCACATGTAGTGGGTTTGGCCTTGGTGAGAAGATCTATCTCTTCATCAGAGACTAGAATAAAGGAAGAAATGGTGGGGAATGATGTCAAGGAATTGTGAGATGATAGGGTAAGAGGTTGTCAGGTGAGGAAAAAAGAAGGAGAAGGTCTTGGTTAACTTCAGTTTTTGGGAGAGATTAAAATATGAGTTGAGGGCTCCCAGAGGACGCAGGTGGGAGGCAGTTATAGGCTTGAGGAGAGAAGAGAAAGTTTGGGATAGCCATTTTGGAGAGCAGGCTAGAGAATAAATAACAGCTTGAGAGGATGGAAGTATTCAGTGAAGGCTTTCTAACAATGGTGAAATCTCTGAAAATATTTCAATATTTGTAAATGTTAAGATATTTAAAAATGCATTTTATTGATATATGTTGTTTTTGTTTGGCCTAAATTTCCCCCATAGCCTCTCCCTTTCTGAAGAGCCATATTTTAAAAATTATTTTTATTTATTTCATTGAATATTTCCCAATTACATGTAAATTTTTTAATAATAATTTTTTAACAGTTGGTGTTCCAAATTCTCTCTCTCCCACCTTTCCTCCCCACTCCTTGGGAAGGTAAGCAATTTGATGTTGATTATACATGTGAAGTCATGCAAAACATATTTCTATATTAGCCATGTTGCAAAAAACAAAACACAAAACAAAATAAAACAACAAAGATCAAGAAAGTAAAAAAGTATGCTTCAATCTGCATTTACAGTTTATCAGTTCTTTCTCTCTGGAAGTGGATAACATTTTTCATCATGGGTCCTCTGGAATTGTCTTGAATTATTTTCATGATCAGAGTAGCAAATTCTTTCACAGTTAGTCATCCTTACAATACTGGGGTTACTGTATACAACGTTCTCCTGGTGCTGCTCATATCACTTTGCATATGTTCACGTAAATCTTCCCAGATTTTTCTGAAACCCTCCTGCCTGGTATTTCTTATAGCACAATAATATTCTATCACAATCATATAACACAGCTTTTTCAGTCATTCCCTAATTGATGGGTATCCCCTCAATTTCCAATTCTTTGTCACCACAAAAGGAGCTGCTCTAAATATTTTGTACAAATGGTCCTTTCCCCTTTTCTTTGATCTCTTTGGGATACAGACCTAGTGGTGGTATTTCTGGGTCAAAGGATATGCATCATTTTTATAGCCCTCTGGATGTAGTTCCAAATTATTCTCCACAATGGTTGGACCAGTTCACCACTCCACCAACAGTGCATTAGTGTCTTGATTTTTCCACATCCCTTCCAGCATTTGTCACTTTCATTTTCTGTCATGTTAGCTAATCTGATAGGTGTGAGATGGTATCTCAGAGTTGTTTTAGTTTACATTTCTCTAATCAGCAGTGATTTAGACCATTTTTTATATGACAATTGATAGCTTTGATTTCTTCCGAAAACTATTTGTTCACATCCTTTGACCACTTATCATCTGGGGAATGAGAGCTATCCCTTATAACAAAAACTTTTTAAAATAAAAAAGGAGTGAGAAAAGAAATTAAAAATTGACAAAACTGATCAAAATGTAGAAAAGGTTTGACATCATACGCAATGTTCCACAGTCATACCCCTTCCTCAGCCCTGTCTGCAAAAGAATGAGGGGAGTTGTCTTCTCATATTTTATTTTTTGAGGTCAAGTTTGTTCTTAGCAATATTGCAACATTCATTTGTCATTATTTGTGGTTGATTTTATTTCCATCTACATTGTTGTAGTCATTGGTTGTATTGTTTTCTTGACTTTGCTTACTTTCCATGTTTCTCTGTATTCATCATGGTTGATTCTTACAGCACAATAACATACCATAGTATGTATACGTATCCCCCAATCAGCGGGCATCTTTGTGTCCAGTTCATCAACACTACAAAAAGTGCTTCTATAAATATTTTTATATTCATATAAAATATAAATTATCTAAGGGGCAGCTGGGTGGCCAGTGGATAGAATGCTAAGCCTGGAGTCAGGAAGATTCATCTTCCTGAGTTCCAATCTGGCCTCAGACACTTATCAGCTATGTGACCCTGGGCAAGTTACTTAACCCTGTTTGCTTCAGTTTCCTCATCTGTAAAATGAGTGGGAGAAGGAAATAGTAAACAAAAGATAGTGACCTTCGCTAAGAGAATCCCCATAGGGTCATGAAGAGTAGGACATGACTGAACAACAATATAAATATTTTAGTGTATTTAGAACAATTTTTTTTCCCCAGAAGAAGCTAGATGGTATATAGAGTACTAGACTTATAGAGTCAGAAAGA
This sequence comes from Phalanger gymnotis, assembly GCA_028646595.1. Classification (NCBI taxonomy): domain Eukaryota; kingdom Metazoa; phylum Chordata; class Mammalia; order Diprotodontia; family Phalangeridae; genus Phalanger; species Phalanger gymnotis. The sequence continues at coordinate 95,891,598 of CM053623.1, forward strand.
GCTGAGTTCAAATTCTATCTCAAACACTAGCTGTGACTGTGGATGAGTCACTTTATTTCTGTCATCTACGAAATATAAATAACAATAGTATCTACATCCAAGGGTTGTTGTGAGGATAAAGTGACATAAACATGTAAAGCAGTTTGTAAGCCTTTAAATACTCTATGTGTTAATTACTATTGTCAATGACCTCCTTGGGGGTATATGTCTAGCTGAGAAACCTCTGGGTCAAAGGATATGGACATTTTAGCCACTTTGATTACATCATTCCAAGTTGCTTTCCAGAATGGTTGGACTAATTTGGACCTTCGCCAACAACACATTGACATTCCTGTCTTTCTACAATCCCTTTAACATCAACTATTCCATTTTTTGTCATCTTTGTCAATTTTCTGGGTAAGACATGAAACCTTAAGGTTGTTTTGATTTGAATTTGTCTTATTAGTGATTTAGAGCATTCTTTCATATGGAGAACTGTTTGCTTATATACATCCTTTGGTTGCTTCTCTATAAAAACAGAACCTCGGGTTTTACATATTTCTGTTTGCTGTCTATATATACTAGATAGCAAATGCTTTTCTGAAAAATCCAACACAAAAGGTTTTTTTTTCCCAGTCGACTAATTCCCTTTATATCCTAGATACATTAATGTTATTTGTAGGAAAGCTTTTCAATTTCATGTAATCAAAATGATCTATTTTATCTTTTGTAATTACTTCTATCCTTTGTTTGATTAAGAATTTATTTCCTATCTGCAACCGTGAAAGGTATACAATATGTTTCTCTTCCAATTTTTTATGGTGTGATTTTTCATATTCATATTGAGTATCTGTTTGGAATTTATGTCTGAATATTTTGTAAACTACATAGAAGCAACCAGTACATAATAAGAGATTGAAGAAAATCTTAAATTTATAGCCCTTTGGGCATAGTTCCAAATTGTTCTCTGGCATGGTTGGACTAGTTCACAACTACAATTTTTTTCCAATTAACAAAAATTTATTTTCTTCATTTCTCCCCAATGGTAAAAAAGAAAAAAAAAACCCTCTTAATAGATATGCATAGCCAAGCAAAACAAATTTCTGGACTGACCATGTCCTGAAATATGTCCCATTTATACCTTGAGTCCATCTGTCAGGAAGTGATTTCATTGCTGGTCCTCTGGAATTGTGATTGGTCATTGTGTTGATCAGAGTTAGAAGAGACAAAAAACAACACACAGAGAGGGGATGAGTGAAGATCCCAGAAGAGAAGAAAAAGAGATGGGATGAATGGGCACCACAGGGATTGCCTTTGGTAAAGTCAAAGTTTACCTTTTCATTTGAGGTTGGTGAAAAGGAGACAATTGATTGTAATTCATCTGAACTCAGAAATTAATTTTTTTTTTCAGAATCAAAGTAATTATACTTTCCACATCTCTATGTAATGCTAAAGTTCTTGATGCTTTGCAAAGGACTTGTACATATGTTTTTTTTTTAGTTCTCATAACTCTGTGAAAATAGGCAGGGCAGGTTTTATCCTAGCCCATTTCAGGGCAGGAAACGGGAGTTAAGAGCAGTAAAATGATTTGCCCAGAATAACCTCACTAGCTAGTGGCACAGCTAAAATGAGAAATGCCATCTTGAGAAATAGAATGGTATGGTGGATAGAGTGTGGGACTAAGAGGTAGGAAGACCTAGGTTCAAATCCCACCTCAGACTTTTACTGGCTGTGACATTGGACAAATTATTTCACCTCCCTGAAACTCAGTTTTCCCCCTCTAAAATGGGAGGGGAGAAAGTTAGACTTAATGGGTCTTTTCCGGCTCTAAATCTACCATCCTGTGATTGTCTGATACCTAGGGCAACCTCTCTAATACACTGCATCCCTTCATCCAACAGGTTAATATTGTTGTGAAATAATCAGTCAAGGATCATCAATTTCATGTCAAGAAAATAAATGGTAAATGTCATAGACATCAAAGTTAACTGTTTTCAAGAATACCGGTTTCTGCAGTTCTGTCTGAACTGAAAAGAGTTGGGAGTAACTTCCAATGATCATGACCCTTGAAGGCCCAGGTGAAGCCCAAATTCTACATGTTGGATGGGTCAAGAAGTGTTATTTGGCAAGAGTGTGATGGGTGCCTTCCCAATGAATTAGAAGAAAGCAAGGTAAAGGTTAAGTCTTTTCTTCAATTTTTGATTGTGGATTCTATAAATTCACTCACCGAGAAATGATGCGATAGAAATTTATTCCTTAGCAAAAGGAAGAAACAGGTCTGGGGAAAACCCAGGGGAATCATGCAAGAGAAGAGTGGAGCAGATTGTGGAATACCTTGAGTTTGGACTTTTAAATGTCATCAAATTGGGAGGCACTGAAGGTGTATGTCTGGTGGGGTGAGGAGTGACATGATTTTGCCTTTTGTACCTTAAGAAATGTAATCTAGCAGTAGTAAATATGGATTGGAGGGGAAAACATTTCACCAGGCTTTGGGAAAGTAAAACAGAACCACAAAAACAATTGATATACTAACAACAATGCTGTAAAAACAAATGTTGAGAGCTGTAAGAACTAGAATCAATACAGTGACCATTTGTTGTGTCAGAGGACTGAGGATGAAGTATGCTATCCATGACTGAGAGGTGATAGATCAAAATCAAACTGGTTGGCTAGGGTGTAGATACAGCCTTAACTAATTCATTTCCTTTATTCTTTGTGGCTAGTGACTAGTCCACATCAACTCAGAAGAGGACTCTTTCCATAATGAGAAAACAATAAATATATCCCACTTCTTGAAAATATGATATATGAAAATGGAAGGTTATCACATTTTTGTAGATTAGATTTTTTCCCTTTCTAGTTGGTCGTATTAGCAGTTTCATAGCGATAGAGCTAGGTGGCACAGTCATAGAACCCTGGTTTTGGAATCAGGAAGACTTATATTTGTGAGTTGAAATCTACCTGCTAAGCTGTGTGACCCTAGGCAAGTTACTTAACCCTGTTTGCCTCAGTTTCCTCATCTGTAAAATGAGCTGGAGAAGGAAATGGCAAACCACTCTAACACCTCTGCCAAGAAAACCCCAGGTGGGGTCACAAAGAGTCAGACACAACTGAAATGACATAACAGAAACGGCTTATGGACTGTTAGCCTAGCTAACTGGAGCCCCGGGGTCATGGGTTTTATTTCTTCCTGCAGATCAGTTTTTTTTCCTATTCCTCAGCTGTGAATTGTACTTCTAATCTTGACCAAATGAGTTAAGATGTGTTTGCTGGGACTGCAGACTGGGCTAGAGGGTGAAGAAGGGTCATTGTAACCCATCCCCATGACTAGAAATGATATTGTTATCAATTCCCAAATACATAGTATTATTATGAAGAATAGTCATTCTTCTTTGTCAGGAGTTGGGAAGAAGAAGGGGAAGAGAGAGGAAGGAAGAAAGAAAAATGATAAAGAAAGGAAAAAGGAAAGATTTAAAAGGGGTTCATTGAAGCATTTTTTGAAAAATGCATGAAAGAGAACAAAAAGAAGGCCTGAAAGAATCACTAACAGGACAGCTTTGGAAATTATGTGTGGAATTTGTTTTATATATGTAAATATATACATATATAAATATATATAATATATATTTTAAAATAAGCTGTATATTATAGACATTCATAGTTTTATGTACAACCCTCTTTTTCTATTCTGATATATATGGATATATATGCATATATACACATATATATGGAAATGCACATTTTATTTGGTATTTAAGTTTAGAATAAAAAAGATTGATATTAAAGAAAAACAACCATTTAGGCTGAATGCCTGACTCTGATGTTTCTTCTCTCTTCTCCCTTCCTCCTCATTCCTCTCACTATGTCCAATTTAAGTAATGAAATTCCTATTTAAGAGAAGGGAAGTGCACTGAAATGGATATCCTTGATTCTTTATGGCAAGAGGGGGAAATTTGTGAGGGAACCAAGAATTCCTTTGAACAGATGTCCCCTGGCCTGATTGATCTCCCTTCAGGAAGATTACATCTAGGTCCAAATGGCTCCATTGCCCACGCAGAATCTTTTACAAGAGCATCCCCCTTGATTCTCTCTCTGTCTCTCTCCTTCTTTCTGTGTCTGTCTGTCTGTCTCTTTGTCTTTTCTCTCCCTCTCTCCTCTCTCTCCTCTCTCTCCCTCTCTGTCTCTCTGTTTCTCTGTCTCTCTCTGTGTGTGTCTCTCTCTCGTTCTCTGTGTCCCCCCCCCCCCTCTGTCTCCCTCTCTGTCTCTCCTCAGTCGGGATGCCAGCAGCTTGCAGACTTAGGCAACACAATACAAAAGGAAAGACTTTTGGCTGCTCTCACTCTGCCCTCTCCATTACTTTCTCAGCAGAATTGCAATGCAGCTGCAGCCTTGCTGGGGAATATTGTGACTTCAGCAGCATCTCATCAATCAATCACCAAATCTTTCTTGAGGGCCTATTACCAATCCCTCTACTCTGTGCCCTGGATCCCATCCCTTCCCATCTCTCCCAGGAGCTTGCTCCATCGATCATTTCCTCTCTCCTTCTCATATTCAATTTCTTTCTATCTGCTAGCTACTTCCTCTCCTGCTTACAAAACATGTTCAGTTCTCCAGAATCCTTTAAAAAAATTCCCTTGACTCTGCCAGTTCTTCAAGCTATTGTCCTATATCACCTTTCATTTTATTGCCAACTCTTAGGAATGGGGAAGGAAGGGGGAAAGAAACATTTATTAAGCACCTACCGTGTTCTGGGCACTTTACAAATATTATCCCATTTGACCCTTACAACAACCCTGTGGCACAGGTCTATCATGATTCCCCATTTTACAATTAAGGAAACTGAGGCAGACAGAGGTTAAGGGTTACACAGTTGGTAAGGGTCTGAGGCTGCTTTTGAACTTAGGTCTTCCCAACTCCAGGACCAGCACTCCAGGACCATTGTATCACTCAGCTGCCTATTCAGAGACATTTACTTGTTTCTCCTTCTTCAGTGCCCATTCCATTTTCAGTCCCTTGCACTGTAACTTCCACGCCTACCCCCATTCTATTGAAATTGCTCTTACCAAGATCACCTGCTACATCTGATGGTCTTTCCTTAGTCCTCATTCTTCTTCATTTCTCTGCAGCCTTCCACACTGTTCACCACTCTATTCTTAAAGATTCCCTCCCTTCTCATGGCTCCTATGACCCTGCTGTCTCCTGGTTCTCTTATAGTTGCTTGGCATCTCCTCGGTATCTTTTGTTGGCTCATCATCTACCTCCCATCCACCAGGTTCTGGTTTCCTCCAAGGCTCTGTCCAGGGACATTTTTCTTTCAATCTCTCTACTCTCTCCTATAGGTGACTCCTATACAAAGGTCAGACAGAATGCTAGATTTGGAGTTAGGAAGACCAGAGTTCAAATTCTGTCTCAGACATTTACTAGTTCTCTGATCCTGGGCAAGTCATTTAATTATCCTGTCTTCAGTTTCTTCCTCATCTGTAAAATAAGGATAATAATAGCACTTATCTCCTAGGGTGGTTGCAAGCTCAAATAAGATTATATATGTGTGTATACCTATACGTATACATACACATACACACAATACACATATGCATATACATATACACACATATATACATACACGTGCACACATATAATATAATACAATACATATATACTTATACATATACATACACATACACACATATATACACATATACACATATACATACACATATATACACATATATACATACACATGCACACATATAATACATATATATATATATACACACATACACATACATATACAGAGAGAGAGAGACAGAGACCTTGAAGCTATTGTAGGTTTGGTGTGGTTCTAGACTACCACAATGAAGAGAATATCACCACAAAGCAAGTCACAGAAATTTTTTGGTTTACAGTACAAGTAAAAGTTATGTTCACACTATACTGTAGTCTATTAAATGTGCAATAGTATTATGTCTAAAAAATGTACATACCTTAATTAAAAATACTTTATTGCTAAAAGATGCTGTCATCCAAAGGTTCATCATCTGAACCTTCATCAAGCTGTAATCTTTTTGCTGATGTCGATGGCTTCAACATCTTGCTTCAGTGTTGATGGCTGCTGACTGATCAGGGTGGTGACCTAGCTTTAAGCTTGGCTTTCGACGTGCTTTCCTCACTGAGCTTAATAATTTCTAGCTTTCGATCTAAAGTGAGAGATGTGGGACTCTTCCTTTTGCTCATACACTTAGAGGCCACTGTAGGGTTATTAATTGGCCTAATTTCAATATCGTTGCATTTCAGGGAATAGGGAGGCCCAGGGAGAGGGAGAGAGACAGGGTGCGGCTGGCCAGTGGAGTACTCAGAACATGTACAGCATTTATTGATTGAGTTGGCCATCTTAGATGGGCACTGTTTGTGGCGCTCCAAAGTAATTACAGTAGTAGCATCAAAGATCACTGATCAGAGATGACCATAACAGATATAATAGTGATGGAAAAGCTCGGAACATTGTGAGAATGACCAAAATGTGACGCAGAGACACAATGTGAGCACATGATGTTGGAAAAATGGTGCCCACGGACTTACTTGATGCAGGGCTGCCACAGACCTTCAATTTGTAAAAAAAATTATGGTGTCTGCAAAGCACTATAAAGCAAAGGACCCTAAAATGAGGTGTGCCTGTAGACATACACTCACGCCCATATACATGCACATGTATTTGCAAACCTTACTGCGTTATGTAACTACTCACCATTATTATTATTATTTGTATTTGATCTGGGTATGTCTGTGCGTGGCACAGCTAAGCGGTGCAGTGGATGGAGTGCCAGGCCTGGAGTCAAAAAGACTTATCTGCTTGAGTTCAAATCCGGCCTCATACACTAGCTGTGTGACCTCGGGCTGGTCACTTAACCCCATCTGACTCAGTTTCTGCAGCTGTAAAATGAGCTGGAGGAGGAAATGGCAAACTATTCTGGTACCTTTGCCAAGAAAACACCAAATGGGGAAGGGTTAGACACAATTGAACAACAAAAATTACAATGTATGTCTATGCGTGTATCTACCTATATCTACATCTATCCAGCCGTAAGCTCTCAATATGGCAGATAGTTAGCTAGCCTTGGAATCAGGAAGGGCTCGGTGCAAATCTCGCTTCTGACCCATGAACAAATTATTTAACCTCTCAGTGCCCCCAGGCTATGAGTTACAGACCGATTGATGGTCTTCATTGGTGGCGTGAAACGTCCACACCGTCGGTACCCTGCACGGATGAAATCACAGATCTGGACAACAAACAGATAGATAAATAAATAGATGTATTTTCACCAAAACTCCTGTTCTGGTTTATTGGCTTCTCACTAAACATTTGCACCTGGCTGTCTTGCTGGCATCTTAAAGATAACATGTTGAAAAGGAAATCTGGTTTTCCCCATAACTGAATCCCTCCTGAAAATGTCTCTATTTTGTTGAGGACCCTATATTCTCCCTGTCAGTCATTTCCTCAGTCTTGACTCTTCTCTTTCCCTTTTTCTCCCCAATGTCTAATTTAATTACCAAATGCTGTGGATTTTACCTTCACAACATCTCTCCACTCAAATCAACCACCCTAGTTCAGGCCCTAATTATCACTTACTTGGACTATTGTAATAGCTTTCTAATTAGTCTCTTTATTTCCAGTCTCTCCTCTCTCTAATCCATCCCCAAGCAACTGCCAAAATTATCTTCCTAAGGAATAATTTTGACCATGTTATTTTTTTTTAGAAGAGTGCATTTTATCTAGGATAAAATGCAAACTCCTCAGCCCGGAATTAAAGATCCTCCACGGACACAGTCCAACCTACTTTTCCAGTAATAACTTTCTCCCTTGCACTCTGGGTTCTACTCAAACTAACTGTTCCCTGAAGTTGACATTCCATTTTTTACCTCCATGCCTTCCCAAATTTTATAGAGTGAAGAGGCTTGGTAGGTTCCAGAGCAGGGAAGTGATATAATGAAATGTTTTGGTGAAGATTGGTCTAACAGCAAAATGCAGGATAGATTGGAGGTGGCCTGGGGGCTAACTGAGAAACAAATACAATGATTTAGGCATGAGGCAATAATTAATGGGCAACTAAACAAGAATGGTAGCAGTGGGACTAGAAAGGAAAGTTGATACTTAAGAAAAAAAGGGGTAAATGTGAAAGACATTTCAAGAAAGAATCTTAAGTTTTGGTGACCGATTTTCATTTCCATTCAATTATATTTTATTTTTGGTTCCAGATTCTCTCCCTATCCCCATCCCCTCTCCTACCCATTGAGAATGGAAGATATAGGAAACCCATCACAGCTATGAAATCATGAGACACAAATTTCTGCGTTAGGGAAGGGGTGGGGGCGGGGGCGGGGGGAGAAGGAGAGAGAAGGAGAGGGGGAGAGGGGGAGGGGGGAGGGGAATATGTTTCAATTTGCTCAATCCATACTTTTATCTGGAGGTGGATAGCATTTTTCATCATAGATTCTTTGGAATTGCCTTGGATCATTATCTTGATCATAGGTGATTATCTTTGCAATATTGCTAACACTGTTAAAATTGATCTTCTGGTTCTGCTTCCTTCACTTTGCATCTGTTTGTACAAGCCTTCCTAGGTTTTCTGTGACCATCTCCATCATTTTTTTTTACAGCACAATAGTATTCTGTCGCATTCATATGCCATTATTTGTTCAACCATGCCATGTTGAAGAGCATTCCCTCAGTTTTCAATCCTTTGCCAGCACAAAAAAGAGCCACTATGAATATTTCTATGCATATGGGTCTTTTCCCCCTTTCATTGATCTTTTTGGGGTATAGACCTAGTAGCAGTATTGCTGATTCAAAGGGCATGCACAGTTTAATAGCTTTGGGGACATAATTCCAGATTGCTTTCCAGAATGGTTGTATTAGTTCACAGCTCTACCGACAGTACATTAGTGTACCCGTTTTCCCACAGCCACTCCAGTATTTGTCATTTCTTTTTTTAAAATCATTTTTGCCAATCTGATGGGTATGAGGTACCTCAGAGTTGCTTTAATGTGCATTTCTCTAATTATTAGTGATTTAGAGTATTTTTTCATGTGGCTATTGATAACTTGGCTTTCTTCTTCTCTTAGATCTACTTATTTAGCTCTAACCTCTCTCCTGACCTCCAGTCTTGCTTCTTCAGCTGCTAATTGGATATCTTGAACTGGATGTCCTGTAGAAATATTAAACTCAGAATATCCAAAAGTGAACTCATTATCTTTACTCCCAAGCCTGCCTCTCCACCAAACTTTGCTATTATTCTCAAGGGCACCACAATCCTCCTAGTTACCTAGGCATGCAACCTACTTATCCTTGACCCCTCACTCTCACTCCCTATGGCCAATAAATTTCCAAGTCCTTTTGTTTCTGTCTTTGTAATATATCTCATATATGTCCCCTTCTCTTCTCTGATGCTGTCATCCTCCTAGTCAGGGCTCTTATCACCTCATACCTGGACTACTGCAATAGCCTACTGGCTGTTTTCCTCGCCTCCATTCTCCAATAAACAATTATTAAGCACCTTCTATGTGCCAGGCATTGTGCTAAGCACTGGGAATACAATTAATAAAAAGAAAGATAGACCCTGCCTTCAAGGAGCATACACAATGGGGAGAGACAACACAAAAGGAGGCAGGAAGGGGGGGAATGACACCAGGGGATATCTGCATGGGGGTATCTTGTTGTGTGGAGTTGAAACCAGGTAGAGAAGTAGATGTGGAGTGGAGAGACAAATGCAGAGTGGGATCTCCCCACTCTAGTCTGTTCTCCACTCAGCCACTAAATAGATCCTCCTAAAGGCTGGGTCTTACCATGCCACCACCCCACCCCAACAAACTCCAGTGGCTCTTTATCACCTCCAGGATCAAATATAGAATCCTCTGTTTGGTATTCAAAGGTCTTCATAACTCGACCCCCTTCTAACTTTCCATTCTTCTTATACCTTACTCCCTGCCCCATATTCTTCGATCCAGTGACTTTGGTTTCCTTCCTGTTTCTCACACAAGATACTCCATCTCCAGACTCCACACATTTTCACTGGATGTCCTCCATGCCTAGAATGCTCTCCCTCCTTATTTCTGTCTCCCAGCTTTCTTCAAATCCTGGCTATAAGCTCACCTTCTAAAATAAGACTTTGCCAATCCTACTTAATTCTAGGGCCTTCCTTCTGTGATTATTTCCCATCTATCATATGTATATATATATATATATATATATATGTATATATATATATATATGTACATATGTATATATGTATATATGCAAATACACATATGTGTATATATACACATGTATACATATATGCAAGCACACACATATAGTTTGTACATAGTTGTTTGCATGTTGTAGCCTCCATTAGTTCCTGAAGACAATCTTTTGCCTTTCTTTGTGTCCTCAGGGTTTAGCACTGTGCCTGGCATATAATAGGTTACCAGTAAATGCTTGTTGACTTGACTTGAACTGAAATCAAAATCAAAATATTCAAATAGAGATGCCTTACAGGAAATGGGAGGGATGGAATTAGAGCACAGCTTCAGAAGTCAAAGGAATAGAGTTTCAAATAATGGAGGGTAGGGGCAGCTAGGTGGCGCAGTGAGTAGAGCACCGGCCCTAGAGTCAGGAGGACCTGAATTCAAATATGGCCTCAGAAGCTTGACACATGTACTAGCTGTGTGACCTTGGGCAAGTCACTTAACCCCAATTGTCCTGCCAAAAAAACTAAAAAAAGAAAGAAAGAAAGAAGGAAATAATGGAGGGTGGTCAAAAGTGTCAAATGCTGCGGAGAAATCGAGAAGAATGAGAGAGAAAAGAGTCATTTGGTTTGGGTAGAAGGTGCTGTTGGGTCCAATGAAGAGGATGAGAGAGAAGAAAACCAGGCACAGAAGCACACAAAGATGTGTATTAGAGACACAAAATTGAGTAAGAAAGAAAAGACAGCATATGAGACAGACATAGACACACACAGTGTCAGAGCTAGGGTGAGGGCGAGGGTGAGGGTGGTGGGAAGAGAGAGAGGTTGTCAGTTTTTTCATTGACTCTCTGAGATTTTCTAAGTGTAATCCAAGTCCCAAAGCGCATTGGTATAGGACTCTCTCCTTAATGATGGAGATGGAGTGCTTGGAACAGGGGCAGAGCAGAGTAGGCAAAAGCAAGAGAGAAGAGATATTTGTTCTCTTGAGCTTTGCACTCTTCTAGTTTTTAGATCCCTTTCGAGTATCTTCAGATTCTTCAGGCTCTTCAATGTCTCCAGGCTCTGCAGTTGTCTTTCGGCACTTCTGGCTTACAACTTTGAGAGAGAAGATGGAACATTCCCATCCCAGTTGAGGTTACTGAGGGAAAGACTCTAGGAAGAAGCCAGCATGAGAGGAGCTGGCAGCCTCCATCCTATCTATATCCCCAGCTTGCTACTCTAGAGACTTTGGGGAATTTCCCCTTGGGTGAGATCTGAGACTTTCTCTCTTGGTTGAGTTGAGTTACTTCACTCCCAATGGGAAAGCTCATTCACTCTATGTCGTCTGGCATATAGTCTCCTATGTATACTTTCTCTGGTTCTTGTTTGCTATGGACTTGGTTAAATGGGTTTATTTGCTATTTGCCATATGTGTGTTTACTGTGGAACTGGTATTTGGTGGGAAGGAAGTCAAGCCTGGTATACAGAGCTTGGGGGGCTTCATTTTTCCAATTAATGAACAGCAATCAGGAAGTTAGCTTGAGTGTGAAAACCACATCCCATAGACCAACAATATTTGCAGGAGCAGATAGATATAATTCTAGCCCAGTAGCATGTTTTTTTTTTTCTGAGGAGAGCAGAGTAGCCTCTGGCCTCAACCTCCTACTTCCTCTCCCAGCAGGAATTAAAGTCTCCCTCAGAGAAAGATGGAAAGAGGAAAAGAGTTTAGAGATGTCCATTCTGCCTTCCTTTGAGCCACACAATGACAGCCCCATGCTTTATGTGGGGGGGGGGATAACACTTGCTACATAAGTAACCCATTTTACCATTTGTCAAGAGGGAGAGACAGAGATAGATTGGCAGACAAACAGAGAGAGACAGAGAGACAGAGAGATTCTTTCCCAGATACTGGAAATCACTGGTCACCTGGCTTCATGGGGAACTTCTTCAGGTCCTTGGGAGGATAGGAACAGCTTTCCTGCCTTCTCTTTCCTTCCTGGATGGTAGCAGTTGGTAGTTTGGGATTCACTGGGCATTCATTCTCCCCCTCAGTTACTTACCAGTCTTGTGACCCTGGGCAAGGCATTTAACTCCTCTTCAGTTCCTTCATCCGTAAAATAAAGATAATCATAACACCTACCTCGTGTGCTTATTGTAAGGATTAAATGAGATGAAACATTGTCTGTTGCTTTGCAAACCTTAAAGCAACATATACATGCTACTTGCTACCATTAACTTCTTTCGCTGGGAGATGAGGCTACCTACCACATCCCTATACCATTGGAGGGCAGCAGTCCTATATCTCTAGGGGATGATTTTTAAAAATGACACGAGCCTGTATCTTCTCAGGAATATGTCAATTGTATGAAGTGAGGTATATCTATTCTCTGGTGTCACAAGAATCACAAAATCTTAGAGCTAGTCCAATCCTTTCATTTTATAGGTGAGGAAATTGGGGCTTAGAAAGAGAAAGTAAATTGCACAGGATCACATGGTGAATAAGTGGCAGCCACTTGAACCCAGGACTTTTGAGACAGTGTGGGATAGAGAAAGGGTAAAGGATGTGGAATGAGAAGGCCTGGCTTTGAGTCTTGGTTCCATGATATCGCTCATCTCTCAGGGCCTCAGTTTCCTTATCTCTCAAATAAGGGAGCTGGAATAGATAATCCCTAAGGTGCTTCTCCGTTCTAACATTCTGGGACTCCATAACCAAGTCTATCAGTACATTATCCTGCCTCCTGCACCTGGGATGCTGAGACTGGCAGATAGGGAAGAAGGCCTGGCTTGTTCCCTTCCTCCCAAAGTTTCACGTTTAATAAACACATTTTTATTTATAACATCTTCATATTTATTTATGATACACATAATCAATTTTTGATACCAAATTATATAGCTATTTATATACTTATTTAATTCAACAAGCATTCATTAGCATCTGCTATGTGCAAGGCACTTTGTTGTTAGTGTTGGAGATCTTTTTTTAAAATTTTTATTTTTACTAGACTTGTGATTTCAATGATGCAGGTGTGTAATTTCCTTTACCAATAATTTCCCTGCAATTTATAATCTGTGAGAGTTGCCCGAGGCACCACTACAAGCCTTGCCTGGGGGTCACACAGCTAATAAGTGGCAGAGTAGGGACTTGGACCAAGGTCTTTCTGTGTCCCCAGCCTGCTCTCTAACCACTATGCCAAGCCTCCTCTATGGCATCTTAGGAAGACAATGATGAAAATGAGGCAGTCCCTGACCTTAAGGAGCTTATGATCTATTTATTATTAATAACTACTGTATATCTTCTCATTGGCTTTTGTTTTCACCTTCGATTTTGATTTTAGGAGATCATGGTGTTCCAGCATGTTGGAGTCACAGAATGTTGGAAAGGCTAGGTGGTACAGTGGATAGAGTGCTGAGGCCTGGAGTCAGGAAGACTCATCTTCATGGGTTCAAATCTGGCCTCATACATTAAGTAGCTGTGTGACTCCGGGCAAGTAACTTAACCCTGTGAACCTCAGTTTCCTCATCTGGCAAATGAGCTAGAGAGGGAAATGGCAAACCACTCTAGTATATTTGCCAAGAAAACCCCAAATTGGGTCATGAAGAGTCAGACACGACTAAAAAAAATGACCAACGGGGTATTCCTTGATTCATATCCATATAGCATTGCTGGCAGAATAATAGCATTAAAAAGATTGGCTTTGGCAGCAGGGAATAGGTTAGGATCTTCCAAAGTACTGTACAATTTTCCAAGTAAGATTCAGTCTGTTCTTATTTGATTCAGGCCCAGTTCTTGTCCATCCATAGCGCTAATGCAAAATATGTATATCGATGGACCAACTCAGTGGATTGTCATAGTCTGATGGATTGATCGAATGGGCAATCATTCATTTGGTTCTTACTGTATGGATTATAAAGCCAATCATATTTAGGAGGTTTTGTAGTGTTCTGTAGTATATCTGTTTGATACAATCAGAATAATGTTAATTTTAAAAACACGAAACATCTAGAGAACTTGATTATCTGCTGGCAGTCCTCCTTCTGCCTGAATTTTGCCAGTGATAAGTCAGCGTCTAAAAGTGCCATAAAATTTATCATCAATGATATGTAAGACCAGAAAATGGAGGTGAGAAGGTCATGTCATGAGAGTGAGGGCTAATGACTGGATAGTCAAAGTATACAGATATTCACAAAATATTGGAAGACCTATGGGAAGACCTCCAGTGCCTCAGGTAGATCTTCTATGGGCAAGAATTATCTAAGACCAGAAGGCAAGGATGAGTCACTGGAGAAAGTACCTATACTGTTGTGTTCATAGACCCATTGAAAGGTTGATAAATCTGTTCTGAATGTTAGCCCAGACTAGACAGGTGGCATGTGATGAGATTGCTCCAGGGAGCTGAATCTGTGGAGAAATTCAGGGTATCTAGCTAATTGGCCTATGGAGCTATTTATCACCCATGGATATTGAGTATGTAGGCCTCTATTACCCGACCGGTGTTTCCTTAAGAAACGGGTGGAAGGGCTGGCTGTCCAGGGGAAAATATATGTTACTTCTACATATCAGCTGGTACTTCCACTTCTACATATTGCCGCTGGGCTCCCTGATTGTTCATTAATTCATCCTGTCTACTAGAAGTGTTGGTTGAGGACTTGCTGTGTTTGGCAAGGTGTCCTGTGGGGAGAATGGCTGAACCACCAGTTCAGCACCTTGTAGCGCATCTTTGACAAAATGGATTAAATCCTGATGGAGAGAAAAAAGTAACTGAATATTTTAAAGAAAGATCAAAAGAAAATAAGATAATCCATGCAACTATACTATAAGTCCTCTGGGCATGTTACGTCACATAAATGGGGTGGGGAAGGGGGAGTCGAAATACAAAAAAGAAAGAAAACATGGTCCCTGACCTGAAGAATTTATGATTTGGTTGGAGCACACACATGAAGAGGTCTTAAGAACACAGGATTTAGAGTTGGAAAGGATCTTTGAGATCACCTGGTCCAAACCTTTCATTTTACAGATGAGGAAACTGAGGCCCAGACTGGTGAAGTGAACTTACCCAAGCTTGCACAGATAGTAAGTAGTAGAGTCAGGATTTAGGCTCAGGTCCTTAAATACCAAATACAGGGTTCATTCTGCTGTGCTGCATAGGTGAAGTGACAGTGAACATAGGCAGGGCAGATTCCTTAGGGGGGGGAGCTGTGAAATGCATCAAGGAGGCACCTGACGAGATTGCATTGATCAGAGATGCTCCTACATGCCACAAAGGATGCTTCTAAGGGTCCTATTCCCTTTACAAGCTGGCAGAAGGGGTAGAAGTGTGACCTCTGGTTCTGGTGATGTGAATCCACAGTTTGACCTCTCTGGGTTGCTGGACCCATTTTTTTTAAACTTTTATTTTCACCACAATGTATTGGCAGCTTTAAAATTCATGTGGTTTGTGCCAGCAGTTCCAGCCTGAAGGTCAGTCATCAAGCTCACTGTGGAATCTCATGTTTGCTTCCAATTCCTCTTGCTGCTTGAAATATGCCCAGCCCCCCTCTACTCTCATTTTCAGCCTCTAGAGCTGCATTTCCACTGGGTGTTGTCTGGAAGAAGGTGATGGGCATGCTGGATCTGCTCTTGCATGGGGAATGCCTGTAACAGGACGTGACCATCGGATCCTTATCTGCCCATGTCATACAAAAGTCCTGAGGAGTTCGGGGAATGTGCCTGTTCTTTGCCCTTTGGGAGACCCATAATTTTTAACTTTTCTGAGACTGTGGTATCTTAAAATAATTATTTTTTCTCATTTTTGTGAGCTTAGTCATCAACAAAAATACACAAAAAAGAACAAGAGGCATGTATAAGAAACACTGAACTTTTTTTCTATATACTTTGCTTTTCAAGGAGCATATACAGGGTATCCCAAGAGTCTCAGTGTAGTTTTAAATTTCAATAGCTTCTTAAAACTGGACTAAGTCTTTTGGGACCTTCTCTATATTAAATTTAAGAGGGCAGTAACAAAACTTATATTTGTGTTCTTTTCTCAGCTTTTTTGGTTTGCTTCTGTGCATTTAAAATAATGAGTTTTTTGGGGGGGTATTTATTACTAATAATTTATTATTACTATTATTATTACTATAACTATTTATTATTACTAATAATTTATTACTAACCTCCCACTCCAGAGTAGAAGCCTTCCCTTGTAACAAATATGTGTGTATATATGTAAAATATAGACATAGCTATAGATAGAGATATAGTCTATATATCTATAAACAGATGGAGAGATATGGTCTCTGTCTCTATCATTTCTCTCTCTCTTTCTCTCTCTCTCTCTCTCTCTCTCTCTCTCTCTCTCAGCAAAACAAAGTGACCAACAGACCCCATGTGAGAAGGAATGTGTCACTGGTTCATTGTCTCTCTGTCAAGAAGTGGGAAGTGGGTTTCATCATAGGTTTAGAGGGGCCTTTAGGGATCATCTCAACCAACTCTCTCATTTTATACTCAAATCCTGCTTGGGCCACTTCCTAGCTGTGTGACTCTGGACAAATTGCTTAACCTTGGTTTGCCTCGGTTTCTTCATCTGTAATATGGAGGAAATAATAGTATCTACCTCCCAGGATTGTTGTGGGGATAAAGCGAGATCATATGTGTAAAATACTTCCTGAGCCTCACAGAGCTTAATGTAAATGCTCTTAGGGGCAGCTAGGTGGCACAGTGAGTAGAACACCAGTCCTGGAGTCCGGAGGACCTGAGATCAAGTCCGGCCTCAGACACTTGACACACTTACTAGCTGTGTGACCTTGGGCAAGTCACTTAACCCCAACTGCCCTGCTTTCCCCCCTCCAAAAAAATATGAATGCTCTTACTGAGGAAATGAGATTTAGAGAGGACAAGTGACTCAGCCCAAGGTCAAACAGCTAAGAAGTAGCCCAGGCAGGCTTTGAACCTGAGTTCCAATTTTCTTTCCACTTTACTACAGTTCCTCATTGCTGTTTGCTGTTTTAGTCAGAATTTCAAGGTTTTTTTTTCATATTATTGTTGTCATTTTGTAAGCTCTCCTGGTCCTACTCATTTCACTTTGCATCCTTCTCTTTGACTCTTCCCATATTTCTCTGAATAAGTTGTATTTGTCATTTCTTATAGTTATGGTCTTCCATGACTTCCAACCATACGGCATTGCTGGAAGAACTTTTGGACCAGATTTTGTGATTACATTGGTATAGTGAGAAAACTCCCCTCCACCAAAGTGGTTTGGTCCCCGCTCTACAAGATAGATTCTTACACGTTCGTCTAGGGCACTTTCCTAGGGTCACAGATCCAGGATGTATCAGAGGCAAGACCTGAACCCAGGTCTTCCTGACTCCAAGGCTAACTCTTTCCACTATGACATGCTGCTTCCCCTGGAAGATTATGGCTGTTTCAAAGACATATCTTTATTTCTGGTGGAAACTTGGGGTTATTGAAAGCGCTTGGCGGTTTCTCAAAGTCAACGCAGCCTATCTTTTCCCTCTTTTCCATTTTGGGCCCAGTTGCGTCTCTGTTGTATTTGTCCGAACTATAAGGTATGCACGATGTACAGGAGATTCTTCCATCAGGATGGGTGATCTATGGTTAGGTCCCTTCCCACTCTGAGATTCTATGATTCTAGGACCTCGGTTGGCCTAGAGCTGGTAAGCTCAGAGAGGAAGGGGAGACATGGGGAGAGAGAAAGCAGCCTTTTTCCTTTTCCCTCCTGGAATGTGAGGTGTTGGTGCAATGAAGAGCCTTGGGTTTGGTGTCAGAGGACCTGGGTTTGAATCCTGCCACTCACTACTTATGTGACCTAGAATTAAATCCCTTCTTCTCTCTGGAATTTGGTTTCTTCTTACTTAAAAGGAGGGTGGTTGTATTAGATAATAAGGCCTTTCCCAGCTCAAAAACCCATGATCCTAAGGGGTCATCCTCTTCTTTTAAGTGGTGGTGTTGGAGATGTGGATAGACCACTCTCACCCAAACTATTCATAATTCCATCCTTTCTTGTCTTTTTTTCTGGGCCTCAACCAATGCACCTGTCATTCACCCATCTTCCCACCTACCTCTCCTGCTACCTGTGAAGCCTTTCCTATCCCCCCTCATGGCACAGTGCTTTGAGATATTAAGCAGCAAGGCTTTCCTCTTCGACAGTCTTTTTCCTCACTCCCTTCATTTCTTTCTTACAGCTTCTCCACTCCAATTAGACTCTAACCCACTAGAAACTGCAGCCAATTCGTGAAAAGTTCAAATCTTCAGAGACTTCATAAATTAGCCCAAACTGCTTAGAGTTTGCCAGCAAAAAATTTTTTTGGGGGGTTGCAAAGCTCAGCATAGTTGCTGATTATTCTAAGCCCTTCAACCTTCACTTGCCAAGTAATTGTGGCAAGGCAGCCCTGGGAACGATTGGGGGTGCAGGGCTAAGCAAAGAAATTACTGCTATGTATAGTCTACTGTCCCAGGCAGACATTCAGCTACTTGATGGCAGGTTGGGGTATGTATGAGTAAGTGCATTTAGGAGCATATGAAATGAAGTAGAAGTAGAATCTTCCCTTATATCTGTAAAAATGGAGCAGGGTCATGAATTGCTGTGCGTGTGTGCATGTGTGTGTGCGTATGTGTGTGTGTACGCTCTACAGAATGGAGAAGATTAGACATGGCTCCCGTTATGCCCTATGGCTACTGGTATATTCAATAATTTCTTTACCCTGGGCATTGTTGGCTAGGGAGCTAAGGAAGAGCTTCTGGATTAGAGATGGGAGGTAGGTTCTGACTGTCCAGAAAGTTAAATATTTTCTTAATAAATCAGAACCAGGACTGGGGCTGCAATTGCAGAGGCTCCACTTGTACCTCAAACGCTGTTCCCATATCCACCTATCTAACCTCTGCCCAGGGCATCTCTTTCCCTGCCCCATAGGGGAGAATGCAGCAGAAAGATTACTGGATTTGAAGTTGGAGAACTAGGGTTTGAATCTTTGCTCACATTGGGCAAATGACTTCTATGGCCCTCATTCTAATTCCGGGTTCGAAATCTGTGATCTATATTCCTCCTCTGGTCAATCAGCAAGCATTTATTAAGCATCTACTCTGTGCCAGGCACTGTGCTAGGTGATGGAGATACAAGGAAAAAAAGTGACTCCTTGGTTCCTGCCCTCGAGGATCTCATAACATAGTTGGGGGTGGGGGTGGGAAACAATATGTGAGTATCCAGAATGCAGACAAAGTGATTGAGAGGGAATGAACTGGCAGCTGGGGGCAAGGGTGACAAGGTGTGTGGGGGGGGAATGAGAAAGACTTCATGAAGTAGGCAAAGCCGAATCCCTGAAACCAGGGATTCTATTAGTAATACTAATTCCAGCTTTGCCACGTTTCAAATACTTTTACATTCTATACTTAATCTTATGCACAGAATAATCTGGAGGTAGATTGGAGGCAGCTATTATCTATTTGACAGAAGAGAACACCAAGGTCAAGAGAAGTTCAGTGGCTTGCCCATGGCCATGTGCTCAGTAAGTAGGTAGCAGATTCAAATGAAAATTCATTTGGAGGTTGGGTTTGAAAGGTTAGCATGCACATATTGTTAATTTTCTTCTAAGGATGGTGTTTCTATTTGGGATATGCTGCCAACAGGAGGTGAGATGCCTTGGTTATAGAGCTGTGGTTGAGTCAGATTTTTCCATTAGTGTGGTTAACTAAAAGATAGACATTAGCACACTTTTCCATTACATTGTAACAAAAATGTAGCCCTTTATTCAACTAGTCAATGCTATATTAAATACAGGTATAACTCAGAGATATTGCAGGTTCAGTTCCAGACCACTGCAATAAAGCAAATGTTGCAATAAAGCGAGTCACACAAATTTTTTGGTTTCCTAGTGCATATAAAAGTTACGTTTATACTATACTATAGTCTGTTAAGTGTGCAATCATAATATGTTTAAAAAACCCTATGTTCATACCTTAATTAAAAAATCCTTTATTGCTAAAAATGCTAAC
This sequence comes from Phalanger gymnotis, assembly GCA_028646595.1. NCBI lineage: Eukaryota > Metazoa > Chordata > Mammalia > Diprotodontia > Phalangeridae > Phalanger > Phalanger gymnotis. The sequence continues at coordinate 95,911,764 of CM053623.1, forward strand.
CATCATCTGAGCCTTCGTGCATTGTAATCTTTTTGCTGGTCTTGCCTCGATGTTGATGGCTCCTGACTGATCAGGGTGGTGGCTGCTGAAGGCTGGGGTGGCTTTGCCAATTTCTTCAAGGAAGACAACAATGAAATTTGCCATATGGGTCATGACTCTTCCTTTCACTTATATACTTAGAGACCGTGGTAGGGTTATTAATTGGCTTAACTTCAATATTGTTGTATCTCAGGGAATAGGGAGGCCTGAGGAGAGGGAGAGAGAAGGGGGAACTGCTGGTTGGTGGAGCAGTCAGAACACATACAACATTTATTGATTATGTTCGCCATCTTTTATGGGCAGTGTTTGTGGTGCACCAAAATAATTATAAAAGTAACATCAAAGATCATCGATCTCAGATCACTGTAACAGATATAATAATAATGAAGTTTGAAATACTGTGAAAATTACTAAAATGTGACACAGAGACATGATGTGAGCACATGCTGTTGGAAAAATGGTGCTGACAGACTTGCTTGATGGAGGGTTGCTGCAAGACTTCAAAAAGCAAAAAACACAATATTTGTAAATTGCAATAAAGTGAAGCACAATAAACTGAGGTATGCCCATAGAATTATTAAAATAGATATTTATTTAGGGCAAGATTTCAAGAAATGCAAATCCTCATAAAATTCTTTATTTTTTTCATCACTAATCTTTCAGCATTACCAATTACTGCTTAGTCAAGCCATAGATTTTCCCTAAGTTTGGGTAAGACTGACTCATGAATCTTTTTAAATATCCTGGGTTGTACATGTCTCCAGCATGCATCTGGTCAGCTTCTCTCAGTGATTTTTCTTTATCCTTTTATTTTCAAGAGACTTCTAACTAGCTACTTGGGAGATCTTTTTTTGTCATTCCAAATTTCTGCTTTCAGCTCCAGCTTGTTCACTGTTGGCAGAAACAGAAAATAGTTATGCAGAAGCGTGATGTCTTTGGTCTCCATGCGAAATGCTGCAATTATCTTTTCCCCCAATTATCTTTTTTTTGGAGGCTTTTCTCTACCAGACTATTTCCTCTCAACCTTAGCACTTTGGCCGTTAAGGTTATTCATAATCTGCATTGAATTGTCCTTTGGTAATAATAACTCACACTTCCATAGGCTTTAAGGTTTACAAAATAATTATCTCAGAAGACTTTTCAAGTTTATCATTAAGAACTCTTGCTGGGCACATCATACCCACTACCTTGCCACGAAAGGGTGCATCTATTCCAAACCCATGTAAGCGGTCCAGACTCAATCACAGGAAGGGCTGAATTTGAATGATTGGAGGCTAAGCTCCCCTTTTCTTACACTCTGGTCCATTAAATCTTATCCTTGGCACTTTGGGAAAAGTTAGTTAAAGATTAGGTTATGGCTCGTGTCTAAGTCTGCCCAAAGGAAGGATAGTAAAAAGATACTCAATATACAATGTAAATCAGGCATTGGACTGGTATTTAGTTCTTGCACACAAAAGAAATGCTCTTAGACACAACAAACCTCAAGGTTCTTTGACAGAACAATGTAAAACAGGATTCAATAACTTAACTACAGTAACTAATGTAGCATTCTCAGGAGGCTTATACTTAAACAAAATCAAAAAATTAAGCAGTTTGTGGGGCTGCTGAATAGGAATGGCCACACTTCACCTTGCTTCAGCACTGTCTAATTAATGCCTCCTGCTTGTAGCCATCTTTTCCAATGAAGAAGTTCTGGCCATGAACCTGATGGACCTCTAAACTTCTTGAACTCACAAGTTCATCTCTAAGCCTGTGCATGCCTATCTTATTATCATTTACTTAGGGAAGGAAAGAAAGGAGAAAAGGCATCCAGGAGTCCAGGTACAAGCTTACCTAGGGTGAAGGTGTTACATAATGTAGTTGGAGTTACATGATTCCACCTGGCTAATTGAAAGAAAAGAGGGAGACAGAAGCTGTCTCCCTCTTTAACTGATGCTATACACCTGTCACAGGGGTGGGCGGGTCCTAGGAAGGTCATACCAATGCCATGTCATACAATCCGCCATGATGGAGTTTGAAGCAACTGCATACAACTTCAGTGTATGTCCTGTATGCAGCATGTGTAGCCTCTGGGTTCATTCTTCCAATCCCCATTGACACTGGGAGGTAAGGCCTCCAGAGCATGACCGCTGCTCCCTTTAGTGTTCTAGGGGACCCTGAGAGGGTGGGGTGGTTTTTCTAGTACTATCACTAATGAAACCTATTTGATATGTTTCACCAAAATTAATCAATGTTACCATCTCCCCAATGTCATATATCATCGGTTAGTTTCTCCTCAATATCAGTTAACCTGTTGATAGCTCCTTAATATCAATTAGCCAATTAATATCAATTAGCTTCTACAAAGGGTTCTTTAATGAGAAAGTATAGCAAGGACAGAAGTACAAAAACACCCCTCTAAACCAGGGCATGACTCTCTACTGGGCCCCTGGCAAGAGTGGGCTCAAACCTAAAGTGGTTGATAAAGCATCCTCCCCACAAGTTCATTCTGGGTGCACCATAGCTGATGGATGAGTCGCTCTTTTGATTTCAGGACACGATGTCCTGGCTGCTGGATTCATTCACCATTAAGTTGGCTTGAGCAGGTGGCTTCTCAGATTAGATCTCTGATTTGGATACTGTAGCTACAGAGGGTTTTGTTATGGATTCCGGGTACTGGACCTCTGCTGGTTCTTTTGACTTTTTGAAGTTCACAAGGTCATGATCTGGTACAGTGTGATTGCTATACTCATTCACCTAAGATCAGGAAAAAATAGATATAACAGGAACAGAATAAACAGAGTTAGTCATGGGTTCATGGCTACATGGCAATCTGGGTAGGGAGATAAAGAAGGGAGGGAGATCCCACCTGTTCTTGTCTTGTATTGTCTTGTCACTTCCTCACTAGAGGAGGGGAAATGGAAGGGAGTGAGCATTTATAGAGTGTCTACTATGTGCCAGGCACTATGCTAAGAGCTTTATAAATATTACCTCATTTGATCCTCACAACAACCCTATGAGGTAATTGCTATTATTATCTCCAATTTACAGTTGAGGAAACTGAGGCAAACAAATTCAGTGACTTGTCCAGGGTCACATAGCCAGTGTTGAAGGCCAGATTTGAATTCAGGCTTTCATGAATGAACTGTGATGGGGGCCCAGCACACTTTCCACTGTTACCTAGCTGCCTCTGTACAAGTATTATTATCCTAATTTTAAATATATGAAAATTAAGCCACAAAGAGGCTCTGTGACTGTACATCTGTGAGATTAGGCCAAATTGGACTACTCTGACTTGAAACTTCATGTCTCACCTCTCACAGGTTATCCTTTCCATCTCAAATGTGCTATCTCTTCATCTCTTATTCTCAGAATCCATGTTTCTTCCTCCTCTTTGAAGCCTTCCATAAGTTCCTTGATTGAGGCTTGCTTTCTCACTCTTTAAATGATTTTGTATGGTATGGTACTTTTCTGTATACTTGCTGTATCCCTCCAAATAGAAAATAAGCTCTTCGAGGCCAGTTACTGCTTTATTTTTATATCTGCATTCCCAGTAGGTGCTCAATGCTTGTTGAATTAAATTAAACAGAATTCACTTGCTTATGGTCACATAGCTAGTGTTGGAATTGTGATTTGAACCTAGGTCTGTGGCTCCAAGTCCTGCTGGATTTATAATGATGATGATGATGATGATGATGATGATGATGATGATATTTATGCATTATCATTATTATTATTATTTCTATGCCTTTTTAAACCTGTGTTGCCTCTCACACTCAAAGAATTAGTCACTTTTAAACTTTGCGAAGGACTATTTTTGATATGTCTGTTTTCTTTGAAGGGCTTTGAGTCACAAATCCAGGCTATAATAGGACATATTTTTTTTTAAAGACACATTTAAATACAATATGACTAATAGAGAGACATAAAGTAGCTTTTGTTCAAATACCTCCTATGATTACAGCACTGTCCAAGGTACTGTCGAGGAATACAAAAGGGGCCGCCTGGAAGGAGACTATAGTCTACCTTACATTTAGATTGCGTTTTGCAGTTTACAGAGCATTTAATGGACATTATCTAATTAAATTTTCACAAGGGGAGCAGGCATTATCATTTCCATTTTTTCTGATGAGGAAATTAAGGCCTGGAGAGGTCAGATGATTTGTCCAAGGTGACACAGATAGTAAGTGATATATTTGGGACTTTGACCTAGGTTTCTAACACTATGTCCAATGCTTTTCCTGTGATGCTGATACCTCATGACAGTGGTCACTACTTGGGAAGGCAAAACAATGGTTTGTATTTTAATTAGAAATGGATTTCAAAGTTAAAAAACTTCATATAATACAGCAACATAGGATCATAAATTTAGAGCTGGAAGGGACCTTAGGCACCAATGAGTCCAGCCCCTCCATTTTATAGATGATGAAACTGAAAATCAAGCCACTTGCCCAAGATCACACCTGTAGCATGTGGCAGGATTTGAACATGGGTCTTCCTTGCTCCAAGCCCAATATTTTAACCACTAGATTACCTAGCTGTCTCTTATTGTTCTTTCTAGTTTATGAAGTCTCTGGCTTACAACAATTTTATGCGGTAGGAAGCACAAAATTATTACAATATCTCTATTTTAGATAAGAAGGTAGAGGCAGAGGTAACGTACTAGTGAGCTGGGTTTGGGAAACTTGGAAGACCAAGGTTCAAACACAACCTCTGATATCTACTAGCTATATTAACTCCTAGGACTTATTTATTAATTCATAGATGGGTTGCAATCTCTGTTGGTGGTGAGAGTTCCCATACTGGGAGTTCTCTTGTGCTGATAAAACCTTTATATATGGATAAGGAAACTGAGACTCAGAAAGATTGGTCACACTAGTAGTATGTAAGTGGAAGACTTAGGATTCAAAAGCAGGACTTCTAATTCCAAATTTCAATGTTCCTTTCGTCACATGGTATTGCTTTCATTTTTAAAAAATGGACCTGTGATTTCACTATGCATTCTACTTAAGAACTCCCTCTATCAATGTTGATCTATATCTGCTCTAATTTATAGTCTTAGGGAATTGTAAGGGGCCCTGAGAGCTTAAATGACTTTCCCAGAGTCACACAGACAGTATATAGCAGACAGTCTTGAATCTAGGTCTTTCCGACTCAGAGGCCAGCTCTCTATCCACTACCGTATGTTGCAGACTAAATTCAGTAGAAACCCATTATGGCACGGTATATAAATACATAGATGCCAGCACAGTGACTCATGTGGTGGATGAACTGCTTAGAAAGTGCTAGTTCTGTGCATTCACGTCGGCATTTCAAAAGCTTACTCTCCTCTATTCCTCTCTTCTTCTCTACCCCCAATACACATGAAAGCTGAGGTTATAGTCTGAATAGAAATGTATTCAGTCTGTCTGAAGGGTCATTAGGAACCATCAGAGTTGGGCTGCTGTATGGGTCCCCTTGTGGCAGGTTGTAGTCTTTTTGAGAAATCGTTAGTTCTCCAGAGGGCTCATCTCTCCCATTGCTGTCTCTGGTACTCAGATCTGCAGCTGACTGAGCAGGAGCCAGATGGAAAAGGGAAGGGAAATAGAGAATAAAACCCAGTCTTCCAGGATGATTCTGGTTTAATGGCGAGGTCCTCCCTCCCAATCCCCAGCCATATTCATCAGTGACTGTTGTTAAGCCTTGGTTTAGCTTGGGAGGATAGGACACTGGCCTGGAACAAACCTCAGAGGTATCTATCTATCTGTTCCTCCCCTCACCCAAAGCTCAACAAAGCATTCTTCCTACAAGGCCCACTTCTACTAAACCCTTTAAATATACAAACTCAGCATGGGAGCTATAGCTTTAGTCCCCTACATCTTCAAAGCTTTTCTTAATTTAAAGAGATAGTTACAGAGTGTTATCAGATCTTCCTCAGGCTCCAGAAAACAGTGACATCTCATAACAACATTCTATATTTTGCATATAAGAAAATGATGCTACTGACCTATGTAGGTGTTTTGAAGTTGGGTTTTTTTTTCAGCTGTGAATGGATTGGTACTAAGCTTTTCACATTCTGTTATCTGGTCCTCATAATAATAATACTAATAGCTAACATTTATACAGTCCTTTAAGGTTAGCAGAGCATGAATACACACACACAAGCACACACGTATATATGTATGCATGTGCATATGTGTGTATATATGTATGTATATATGTATATGCATACACACATATGTATATGTGTATGTATGTATGTGTAGATAGATAGATAGCGATCCTCTCAATAACACTACAACACTGTGAGGTAGGGGCATTATTATCCCTATTTTACAAATGAGGAAACTGAGGGTCAGAGGATAAGTGACTTACCCAGGGCCACACAGCTACTGTCAGAGGCAGGAACTGATTTCAGGTGTTCCTGACATTTCTTTGACAGAGATCTGACTAAGGCTAGGGGTACAGCTAGTGGTTATAAAACAGGACAAGCCTAAGCTGAGAGCAAACCCAGGCCGTGGGCCTCCTTATTGCTATGCTCCCAAATGGCTAAAAGGGCCACTTTTATATCCAATACATATCCTTGGGCAAATCCTCTAAATTTATGGGAGCATTCCCTGCCCCTCATCCAGCTGAAGATCAGGAACTCAAGTTATAGAAGGCTTATTCCTCATGGGATGCCCATCCATCCCATGTGCAAAAGGCAGAGAGGAATATAGCCGAGCTGGAGTGTGAAGCAGAGATGGCCTCTGCCTTTTGGTTCCCCTTCTTCTTTCCATAAATGAACCATTTGTTTATTTCACCCCCGGGGGCCCTGAATCCCTACCTACATCTCTGCACTCAGTAAATATTCAATGACTTCCCAAGTACTCCAAGAGATCTGAATGTTTGCCTACAGTAATAAAATGAACTGGAGGGGCCGAGCTGCAATAATAATAAAGCTAATGACAACAGTGACAATAATAAAAACAACATCTTGCACATACATATTGTTTTATAATTTAAAATGTACTTAAACACATTATCTCATCTGATGTTTTACACGGTAGGCAGGGCCAGGATAGTAATAAGAGCTAACATCTTTATATAGCACATTAAGTTTGAAAAGCTCTTTACAAAGATTACCTCGTTCTGAGCTCACAACAGCCTGGGGAAGTAGGTGCTATTACCATCCACATTTTACAGATAAGGAAACTGAGGCAAACAGGTTATATGACTTATTTAGGATCACACATTTGGTAAATGTCTGTGGTTAGATTTGAATGCAAGTCTTCCCGTGTTCTACCTATCCATTGCCTCGGAGTCTTATCTAAGACTTGTCTAAGCCTTGGGAAGGTGCCAGTCACTTGCTAGGTGACTGGTTGTGTCTGTGGGGGTATAGCTTGAGGTATGGGAGTGAAGGAAAAGGATCTGGAGCTGTTTTTCCATCTCTGACCCTGACTGTGTCCACCCATTATGTCCCATAGAGTTTGGGGAGTAGAAGAAAGGGAAAAGGAAAAAGGAAAGGAAAGAAGAGAGACAGGAAGGCAGGAAGAGTGTGTTGGAGAGAAACTTTTGGGGAGAAAGTTTATGATTGCTAACTACTGTCTTTGATTGATTTTCTTTCAAGCCTTTGTGTGCCCATCTGTGAAAGGCTACTGCTGGGACTAGACGGGCTTTGAAGAAGAATTAGACCAGCCAGTCGATGCTGAAAGTAATAAAACCCTTTTATTTGGTGTATTTAAGGGAAGGGCCCAAAAGGAAAACCATGTGACTTAACTGGAGAAACCCAAGAGAGTTGGAGGCAGGGAAAACAAGGGGAGGGCACTAGGGCAGCCCAAGGAACCCCTCATGCCTGTGCCTCAAAAGTAAGGCAGGCTATGGACCAAAGACTCCAAGGTAGGACTGGGAAGGAGCTGGGAAGGGATTCCATCAGGGATATTGCTGGGGGGGCCTGGGGCATGATAGTCTTTGGGCCATGGCAGAAATGGTCCAGGACTCCTGTTAGGGCAGCTTTCTCAGTTCAGAGTCATGGTGACTTTGTAATTAGAAATGCTCAAATATTTTATAGGGAGAGGTCTTTCCTGCTCAGGAGGGTGGGGTCCATGAACTTAAAAAAAATGATATTTCAATATAATTGGCTTCCTTTGTAGTCCTATGTATTTTATTTCATACATTTAAAAATAGCATTCTGAAAAGGGGTCCATAGGTTTCGCAAGACTAGTAAAGGGATCTATGGCCCCCCAAATGGGAAGAATTCTTGCTCTAATAGACTTCACACCCCTGAGATCATGGTCATGGAGGGACCTATTATCAAGGAAACTGAAAGTTTTTAGCCTGAAAGCCTTCAGACAAAGAAGCTCGAAATATGGGGTACAGTGGAATCCAGAAAAAGAATAGAAATAATTGAGTACCAGATGGGAGGAGGGAGTCATAGGATCACAGATTTAGTGTTGAAAGGGGCCTTAGAGGCCATCTAATCCAACTGTCTCATTCAGATGATGGCTGAGAGAGGGTAAATGACTTCCCCAAGATCACATACTAGTAACTGAGGCGGGATTTGAACTCAGGCTTCTGACTTCAAATCTAGTACTCCATCCCCTGTGCTACCTAGCTCTAGCCTCTAAAACTTGGTGTTTAAGAGACTCAGTCTTTTTTTTTTTTTGACATGGATACCTTTGGCAGTCTGGTAAAGTTTACAAACTCCTCAGGATAATGCTTTTAAATGCATACAGTCCATAGGATTACAAAGGAAACCAATTATATTGAAATACTCATATCAAAATATTATTAAAGCACATTCACAGACGCTAGATTAAGAGGGAAGGAAATGAGCATATGTTAAGCATCTACTATGTTCTAAGCACTGTGGTAAGCATTTTGCAAATTTTTTTTAACCCTTGGCACAACCCTATGAGATAGGTGCCATTACAATCCCCATTTTATAGGTGAGTAAACTGAGGCAGGCAGTTAAGTGACTTGCTCAGGATCATAAGGTAGGAAGTATTTGAGGCCAAATTTGGGGCAGATCTTCCTGACTCCATGGCCAGCACCATATCCACTATGTAAAGAACCCCTGGTTCTAAGGGGACATACGGAATATTTAGCTTGCTGAACAGAAAAATATTAAGCTAGAAAGACCAACATTTTTCTGACTATAAAACCATCTCCATCCATGCTTTCTGGGGTTAATGAAAGAAGGTGTGCCTGTGCATTCTTGAATACCAGGATTGACAGCCTTTATGAGTCACTATCCCTCCCAAAATGTATCACTTGATGGCTACCCTCTGGGCGAGAAGCCTCAATGATTTCATCTAGGCCTTCATCAAGCCTTTCCAGGGGCCTGTCAGAACTTCCTTTTCACTAGCAGGGCCATTGGAGAATGCCTTGAATGTAGGAGCTACATGTGCATGTATGCATGCATGCATATGTGTGTACACATATGTATACACATGCATGTATGTATACATACATGTGTATGGATATATGTATGCATGTACGTATGTATGTATATATCCCTCCTTAAGTGAGTACACTTAATCTTTCACTCCAGGAGGTGAACATGCATTCCTCAGGGACCTCCTTGCAAATAAGATATCCAAGGCAGTATAGTGGGGTAGAACATTGGACTTGAACTCAGGAAGATCTGAGTTGAAATTCTTCCTTAAACATTTACTAGTTGTATGACCCTGGGCATGTCACTTAACCTAAGTTTCCCACATCTATAAAATAAGGATAACAAAAGCTCCTATGTCTGACTTATGGTGAGGATAAAATGATAATATTTGTAAGGCACCTTGCAAACCTTATATAAAACCTAGCTATGTCTCTAAAAAGAGACAGATGATAAAGGAAGGACCAAACAGGACATGCTCATTTTAGAGTGGAGGGTTGTATTTGAATCCTGTTCTGTCTCTTACTATCTGGGCGACCTTAGGCTAGACACTTCGCCACTCCAACCCTCTATTTCCTTCTCAGAATGTAGCCCAGCTTTTGGAACTCTGCCAAAAGGCTTGGACATGGAGCAAGGCTGGGGCAAGCTGCCGGTGAGTGAGCAAGTTAGTCAGTCAAAAACCATATATTAAATACCTGCTATGTCAGGCACTGTGCTAAACTCTGGGGATTCAAAGAAAGACCAAAAGAGCACCTGCCCCTAAGGAGCTAATGGGAGAGACAACATGTGAACAATTATGGACAAACAAGATATTTAAGGGATATGTTGGAGATAATGAACCGAGGAAAGGTGCTGGCACCGAAGAGGAATCAAGAAAGGCTTCCTGTAGACGGTGAGATTTTAGCTGAGACCTGAAGGAAGCTAGGGAAGCCAGGAGGAAGTGATGAAGCGGGAAGGCAGCCCAGTCCTGGGGAACAGTGAGTACGAATTTCCAGAATCAGGAGGTTGATTGTCTTGTTTGGGGAACAATAAGGAGGCTAGTGTCACTGGAGAAGCAAATGGCAAACCACCCCAGTATCTTTGCCAAGAAAACTCACAAAATTCAAACACTACTGAACTGACTGAACAGCAACAAAATCATAGATGTGGAAGAAGGTAAGGTGTAAGAAGACTGGAAAGGGAGGATGAGCAAGATATGAAGGGCTTCGAATGCCAAACAGAGGCTAGTATATTTGATCCTGCAGGTGATGGAGAACCACTGGAGTTTATTGACTAAGTGGGGGTAACATTTAGAAGGATAAGTTTTGGAGGCTGAGTGGAGGTCCTAAGAGGCTGATCCTTCAAAACCAATGGCTGACTACCCTCTAATTCCCCAAAGCTTGGCTCATGAACTTCTTTACACTTTGCTTAAGGTCTTCCACCTTTATGTTACCTACCCTTTATCTTCTGTGATTTCATCAGCAGATGCACTGGCATGGGGAGAACTTGTGGCAGGAGAACCAACGGTTCAGGCATGAGGTGATGAAGGCTTTCAACCAAGGGTGGTAGCAGTGTTACAGGAGAGAAAATGAGGCATATGCAAGAAATATTATTAAGGTAAAATTAATGGGTCTTGGCAACAGATTGAATATGGAGGAGAGGGAGAGAACGAAATGACACGTCGTTGGTAAGCCAGGGGTAACTGGGAGGTTGGTGGCACCCTCAATAGTAATAAGGAAGTTAGGAAGAAGGGTAGGTTTTAGGGAAAAAATAATGAGTTCATTTTTGACATTTTGAATTTCAGATGTCTATGATAGATCCAGTTCAATATATCTAATAGGTAGTTGGAGATGTGAGACTGGAGATCAGCAGAGAGATTAGGGCTGGATAAGTAGATTTGATTATCAGCAGCATAGAGACAATAATGGAATACTTGAGAGCTAGCGAGGTCATCAGGTGAAACTGTATAGAGGGAAAGTAGATGAAGGTCTAGTTCAGAACCCTGTAGGACAGCCCATGGAACCTGGATGAAGAATCAGCAAAGGATCCTGAAAAGCACCAGCTAGATAGGAAAGAGGAGAACCAGGAGAGCATAGGGTCACACAAAGAGAAGAGAGTATTAAGGAGAAGAGGGTGATTGAGAGTATCAGAGGCTGCAGAGAGGTCTAAAAGGATGAAGTTTGAGAAAGGTCAATAGATTTGGTCAGATAATTTGGGACAGTGCAGTTTCAGTTGAATGATGAGGTCAGAAGCCAGACTGAAGAAGAGAATGAGACAAAAGGAAGTGGAGGCACCAGTTTTAGATGGCCTCCTGAAGGGAGGAGAGATGACAGCATAGAACAATAGCTGGTGAGCATGGCAGGTGAAGTCTTTTGACACTGGGGTAGACATGGGCATGGTTGTCGACAATGGGGAAGAAGCCAGTAGGTAGGGAAAGACTGAAGATAAATGTGAGGAAGATGATGATAGAGGGGGCAATCTGTTGGAGAAGACAGGTTGGAATGGGATCATTTGTATAGGTAGAAGCGTTCCCTTTGTCAAGGAGAAAGGTCACTTCTTTATGTGAGACATAGGTAAAAGAATAAATGGTGGGGGAAGGCATCTGAATGGTATGAGATGAAGAGGAAAGGAGAAGAGGGAGCTCTCAGACAATGACCTCTTTTTTCAGTAAAATAAGAAGCAAGCTTCTTAGCTGAGTGGGGAGGGGAGGTGGAGGGAGCTATGGGAGATAAAGGTTTGGAAGAGTCAAACCTGATGAATGTGATAGCATGTTAATTAGAGAGATGTAAAAGTAATATCTTGCAGCAGTGAGGACTTGGTTGAGGTTACGTGACAAATTTGTAGCAGAACCAGTCAGCATGGTTTTGTGATTTTCTCTGGCTTTGTTCAGCAGCATGTGTGTAAGGAAGGAAGGCAGCATATGGTGAGAGTGATACAAGACTGAGGCTTGGAGGAGCATACTCATCGATATGATAATGAGCCAGGGAAACCAGAAAAGAGGACAGTGTAGAGTTGAACTGGTTCACCAAGGGGTCAAGATGGGGAAGGGAAGAGAGAAATGGGTAAATTCAAGAATGAGAGATTAGGGTGTTTGAAGAAATATCAATATATATGCTGAAGTCCCCTAGCATGAGGGCAGGAGTTGGGGAGGAGAGAAAGACTACGAACCAGGAACTGAAGGAATTGAGGAAAGGAGAGTATCCTGGAGGTTGGTAGACAATCGTTACCAAGATTTTGATTGGGTGCTGGATGTGGATTCTATGGACCTCAAAGGGGAAGAGGTTATCAGGTGATGGTGGTAGAGAGAAAACCTGGAAGTGGCAAGGGGGAGCAAGGAGCATTTGAAATTCTCCACTTCTACCAATGAGTCAGGATGAATGAAAATGAAGCCAGTGCTGGAAAGGGAGGTCAGGGAAGCTGTATTAACAGGAGGGAGCAAGGTTTCAGTGAGAGCCAAAAGATGGAAGGAAAGGAAAAGATTTAAGATTAAAGCAAGTTTGTTGCTAATGGAAGAAGCATTGCAGAGAGTATAGTAGAAGGAGTGAGTAGCTTTAGAATATAATGTTGGTGGGATAAGGATTGGTTTGAGGGGATTGGGAATAGGGATGTAGTGGCAGGCAGAGAAAAGAGTTAGAATCCCTAGAATGCGATTATGATGGAGGTTTGGGTGGGTGGGTGGGGAGTCTGTTAATCAATAAGGAGTGAGTTCAGGTAGGTTGTCATCGTCCATTTAAGCCTTAGAGTGAGTTCCCTCAGGGACTTAGATAGCTCAGCAAGGGGACCCCTGTTGGTGAGCCGAAAGGAGGATGTAACTTGCCTTTTGCCAAGGCAGAAAACCAGTTGGAGAGTTGATGGAATGGCTCTTCTTTTCTTCTCTGGAAGGGAGGAGATTGGTGTCCAGTGGAATGGCATTTCTCCTCTTTCTGGGAGAAGCTGGAGACCAGGCAGAAGATGTGATCTCATGGAATAGTGTCTCCTTTCCCCATTACCTAAGCTTTTAGACTTGGCCCCAAGGAAGACTACACAGAGTACCATTAGCTCTGAACTTTGGGAAAGGGATGTAATGGTAATCAGGGTAAGATTTTTTTTTGCTATCAAGTGCCTTTAATGAGTCTGGCCTTTGTTTGAATGGGGCAGGTAAAGTGGGATCTTTTGTCTTGGAATGTTTCTCAGCACTAAGACAATAGGGAGTCTTTGATTTGTATATGATGTGGTGCTTTCCCACGCCCTGGTTTTTCATACCATGAATGGTGAGCCTTGAGCCCTCAGGTCCTGAACAGGGTATATGTGCTAGAAGGTTAGCATTTGACTTTTGGGGGTACACTAATTGAAAGAGTGCTGAAACTCTGGGCAAGCTGTTGAAACATCCTCCCTGGCTTTGATAGATAACCCAGATGTTGGTGCTTCTCTGGTAACTATGTATTGCTGTGGATAGAGACCGGTTTGTGTTATTTGCTCTGTTTCTAATGTATGCTTGTGATTTCTGTTTGTATTTGCCCTGAAGTTCAGGGGGCTGATCTTTTCCCCCTGAAGTAAGTGAATGATACATGTATGTTTAATTAAACTGAGATTGTTAACCCCTTAAAGTTGCTTTCCTTAGAAAAGCAGAACAAAGAACCTGTGCTGGCAGCTCTTCTGTGTGCTCTTGTCATTGGTCTTACGCAGCCACAGTAGCTGCTAGCATCTTTGTTTTTACAGGGGGTTTGGGGTAGGAGAAACATAGAAACAGGTAGGAAAGAGAAGTATTTAGATTCTATGGGAGTAGAGCTGATGAAAGTTCTAAATTTAGCTTATCACAGAGGAAAGGGCTTGCTTATTGGGGGAGAAGAGAGTTACTACAGGTTGGATAAAATCATAGATTTAGAGGTGGAAAATCTAGCCTAACCTCTTTATTTCATGAGGAAAATGAGGAAACTAAGGCTGGCCAGCCAGGTGGCACCATAGTGTAGAGAGCACTGGGCCTGGAGTCAGGAAGACCTGAGTTCAAATATGTCCTCAGACACTTACTAGCAGTGTGAACCTGGGCAAGCCACTTAACCTTGTTTCCTCAGTTTCCTCATCTGTAAAAGGAGCTGGAGAAGTAAATGGCAAACCACTTCACTATTTTTGCCAAGAAAACTCTAGATGGGGTCATGATGAGTCAGACACAACTGAAATGACTGAATAACTAGGAATATGTGTCATAAGGGACAGAATGAGGATTTGAACCCAGGTCCTCTGACTCTAATTGAATTGTTCTTATCATTGCATCATACTAATGAGGCCAAACTCCCTATACAACCCAGTAAAGGGAAATTACCTGACTTCTTTCCCCCTATCTAGAGACTGGTTTCTGTAATATCCTGGCCCCTTCATTCTGAAAATCTGGTAGTGACCATCCCCTGGTACAGATTTCCCCCCTCTCAGAAAGGATCAATGGGGTTGAGGGAGCTGCCAAAAAGGGAATTGGGGCCTCCCTTGCCTTGCCTCCCTCCACCCTGGACACTACTTGTTGCCACTGATCTGTCTGTCCTCTGTTCCGTCCTCTTCTCTTTCTTCCCCAGTCTTCCTCGCTAGTTTATTCTTCTTCCACTGGGAGCCTGCTGAAGTGGCCATGATAGGGCTAATAAAGTGATTTAAGAGGAGAGTTTAGACTAGCATTGGGCCTTTGGGAAAGACCTGAGTTTCGCTTGGTAGGATAATAGGCTCTGGGGAAACCCAGCTGAGTTGCCCAGCCCACTCCACTGCAATATTTTGATTTCATATGCTAAACATGTCGATAATCTCTCCGGTAAGTGGAATCCACATTTCCACATGAACTAGAAATGCTAAATTGTTAATGGCTTCCCCAGGGTTTCCTTTTCCCTCGAAATGACAGCTTCAATGATCTCAATACAGACACAGAGGAATATCACAGTTTGCACTCACCCGTGTCCCTTGCTCAATTCTATTCCTTAGCCTATTTTTCAGGTTTCTTAAGGTGGAAAAATCTTCTTTCATATGTGACTAGAATATAATGAGTCGATATGCCCTGGCAGAAAGAGTGCTGGGTTTAGAATCTGAAGACTTGGGTTTGCTTTCAGCTCAGTTACTCTGGTACTCCCTGGGTGACCCTGGGAATGATATGGAACCTTACTGGGCCTTCATTTCCTCACCTGTGAAATGATAGGATCTAAGGTTCCTTTGAGCTCTGAGGCTATCATCCTACAAAACGGTTTCCAAGTCAGATTTGAGATTAGGCAAAGAGTGCCGGCATAGTGAATAATAACCATTACTGACTTTTATGTAGCACTTTAAGGTGAGCAAAGCATTTTACATATTTTACCTTCTTAGGTCCTCACAACAACCCTGTGAGTAGAATTGGGCAGCTATTATTTTCTTCATTCTACAGGTGAGGAAATTGAGACTGAAAGATATTAAGTGACTTTCTCAGGATGGGATTTGAAGTCAGGTCTTCCTAATTTCAAGCCCCTTAAACCATCACTCATTACGTACGGTAGAAAGAGAATGGGGTCGAGTCCCATCTCTGATGCTTACTCCCTGGGATCTTAGGCCGGATGCCTAACTTCTTTTGGCCTTAGCTTGCTCATCTCTAAAATGGGGTGGGGGTGGGGGGTTGGACTAGATAGCCTGGGGCAGGGCATCCCTTCCATCTAACTCTATGATCCGTGAATAACAATTGAAGAAGAGAGCTTGAGTGGGTGGCTCTTTTGATGTTGGGACAATCCTAAATCACCAGTGAGGGTTGAGCTGAACAATTGCAAAGGCAAATAGACAACTACCTTATACAGAAGGGATGAATATCAATGACCCATCTTCTGTGGAGTATGCTCAGTGGAAGGCCCTCAGACTCAACTGTTACATGACTGCTAGACTCTTAAAATGCTAGCTCTTAAAGGGACCTCAGAGTCAATCTCATCTAACCCCCTTATTTCACATATGAAGAAACTGAGGCTGGGAGATATTCAGTGACTTGTCCTGGTTGAGGACAGGGACTATTTTTTTTTAAATTTTGTCTTTGTATTCTCATAAGAGAAATTTTTCTGATGTCTCTTAATGCTAGTGCCTTCTCTCTGGTGATATCTCTAGTTTATCTTGTAAATGGATTGTTTGTCCATACTTGTTTGCATGATGGGCTCCTTGAAAACAGAGATTGGCTTTTGTCTTCCTTTGTATCCTGAGCACTTAGCCCAGTACCTGGTATACAGTAGGTGCTTAATAAATGCCTATTACATTGTGTTGTATTGTATCCCTAGCACGTGGCATACAGTGGGAACTTAATAAATAAATGTTTGTTGATTTATTGATTGCTAATGTTAGAACCTTGGTTCCCTGCTTCCCAATCCAATGCCTTTTCTAATTCACCCCCCCCCCAGTCCCCCCTTGTCTTTAGATCACATGTAGGCATAATCTCCTTAATATCATTAACTGGTTCTGAGAAAACACAATTTTAGGTGAAACAACATTGGAGGGGAGGAGTGCAATTAATTCCACAAGAACAATGTTATAAATATTATAAATGGGAGAATTGCTGAATGCTATTACAGCAGGGTTTGGCTATAATGCATTAACAACATTATTGCAAAACGCTATCGGTTGGGGCAATGTTATTCAGGGTATGCTTGTGCTAAATTCAAGTAATAAACCTTTTAGCCCGACATCAAAGTCCTTGGGGTAATTTCCAAAGTATTCATGCCAAACAGCTAGTAATTTACATGACTCTTTTTAAAGTGCTGCATAGTAATTCAAGAGGCAGCATGGCGGAACAAATAAAGAGCCGGCCTTAGAGTCAGAAAGACTTGGGTTCTAGTTGGGCTTTTGGCACGTGTTAGCTGTGTTACCCTGGGCAACTCACTTCATGTCTTAGTGACTCTGGCAACTCTCAAAGATGCAGATGCCAATCTGCACTGGTAGAGGGAGTTTCCTTACTGGGGGTTCCTTATATATGATATCACAGGGCTGGTCTCCCCTCCCCTCCCCTTTCCCAAGTAGTATGTCAAAGACCAAGTAAGAAATTAGCCTCTTTCCCTCACCCCACACCACGCAATGGGGAACCAAAGCCTAATTCATCTTCTGACAGTCACTCCAGAGAGAAAAAGAAAAACTGTTCTATGACTTTCCCTTTCTGCTTGCCTGGGCTTAACGTCTCAGACTCAGTTTTCTTATCTGTAAAGTGGGGATAATAATAGCACCTCTTTCACAGGGTTGTTAGGGGGATCCAGTGAGATTACGTATGTAATGTGCTTTGGTAACCTTAAAAAAACTGCCTAAATATTATGTTATTCCGATTCTTTCTCTTCAGTATTCTTTTTATTCTCCTCTCTTCCCTTCTATGATCCCCTTCCCTTTTTTAAAGCCCTAGTGGTAGTGGAGTTTGGAGGCAAAGGACCTGGGTTTGAATCCTGCTTCTGCCACTTACTGCTTTTCAATCTACTGATCAATCAATCAACACATATTTGCTTCTCACAGCAATTCTGGGAAATGCGTTAGAGTCTGAGAATCTGAGTTTGAATCCAGCTCTCTTCCTAACTAGATGACCTCGGCCAAGTCATTTACATTGTCCAGGTCCTCTCCAGATTGAAATCCTAGGGTCTGAAATGGCAGCAAATATATCACTAAACAAAGATCAGCGAAACCCACGTCTTGAGATGTGTCCGACTGAACTCATGATGAGCAGCATCTCGGACCCGAGAGGACCCTCAGAGGGTGCGTGGAACACGTACCTGATCAAGAATGCCCGATCAACCGAACGGTAGTATATAGCCTTTGCTTAAAGTCCAGGATAATTAGGAATAAGAACCCTTGTAAAACCCCAAAGGACTTCATGCTTGTGTAAAGATCTGTTCTATTAGGAAAGAACTGGTGGTGTAGTAGATAGCGCTGGGACTGGCGTCAGGAAGACCTGAGTTCAAATTCAGACTCAGATATGTGACCCTGGGCACATCACTTAACTGCTCTCGGTTTCAGTTTCCTAACTACAAATTGGGATAATAATAACAACCATCCCACAGGATTATCGTGAGGATCCAATAAGCCAATATTTGTAAAGCATTTAGCACAGCGCCTGGTATATGGTAGGCACTATGAAAATGCATATTTCCTTCTTTTTCCCTCCCCTCCCCAAAGTTGGACTGGGAAAGGTTCATTCCAAGTGGAAAGCTTCTGGCGATAACTCTTGGGTCATGAAGCAACAGGGCTCTCCCTGGAGTCTGGGAGTAAGTGCTTCCAAGTCCATGGTCACTGGGAAGGGAACAGATCCAGAAGGGCAGTGTTCCAACAATCACCATTCCCGTCATCCTTCATATCTAAGCCCTAACTACCCCATCTTTGCACTGTCTCCCATTATATCTGTGCCCCTATTTTCCTTGTACTTGCCCCCAATTTCACCCATATATCCATACTTAAATCTCTTACCTTTGAGCGCCCATTCCCTCAACACATGTTCCTAATTTCCTTAACTACATTCATGTTCTTTTTCCTTTGAGCTCCCATTCTCTCACACAGATAGGGTAGTAGTCACTGCCACCCTATTTGTGTCTCTGCTCCTCTAATTGGTTTCTTATTTCACTGGTTGAAGTGTGTTAACTATTGTTTTAGAAAGAAGTCTGTGCAGGCATTTTCTTCATGGCATTTTTTAAATTCCCTGTGGCTATTACGGAATCAAGATGCCCATTGAGCGGCACATCATATTTTCTAAAATCAGGCAAGAATTTGAGAAACACCCCATGGGGCAATGTCTCATTGCTCAAGCTTGCTGCTAGCTCATTGGCCCATTTATCACTCGGACCTTCTTTACCAACATCCCTAATGACATCAATCACTCTTTCTAAAAATGGCTCTTTTCCCTTGGCTTGTTCTGTTCTCTCAGACTTCTGGTTGGGAAACAGGATGTCCGTGATGTCACCTCTGAGGGTTTTCAATATAAAGCAGTCAGGACATGCAGAGGGGAGGTAATATTTCCCACGTTCCTGGATCTATCCCCATGTATACGTCCAGTCTCTTATATTAAGTAGGCAAAGTACCATGAAAATGCCACCAGATTTGGAGCCAGAAGACCTGGTTCAAATCCTGTCTATGATACTACCTGTGTGACCTTGGCAAGTACTTTAGCTATTTTCCTCATTTGTAAAAGGATGGGGTGACAGGTTGGGCTAGATGCCCTCTAAAGTTGCTTCCAGGTTTATACTAAGCTTAGTATAGTCTGTAGAAATGAAGTTACCCCCTCAATGTCACACAGAGAGTCGATAGTGGAATCAGCACTAGAACCCAAGTGTCTCATGTACAGTCCAGTCCTTCTCTTCCAAGCCAAGGACTTGGCATCCCATCTTTATATGATGAAATGCAAATTTCCCATTTAAAGGCAAATTTTCCTTTTCAAAAATTTGAATAGGTTGGTACTTCAAAAAAAAATTCCAGTTGGTTACATTTAAGGTGCTGAAACATGTCCGATCCCAAAATAATCTCTGGCTCTGGGCCCATGTCTTTCTACTTGACTCTGAATTATACATATATATATATATATATATATATATATACACATATACATATATGTATATATATATATATATCACACACATTGAATTTCAGTTCTTTCGTCTCTGCAGTTTGGTTCTTCTGAGATGAACAAATCTGTAGATAGCCTTGGTGGCTTCAGTAATCCTATCATTTGGATTTAAATTCTCAGTTCTCTTTGGTTAGCAGTTAAAGGTGGCCTTGAACTCACTGACATGCCTTTGGTGAATGTGGGAAATTTAGCTACAATAGAGTTCTGTTATCACACTGATGCTGAGGGAGACAAAGATAATAACTGCACTGGAGGAGAGAGAGAGAGAGAGAGAGAGAGAGAGAGAGAGAGAGAGAGAGAGAGAGAGAGAGAGAGGAGAAGGACAGAAAGAGAGGAAAAAGGAAGAGGAAGGAGGAGAGAGAAGGGATGGAATGAAGGAGGAGAGAAAGAGGGGAAGATAAAGACAGAGGCAAAGACAGCCAGAGAGAGACAGAGAGAGAGAGAAGGGAAGAGAAGAGAAGAGAAGGAGAGAGAGGAAAAAGGAAGAGGAAGGAGGTGAGAGAAGGGATGGAGTGAAGGAGGAGAGAAAAAGAGGAAGATATGGACAGAGGCAGAGAGAGACAGAGAGACAGACAGAGAGAGAAGGAAGGAGAGAGAGAGACACAGAGAGAAAGACAGAGAGACAGAAACAGAGAGAGAGAGAGACAGAGAGACAGAGAGACAGTGAGGGAGAGAGGGAGAGAGAGGGGGAGAAGGAGAAATAGAGGAAAAAGGAAGAGGAAGGAGGAAGGAGAGAGAAGAGATGGAGTGAAGGAGGAGAGAAAGAGAGGAAAATAGGGAGAGAGAGAGAGAGAGTTTTTTTTTTTTCATAATTCCTAGGGCACAATAAATCTGGCTGGTGTCAGTTTGCCCAGGGCACCTTGCTTTTGAGGGTACCTGAAACCTCCATTTCAGTCCTGACCCAGAAAGGTAGCTCCCTGGGGAGTGCTAAAAGAAACAAAACACAAACCCCACCCAATATACAATCAGCCATTAATTGATAATGTGTGGGCAGGTAAGACAAAAGCAAGACAAAGACATGGGGTGAGGCTGGTGGTTCAGCGTTTCTCAGACACGCTCAGCTCGTGCTGAATATCATCCTCTAGGACTTTCTCCCATCTTTCCCCCTCAAAGATGGCTTGCATAGATGCTGTAACCCAATCTTTCACCTGAATAAAAACTGCCTGGGGGTGGGAGGAAGGGGAAGCCCAGAAGGTATGGCCTTGGAGAAAGCTGCCCTCGGCGTGGCCAGCTCTTTGCATCTGATTGGATTTTTGGACTGGATTTTTCTGTTTTGTTTTTCCGAGCAATCAGCTGCTCTGATCTCTCCTTTCACAAATTCAGTTCGGTTTGAGTCGCCATTTATTAAGCACCTACTAAGGGCAGGTATTATTATTATTATTATTACTTCGGAGCTATTTGTCAGAGAGAAC
This sequence comes from Phalanger gymnotis, assembly GCA_028646595.1. Taxonomy (NCBI): domain Eukaryota; kingdom Metazoa; phylum Chordata; class Mammalia; order Diprotodontia; family Phalangeridae; genus Phalanger; species Phalanger gymnotis. Next base: position 95,933,068 of record CM053623.1, read on the forward strand.
TCAGAAAAGTCTATCTCTCTCCCACTGGGAATCCATCCCTGGGATGCCGTGCTCTGACTAATGAGCTTTTTCTTGCCAAGAACCAGAGAACTATCTCCATGCCCTGGCACCTCCTTTCCCCCTCCCTGTTTTATATGTTCTCTTCCTCTATTAGAAGGTAAGCTCTTGGAGGGCAGGGACTGTCTGGCTTGCCATTGTATCCCTAGCACTCAGCACAGTACCTGGCACATAGTAAGCACTTAACAAATATTCTACCTATCTACTATCTATCATTTGTCTCTTTCTGCTTCTTGCTATGGCTTCGGGTATTTTTCAGGCTATAGGAATCAGGAAACTTGGCTGCAAGTTCCAGCTCTGACTCTGTGATCTTGGGCATATATATTGTTTCTTAGCTCTGGGCTTCAGTTTTCTCATCTATAAAATGTGTGTGTGTGTGTGTGTGTGTGTGTGTGTGTGTGTGTGTGTGTGTGTGTGTGAGAGAGAGAGAGAGAGAGAGAGAGAGAGAGAGAGAGAGAGAGACAGATTAGATAATCTCTCTAAGGTTCTTTCCAGTTCTCACAGTTTATGAAAATTTTGAAATAATCTGTTTTAAATGGACTCGGAAGCCCAGAAGACAAGAAAATAAAGTATCATTTTGTGGTTTATGATGGTTAACTATGTAAAACTGGGTAAAATGCAAGATGGGGCTAATTTTAGACATATAATAAGTTAGGTTTCAAATATCCAATATCTAACACAGTACTCCAAACCATAAGCACTTAATAAATGTTTGTTGAATGCAAGCAACACCAATGAATTTAAAGTGCTATTGATTGGAAGCAGCTTGCTTCTGAACAGAATGACTTAGAATTAGATGAAGCCACATAGCATGTTTGTTCATCACCTTTACAGATGATACAGAGCTGGTGAGGGGGTGGGAAGGGAGCCGCTGACAGACTGACTGATAGAATCAAGATCCAAATAAAATCTTGACAGAGCATCGGCATGATGATAATAAGATAAGATTGAGTAGGAGTAAATGTAAAGTCTTACACCTGGGTACAAAAAATTAACCTCCCCAGTCCAGGATGAGGGAGGCACAGTCAGACTGTATTTTGCGTGAAAGGGGTCTGGGCTGCTAGTGAATTGCCGACTGAATAGGAGACAGCAGTGTGATGTGGCAGCCAGAAAGGCTAATTTAATCTTGGGCTGTATTCAGGGAGGCATAGCTTCCAGGAATAAGGAGGTCAGAGTCCTTCTGTACTCTGCCCTAGTCAGACTACATATGGAGGACTGGTGTTCCATTCTGGGCACCACAGTTTAGGAAGGACATCGGTAAACTGGAGAGGATCCAGAGGCAAGCAACCCAAAGGGTGAACGGTCTTGAGACCATAACAATACTAGTTATTAGTTACAGGTAGCATTTCGATAGCTCTTTAAGGTTTATGAAATGCTTTCTATGCTATCTCATTTGAGCCTCACAAAGAAAGAGGAAGGAATAAAGCTTTATTATTTATTATAATATTATTATTATGATTATCAAGTTTTTTCTATGTGCCAGGCACTGTGCTAAGTATCTTATAAATATCATCTCATTTAATCCTCATAACAACCCTGGGAGGTGGGTGCTATGATTGTCTTCATTTGACATTTGAGGAAAGTAAGGCAGACTGAAGTTAAGTGACTTGTGCAAGGTCACACAGCTAGTGAAAGTCTGAGCTCAGAGTCAAGTTTTCTGACTCCAGGCCCAGAGTTCTTTCCACAGCAACACTTAGCTGCCTAATAACTACCCGTGTCTTGTGAGCACTGGTTGAAGGAAATAGAGATGGTTAGCCTGGAGAAGAGATGAATTGGGGGATACGATGGTGTCTTCAAGGATTGGAGACCTGTGTTGTAAAAAGAGAATTATATTTATTCTGTTTGACCTCAGAGGGCAGAACCAGGGGCAATGGTTCTCCCAGATTTGGGTTTGATGTCAGGGAAAATTTCTTACCAATAATAGCTAGCCCAAAGCAAAACAAGCTTTCCAGAGAGGGTGGGCTTCCCCTTGGTGAAGGCCTTCAGGCAGAAGTGTGTTTATAGCCTAGATCCATTTAAGTTGTGGGTTGTACTAGATGATTTGCTGAGGTTCCTTCTAGGTCCCCAAATCTTTGATCCTGGCATGGGGGCAGACATGTTATGAGGCTCAAATGAGACAATAGATGTAAAGCACTTTGCAAAACTTAGAAGAACTGTATAATATGCTATTTAAGTATCTTAAAAGTACTATATATACCTAGTGATATATATATATACATTTATATATATAGTACTGTATGTACCTATATAGTACTACATACACCTATATAGTACCTATGTAAGTACCTTAAAAGTACTACAAAAATGCTAGTTCTCCTCCTCCTCCTTCTCCTCTTTCTTCCTCCCCCTTTTCCCCCTCCTCCTTCCCCTTCTCCTCCTCCTCGCGGATGGGTTCAAGCAATGTTTATAGAACAATCCTGGAGTGTGCTAGCAAATCTTTCTGGAGGTGGAGGGTGGGCTGGGGAACATAAGTATACACACTTTAAAATCATAAACACTTTCTAAAGTCTAGACAATTAACAAACAAGAAATCAATCTGATTTGTAGCAATTTCAGATTTCTTACGCTTAAATGCTCATGATGGAAATTTAGCAATCTTAATCTGGAGTCACTGGGAGGCTATAGCTCCCAACCCCAGGTGGGGGTTGATAGGGGTGGGAGGAAGAAGATGGCAAGAGAGACATTTTGTGAGAAGATCCAGAAAAGTAGCTTGCCTGAACTTGCTAAGACATGTTTTCTGCCTGGCTTCACATGTTCTCACCTTATACTTGTTTTTAAGATAAATTTGGTGTTCTAGTGTGTTGAACTTGGGTTGAACCAAAGGTGGGCCTTTTGACAAGTGTATTGGCATACAACACCTGCTTGCCAATTTGTGTACTAGTGTACACATTTTGTACACTATGTATGTACACACAAATTTGTGTACATACCACCTGAAAAAAATGTGTATAAAGCAGCTTTCCCTGCTTTCCCCAGTCGGCTCTGGGGACTGGACTGCCTAGTTCCTCACCAAATTGTTCCAGTCCTCTTCCATTAGTCCATCCTGCTGCAGCCATATTTGAATCAAGGGCAACCAGTCAGGTAGGGGTGGCTTATGGTGGGGGTGGGTGGATACCTGGCATATGGTTCAAAATGGTGTCTGACAGTGGCTGCCTGCTACAATTCAGAGGTGGGAAATGCCGTAGTTTAAATCCACATGTAGGAGCATTTGTTGTAGAGCTGAAAGAGACCCTGAAAATCATTTATCTCAACTTCATTTTACAGATGAAGAAACTGAGGGCAGCATCTGTAGTGGAACGATCCCTTAACTTGGAATAAGGAGATACAGGGCAGGTACTTAACAAGGTATGAGATTGTGACAGTATCGCCTAACCTCTATGAATGTCAGTTTGTTCAACTGTAAAATAGAGGAGGTTAACTAAATGACTCTTAGGTCCCTTCTGTAAGGGACCCCCAAGATCTTATAGAAGGGGTAAAGGCAGGATTGAGTGACCCCAAGAAAGAAGGCTAGGCACACCTCCAGGATACCAGGTCACTGGGCAGAGTGTCCCAGAGCTCAGGCCACTGCCAATGGCTCCTCACCCTCTTCCCCACCCAGACAAATGACAAAAAGTACAAGTTACCCCACAGGCCTCTGGCCATATGCCCAGATGCCTCTAGAGGCACTGGACTGTGGGTAGAAGAGGAAGGGACTAGAGTTCCGTGTGGAATCCCAGGGCAGGGCTGGTGCTCATGCCATCACGATTAGAGCACCGTGTTAATGAGGCCAAGGTCATGGATTCGATCCTTGCATGGGTCAGTTAGCTTTGCTTTGTTCCCTGGGCACAGACAGTTGGGGGATGTGGCCAGGCATCTCACAAATGTGTTAGTGACTATCGGGGAATGGGCCAGAGAGTGTGGGCAGATCACTGTAACCCATTATCACCTCTGAGAAGAGAGCTTACTACCCCAGGCCCTCTGAGACTAACATCTTTACACTCATGAGGTCAGTAGCAAATCATCTTTATCTAGAACATCATACCCTCTCAAAGGATAGCATCAGTAAAGTGCTGGGCATTAGCAATCAGCCTTCAGGGGATAGGGTTCTTCCTATCTCATTTCTCAACAGAGAGACCCTCCTCTGACCTACAGATGTTCACTGATTCTTTGAGAGGGACCCAATTAGGGCACTGTTTCACCGGGGTCAACAGATGAAGTACCAGAATCCATTGGTGATGGGTCTCCCATCTTCTCTCTCTCTAAACAACCATCGAAGAAGAGAATTATTTGTTCATACCTCTGCACTGTCAACAGCTCCTCAGTCATTTTTTAAATAGATACATGACTGCCCACACTTCTCCCTTTCTGAATAGATATTTTGGTATGGTTTGGAACTAAGCCAGGTCAAGGCTTAACCCTAGAAGGTCAGCTGATACTCTGGTCTGGTTTCAGGGGTCCAGAGGTACATCAGGGGTGGGGTAGGGCAGCAGCTTCTTCTCTAAAGGCCTGAGACTAGAAGGGATGGTGTCCTAGGGGCTCCCTGGTAGTATTAAGGTACAGGCAAGGGGAAATGGAAGCAGGGAGAGGACAAGAAAAAGGATAGTAGTAAAAAAGGAGATCCCAGGTGAAAGAGAAAGAGAGAGAGAGAGGAAAGAAGACAGAAAGGAGGAGGGATCTTAGCAAAGGAGAAAAGTGAAAGCTCTCCAGAGAGAGATAGAAAGGCAGAGATACACAGAGAGGTAAGGAGTGGAGAAAGAGTTATCTCAGGGATAGAGAAATTAGAAAGAGCTCCAGGGAGAGACAGAGCCACACACACAGAGACAGAGAGAGAGAGGGAAGAAGATAAAGAGAGAAGGAGAAGAGGGAGATGAGAGAGAAAGAGCTAAAGGAGGGAGATGGAGTGGAGAGAGATGGGAAAAAGGAAATGAGGGAAAGCTCAGGAGAGCAGGAGAGGGAGAAAGCCAGGTGGAGAGCAGAGGTAGGGAGGGTGGGAAGTGGAAAAGAGAGATAAAGAGAGGGGGAGAGGGAAGAGTGAGGGCCACACAGGGAGACAGACAGAGGCAGAAGCAGAGTGAGAGAAGAGAAGAATGTGGTGAGAGATAGGGAGAAGGGTACTAGATATCTAGGGCCTTAGCTGTCTCTCTAGGGATAGAAGTTGTCAAACTCTATTTCAGAGGAACTAAAACCTAATCTACTAAGTAACAGAACGATCTGAGAGCTCATATACCCAAAAGACTAAGCCTGAGGACAGCTACAGATTTCACACTCATGTTCTGGAAGCTTCTCTGTCTTAGCTTCTTTGTGAAGATTCCAGGTTCCCCTCACTGTCAGCATTTCTCCCACTCAGGGACAGTCAGCATTCAGGACTGATTTTCTTCACTTGGAAATATGAGAGAGAATGAGAGAGACTGCCTGAACTCCCCAAGACACTCAGGGGGATAACTGCTGAGGATTTGGAGGCGCTCCACCAGAGAAAAGGCGCCATAGCTATAAGGCGGTATTATTGTATACACACACCCTGGGATAGGTTATTATATAGGTTGATATGTCAGTGGATCACAGAGTATAATAATACTAGATGTGCTTTGTAATTCTATTTAATTTGCACTTTTAGCAAACGCTTGCATTTTCAGTGTCGAATAATCAGCAGCTGCTTTAACTGTTCTTCTCGTCTCATTATTAATGAGCAAAGACAATTGTTCCCTTTCTTGGGTTGAGAAGAATATCATGCCTGTGTCCAGATATTAGGGGCCCCGAAAGCTCTTTCTTGGCCTAGCTGGGGTGGGAGGAGAGGATGATGAGACCTGGAAGGGACTTGAGAGATCTTCTCTTCCAAACCTATCACTCAGTTGGGAAAATAGGTCAAGAGAAGGTAAGTGACTTGTTTAAGGTCTCACAGCTAGTCGTAGAGCTGGGGCTAGAAGTCTGATCTCCTGACCCACAGGCCAGGACTCTTTCCATGACAAGACATAAGTCTCTGAATGGAGACGGGATGAAAAAAGGAGAGTAATTGTGTTCTGGTTTTAATCCTAGCACGTCGAATACTTCAGAGAGGTAGATAAAAAATTCAGAAATTTCAGTGGATCAGGTGATGAACATTAATAGCTGTTGACACTGGAGCAGTTGCTGAGGGAGGGAGGACTGCTTTGTTCTCCCAGCTTTGGGTTTCCTGGACATCTACAGCTAATAATTCTCTTTAGCATCCTTTTCAGTACTTATTAAAGTGGTGTTTCTGGAGCGTCTCGCACATGTTTAGTGGGTTGTGCTTAGCTTCTTTGGGAAGGATGACACCATGGGAATCGGTAGCTGAAATATTTTCCAGCTTACCACATGGTTTTCATGGAGTGTAAATTAGAAAATCTATATGAGTTCACATTCTCAACTTTAAAATGTTTAAGGTGATAATGTTTATTAAAATTACAACTTCAAGCAAAAAAAAATGCTGGTTTTTTTTGAGATAATATTGTATGGCAGATATCCTCCTGGACTAGGAGAATCCAGAGAACCTAGGTTCAGATGACAACTCTGCTACTTACTACCCATGGTAGGACAATCCCCCTCTCTGGTCCTCCTTTTTCTCATCTGTCAAATGAAGGGGCTGGACTGGATGACCTCTGAAGTCCTTCTCATTTCACACTTGGATCCTTTCTTTCCCCTGGTCTTTCATCTATTGCTTCTCATTTTCACTCTTTACTCCTGGGATTAAGGTCAGGATTATGGATTTAAGGTGGGAATAGGAATATGGAGGGAGAAGGGTCTTTGAGTTTCTTTCCTAGCCATGGATTCTGCTTCTAGCTAACAGCAGCCTTCTCCACTTTCTTTGGGTTTCTTAGGCCTTAGTGATGAGGATGGAAGAGGGGTTACTCCATATTCTTTACTCACAGAAAACTAAATCACAATTCTAGAAGGGCCTCAAAGTTCTGCCTTGTCCATCACAAATAGGCCAAGTTTACATGCACAAACCAGTTTGTTTTTGTTTTTTTTTTTGGGTGGGGGGAAAGCCCAAAGCAAAAGACTGGCTGCAATTTAGCCAGATGGTCAGTTCCCAACTACACACACACACACACACACACACACACACACACACACACACACACACTCACTCACTCACACACACACACTCACACTCACACACATACACACTTACACTCTCACACACACACATGCCTACTTGGAAATGCAAGGCTATGTATTGACACATGGGTATACACAAATATGTGAATTGTCTGATTTTTCCATGATAGCCACTCTTAAAACAAAACCAAACAAACCATCTGTTTAGAAAGCATTTACCTTTAAATGGACAGGAAATATTAAAGAGTCTTATCACCTCTTTTGGCTCAAAGACCTCTGCACCATATATACTTCAGGCAGATACTGATATACAGAAAAATGTACAGAGAAACACAGATATGCCATTGCCATATCTGAAGATGTGAATAAACATATACATATACATACACATATACATATATATGTATATACATATATATGTGTATATATATATATATATACACACACACACAGAGACAGAGACATTGACATGTATAGAAACACAGATTTAGAGCTAGAAAGAACTTTGGAGGTAATCTAGTACAACCTCATTTTCTAGAGATGAAAAGAGAGGCCAGATCGCTGAAATAACCCAGTATTAAAATGCCAAGGTCAGGATTTGAAACAAGGTTCTCTGGCTTCAAATTCAGCATTCTTTCCACTGTACCGCACAGAGAGATTCACAGACACATTTAGATACAGACACAGAGGCATGACATCCTCCCTCTCCAGATCATTGATTCTCAGCCAGGTTGAAAGGAGTAAACTTTGTTCTCTGCTGTATTGGTTTCTGCTTCTTTCTCCTCTTCTCCTTTTCCTGGCAATAAGTCCTTGAGGTGGAGAGAAGACTTTTTTTGGTGGTATTATTTAGAGCTAGGGGCTTGGATAAATTAACAAAAATTGTTAATCTCTCATTGAAAAAGGGTCTAGCACAGTAGGAAGGTGGTTTAGGGCATCAAAGGGCAATAAGACACTTGGTACCCACTCTACCTCCCCCTTACCCTGCATACTCCAGTAATTATTGATATTATGTGTCCCCCTCCTACCCCCTGCCTAATAATACCTCCTTCTTTTGGCATTTCCCTCTTTTTGAGATACCTTGAAAACTTAATTTTCTCCAGTATGGATTTTCTCTGTGTGCCTGTTTGCTAAGGTCCAGTCATTCTCTCTGATGGTCTAGGTATTGCTACTGGCTGACATTTTTCTTCATTTGACAAGGACATCAAGCGTTTGTTAGCAAGTTAGCTTGTTAGATTTATGATGATCTCTGTCTCTGCTTGTGTATGTGTGTCTGTTTGTATCCTCAGGTATAGCTTATCTGTGTTTCTCTGTATATCTTACTGTATATCAGTAAGTGCCAGAAATGTTGGGTTCAGAAAATTTTGGCTTAATTTTGATAAGCTAGAAAATGTCCACAAGAGAGCAATTAAGGTGGTAAAAGGCCTTGAGATCATGGTATATGAGGATATGTCAGAGGAACTGGAGATGTTTAGGCTGTAGAAGAGAAGACCTAGGAATAAAGGAAGGAAGGAAATGAGTATTTATTAAGCTCCTTTATCTCATTTGATCCTCACCACAGCTCCGGGAGGTAGGTGCAGTTATTACCCTCATTTTACAGTGAGGAAACTGAGGCAGACAGAAGTTAAGTGACATATAGTGTCTGAGGTTGAATTTGAACTTGGGTCTTCCTGACTTCTGGCCCAGCACTCTACTGTGACTCTTAGCTAAGTGGAGATATTTCTGTTGAGGGTACTGCCATATTTCCAATCATCCAGGCTGATAATCTTGGAGCTGCTCTTGGCCCTTCCTTCTCCCTCAGCTCTCATGTTCATTCAGGTGCCAAGTCTTGTAGATTTTGTTCCACAATGCCTCTTGAATCCCATCCCTCCTAATCCTCCCACGCAATCATAAACTGAGCATTCATTTCTGGCACGAGGATGGCTTATGTGACTATGGGGAGGCAGTAGATGGAATATCAAGCTTAGGGAACAGCCTAGATGAACATGCTGTACATGAGAAGGAGTGGTATGAAATGAGGATTGGAAGGTAGATAGTAGCCAGGTTATGGAGGTCTTTCAAAGTTAGGCTGAGGCATTTGTATCGTATCCCAGATTCCAGATCCAATGCTCCATTCATTGTACTATTCTGTCTAGCATAGTTCTTTACACAAAGGCACTTAATAGATATTTGTAGAATGGAATTGAATTAAAGTATCTGAAAGGCTAGCTCATGGAAGAGAGATCAGACTCCCATGCTTCCCCGCCCCCACCCCCGCCCCCCCCAAATCTGTAATGCCAGATATCAGTGGTTCTAATCTTTTTCCTTTCTCCTTGCTTTACTTGGAATCAGGAAAGAGCTCTCTCTCATACAGGGAACCAATAGGAAACTAGCCTCTCTCCTTTGGGGATAGCTGAATGCATTTCCCTCTTATGGCCACTAAGTGTCAGCCTTGAGCTGTATTCATTTTCACAGGTCATGTCTGAGACCTCAGGCTTCATTAGCTGGGAGGGGAGCACAAGAGAAGCCGGTGGTAAAAGGCTGAGTGATACCAGCTGTGCTGATGAAAGAACGTTTAAGAGATGTTCTTTCCTCCTCTCTCTCAACCCCTGTCCCTGAGGTCTGCTTACACCTACTCCAACCCTTCTCTAGTAAAAATGGGGTTGATAATATTTGCACGACCTTCCTCCTGGGATTATTGTGAGGAAAATGCTTTGTAAACTTTAAATAGCTACAGAATGAGTTCTATTATCATTACTGTTATAATCTATTGCCTTATCCCTCCGTCAGGACCTAGGTCAGCTCACCTCTTCTATGCAGCCTTCCCAAACCCATTTCCAAGCTTTTCCCCATTCCAAATTGCTCCATCATCTGTGACCAGTCTTTATAATCACCCACTTACTTAGATGTTGCCTCTCAGTGGCTTCAAGTATCTGGTCTCCCCAGCTAGACCCCAGCTGTAAAGTGTCCAAGCAGAGACAGGATAATCCTCTGCCATTTAGAAGTGTCTTGGAAGTGATTCCTTCCTTGGGAGGGATTGATAGACCTATCCTATAAGGTTCTATGACTCCATGAGGTTCATCTGTTCAGGCTAATTTAGGTGACTCTCAAATGGCAAAGAACAATGGCCTCTATTTGTCCCTTTAAAAAAATTTTAAGTTAACTGTGTGGTGTAAGTTGATAGAGCAATGGGCCTGGACTCAGGAAGACCTGAGTTCAAATTCTGCCTCAGAAACTTACTAGCTGTATAACCCTAGTCAAGTTACTTAACCTTGGTTTGCCTTAGTTTCCTTATCTGTAAAATAAGGATAAAATAACACCTGCCATCCAGGGGTATTGGGAGGATAAAATGAGATATTTGCAAAGCCCTTCATAATCTTTAAAATACTACGGGGTGTTCCTAAAGTCTGGACACATAGGCAAAAATGCATATTTTCGAGAAATGAAATGAATGAAATTTTCAAGAACATTTTATTTAATTGGAATATTAACAAATAACATCTTCAATATGAGTTCCATCATTTGTGATGCAAAAGTTGATGCGCTTCGCAAGATTCACGTGAACTCGATGCAATAACTCAATAACCCCACATTGCCATCAATTTTAGTAAATTCACTCTTGGAATTTGAATATGAAATCATATGATGTTATTTGAAGTTGAGGATGTTATTTGTTAAAATTCCAATTAAATAAAATGTCATTGAAAATTTCAGTCATTTCATTTCTTGAAAATATGGATTTTTGCCTATGTGTCCAGACTTTAGGAACACTCTGTATATAAACACTAGCTATTATTAAAGTTATTATTCTAGCTAATATCCAGCATGAATGTAAGCATGCCATGGGGACTTGGTAAATGCTCATTGAATTGGATTCTGTTCATTACAACCAGTAGTAGAAAAAGCACTAGATTTGGAGTGAGAAGACCTGGGTTCAAATTTCATCTCAGTTATTTAAACACTGGGCGATCTTGGGCAAAATACTTTTGTTTGGATATCAGTTTTCTTCTTTCTAAATGGCCAGATGATCCCTAAGGTTTTGATCCTATGATAAGAATATCTCTAAGTCTCTTCCAGTTCTAACATTCTGTAATCTGACCAACCTCACAAGACTGTAGGGAGGAAGGTGTTTTGTTTTCCTTAAAATGCTACATACATAGTCAAGATATCACCCTATGAGGTCAGTGATCCTCTTTGAAAATAAAGGAGGAGGGGCAGCCAGGTAGGGCAGAGGATAAGAGCACTGGCACCGGAGTCAGGAGCACCTCAGTTCAAATCTGGCCTCAGACACTTACTAGCTGTGTGACCCTGGGCAAGTCACTTAACCCTGATTGCCTCAAAAAAAAAAAAACCAACAAAAAGAAAAGAAAGAATGAAGAGGAATGACACCAAGGATGTTAACACGTGAGGTATTATTGTGATTTTACTGGAGCCCAGAGGTTGGAATGAGTTGATATTGAGCATGGGGATGGAGAATTATAGCAGTCTCCAAATATTGTATTTAAACAGCTGTCATCTGGAAGAGGGATTAGATCTGGTCTGCTTGGGCCCAGAACTAAGATTAGAAATTGCAGAGAATTAGTTAGGCATTCAGCAGGAAAGCCTTTCTAACAATGGGAGCTGTCCAAAAGTGAAACTGGCTGCCCTGGGAGATAGCTTTTTTCTTCCTCAGAGGCTCACTGAGGGAGTTCTTGGTGTATATTAGATGGCTACTGAGGTCCCCGCCAACTTTGAGACTGGGGTTCTGGGAGGTGGGAAGAAACTGGCTACAAGCAGAAAGATGAGCCCCAGGAAAGAGAAGGGACACCTCTTCCTCAGGGACAGGAGGGAACAAGGGAAGAATAAATGACGTAGGGTAGATCTATAGGAGACTCCATAGGAAGATCTCATTCTTCTCAGTGAAGTCAGAACTTAAGCCATCTGCTGCAAGTGTGAGAGCTGGGATTGCAGATGGGGGCAGATTTGGAATTGTCAGTGTGGGGATAGCGAGGCAGTGATAATTGAGCAGAAGGATTATTGAGCTTCAGGGCCCAGGTGAGGCAAAAGGATATTCTAGCAAAATCAACCATTTTCTCTCCATTAGGTGTTTGTAGCTTTCCAGATGTTATAGCAGCAGGTTGTCACTACTGTTGTTGTTATGGCTTAAATATACCCAGATCTGAAGAATGTATTAATAAATCCTGGAACCAAAAAGCTGCTTTGGTTAAATCTATTTGAAACAGCTAGGGGCACAGTACTTGCTTCACCTCAAAGGAGAATGCGACAAAACAGCTCCTCTATGGGATGGGGGTGGGGGTGGGGTCCTGTACAGTGATTTGTTTACGTTAATGGAAAGTAGTCCCAAAAGTAGCAGTCAGAATACTGACTCCAGAGTCAGCCCACCTGGCTTAGCATACTTATTCTTCTATTTACTAGCTGTGTGACTTAGTCACACAGTTACTTCATCTCCTTGGGCCTTGTTTTCACAAAAGAATCAATTAATCCATGAATAAACATTTATGAAGTGTGTTTGGCATTGGGGATGCAAATACAAATCATACAGTCCCTGCCCTTGGAGCATGCATTCTGAGGTGGAAGGGGAAAGGTCACTATAAAGATAAGCAAATATAAGCTTTCTGTCTGCAGTCTTCCTTCCTTCCTTCCTTCCTTCCTTCCTTCCTTCCTTCCTTCCTTCCTTCCTTCCTTCCTTCCTTCCTTCCTTCCTTCCTTCCTTCCTAGCAGGATGGTGAAGTAGATAGAGAGCCAATAAAATTGAGAATTGGGTTCCTGTTTCTGACACACACACATATATATTTGGGGCTCTTGAAGTGAGGGCTAGATCTATGATTTCATTTATTAAGAGAACACCTGGGGAGGAAACTCTCTACCAATGTAGGGTTGACATTGCAACTTACAGTCTTAGAGAGTTGACACAGGGAGGTTAGGTGACTTGCCCACATAGTCAGGTTATATTAGAGGCAGGACTTGAATCCAGGTCTTTTTGAAGCTGAGTCTCATTCTATACCTGCTACATCATGGTGCATTCTTTATATACAAGATATGTACCCCCCAAAAAAACCCTAGAAAAATGTCTCAAGGGCAGGGTGAGAATACTAGCAATTTGGTGGTGGTGGTGGTGGTGGTGGTGTGTGTGTGTGTGTGTGTGTGTGTGTTGGATCAGGAAATTCATTGTGTTAGAGGTGGCACCTCAGTATAGATGGAAGCCAGGGCTTCCAAGAAGCAGAGAATGGTTGGGAGAGAATTATGGGAATGTAAAACAGACTGTACAAAGGCATGAAAGAAGGAGATGGAATGTAAGAGGAACAGCCAGGAGGCCACTTTGACTGGAATACTGACTGTGCAAAGGAGAAAGATATATAATCAATCTAATAAGATAGGCTGGTGCCAGATTTGAATGGCTTTAAATATCCAACAGAGCTTACATTTTATTCTAGAAGCAATAGGGAGCCATTGGAATTTCTTGAGAAGGGGAGTTGCATGGTTAGATCTGTGCTTTAGAAAATCAATTACATAGGTCTGTCAAAGTTGAATTAGAGAAGGGAAAGGCTGGACTGAGTGATTGAAGAGTTGGGGATTGTGGAGCCATGAAACTATTCCAATAGTTTGAGTGAGAGAAGATGGGGGTGGTTATAATTTGACAATAGAGGATGGCACAGATTTGAGAGATGTTAAGGAGATAGAATCAATGAGACTTAGCAACTGCTTGGCTGTGGGAGGATAAGAGTGAAGGGTTAAAGATGATTCATGGGTCATGGGTGACTAGCTAGATGTTAAAGAGGAAAGATAATGAGCTTCATCTCGGACAGGTTGAGTTTGAGATGCCAGTGGGATATCTCCTTGGAAATGTCCAACAGGCAAATGGATGTAAGGAATTAGAGGTTTGAGAAAGATGAGAGTGAATATATAGGACAATGAGACAAGGGATTTAAGGGGAGAACTTGGGTTCCAAGAGAGTTAAGGTTTTGAAGGAAGGAAAGTGAAGGCAGAATAGGAGTAATGGATGGCCTGAGGAAGTAGGGAGGAGTAGAGTCTCTGGAGGTTATGGTGAGGAAAGAGATAGATTTAGGAAGGATAAGGCACAGGGAGAGATGGAAGGATAGAAGTTCAGGTTAGATAGAGGAATTCCAGAGTCATGGTCTGTGGACTTGAAACACTGTGGGTGATGATGAGACCAAAGGTATCCCAGTGTAGAATTAGGTGGAATGAAAGTTCAGATGATCATACAATGAGGAGGTTGACAGACTAAGAAGCAAAGTATTTGAGGTGAAGTACTGTATTTGAAGTTTACAAGTATAGGGGCAAAGGTAATGGTGGAATGAAGAGGACAGAAGAGAGGAGAGTGAAGAAGACAGGAAGGAAGAAGATGGAAAAAGAATGTGAGAATATTCATAAATGAGGGCTCCTCTCCTCTGTTCATCTCTCTTCTCTCCTCTCTTTTCTTTTCCTTTCCTCATCTGTCCTCTCCTTTTCTCTCTTCTCTCCTCTCCAAGGGTGCCATGGCTTGGCCCCAAATGGCAAGTGATCAGTCAATAAGAAGGGAAAAGATGAAATACGTTAGTAAATGTTTAACAACTGACTCTCAAAAATGTGTCCATGGCATACTTTTAAGTTTAATTTACATTATTAACACTTTCTCCATCAGCCCAGACAATAAAAAAAAACAACAAAAATCAAACCCTGAATCACAGCATTTGCTGATTTTAGAAGCGTAAATGCTCACACATTGGAGCTGGCTTCAGCACACCCCTGGTCACAATTCCATTCTCCCTTCAATAGCCAGTCATGGGACTCATCTCCAACAGAACCACACCTCACCCCGATTTCACCCATACTGGCCAATCTTCTTCGTTCCACTACCTCTCTGAAAGGTGAAAGCTCCCAACTCTCCCTTTTCTGAGCCTAGCATGAATCTGCCTGGGAAGTTATAATCTAAGTTGACCTGGGCATTTGTAGCAGCAACTGTGCAGGAACAATTCAGAAAATCTGTACCTTCCCATACTTCACCCTCCTTCAGCATTCCTACCAAGGGGAAAAATTATGATGGGAGTTCTAAAATGAATGCAGTCCATTTGTTGACACTTCTTAGGCACAACGGATGTTCCATGAGAAGTCCATTGAGTCTTTATCTATATCTGCTATCTCATGATGCATACTTTATGACATATTGCCCACTGCATCTTTCTGACCGAGCGTGCCATTATGGCAAATTTGGGGTCAAGAGGACTTGTACTCAACTGAACCAACAATGATTTTTGTGGAATATCCTTTCCATGATATGATCAGTAAACTTCTTTTTGCTAAATGTTATATAGCCTATGTGTGTCTTATTTTGTTAACCCCCCTGAAACATTAGACTGTCCCAAATGAAGACTGGACCAGAGCACCCTCCATGCTCCTTTGCCTATATAGAGCCTTGTCTGGGGTCGATGGAAGCATCCTGCTAACACACAGCATTTGCCTTTTCCAAGGCTGTGATTGCACAGGATCCAATTACCTTGTCTGTCCTTAATGAAGTTAAGGACTATTTTCAGCCTAAAACAAGCATTTTTGTTAGGCCAGTTCATTTCTGTATCCAAGGACAAGCGATTTAGGACATGGATGGGCACCCTCCTTTAGTTGCTATGCCAGGAGCATTGTCACCATTTCCATCTCTTTTATATTGGAGAGAAAGCATGGTATAATGGATAGAGTACTGGTCTTAGGGTCAGGAAGACATAGGTTCAAATCACAATCATTGGCAAATCACTTAACTTCCCTGAGTCTCAGTTTCTTTATTGGGATATTAGGAGGATAATAATAACACCTACCTCACAAGGTTGTTGTGAGAATCCAATTAGTTACTATATGTAAAGTGCTTATCTTTACAAGCCAAGAAGTGCTATGTAAATGTTAGCTATTGTTGTTTTCCCTTTCTCTTCTCTTCATTACCTCTTAATCTCTTAAATCCTTCCTCTTATACCTGCAGTTTCTCATCTTCATGTTCTAGACATTTCACAGACATTATCTGACTCTGCCAAAGATGTTGCTATCTGTAAATGAGTCAATTGTGTAGCTATGAGAGTTGTGTACTTATGAGAGATGTCTTCCAGTTGTGGAAACTGGATCTAAGACCAAAAACAAATTTTTCAGACAACTAATTGAAGCCAATAGCCACCTATTGATACTTTGTGTCTGTCACTGTTCTAAGTGGAGAAGATACAAAGGAAGACAAAAAGACAGTCTTTGCCCTCAAGGGGCTTACATTCTAATGAAAAATATATAACCCGTGTCCCAAATTATGCGACTCTTTCCTCATTGGTGGAGATCAATGCCCTGTATCCCTGTGAGTGGTGGGCCAGAGTTGGCAAGAGTAGGAGAGAGGAGATCTTCAGTCTCTTCAGGCTTCTGGTACTTCCAGTTGCTTCTGGAGATTCTGACATCCAGCTTAAAGAGAGGAGACGGACAATGCGAATCCCACTTCAGGTTGCTGAAGGGCGAATACGATTCTGGAAAGAAATTGACATGAGAGGAGCTGGCAGTTTCCATCATGTCCCTATCCCCAGCTTGCTACACTGGGGACTTTTGGAAAATTCCCCTTGGGTAAGATCTGGGTCTCTTTCTCTTAGTTGAATTGAGTTACTTCATTTCCTGTTGGAGACCTCCTTTACTCTTTTTTCCTCTGGTGTATACATGTGTATATATATGCATATATATATTCTCTGATTTCTGTTTTACTATTAACTTGGATTTTTTTTAAGTTTTCTTCTTTTCTTTCTTTTTTGCTATTTGCCATGGGTGTGTTCATTATGGAAATAGTATTTGGCAGGAAAGGAGTCAAGCCTTTAAGATAAAGCTTGATGTGTTCTTTCTCCCATTAATGAATAGTGACCAGAAGTTTAGTTTCAACTCAAATACTTCATTCCTCTAGACTAATAATATTTAAGGGAGCGGATAGATAAAATTCTAGCCTAGTACCCCTCCTTTCTCTGAGTAGAGCAGAGTGATCTGTACCTCCTCTTCCTCTACCTGCTGCTTCCCTTCCTGGCAAGAATTAAAACATCCTTTGGAGGAAGGTATGGGGAGAAGAATAGAGATGCTTATCGTCTTTCCTTTCTCTGAGCCACACACAATATCTCCATGCTATATGTGGGAGCCACCACCTTGATGCATATGTAAACAACTAGGTAGGTGGATACAAGATCTATATAGAATAGATGGAAAGCACTCTGAGAAGGGATGACATTAGCATCTAGGGGAGAGAGAGGGACTAGGGAAGCCCTCCTGGAGTGGGTAGAATTTGAGTTGAGTCTTGAAAAGAGCATGCAAAACTAAGAGGTGGAGGTGAAGAGGTGGAGCATTACAGGCATGGGGGACAATAGCTAATGCAAAAGTAAGGAGCAAGAAATGGGTAAATGACACTAGACTAGGAACTTTAGAGTTGTCATGGATGGACTGGACTTATGAGTTCCAAGCTTAAGGCTGTAGGTCATTAATGGATTAAATATTAAAGTGTTCTTGAGGACCTCTCACCTTCATTTCCCAACTCCAACATTGCCTCTAGTTTTGTGACCCCCTTTAAAGAGAAGAGGAAGGGAAGGGAATAAACCTTTATATATCTCCTACTATGTGTCAGACACTTTGTTAAGTATTGTTGCTATTGTTTTGTTTTTCCCAAATATTATCTGATTTGGAGGTGCCATACTTCATGGGGAACAAAGGATGCTTTTCCCTCACCACTGCCCTTTGGCAAAGGCATAAGGGAAAAAGCAAAAGATAATCCTTTCTCAAAATTTGAGTTCCTTCTCTTCATCTGACTCTCCTCTATGCTACCAGGGGTTGCATTAATCAGAACTCTCCTGCCTGAAAGACTGCTTAGAGAGTGTATCTTCTTGTTGGCTTTTAAAGGGTCCCAAGAGGCATGACTGATCCTTCAAAACCAATGGCTGACTACCCTCTAATTCCCCAAAGCTTGACTTATGAACTTGTTTACACTTTGCTTAAGATAGAGCACCTTTATGTTACCTTCCCTTTATCTTCTATGATTTCATCAACCAGGCTGGGGAGAAATTGATTGATCAGGGGTATCCTGATCAACTCTCCCCCATTACATGTAAAAGGAGTGGACTAGACTAGATGAATTCTAAGGTCCTTTCTAATTCTAATAATCTTTGGCCCAACCACCTCAGTTCTCATAATTTGCATCTTCGCTCAACCTCAGTCACACACAATACTTAATAAATGCTTGTTGGATAAATAATTAAATGAAAGTGGTCATATGCCAGGGTCACTTTCATACCATGATGAAGCATCAAAGTCAGACTGTTTTTCATTATGGACCAATAAAAAAAGAAGTCAAGGTTATTAGACCCTGAATAATCATACTTTTGATTTCACCCAGAAGTGTTTCACTTACACTACCCATGATAATCCTTCATCTGACTATAACCTCCTATCAATCCATCTGGCCTTGTGCTTCACTCCTATATCTTGACCCTTTAACCAATAAGTTCAGCTTGAAGAGGAAAAGCAGCAGGGTGTAATTGATAGAATGCTTGATTTAGAATCAGGAAGCCTTGGGTTCTAATTCTACCTCAGACACTGACTAGCTGTGTTACCACTAGCAAGTTGCTTAGTCTTTTCATCTCTCCCTTTCCCCATCTGTAAAACAAGGGATTTGGACTCAACCTCTAAGGTGCTTCCATTCCTTCCATCTCTATACCAATGATCCTTACTTCCTTGTACTATTGCTGCTCGTGCCTTTCCAAACTCCGACACTAATTTACTCCCATGATCTACCTTCTCTCCTCCTGCCGCCATCTTGTTGCACACACAGCTATGCTGACTGGGTCCATTGCAAATTTGTTATTCATGGATAATGAGGAAATTTTTTTTGCATGACTATACATATTTGTAACAGCTTTTGTTTTTCTTGTCTTTTCAATGGGTGGGAGAGGAGGAGGTAGGAGAGAGAGAATTTGGAACTGAAAATAAAATTGAATTTTAAAAAACACAGATTTGTGTTATTATATCTCAACTAGGCTTTAACTGTTCTACACCAATCATTTTATTCTTATCTGATTGACTTTCTGTCACAAATCTTCTCTTCTTAGGCCATCTATACCCCACTCCCACATCCCTATCACCACAAGGACTTCACTGAAAAAACTGAGGCCCTCTGGAGAAGGAAATTGGCCCCAAATTCAATGAATTCCCTGAAAATTCTACAAATAACAAACATTTATTCAGCACCTACTAAGGTTACTTGAACCTAAAGCCAAAATATGAGACGGTCATGTGGAAGAGAGATTAGATTTGCTTTGCTTGGCCTCAAACAATGAAACTAGGAACAATGTGGGGAAGTTGCAAAAAGGATTTGGAAGGAATTTTAGAAATCATCTTAAGTTGGGTCCATGGATTTATTTTAAAAAATTTTTGATAACTGCATTTCAATAATTAATCTCCTTTGTAATACCATATATTTGATTTTATACATCTAAAGAAAGGGAACTCATAGGTTTCATTAGATTACTCAAGGAGTCTAAGACTCGAACCCAAGGTCTAGTCCAAACTTCTGTTCTCATAGAGGTGGAAAGTGAGGCCTCATGAATTGCTTAAGGTCATAAGGGTAGCTTTGGAGTCAGGAAGACCTGAGTTAAAATCCAGCCTCAGACACTTACTAGCTGTGTGACCCTGGGCAAGTCACTTAAACCTTGATTGCGGCCCCCTCCCCCTCTCAAAAAAAAAATCACATAAAAGGCAGCTAGGTGGCACAGTAATAGAGCACTAACCCTGGAATCAGGAGGATCTCAGTTCAAATCTGGCCTCAGACACTTGACACTTACTAGCTGTGTGACCTTGGTCAAGTCACTTAACCCCAATTGCCTTGCCTTTCCCCTTCCAAAAAAAAAAAGATCATAAAGCTAGTAAGTAACTAGTAAGCTAGTTTGAGATTCAAACCTAGGTCCTCAAACTCTAAACCCAGTACTCTGTCTACTACACCACACTGTCTCTGTCTTCATCTATTTACACCCATGGGAAGTGGATGTACAAATACCTTCTTCCCTCTCAATTCAAGTCAGCAAGCATTTATTAAGTGCCCACTATGTGCTGAGCTCTGAAAATACAAAGAAAGGACCTGGCTATCACTTTGGGGCAGAAAGAGGCCTGATCCCATTTCTTCTTAGGTTTGGTCTGTTGCTTACCTGGAACCCTCAGGGGGCCACTCCCGTTGACAGGGCCCCCTGTAAATACTTTTTGGGGTAAGGGCTTCCTGGCTACTGATTAGACAAACAGCAAGCCCAGACCGCAAAAAGATCCAAAGGAGGCAGAGGACGAGTAGGAGAGTGGTCCCTGTGAGGGCTCTGTAGGGAATGAAGACAAATTCGACCAGCAAGTCAGAGGCAGGATCTGGGAAAGAAGAAAAGGAGACGAAAACAATGAAAGACATTGAAGAACTCCAAGTAAAAGGCAAAAAGCGGCTGGCCGGCACCTCGTGTCCCCTTGGAAAACATGATAATAATAGAACCTTACACTTCATAGGCTCATAGGAGTTGGAGGGAGCTTTGAGACCCAAGGGTTCTTAACCTTTATTGTGTCTTGGTCCCATCTGGCAGTCTGGGTGGGGAAGCTTATGGCCCACTTCTCAGGATAATACTTTTAAATATATAATATAAAACAGGATCACTAAGGAAATCAATGATATTGAAATAAAGATGTACCTTTTCCCCATCTAGGGTCACAGTCTTTCTGAAATCTATCCACGGACCTCAAGTTAATATCTAGTTCAACCTCCTAACTTTACATTATAGAGAGTTTCATGGTCATAAATTACTTTCATTTACATGATCTTATTCGGTCCTTGCACCAACTCTATAAAGAAATCATGATAATAACATGAATAATAATGATAGTTCAATAGTTTAAGCTTTAAAGAGCTTAAAATGGTGCTAAGACTTTTGGGACACCTTGTATGATGCCAAAGCATTATATAAGTTTATGAAGCAATAAAAAACCAACAAAGCTCTTTCTTCACAACAATCTAGTGAGATAGACAGCTCAAATATTAATAGCCCCATTTTACAGATGAGGAAAAGGATATTCATGGAAGTCAAGTGACTTACCCAAGGTCACACAACTAGCAAAGTATGCCAAAACTTGACCTGAGATCTTTAAATTTCCAGTTCTGTGTTCTTTTGCTTTATCCTCTGCCTTCACTCCACCCTTTTGAAGGGACGGAACTAAGGAAATATTACTCTTTGACGTAAGTTTCCCCTCCTCTCCCAGAGTTCATTCTGGGAAATCTCAAAATGGAGTTTGTGTCCAAATCTCCATTGATGTGGGCACACACTTGGACCCCAGATCCTATACAAGCATTCAAGGTAACACTGCAAATACATGTACAACAGGAAACCTTTGTTTTATTCCACAGAAAATGAGGATTAACAAGACCCCATAAATCAATTCATAACACATATAAAGGATTCACAATAGCCTGTAAACCCTTCTCTCTCTCTCTCTGACACTTTCTACTTTCCACCAGAGTCCTCAAGTCTTCCAGGCTCCATGCCACTCAGTGGTTTATATTCCCCTTGGAAGGAGAATGAACTTGGGGCTGCCAAGGTAACCCCTTGATATCCTGTCAGATTCCTTTTTCTGCCTAGTCCCTTTCACATTAGTAGTACTCCCCAATAAGTACAGCAAGTTAATCAAGGGAATCCCTTGAGCAACCTCCCACAGTGTTAATGAGAGAGTCTAGCCTCTCAGCCATCCTTTTTTCCCAGATAACACATGCATTTTATTTTTACTTATTTTTAAAAAATTCATATTAATATCTTTTGTTTTTACATCACTTTACTTTCAAAATATTCCCTCTCCCTCTCTAGAAAGCCCTTCCTTTAAAAATGGGGAAAAAAAGCAATTCAACAGAACAACTCAAACATCAATATAACATTCTACCTTTACCTTTTCAAAGAAGGGAGGAAGGTCCATTTTCTCATCTCTTCTTCAGGTCCAAGCTGAGTCCTTATAATTACATAACATTCATTTATATTTAGTTATTGTATTTATTGTTTTCCTGGTTCCACAAACTTCACTCTGGACCAGTTCATATGTCTCCCTATTGCTTTTCTGAATTCTTCCTATTCACCTTTTTTTAAAAAGCATGCAATAATATATCATTTCATCCATGCTCTACAATTTGTTTAACCATTCCTAACAGATAGGCATCTAATTTGTTTCCAGTTCTTTGCACAAAAAGTATTTCTATGAATATTTTGGTATGTATGGGAACTTTCTTTTCATATTTGGTCTCCTTGGGGTACATGCCTAAGAGAGGAATCTTTGGGTCAAAGGGTACAGATATGACACATGCATTTTAACAATGGCTTTTTGTACACCATGTCTCGAGGACTGGTAGAATGTCAAGCTGTACATGAGGGAGAGACGATGCCTGGCAGGATTGTACACACGGGAGGCATTTCTGTACAGGTCAATTATACTATGGAGGCAGCTTCTTTCTCTGCCTGGATCCTTAATTTTCACTGTGGCACTTGGGCAACCCCAAGATTCAGGAGGTGAAAATAGAGGTGCCTGAGGACTTGTTCAATGATGCAGGGGCCTCTGCTGTGCCCTCATATATCTTTGTACAAGTTTGTTCCTGATTCGATAATGAAATTGCCCTTTGTTTCCAGCTTAAATTTATTTGGGGTGATGTAAGGAGGGAGAAAGGGGAGTCAGCCAAGGACACAATAGAACGAGTAATCAGAGATACATGGAGAATCAGGAGAGTGACATGGAGGCATCTTCCAAACTCTACCCTGAATCTGCCTCTTATCTCCATATATTCCCTTTCTCACAGTCTCTCTCATTAAACCTTATGTCTTTTACTCTTGGTTGTCTCCTAAATCTGTATCTTCGACACTGATCTCTTGATCAAATTCTATGTTCCCAGGTCCAACAAGTTGATCTCCACTTACATGCCTTCTTGTTCTCCAAAATGTAACTGATTGAAAAGTGATCTCATAGACTGAAATGAAAAGAATATCAGGTTTGGAGCCAGAATGCCTAGAGTTGGATCTTGGCTTTGCTATTTACCATCTATGTTAAACTTTGAGCAGTCATTTCACTTCTATAGGTGTGAGTACTCATTGGTAAATAATTGCTAGATTTATATAGTGCTATTTACAAATGTCTCGTTTTATCTCCACAACAGCCCTGGGAAGTAAGTGCTTTTATTATCCCCATTTTAAAGATGAGGAATCTGACGCAGGCGGAGGTCAAGTGACTTGCCCATGGTCACACAGCTAGTAAATGTATGAGATTGGATTTGAACATAGGTCTTCCTAACCAGCACTCTACTCACTGAGCTACCTAGTTGCCACTAAATGTAAATGCTTGTTGACTTAATGAAATTGCAGAGAAAGTGCCTGCTTGCATTGTTAGTTTCCCCTTTTGGATGTGCTTATATATCAATGAGATCAGAGGTCCAGTCCCTATCTCTCATCCCATTAGAAATAGCATCAAGAGACCTAGAAGAAGTCCCTTGAGTGGCATCTTATGGAAGGTTTGTGGGAGGACTTGGGCAAGAGTCCCACAGAATGAGAAGGTGTGACTGGGGAGTGATTTGTGAAATCGGATGGAGTGCTTACCTCAGTGAGATTACAGATAGACATACTGAGGGAGTCAATAAGATAGACAGCGGAAGGAAACATTAAATTCAAAAGAATAACTTCAGAGTGTACCTTTAGGAGAATGTGTGGGGTCCACCATGCCCCCGGCTGGTAACTTCCTTTTCTGAGCAGTCTCTGGAAATACTGACATCTTCTCAGGTTCATCCTCAGGATCTTTCTCATATGTTCCAAGCTGTGAGAATGAGTAACAATGATATGAACTGACATGGTTTAAAAAGGCATCTACAAAAACTCTGCTCTAAAGCCTTAGCTTGGTGGGGAGGTGACTGCGTTCTTTATGCTAGTGGCACAGTAGATAGAGCTCTGGCCTTAGAGTCAGAAGGACCTGAGTTTGGCCTGATGCTTACTATTTGTATGACCCTGGGCAAGTCAATTTTCAAAATATCTCAAAGAGGAAAGATGTTGAAAGGAAGTATCAGAAAGACTATTGAGTAGACCAATCCCTATGCTACTTTCTTATGTCTATGACATCAGCAGCATGGCACACAACAGTGGATAGAGAGTTGTTTCCAGAGCTAGGAATACTTGGGATTGAATCCCACCTGTGATGTACAACAGCTGTGACCAAGTCACTTAACATCACAGCTATCTAAGAGACTCTTTGACCATAAGTTTTAGAGAAAATACTGATTTGTGTTGTTAAAGGGAATTCTCTACATCAACGCAGATCCAATCTTTCTCCCCCTCCTACACCTGTCATTCATCTGCTATGCTTTTCAAGCCCCTAATACAAGCAGAGCACCATGCTAGGCACTAGAAGAGTTCAACATGTAATGACAATGTGGTCCCTATCTTCATGGAATTCACAATGAAGTCACGTCAGTATCCCCACTTACATGTTCCACAAGAGGAATCAATGAAAAATCTTGTTATTCGGTTGTTTTGGTTGTGTCCAACTCTTTGTGACCCCATTTGGGGTTTTCTTGGCAAAGCCACTGGAGTGGTTTGCTATTACTTTCTCCAGCTCATTTTACAGATGAAGAAACTGAGACAAACAGGGTAAAGCGACTTGCTCAGGGTCACATAGCTAGTAAGTGTCTGAGGCCAGATTTGAACTCAAGTCTTCATGACTGCAGGCCCAGCGCTCTATCCATTGCCCCACCTAGCTGCCCAATGAAAACTGCGGCCTTTTAAATTGATGATTTTCCAACTAAATACCGTAGGAATCCCAATGACAGTTTTAGTCCATTATTGTGATTAATCATAGCATCTTGATTTATCTTCTATCACTTTGTAATTCTGTGTAATGATAATTCATAAACCTCATTAATTTTATGTAGCTAGAAACATTAAGACAGTAATTATCTGTAAGTAGAAATGGTCTTGCCCTCTTGTATTGAGATTAACTCCCAACATTTTGTAATAGTTAAAATAACAAAGGCAACAGCCTCTTTAGTGTTTTAGTACTGCCTGGAAAGAGAGAATTAAATATGAAGACAGCAAGATACTGTATATTATATTTGTCTCTACAAGAGATTGATTCACTATGTATCACTCTGATAGTTTAACCTTCTAAAAATGAAAAAAAAAATGCAACTGTCTCATCGTCAAATCCCCATCACATCTTTATGAGAATGGTCTATAGGCATCAAGGACATTTTTGATGAAAATTTGAGAAGGGAACAGATAGGTTTTTGCCTGATTCTCTTCAGCATATCACGTTTTTCAAAGTCACACAATTGATGGAAAGGTAGGGAGAATATAAAAGACTGATGAGTTTACAATTTGTTGCTTCCAAAAAGTCAACCTTAAAGACTCTTTTCCAACAAGGAGTCTCTCATGTATATGTTAAAATCATGGAAGATTCCACAATGGGATCACCACAGAGACAACTTTATTTAGCAATTTTTTTTTTAGTATTATTATCGTTTGTTGTTCAGTTGTGTCTGATTCTTTGTGACCTTATGTAGGGTTTTCTTGGCAAAGATACCAGGGTGGCTCGTCATTTCCTTCTCCAGCTCATTTTACAGAAGAAACTGAGGCAAACGGGGTTAAGTGACTTGCCTAGGGTCACATGGCTAACAAGTGTCTGAGGCCAGATTTGAACTCAGGAAGATGAATCTTCCTAACTCCAGGCCTGGCACTCTATCCACTTCACCACCTAGCTGCCCCATTACCAACTGAGACATAAGTAGGGATATTTATGCTCATTAAAGACATTCACCACTATGATGGATGACGTCCTTGCAAAGTCCTGGTAGAAAAGAGATTCCCTATAGATGAATGAATGAAGGGGGGAAAAGCATATATTTAGAGTTAGGTACAAAAATCACTGTGCTAAGTCCTGATGACACAAATAGAAAAGAACAGCCAGTCCCTGCTCTCAAGGAGCTCATATTCTAGAATATGGAGAAAAACACACAGAGATGATGAGGTCCCCCAGACACTTCTGTTTATGGATGCTGTGTTGATTGCTTTAAGCCCCAGAATGCTCTTTCCATCAAGCATGTACTGGACCAGGGAAGACAAACTCAAAAAGCAACAAATATCACTAATTTGTTTCTAGGAATCCAGGCAGGTTGTATATTGCCTTAGTTTTAAAATGTAATGTTATCTGTGTTTTATATTTTTTAAAATTTATTTTGTTAAATATTTCCTAATCACATTTTAATCTGGTTTGGGCTGTACTTGGGAGTGTCATGGGCTGCATGAGGCCCATGGGCTGTGTGTTTGATACCTCTGTACTAGATTACAAATCCTCTCAGTGAGATCCATGAACCCCCAAAAGAAACTGGCCCTAGCAGCATAGAATGCCTATCATCCAGATCATGGCATATCATTGGATGCATAACCTATCAAGCTTCTTACTGGTGCATATAGTTTGAGCAGGCACTATAGATTAGCAAAGAGATAGGGCTTGAATTGAATGGGAGAAAGTGCTGGATTGTATTTGAGAAACCGTAGCACTTCAAATGACCTTCGGCCTTTCCTCGACACAAAAGCTCATCCTTTAAACATCAATATTTTCCTGATGATATTGTGACTCATGGTGCCACGATGTCAGATGATGACAGAAGAATCAAAATTGTAGGTTGACCCAAAGGGCAACGGAAAGACACATGTTGATTATAAGTGGGTTATAGCACCTCACCAGCAAGGGTTGATGGGTAAGACAATCAAGAAAATGCATGACTTGGGGAAAGAGAGTTCTAGTTATGTGGTGAAGGAAAGCAGGCAGATCATAGGACTCCTGATTTGGAACCAGAAAGGACCTCAGCAGTTCAACCTCTAACCTCCTCATTTGACAGATGGGTAATAAGGAGTAAAGAAGGGTTTTGGATGAAGGACCTCTGATTCAATCCAGTTCGCTTTCCAATTTGCTATGATGTCTTTATACTAGTGGCCACAGAACACTAAAAGAACCAGAGAAAGGCCTACATTACTACATTGTATAGGTCCTCTTTGGAAGATTCATGAGAAGACATGGATAAGAATCTCACAGAAAGAGAATCGGCATGATACAGAGGAGTTGGAATGACCTGAGTTTGAATCTCTCCTCAGGACTTATTAGCTATGTGACTCTGGGCAAGCCACTTAAACTCTCTAGGCCTTACCTTATCTGTAAAATGAAAGGGTTGGACTTGACCTCTAAGACACCTTCTAGTTCTAAATATATGATCCTATGACCTGGTTGGCTGTGTCTGCACTGGTAGAAGAAAAACCTACATCAAGTAGATGATAGATGCATCTAAGCACAGTTATAAAACATTATCTCATTTGACTTTTAATAATCCTGTGCAATAGATGGCGACAACAATAATAGCTCACAATAAAACATTTTTATTGATATCTTTGGTATTTATATCACCTTGAATTCCATATGCATTGATATATATGGGTAATATATGTGGAAATCAAACCATACACATACATATATACATATACCTTATAAGGCATATGCACACATATATTTTAAAGTATGTATATACCTTGCAAGGTATATATGTGTGTGTATATGCTACATATAAGATATATAGGATAATTATAAATGGAGCAGATATGTATATATACACATATGGGTATATGTGTGTACATATGCATATACATATATCATCATAAAGTATAAATAAGAAAGAAAGTGATAGGGGGAAATCAGCAAACTTTTCAATACATTCAGCAAGGTCAGCAATGTAATCAACATATTAACCAAGTTTGACAGACTAGCCTCTTTTCCACACACTTAGTTGTCTTCCTCTACAAAGATGGAAGGGAGGTGAATTTTCTCCTTTAATAACTCATGGTTTAAAAGGCATTTCATAGCTACAAACTCTTATTTATTTCATAACCTCCCCAGGAATTATTATTCCTAGTTTACAGAGGGGAAAATTGAAAGAAGAAGTGGCAGAACTCTTTCTACTACATTGCATTTCAAATAGATACCTTCAGGGGACATTTCTGGTATCTGTGAGGGGCCCTGAGCAGGATAATGGAACAGAGACTTGGAGAGGAAAAGACTACTGGGAAGTTTAGTCCAAATCAGAGGTGATGACCTCTCAAGACTAAGCAAGCACAGAGCAAATCTTCATTGACACCTGGAAGGGGATGCTCTTAAAAATTGTTCATATTCTTTGATCATTAATTTATTGGTGAATGGCTCTTAGTCTTATCTATTTGTGTTAGTTTCTTATGTATCTAGGATATGTGTGAGATATTCGAGTGAAAGATTTTTTTCAATCAATGGTTTCCCTTCTTATCATAGTGTTGTTTATACAAAACACTCATAATTTCATGTAATTTATATTACCTATTTTGTCTTTAGTGATCTTCTCTATCCCTTATTGTTTAAGAGTTGTCACTTTATCTGTATTTCTTTTTGCAACATAGCTAACATGAAAATGTTTTGCATGACTACACGTGTATAAGCAACATCAAATTGCTTGCTTTCTCAAGGGGAGGGGGGAGGGAAGGAGGAAAGGAAAGAATTTAAAACAAAAAAAACCCACCAAAAGTTAAATTTTTTTCACATGTAATTAAGGAAGAAAAATAAGAGAGGATAAAAAAACAATTAGCATTAGCATAGCTGTGAAATATACCTTGCAAAGCTAGACAAAGTAATAACAAAATTTATTTGAAGGAAACAAAAGGTCTATAACTAAGGGAACTAATTAAAATAAAAGTAAAAATGAAAGGGGAATAGCATTTCCAGATCTCGAATTATATTATAAAGCAGCAATTACCAAAACTATTTGGTACTTTTTTTAAAAATAGAAAAACAGAACAAATGGTAGAACAGACTAGGCAAGAAAGAATCAGAAGCAACTGAATTCTATAATACATACATACATATATATATATATATATATATAATATTCTATAACCAACCCAGTGTTTAATAAACCCTGGAATAGAGAACTCCTTATTTGACAAGAATGAAAACTGAAAAGTAGTTAGGCAGAAATTACATTTAGACCAGTGTCTTATACCACATACCACAGTAAGTTCATAATGGACACATGATCCAAATGTTAAAAGTCATATCATAAATAAATAAGAAGAGATTGACGTTAGCTGCCTGCTGAAATCTCTCTGCTTTCTGAAGTCTTTATTGAATCTCCCCAGCCCTAGTGATCTTTGCCATCTTGGATATCTTACAATACTTGGATCTCTCCTTTTCTTCAGTCACATTTTATCTTGTGTCACATTTGTCTGTATACATGTCTTATCTTCTCTATTAGATTATAAAATCTTTGAAAGCAGGAACTTTGTATCATCTTTCACCTTTGCATCCCTAATATCTTGCACTTAGTAGGTGATTCTCTCTTGTGTACCTAGAATTTGACAAGAAACTCTTCTCAATCATAGGATTCGATGTTATGTGATCGTGGATTTAGAGCTGTTAAGGAGTCACCTAGTCCAACCCCTTATTGTACAAATTAGGAAATGGAGACTCAGGGAAGATACATGACTTGTCTAAAGCATTTCAGGTAGGGGTTTCAAAGTAGGGGTTTGAAATGAAATCTTCTGACTCCCCAAACCCACAGTCTCCGTTCTACCTTTTAATAAATGCTGATGGAACTGAATTTGCAGAGGGAACTTTAAAGTGATAGGTATGAACATATCTTCTTAGAGTGGGATGAATGACCTCAGATCTTGTCTGGTGGCTGAGGAGTTCCCAGAAGTCTGAGACCCTTGGATCGGGAGTGGAGTATAAAAATGTAAAAGGTTCCTTGAAGAATAAAGCTGAAAAGCTACGGACTTGCATTTCAATATTTAATTCTGCATTCAATCAGAACAACAACTCTGTTACTAGAAATATTGTCTGAATGGAGGTTACTCATAAAGAAATGCTCTTTTGAAGTGTCTGCCAGCTTTGCCCAGAGTAAACTAGGCAGGACATTCCCCTTGAAGACCATTAGAATTTGGTTTCCTTAACGATTAGCCACCAGAAAGGGAGAAAAGCACAGATTCTAGAAATTCCTGGCTTAGTAGCTTGACACTATTCCCTTAAAACATTTTAGATTATTAAATGGCTAGGCTTATAAAGGGAAATAGCAATCGCTAGAAACTAACACAGGTTCACTAAGAAACTGTCATGTGAGACTAATTTGATTGCCTTTTTTTGGCAGGGTTATTAGTCTGGAAGATCAAGAAATTACTATAGACATAGGATTTCTGGATTTCAGCAAGGCATTTGACATAATGGGCATTTAAGTGCTTGCTAAATTGGATTGTGCCATTCTATATTTCTATCAATGATTTGGATGAAGGCATAGGAGGCATGCGCTTGTCAAATCTGCAGATGACACAAAGCTGGGGAGGGTAGCTAATGTGCTGTATGACAGTCAGGACTTAAAAATGTCTTGGCAGGCTAGAATGATGGGCCAAACCTAATGAGATGCAATTTAATAGGGAGAAATGTAAAGTTTTACCCTTGATTTCCAAAAAATAAACTTCATGAACATGGGACAGGAGAAGCATAGTAATTCGTGGGGAAAATATCTGCAGGTTTTAGTATACAGCAAA
Organism: Phalanger gymnotis; assembly: GCA_028646595.1. Classification (NCBI taxonomy): domain Eukaryota; kingdom Metazoa; phylum Chordata; class Mammalia; order Diprotodontia; family Phalangeridae; genus Phalanger; species Phalanger gymnotis. The sequence continues at coordinate 95,963,784 of CM053623.1, forward strand.
CTTTGTGACCCAACAGGATGAATGCTGACAAATGCAATGATAAAAAGCATGCCACTCTAGCCTGCATTGAGAGGGATATAATGACCAGCAGGGAGGACGCGATAGTTTTGCTGTCTTTATCCTGTTCAGTTCACATCTGAGGTACTATATTCACTCCTTGGCCTCGTATTGTAGGAAAAGCATGACTAGGATGGCGGAGGGTGGTAGAGAACAAGTCATATGAGTTCATATGGAATTGGGGTATTTAATTTGGAGAATTGAAGATTTAGGAGAGACAAGTTAGCTGCCTTTAAATATATGAAGAGCTGTCACAGACAAGAGGGGTTAGGTTTGATCCCCTGGATGAATAAAACAGAATTAGAAGCAATGGGAGCTGAGGAAAGGCAATTTAGTTTGATGTAAGGAAAAGCTTCCCAACAGTTAGTTGTCCAACAGTGGAAGGTGTTGCTCTCTGGGAGTGGGAAAAGAGAAGAAATGTTTTGGGAAATATTAATGACATATAAATTAAAGTTATCAATTTAAAAAACCCATAGACACAAGAGAAATTCATATTCTCTATATCTCTCAGTTGAGTGACTATGAAGATCTGCCCTGCTGTAAAACTGATCTAAATCAGCCTGTTTCCTTCTTGTACTTTTGCCAAGCATACACTCACTGGCAGTAGGACAATACTCATAAAGATTTTTGTATAGATTAAAAAGTAAACATACGGGCAGGTAGCTGCTCTTGGTCACCCTTGGTTTTGTCGGTTTGTATTTTGTTAAAAGTCATAAAAATATTTTCCCTTTTTCTGGGAATCTTCTCTTTGAGAGTTTTTGAAAATTCATCCCTGGGCACCTTTAAAATTAGGTCACCTCCAGCAGGAATTTCTTCTGGTTATATTTCGTTAGGTCCGGATGCTCTTTCTAGTGTCCTCTTCTTAATTGCCAATTCTTCAAATATATATTAGGTTATGAGGTAGTAGTGCTCAAATATTGTGGTTCTCCTATCATTTCTGCTAAGACCAGATCATTTTAGGGCAGGATTGTGCTGGAGCTAGTTTGTATCTGCTCAAGAAAGTCGATCATTAAATTTTTAGAATGAGCATTTGCACTTCAGAAATCACTGAATGCTACAAATCAGGACTTGATTTTTTGTTTTGTTGGTTGTTTAGATTTAAGAAGGTGATGGAGAAAATATTAATAACACAGATTAAACTTTGAAATACAGCATGTATACATTTTCTTTTCCCAGAGAGCCAGTTATTAAACATTTCTCAGCGTACCACTTACTAAGGAAATCCTGGCAGTTCTGTTCCATTTCATGTCTAACTGTTGTCCTTCAAGTTTCATCTACAAATGCTTTGGCGATGATCTGCCTTAGCTGGCTCTGGTGACAAGCACTCACTGGCTCATTTCCCTCTCAACAGCATTTCACTGTTGTGGGAAATTGTTTTGCTCACAGTATTCCACCATTCTCATCTGTAGCATTTTGCAAACGAACTGATGCTGAAATTGGTGTTGTCTTTGGCTGCCACATCTCTAGGCTTAAGATCAAGTGTTTGCTAGCTGGGGCAGTTCTGGGGTCTTTCAGCTTCCTTGTTTTGGCATCTGTTTTCAATCCATGGTGATAACCATTGAATTTACTTTTTGTCCATTCCCTACTGTTCAGATATATTGCTCATTTTAACAGGTTTGGTTGGGGTTGCTATAGCTGACCTGCAGTATCCTCATCTGTATCCTTTCATAGTTTGGTGGTGATTTTGACTTTTTCTCTAAACAATCAATGGTCTGACCACAGACAACCAGTTGATTCTGTTACTTTATAATCAATTTCCTTTTTGGGTGTGATTTTCCCCAATGTCCATCATTTTTAGTGCCTTCTGGCTTTCTTTAAAAAAAGTATTTATGGTGTGCATATGAAGGGTGAGGGGGATTCTAAGTCATACATAAGTCCTTTTATTTCTTGATTTCAAACCACATTTCCCAACACAATTTTTACCTTCCTCTTCTACGTCCACAGATGCTTCGAAGTCATTAAATAGCTGTCTATATGTTGACTTAGTTTAGAGGAATTTGTCAGATTCTTTATAGAACTTCCTTACTTCATCTGCAGCTAAGTGGTGCAACGGATAGAGCTCTGGGCTTAGAACCAGGAAGACTCATCTTTCCAAGTTCAAAATTGGTCTTAGGCATGTATTAGCTATGTGACCTTGGGCAAGTCGCTTAACCTTGTGGGCCCCCGTTTCCTTATCTGTAAAATGGGATGGGAAGGAGATAACAAACCACTCTAGTATCTCTGCCAAGAAAATCCCAACTGAGGTCACAGAGAGTCGAACACAACTGAAACGACCCTACAACAACAACAATAAAACTTCATCTGTAACAGAGAAGCACTAAGTATATCGTATTGGAAAAATGGCTGGAATTGAGGTCAAGAAGTCTGGGACTACAACTTGAGGAACGGCTTCAGCCATGTTTCACCTCACTTTGCCAACATCTTTTTTTTCAGTATTCTGAGGAGAACTTGTAAACCATCTTTCCAGTTAGCTGAGCTTCTTCTTTTGTCATCAGATTATCAGTAAAGCTGTGGTTAATTTCCTCCAATAGTGTGTTGATTGTTGGTCATTAGACAAAGACCATACCTAAAGAGATGTGTGTGTGTGTGTGTGTGTGTGTGTGTGTGTGTGTGTATCATATCAATAAATCAACATGTATTTAAGTACTTATCATATGTCAGGTCCTGTGCTTGGTTCCAGGGATTCTTGGGCAAAGAATAAAATAATCTCTACCCCCAAGAAGTTTACATCATAATAGGGAAGACAACAAGTACATATGTATACATATAGTATTAACCTAAAATGAATAAATACAAGTTTATATGAAATAGCTAAATATGAGCTAGCTTGGGAGGGAGGCCAATAGTGTTTGGGGAAGGTCAGAAAAGATTCATTTGGAAGATAGTTCCTGAGCTTTGTCTTAATGGAAGAAAGGGACTTTTATGAAGCAGAGGTAAGAGGGAGTACATTCTGGGCATGCAGAACATAAGAAACTGTGAGCATGATGAATACTAAAAAAAATGGGAAAACTTATATGGACTGATGTGAGGTAAAGTAAGCAGAACCAAGAAAACGATATACACAATTATTACAACAATGCAAATAGAAAGAACAACAACAGAAGCCAAAAAAAATCAAAACTAAATTCTATAAAATTAAAATAACCAAGCTTGATCCTATAGAAGAGATGTGAGAAAAAACCTCTCTCCCCTTTCTATGCATGGGCAGGGGACCATGTGCATGGAACACTGCATATAATGTTATATTTTCCTGATGTGCTAGTTTTGCGGAGTTATTTTATATTTAGTTTTCTTCTGTTTTGTATTCTTTATTACAAGCAATCTATGACCAGTGGGCCATGGCCAGGGAGCTAAGAATGTATTTTAAATACAATAGAACTTTATTAAAATTTAAAGGCATCCTTAGTTCTCTGGCCATATGTTGGTTGGCTGTGGTTTGCTGATATCTTTTATAAGAAATGACTATGAAGGGGGAAGTGAAGGAATATTTTGGGAACTGTAGGGGATATAGAAACAAAGTACGAGCAATAAAAATGTATTTGTAAAGAAAGATCACTAACTATTGTATTCATGCATGTTTATGATCATTAGTACCCCTCACCCTTTTTTTCCCTGCTGCTATGCCTTTGGCACTGCCGAAGTAGAAGGCAGCCTTGTGACTGACAGCTGTTTTATATTTTTATCTGTTTCACAGGTTGCCAAAATATTCACCGCTCTGCAGCCAAGCTGCTGATAATGAGTGTGTTTCCATACTTAGCCAAGCTGGTTCTTGGACAGCAGGCACAGTTTGTTACCAGGACTATTCTCAGAACTGTTCCAGGTTGGCATAACTTGCTCTGACTTGTGCTCAGTTGGGGCAACCTTCAAGAGCCTAGCATCATTTCCAAGATAGGATGTCATATCAGAACAGGACTTCTCTAAAGGGTCAATTATTACTGTATGAAAAAAAATGGACCAAATCTTAAGGTGATGAGGTCTTAATCAGTGGAGGTATTCTAGCAGAGGATGGATAACCACTTGCCAGTAATGTGGTAGAAGTTATTTATATTTCATTATGAATTGGATTAGTTAACCCCTAGCAGTGATGCCTAACCTTTTTTGTTTTACGACCCCTTTGGCAGCCTAGTGAAGCCTATAGACTCCTTCTCAGAATAATGTTTTTAAGTTTACAAAAATAAAATACATAGGATTATAGACGAAATGAAGTTCACAGGCCCCAGGTTAAGAACCCTGGTCTAAGGTCTCTTCTGACTCCAGGATTCTTGGATTCTCTGGAGCATTCACTAGAGATAAATGAGGCTCTCTGAAGAATTGGAGCTGTTTAGCCTTTAGAAAAGGAGGCCAAAAGGTTGCTTGATTGCTAGGTTTAAGTCTGTGAAGTAGGTTTCTCAGGGTGATTCTGATAAGCTCTCTACATTTTTGGAGGATTAAACGAGTGGAAATGGGATTATAAGAAAATTGAAAAGCTGTGCAATGTAGTGGAAAGAGCACTCAACTATGAGACTAGGTAGGAGTTAAGGACAACAAAAACAGCATTTTTAGCTATCCTGTGGAAAAGAAGAGGATCGAAAGAGAATAGTACCACTGCTCTGGGTGGATGGGACAATAGTGAGGGAAGATGAAAAGAAGGCAGAATTGCTCAGCTCTTACTTTGCTGTTGTCTTCTCTGTCACGGAGAATGATTTTTGAACTGGGAAGGTCAGAATAAAAAAAATGATAGGCTGTTGATGCCCAAGATAAGTAGGGAGACAGAAAATAAGTGCATTGCTGTCCTTGACAAATTCAAGTTTCTAAACCGAGATGGATTATGTCTTCCAGTACTGAAAAAACTGACAGATGTAATTGACAAACACATTGTTATTGATATCCAAAAGGTCATGGGAAAAGGGAAAGGAATTACAATGTTGGAAAGGGGCAAACGTCCTGCTTTTCAAAAAATAGCAGAGAGAATAAAGTTGGTCAATGAGCTTCACTTTGATTCCTAGGAAAGGTTTACAAGATGTTTCTGATCTGGTAGATCAGGAGCATGCTGGAGACATATTATTTGCCTGGGTATGTTCTAATCAAAGTCTCTTGTTTCGGGGGAAAAGATTGAGAGCTGTGAGCTAGAACGTGATCACTAATAATTTAATCTCAATTTAGATTAAGTCTCCAGCGGATTAACCCAAGGATCTATGCTTATCCCTATGTTGTCTTATTTTTTTGTTAATGACTTGGATAGAGGCAAAGATGACATGCTAATCAAATTTGAGACTGCTAACAAACATATTGGATGATAAATTCAGAATTCCAAAAAATCTTGAGAGGATAGAACATTGGGCTGAATCAAATATGATGAAATGTAATGGGATAAATACAAAGTCACACACTTGAATTCATTCATTCAAATCATCTTTGCAAGTACAACATGGTGGAAGCATAGATATACAAACCTGTACTTGAAAAAGATCTTTGAGCCTTAGTGGACCACAAGCTCTGTATAAGTCAACAATCTGCTGTGGAATGTAAGAAAGCTAGCCTGAAAATTTTAAGACTGTGTTAAGAGATACATAATGACTTGGACCAGGGAGGTGATAGACCTTCTGTATACTGCCTTGATCAGGCGACGTTTAGAATGTAGTGTTCAGTTCTGGGTACTACATTTTAGGAAGGACATGGATAAGTTGGAGTGTGTTCAGGGAAAGGCAACCAGGATGGTAAAGGGCTTAAATATCATGACATGAAGATCCATTGGAAGAATTGGAGGTATCTAACCTGGAGAATGCAACATGGTAACTCACTTCAAATATATGAAGAGCTGCCATGTGGGAAAGGGATTAAACTTTTTTTCTTTGCTCCAGAGAACAGAACCAGGAGCAAGTCATGGAAATTGCAGTCAAATTTAGACTTAACTTAAGGGAAAATTTCATAAAAACAGAGCTTTCCAAAAGTGTTATATGCTACCTTGGCAAGAAGAGAATAAGCATTTATTAAGCACCTACTATATGCCAAGCACATTTGATCCTCCCAACAATCCTATGAAATAAGTGCTATCATTATTCCCATTTTACAGTTGAGTAAACTGAGGCATACAGACATTAATTGTCTTGCCCAAGGTCACAGTATCTAAGTGTTTGAGGCCAGATTTGAACTCAGGTTTTTCTGATTCCAGGCCTAATGTTCTATCCATTTGGAAAGGATTAAGTTCTCCCTCAATGGAGTTCTTGTCATTTATGTTGTAGAAGGGGATTCATGGTCAGGTAAAAGGTGGACACAGTAGCCTGGGAGGCTCCTTCTATGTATGAGATTTTGCAATTCTGTAATCACGGGCTCTTTAGGACCCATGCTGGCAGTAAGATTACTAAAATCAAAACTGAAATAAACTGACCATAACAGAACACAACAGTAAGAATTCTCCTGATTTTTATGATAAATTACTTGCCAGGTCAATCAAATACTGACCTGTTGGCAGCCCTGATTGGCAGTGAGGTTGAAATCCATCAATGCTGTGTTTTCTACCACAAGAACCATAGTCAAGCCAACAATTAGTCTGAACATGCTTATCACCTGAGTAGGGAGACCAAACCTGATTTCCAGTAAGGAAATATGGGGACCATCAGTTTCTTAGCCTCCAAATCATGCTCTTAGTGGGACTGAGAAGAGGGAGGAAGAGAACAGGAAGTCTAATCAAGAGCATGAGTTGAGGGAGACATCATTGAAAAGTGGGTGGGCACCTAGAACAAATTCCTTCCTATATCACTTAGTCTGATCTCCCTTGCAATTTCCTTATATCAAGACCTAGGAGGCTCCAGGTTCCACAGAAGGCATACCACCCAGATTCTTTGAACAAGGTCAGATATTAATAAGAAACAACACAAAATAGAAGAGGTTAATCTTCTACAGAAGTAATATGCCTGAGATGGTTTGTGGAGTGGGCTGCTCATGGACTTAGTAGAGAAACATGAACTTCTTCCTAACTAATGTAAGATGAGCTATAATTCCAGAAACTATTATAGGTCAGTGGCAAGTGCACCAGAAGATTAAGGTTCTACCTTAATGATGATTAGCCTCAAATGATTATGGTGAACCTGTATTCTTTGATTTTATTATATTAATTAAACTTATATTTATTTAATACATTGATTTAACACATTTAATTAAATTTATTTAATATATTAATTAAAGCTATACTATATGTACATGTATATACATATTTTTCTTTTAACAAGCATCCTTGTTTTTACATGCTGGCTACATGTATCCCCAAAACAAGAGAGAGAGACTAGGGCACTCTTTAGGGCTATTGACATTAGCTACTACTTTGCTGCCCCATAACCTAGTTGCCCTGATTTCCTTGCTGTTCTAACACCGGCACATATCTTCAAGATATAGATTAATAATAAATAATTATTTGGTTTATATTAAATTTGGTTCATATTAATTAGCCTTCCCAAAGCCTGATTACCTTTGGAGAAATGAATAAAAATGAGGTCTGGAGGCTTCAAGGCTGAAGATTCATCCCTGGACTACTGGTAACCCTGCTGGAGTACAGACATCCTGTGAGATTCAGTCTAAGCATTAGCTCATATCTCTGTCCTCTCTTGTCCTCTCTCTGTCTCTCCCTCTCCTTCTCTCTCTCTCTCTCTCTCTCTCTCTCTCTCTCTCTCTCTCTCTCTCTCTCTCATTCTTTTTTCCCTTCCTCTCTCCTCTGCAACACTGAAATCTCATTCCTCTTACACAAAAGGGAAAGGTGTTCTTTCTCTCCCCACTACTATCCCCCCACACTATCAGGGAATGGTGCTTATGATAACTTGGTATAAAGGAAAGAAGTAGGCTATAGGTTTATTATAATCAATTTCAATCAATAGTTATTAATCGAGCACCTATTATGAGATATGTAGGGACAGGAAAACACTAATACCATATCAGTAGATATTTTGATTGATTGGTGGTAAATGCCAGGGACAGCAGATTAAAAGCTTTAGGTCCCAGAAGACCACAAGCTGAATGTGAGTCACCAGTATTGAGCTACTGGTAACTAAGTAGCATGTCCCAGAAGCAATATGATACACTATAATCACGAGCCGATCCTTCCCCAGGCAGCAGTGGTGTGCTGTGTTTTGGTTGTCTCTGTTCTCCTTAACATGTCTAGTTGTCTTATGATTATAGGTTGAGTTGTAAGGTGCTTGAGAACAAGGATTCCATCTTCACGGTGTTGTGTAAAGTACTGTTAAGTGCCTGGTAACAATGCTGGCTCCCAGTGGGCACTAAATCAATCTCGATTGCTAAATGGGAAGTGGAGAACAACAAACATGATTAAAGCGTTAGAAAAAAGAACCTGGGAAGAAAAGGGGAAGGAAGGAACGGGACTGTTTAGCCTAAAAGTGTGAAAGCACAAAAGGAGGATCTAATAACTGTCTTTGAGCAGCTGAAAGATCATTTTAGGCGGTGCTTGAAGTGGAGGAAAAACAGTGATTTGTGCTTTGGGGAAGAACTGCTCCTCCTTATCCCCAGAGCCCCCACCCTACCTCACACTATAGACACCTGCTACCCTACAGACTTAAGAAGCATTGACAACACTGAACTACCATTCACAAGGCTTTGGGAAGGGGAGAGAGATGAGGTTCGTAACTCACAACTATAAGGTGCTTTTGAGTAGCTAGTTAGCACAGTGGATAGAGTGCCAGGGCTGAAGTTGGGAAGACTATCCTGAGTTCAAATCTGGCCTCAAGATATTAGCTGTGTGACCCTTGTCAAGTCACTTAACCCTGTTTGCCTCAGTTGCTCTTTTGTAAAATGAGCTGGAGAAGGAAATGGGAAACGACTCCAGGATCTTTGCTAAGAAAACCCCAAATGGGGTCATGAAGAGTAGGACACGACTGAACAACCACAAATACGGTGCTTTACATTTGATAAAGCCCCTCCTCAGAGTGACTGTGAGGTAAGTAGTACAACTCCAATTATCCTCATTTTACATATAAGAATCAGAGAGGGGAAGTGATTTTCCTGCAGTTCAAACCTAGACCTTCTAAATCTACTTAATTCAACAAGCATTTATTAAGCACTTACTGTGTACCAGGCTCTGTGCTAGGAATACAGAGACAAAAACCCAGTTACTGATTCTAAGATCGGCATTCTTTTCCACTACACTCTCACCATATCACATGATGACGGCTTGTTCAACAAATATTTAGTAGGCCCTTACTATGAAAGCGTGTTTTGCCAGGCACAGAGTGGGATATAAAGATGGTTCCAAGACATGGCCTCTGCCCTCCAGGGCTTTATATTCTAGTGGAGGAGATGACATATTTACACAAACAAAATGTGAAAATATTAAAAGAATTTGAGTAGAACTCTAAGGGAGTTCAGAGAAGGGACTGATTATAGAAGCACCAAATTAAGGAATTGGAAGGGACCCCAGTGGCCTTCTAGTCCAACCCATACAGGAAACAAATCCCTACCATAACATATTTGACAAGGGGTCATCCAGCTTCTGCTTGAAGATCTCTAAGGAGGAGGACGAGCCCCCTGCCTTCTAGCAAGTCATTAGGCTGTTGGACAGCTCCACTTGTTAGAAAATTTCTCCTGACATTAAGCCTGAATTTGCCATTTGCAACTCATTAGCTGTGTGACCCTGGGCAAGTCACTTAACTCATGTCTGCCTTGGTTTCCTCATCTGTAAAATGAGCTGGAGAAGTACAATAGAAGAGCACTTCTGTATCTTTGCCAAGAAAACCCTAAATGGGGTCGATGAAGAGTCAGAAATGACTTAAATGACTGAACAGCTTTCACCTTTTCCCATGAGAGCACTTCAAATACTTGAACATGTCCATCATGTGCATCCCTTAGTCTTCTCCAGGCTAACTGTCCCCAGTTCCATGAACTACTCCTACTATGAAGATCGCTTCCAGATGCTTTGAAGAATGGCCAGTATTTGAACAGGTTAGTACGGGAAAAAGATGAAAAGCATGCTGGAAAGAAGGCATGGCAGAAATAGAGGTGCAAAGCTGGGGAAATGAAGGGAGTTCTAGGAACATGTAATGCCAATATGGCAAAAGGGTATGGCACAGAAAGCTGAATAAAAGCAACAAGTCACCTTTGTTTAGCACCTTAAAGTTGACAAAAAAAATTGTCTTCTTAAACACCCAGTGAGATAGATAGCAGCAGAAGATTAGGCTGAAAGGTAGGCTGGGCTTAGATTGTAGAGGTTGTTGGCTGCCAGGCTATGTCTTGGACTTCATTTGGCAGACTATGAGGAGCCATTGACAGTTTCTGATCAGAGAAGTTACTCCACGAAAAAGCCCATTTTAAGAAATTTAATTTGGCAGCTTTGTACAGGATGGACTGGGAATGGGGAGACTGGGATTAGGAAGACCAGTTAAGAGGCCATTATGATAGTTCAGGAATTCAGTAATAAAGATCTGAACAAGGCCAGTGGAAGTGAGAATAGAAAATAGGAGATACATGGGAGAAAGATTGAGAAGAGCAAATGACTTAAATGACACTTAGCAATTGGATGGGATGAGGGTGAGGGAGAAGAAGGAGTCCAGGGTGGGTGAAATTCCTAGCCTTGGTGACTGGGAGAGTGATGATATGGTAACAGAAATAATGAATCCAGGAGGAGAGGAAAATGAAATAGATTTTGAACACATCGAATTTGGGCTGACAGACATCTAGATGGAATTTCCTACGGGGAAAGATAATGGCTGGATATATAGATTTGTAGACCATCCCCATGCAGGCATTAGTTGGAGCTATGAGATTGGAGAATACTACCAAGGGAAAGAGGATAAATTCAATGCAGTATAATTCAATTCAGCAAATAGCCAGGTAGTTCAGTGGATAGAGAGCCAGACTTAGTCAAGAAGTTCTTATGTCCACTTGACCTCCAGTCTCTCTTCTTGAAATCATCCTTTAAGCAACTTCTGAGGTAATCTATCTGAGGA